>CM033999.1:23445335-23529632 GCA_019603395.1 Cyrtorhinus lividipennis | reverse complement strand
AAAAGCGCTCCATCAAGCGAGTATATCTGGCCTCTATCCAGCATACTGACTGTGTGCAAGAGCGAAACGAAAGGCTAACTTAATAGTGGCAGAGATTGCCCCGCCCTAGGTACGACGTCACTTTGACGCCATTAGCAAAAGCTGAGCCCCCTGGCTATATCCCTCCTCCTATAGGATGATTCTTAAACATTACCCGAACACTACTATCTCACCACTAAACTTTAACATACGCTACATCATAGGACAGCAAGCAATTTCACACATAACTTACGTCATCAGCGAGTTAAGCCTCATCAGCCAGGCCGTCCTGTAAGAAAAATCACTTTGAGCCTTAACCTCATAACACACAACCACTGCCCCCCAGGCGAATCTCTGCCCAAACCACGATATTTAAACGGGCGGCCGCGACCGCACCTGTAGTTGCACCAGCCTTATGCGAGCGCCGGTCACATTGCCAACAGGACGAACATCACATCTTAACCTCCCGAAACATAGACCCCCCCCGATAACAGCGTGCCACAAGCTGCCAGTGAAACTAGTGATGAGAATGTTGCGATGAAGAGGTTGTAGCGCACAATCAAACAAGGGCCCCAAAGGAATCTCAGTAACGGATACTTTCGACTTTAGACACCGAGTCTGTACATTACTGTAATGGTACGCGATCAATAAAGAAACGCACAACCATTACAATCATAGAATATCACCCTATCAAAAAATTAAAAATAAAACTACACTCAGAGCGCCCTACGCCAGCCCATTGAACGGCCGTGCAATGAGACGTATTTCAGTCGTAAAGCTTATTGAGCTTCTATGTCTACACCAGCACGAAGACATAGATTTACTGATGAGAAATCTCATTACGCACGCCGTAGATATAAATTGACCCGCCACTAACTCCAAGTATGAGTAATAGCGCATGTATTTAAACAATCACCTAACATATCATTATACGACTGCGGCCCCGAGTGTGACTTGGAATCTCGCCTATCATGCATTTTCACTTTTCTTCGCATATTGCTGTTTCAAGTCAAAAGACTGCCCCTATCGTTGCTCAACAGTTAATGCAGTGCTATGTCGATAGTCCTAAGGCTAAACAAATTGCCATTTTCCTTGCTTCAGCCACGCGCAAGATGGACAATCCAATTAATTAAAGACTTACATTATATTATTCAGATTAAGAGATAAGCATATGAACATTACTGGTAAACACAGCAATGTCTTGCTACTCTTTGATTATGACAATGACTGAAAACACAACTATAGTAGCGCTGTATAATATAAATACTTTAGTTTCCAAAAATACAAAAAATCAGCCCTTAAATATAGACTCGGAAAGCTAGCCTGAATGAGGGTGGTGTTGTTATCCCATAAAAGCGCATATTGATTAATGCACCCCCCCCATTCTTAGAGAGATTTAGACGAGTACAACGCCAGACGGGTGGCCCAAGCAGCTTACGCCTTGAACCTGTGCCCTGTTTCACTAGCGATTGCTCTGTTGATCGCCCCATACTAACATGCACGTTGAAAGGCGAAAGATACGATGTGCCGTTCACGCCATATAACTTCGCGTTTTAATTACTCTGGACCATGACACATGAAGTGTAGATATGGGAAGTGAGTCCAAAAAGTGAAGCATAGAAACGTCTTAAAGACAACAACAAGTATGAGCCGTTCAAAGATATAAGCGGGATAGCGAATACATGAAACAATCAATCCAGAAGGGAGCGCTCTCGCAGAAGCTGACCTGGTTAGATGAGATGCGCTTATATCCCACAAAACCAATAAAGAAATCAACCACCGTAGAATTCCTAATAGAGTATAGCATCAAAAATATGTCGTCCAAAGAGCCAAGATATTCCATCAGTGTCGAGAGACACCAAAGCGAATGGTAGAATCAACCGAATTACCGTTCTACGCTTCGATCTCCGCACGGCGTTTGCGGCATTGTGTGATGTGAGTTGATATCTTTGACTGCTGTATACGGGTCGACCGCTGCCCATTAAAGTTAGGCCCCAGAACCAATTTATTCTAGCATACCTCTTTTCGCTCTTGAGCACTATGTCAAGCAACTCAGTTTACTCACTCGAACGACTTTCAGCTCTGCTGTAGGCTATTGATGTGCGACAAAGGAGCCCCGGTGAGCCGAAACTAAGTATCACGATACACTACCTGCCCTGGAGGCACAAGGTGCCTGCTCTCGCGCAGCGCCCTCCACGACACCCTAATAATATTGACCTCGTAGTTGGATGAAAGCTAAACCTCAGAAATCTGCTTTACTTCACATGTATACTTGTTCACCTAGATTACAACTTATATTTTGATTTTCTTTATTATATATTTATCCAGCGGCTGCATTTTAAATTTTTAAAGCGAATCTTAGTACTAGGTTGGCTCGCGTCTATATTTATCCCAGTGATCCTTATATTTCCTTTGCGACAAAATTACACCTTTAAGAAGGTACTGCCTATGTGCAGACTTGAAAACAAAAATTAGCCAATGCATAGACGAAATCTCTGCCTTTTCCGTGCGGATGTAGCATTGCATCTAATGATCGTGGTCCTCTGCACCTTCGCAAAGCGTTATACCGCTCTAAAGATCTGTGATTGACTAACTTTGTTGGAGTCTTTTGATGTAGGGTGCTGCAGACTGAATTACACTCATTACTATTTCGCGGGGTAATAATTTTCGTTCATCGCCAAGATACTTACTTTTCCCGCAATGTTTTAGCCCTCAGACGTCAGATAATATCGCATTGATTTAACTCACCATGATTTAAAGAGTCCAGAACTGGAATGCAAAAACGATATTTATTCCTCACTAACATGAAGCTCAGCTAAAACGCGACATTAACCTGCCTTAATTTACCAAAGCATGAAATCTCAAATATGAGTACACGCTAATGGAACACGGAGATGTTGAATCTTTACCTATCAATGCCAGGCGCGTCCCCATATGCACATACGGATCATCCAAATAATTGAGGTACGCAGCCCGTATTCACTCATTCAGCCCAAATTCAGCGAAAAATGTGGATGCAGGCGTTCTATTTTACCTGGAAAAATGCCCACGCCTATAAACGTTATGTAAAAAAAACATTTATTCAGGCTACCAGATTATCCTAAACTAGAGAGTCATTATAAATGAATATTTTTAGTTCAATGCATAGATTGAGACTTCGGGTTGAATAGATTGACCGGTTGAGGACCTTCAGTCTCTGAATTTCGCTCGTAATAACAATGATATATCGGTTTATTGGTTTCTAGTTGTGAATATTACCCTAATTTTTTTATCTTTATTACTAAGCATGAATAATAGACAAGCATTATCACAGAGAATTTTTAGATAAGGCCAGCATGCAGTAAGACGCCATTTAGCCGCGTGGCCCCCTTGACTATATTAGCAATAAGCAGAGGAGTAGCCCATCAGTTGCCCGCAGTCTTGTCCGCAAATCCAGACAGTATTGCTTTGTGCATTTGAAAAGTATCGTTTTGCACCACAGAATCCATTAACCAAATCGTGGTAAGGTATCTCAATCAAAATTTACATGAAGTTCTGAAAGGTCGACTAAACTGCCCGACTATATGGTGAGACTCTTTTCCCTAGGTCGATCCTGCGTGGGAAGAAATGAACAAGGAGAATAGGAAAACTATGCGCTCACCAACCAATTGGAATAAGTAATTATTCAAACGAGCCTGGGTCTCCAACCCCCCCCACCTTGCCACTGAACCTTTTTCTTCTTGAATAAAGGCTGACCAAAAGACTTCTTTTCCAGAGCGAATCGTCTTCCAACGACAACATTGATGCCGTTGGACGGTTCGAAGCGTCTGGCCTACTTGCATGCCTCACCAAGTGTTCCAAACAGTTTGGAAAGCAGTGATATGGCCTATGCATCGTCGATGCAGGCCGAGCGTATAGCTGAATGTACTATTTGACATTGACACACTTAAGGGCGCCCCCTGGCTACCTTCAAAGAGTGGGTATGAAGCTAGCAAATTTTGCCAATGAAACTATTGAAGAACGGATCGCAACCGCCGAGTAGGAATGCACGTGCCCCGCGCCGCATTCGAATGTAGGCCTGCTACCTTTATGCACTATCGTTTCTACATTAGAGACTTATGCGGACGTATAGCTAAGGATCGTTTTATGTAGCATGTCATCGGAAACGAGAACACGGAAGAGAATCACTAACATTATAGTACCTCGGCCTATAACGAATGACCTATACAAAGAAAAGTTCACTGGAGACACTTGCTCTACAAGAGGTGAGTTAAAAAAAGACCCCTGAAAGGAGTCTTCGAGCTTATAATCCAAGCTAGCACAGCGTATGCGATCAGGTGCGTTCCCTAAGCAGTAGAGAACAATAAAATACGGTTAAATGACCGGCCGGATACATAAAGAAATCTTGAATGACTGTTACATATTAAAAACGCAAGACTATACATGGCAATGGCCATGCCCATGCCTATATGAGGCCGTCGACGATCTTGTCAGTTGGCGGGACGCTTTCATAAAAAGCTGACGGCTATTCTCTCGAGCGATCCGCTCTCCATCTTCTCTTACGCAACCATCGCTCGAACTCATCGGCCAGGGTAGTCGACATTTGTTCCCTGAAATATTTGCGACAATAGGCAGGTGCAGTATTTTGCGAAGCAAGCTCACATAATGCTACGTTAGGACAGTAAAAAATGGGGAGTTACATTTGTCACTCGAGACAATTGATCAAGTAATGAAGGTATGATAGGAACTCCCCGAATATGAGCGAATTAACTTTACCTACAGTCAAGCAGTATATGTACAACTCGTGAGAGTTGTACCTTTGTTTTGCGACACTTTGTCACAGTCTCGATCAGTTTGTGCATGGAAAACGTGTTTTCATCTAATGAAAAGCATAATGTTAGGATGACGCCCCGAAATCCATAAGCGTCGAAATGTAAATGAGACAGTAATCTGTGAATTTTACCATGATGATGGGAGCAGAAATTTAAGGTGATAACGCAGAAAGAATGAATTAATGGGGCCAGTTCGAATGAAAATCGAAAGGCGGCCATTCGAATATATGAGAAATTCCGATTAGCAAGAGAGCGAAGCAGTGTCGAGTGCGCCCACCTACAGCGAAGTATTACACGCTCACTTTCAATAAACCGTGTGTCTCTAAATTACTAAGAACAACTCGTTGTGATAATTTAAGTGCCATTCTCAAAAAAGTGTATGCCTTTTTTACATTCGGTAAGTAAGATACTATTTTTTTGATTGCATCAGTACTTATTCATTTGCCCATTAGCAAGAGGAACTCTCAAACAATCACAAATGTTAATCTCCTTGTTACAACATTGCCATAGGACTACTCCATACAATAGAGTCTGCATATTTGGGGCGAATACTCGCCCAAAACTTAGCGAAGTCATAATATGAACTGAAAAAATTCGCTTCACTTATTCTATACGCGTATCCCCATTGTTATTGATTTTACTAGTATGTGCTGGCCTTTCTCCAATCAGCCTAGGCAGCATATCTTGCAGAAGCTCTGAAACCTAGCCATTGCATTCTGCTCATTTTTTCGGAAGTACTCATGATGAACCAGAATAGCGTCAATAACAATGACAATAATCGCTTGCGTTCCTTTTACTCTTATAAACGACTAACTGATTAAAGTAGGCCTAATCTAACTTATTGGGACAGAGCGAATCCATGAAACCGATCAAGCAGCTAGCCTCCTATAAGCACATCTGCAGAATCTCGACATGAACTCTTTATACGAACACTCGCTTATCCTTATGACATCGATGGACATCAAGTTTGCTCTAATGAAGTATCTGACTGACTTCAGCCCGACTCTACGCTCAACTTATCCCATTACAACTGAATACTTTCAGAGAAACTATGATTTAAGCCGGTATCGCCCTGAGCATACGAAATGCGATAAAACTCTTATAATTATTTATGATAGAGACTTCTTATCCAAGTAGTTAATTTACATTGCATTCAATAAACTTTTCGACACGCGTTCAGTATAGGCGGATCATATCACGAGCCTACTAATTGACGCTGAAGATAGCAGACACCTACGCAGCGTTAACAAGCCTGTTATGTGAGAGGTATCAGACCCTTCCGACATCTAGAATAACGACTAAGTTGCTGAGCGATCTAGGCGCCATGATAGTGAAACAAATTGGAGCCACACAAGGCTAGAAGAGATTTATTCCATGAAATAATAAGGCGTTTGTGGCTCCATTGAGAGGCAACGATGTTCTGCTCGTTTACAGCTACCCCTCAATCGCACGGAAATTTCACTTCATGCAACGAGCAATAGAATTAGATGGGCTACACTACACGGTGCTACAATATGAGCAATACAAAATTTTATGGATTCTTCATATATTAATTGAGGCGACTTTACGTTTGAGTATGCGACATAACATCATAGGCAAATGATGCTGAGCTTTCTCTAACTTTTACCACAGATGTATTTAAGCATGCCCAGATAGCATAGAACGTCCTGTCGCATAATATATTTTCGCCTATCTCCTGCCTCACCAAGAAGCTCTGGTTAGTGGTAGCGTAATGAACGTAAGTTAAGAAGAAATCGGAGCTATAAGTGTTTCAACCGAACAAATGGAATTTCCTTGATATGCATTTAGAAAGGCGCTATGCGTATGGATATTGTTTTTGAAGACAATGTTGGCGACACTCACTCAATTGCATGATGGAACCTGATGAGGATATCACCCCGTACTCAGGCGAGTCTACTTTACAGTACTAGAATGGTAACGTCTTGGAACATTAATTACTTAAGGCACATTATATAGGAATAGCCAGCTGAAGTGAGATGTCATGCAAGGGTGCACGTTTATAGAGATACGCATCCCTGCAAAAAACGCCCTGCAATTCTTTCCACAAGGGTTGCGTGATATTCCTCGGCACCAGGCGCAGGAGATCAGTTCTCTACAACAAGGGGGAAATGGGGCTGAACATGTGGGTAAGTGCGCAATCCGCATTCAGGCGTCCAAATTAGCCCTGCCGAAAGTTATACCCCACGAAGTTCGAATATCTCTGCGGTACAGCAAATCTCGATTAGCACACATTAAGAAATGGCGAGAATAGAATACACATTTTGAACCCATAACCTCATCCAGCAGGGCTGGTCTCCCCTCGCCAATAGTTCAGGGCACCCTATTATAATATCGATTCAGGGAAGTACCACAGCTAGTTTAGGCCGTAGACGATACCCCCACACGCCTAATGGTACGAAAATCTCGACAGACACTATACTTCGAATGGGTAAGAAGCAATGCCTACATTCTTGCACACCCAAACATGCGTCGATACGGCTGAGAAAGTATATTCTGCATTGAAGACTAACGAATAGGAGCCAGCTCCGAAAGGCGCCTCCTGATTTTCATCCATGTGGCTTATCCCTACAGTATGTGCAGTTAAAAGAACTCATAAATTCCCGAGGGCCTCTGCGCTGTGAGGGGCGATCGTCGTTGAGGGTGCGTGATCGATTGAATTCTTTTATACCAATGATTTGACTGCTATGCCCGAGCATACAAATCACATTGAAACTGCTCAACGCGACTTGCAGCCTAAAGATAAGCACTTCGGACAATGAGATGATAGGAACTTGATGATAACGACTGTTGTGTGAGTGTTCACCAAGTTCAGAAGTCGCCCATGAGCGCAAAGTATATAAATTTCAGTCAACTCCGATCTCCAACTTCTCGTGAGCGTCAGTGGAAGTGCATGGAAGCAATAAGAGACAAGACCCCTTAAGACTGTCCTTCCTCCCCCAGTGGCAACCTCGACGCCCTCTCTTTGCGTGTGCACCACTTCGTAGGCTCTGACACTGTCCAAATAGCGCTAGTCACCTCATTTCAAACCTGACCCTCTCCCCACATATCAATGCGATAGTGATTCTGTCAGGCAGCGATGGCCATGTCGACCTGGGCGTGCACTGCGATCCCGGCCTCTCTTTGCGAGATCACATTGCGCAGGTGATGGTAATCCCGACGGAATGCTCGTGACCTGGGATTTGCTGAAGAGCGAGCCACAGCAAAATTTTCTCATACATCATACCTAGTGTCCAAGACTCCCCCCCTACATGCTCGTGAAGCCCCATCATTAGATGTTGATAGATACTTGGACCACTCACTATGCCATATCGTACAAATTAGGATCTGTCTCAGAGCATTCATGCGGATACTAGGACTTATAAGACTCCTTCATCCCCGCAGAGAACTTGGATAGACAGCTAGCACTGCTCGCTTCAACCTTATTAGCGTGGGATCTGTCACATCTGTTCGAGGTCTCATCACTCCATGGCTTAATATCAGGCGCATAAATTCTCCGGATCTCCTGCTCTGTGTTGGCCTCTCGCAGCCTCTGTCCCGCCCTCCACGTTCTACTCATCCCCTTCTCTGCTTCCAACTACCCCTACAGTCGTCCCCAATGTGACCGCAACCCCACATGTAGAAATTTGACTTCATTCATTCTTCGAGACAATCAGGTTGTTGTTACACGCTAGAAATAATCAATCAGGGCACAGAATGAAAAACTTGCAGTCTGCGTTTTGACGCCTTTTTTCAGTAAATAGCATTGTATTTTTATTCTGAAATTCGCCATTTGAATTAGCGATTACAATGGCGTGAAATGGGATACGAGCACCATTATGGCAATGAAATGGCTAAGAGAATATTCAATCAGATATATAATGTTGAGAAACGACCATTAACTTCATACAGCTTCCTTGCGAACGCATATCCCACACTCATCTTCTGCAGCCTTACTCTCATATAATCGCCATGAGACGTATCATATAACATTTGTCTCCCCCGGACAGCTTCGATCAATATTTCCTCCATCTTGGTCTCACACTCCACCCCAAAAGGACAAATCTGCGGGCCATGTAAGACTCTATAGGACGCAGCGAGGAGCGTGATTACAATTATTCAACTCTCCTAATATGCGCCAATTCGCCTTTCAGTTTCTTTATTTCACAGGCATCTGATTTGCCCGTGATCGCTTTAATGCCGTCACGGCGCACTACAGCGTTTCTTTGCGCCGGAGCCAAACCATAACCTAAAAATCCCTTGAGAATTATTTACCATTTTAGCCCCTCAGATGTAGCCCTGGACGTATAGTGCTGGCAACGCTGGTGAGCAGATGGGAACACATTTTTGATAGCTGCGGACAGGATGTGACCCTATGAGAAAGGGGGAGGCCTAACTCGGGGATAGGGGACGGCGCCTTTCCCTCGTTCATTTTTTTCTCGCTTTATACTGCCTTGTGTCCCTCGTGTCCTTTCTTCTTGCACTCTTCTTTTTATCTTACGTCCTCTTTGGCCTTCCCTTTTATGTTTCTTTTTTGCCTTACTTGTTCTTTGTCCTCTTTGTTTTGTTCTTTTTTTTTGCGTATCCTTGTCTACTCCCTTCACCTTCTCTCCCCCCGCGCATTCTCACTTCCATCTCGGAGTATCATCTGACATGTGTACATGTCCACACAATTACAGAATAATAGGTCCTTTCTTTTTTTTTTTTTTTTTAAAATGAATAATTATACTGACAAATTCAAATAGAAATGAGCCTAATAGTGGTAAGAGATCATAGTTACTGACGCGATCATTGGCAATATGAGATGTTTACTTACCCTAAGCCCTGATGACGACGTCATGTTGGGCGACTCCTTTCAATTCACCCAACAGCGCCCGAAATGTGTCAAAGCTGTTCTTATTCGTCACGTCGTACAATAGAAGGAGAGCTAAAAAAGATAAGAAAGAAAACAGGTTAGATTTTGTTTCCTTAACACGTACAGACAATTCAGCAATTATTAATAAAATCATCAATGTGAACGACTCTATTCTTACCCTTCATACGAAAATATCAGCCCCCAACAAAATTTAAATTATCATTCATTAATGCTGTACAAATGTATTCACCAAAATGGCGCATGTAGGAGATGGAAACGCATGGATAAGCACAATTCAATCAGCGCTGTGTATGAGGGGGCAAGACCTTAGCAGTAATGTGACGTCACAAGTTGTGACGGGATCAAGTTATTTAATATAATGGTAAATAGTAGTGTATGTCAAAGTAAATGAATAATTCATTGCGGTATTATGATGCATGACCCAAGTAATGGTCCTACTGTGTCAACGTTCAATTAAAATCAATTCAATTTGATGACCGTTCAGGTAACTTAGACACTGTAAAATCAGGAAAAAGTCACAATGAGTTCAGTTCATGATAACGCCGATCTTATCATAATTTTACATTATGAAGTATTTCGTAGATAATTTTGGTTTCTCAGAAGAATCAATAATATTAGTAATAACCATCAATTAAATTAATCGTAATAACCAACACTTTTTATAAAATAAAAATCGCCCACATAAATATTTTTCTAGAACTACCCCTGCTTTTCAACAGCACGGCGATTCCCTATGCGAATGAAGCCAATGTGCCGGCATCTAATATAGCGCCCTTATGCGCACAAAACCGATTGATTGTGATAAGTTCAGAGAGACAAGGGACCTAGCTATGAATCAAAAGTCCTGATTAACGAATTTAGTAATATAAGACAGAATAATGTTGGTAATGAGTTCATTCGGTGCAATTAAAGTGTTTTAAAATATATAATATTTTTCATCTTAAAATATTCATTCGTTTAGTCACTTCTTCTTTCAACATTCAAATTATTGATCCAAGGTGCTCGTGGTACGTGACATTCATGTTTTAGATTTCCTTTCTCCTTTCCTTCTTAGACATGAAGTGCAACTAGACTCTTTCTTCATCCTCTCCGTATTCTTAACTTAATTTCTTGGTCGTGGCCATTCTGATGACTTTTGACGATCCGCTGCAGATGCGGTTGAGGTGGCCGGTTCAAACAATTTCTTCCGATTTATGTAGAGATGATCTTTTATTGAAACTGCATGCTGTCTGTGAGCTCTTGTCTCTTAATCATAGATAACAATTTCCTTTGTCGTTGCAAGACAGTTGACGTGAAATCTAAAGAGATATTGAACTGTTATCAGCAGGCCAAACCTTGCACAGCTCGCGATTTAGTGTCGTTACTGTTAAATTTGAACCTGTTGGTTCAATCGGCAACAACGTTTTTTTCTGCAACTCTTATCACGAACCTAATATCATCCGGCTTGAGGTGGAGGGAGGCCCATTTATTTTTGCATTACTTCTGTAACATTACTTTTGAGATAATAGTCGCTTTCGTTGTCAGATTAAGGCGCATTGTAAGCGATGTTTTCCTGTTTCTCCAGCAGCTTTTCGGCGATTTCTTCTGTACATTCTTGAGCATCTTCCATCAAAAGTACACAGTTTTCAAGGCACTAATCGTTTCCGGAGTTGTCGACGCTACTTTGATGAGATTCTTTACAACGTTCAAGTCCCGCAGATTTTCCATGATAATCCCACAGGTGATGGATTCCATATTATCTAAGCGGCTGGTCAGGTTCCTTTGAGACAAGAGTAACACGATAGCGCTGCGTCAGCTCCTCAGCTTCACATACACAACGAACTGTTATAGAACTAGGCTGACGAAATGTCAAAAAACGTTACTCAAGACCGACCAATTTTGACTCACTATTTTTGACGACAAACCATAAATACTGACACTTAAAAGAAGAACATTGAGCATTGAGCAATTTGGTTTGGGGAAAAAAACACGAGCGGGTTGGTTATTCCTTGGACCAGGCGCAAAGAGACTCATTTCTTCAACATGGGGAAAATGGAAACAGTGGGTGTGGCGGTCCCGGACCCATTCCAATCGATTCAGCGTCCATAAATTAGTGAAAGAAGATACCCAAATTTGAAATGGAAAGATAGGTACCCGTTTTGAACCATCACCTTATCCAAAGAGCACCAATCGTTCCGGGGCCCAATTCATTGGATTCAGCGTCCAAAAGTTAATGGAAAATCATACTCCACACGTGGAGTGGTTTTAATTTCTTTAAAAACACATTTCCATTATTCAAGGAACCACCCAAGAACCGAAATACCCATCCGCCGTACGGCGTTCGCCTTCCACTCCCTTTTTTCGTAGTAGAAAATGTTCTAAAAATCTGAAATTTTGGTCAGGAACCTCTTTTTGGCTCTAGCTGGTCCTCAACTATTTTGGGGGAATATGGGTAATAATATGTTTTTAAAAACTACATTTTCGGGACTTCTCGTGAAAAAGACATGTGAGGTATCATTTTCGACAAAATTTCGGATGCCGAATCCATTGAGATAGGTCCTGGACCAATTGGCGCCCATCGGAGGTGGATATGTGTAAAAATGTGACCTACCTTCCTATTGGAATGAGTCCTGAACACTGTTTTCCCCATACTCCTGCTCCAAGAATTAATCAACCATTGTGGAATAATTTGCAGCGTTCTCACGATGAAATACAAGACCAATCCACAGCACGTATTGCCTCTGTTTCAAGGTGGAACTCCCCAGTGGCTAGAACTATGTGGGGACTGAATCAAGTTAGATGATGATGCAATTAATGAATGAGTAATCGATGATTCGTAAAATAATAGGAGGTCATTATTTGATACTTCTGTTCTGAGTGGATTGTAGACCTTCTAATCATTTCCTCGACCGATGAAAGAATTTTTGAATAATAAACAATCCAATAAAACTGCGAAGGAAGTCTCTATTCCCCTTTTGAAATGTGTTCCTAAATAAATCCTCTCAAAGTTGAGGTAAATAAGAGCCAGGAACGTGTCCTTATCCCGGCTTTACGTTGAAAATATATTTGTGTTACTAATTCCTCTTTATTGTCTACTGACTGTCTACCTAATGTAATATGTGACGTCACTCTTTGGTTAAAACTTCCATATTATTAGAAACAATCCCAAATCACAGAACTCAAGGAATGCGTTCTCGGTTGGTTTACTTCATTTGTGTACTTTTGAAAACCAATTCGCATAAATTGACGTCATCTCGCGTGGTTTGTTCACCAAAACTACATTTTCCTTCTTCGCTGCAGTCACATTTCTATCGCATGAAGCTTGGGAAAACGTTTGGAAGGGGAATGAACGTTGAAACATGTTTTGGCAAAACTTGACGGTACAATGGAGCCAAATCGCGTCAACTGTTCAACTGTCATCGACGGCTTCTGAGCTGGTGATGCTCGGTACGTCCAATAATGCGTTGTTATGTTCCGCCCGAGGGGATGCGGGATGATGGCCACCTGATGACACATCGCGGTTGATTAGGTCCGAGAGGAGGTCGTCCGAGGGGTCACGCAATATTTTATGGCAGTACAGTGTACTCGCGAAGAGCATTATTGCGTCCAACAGTGATTTCCTACAAGTGGTATTTATTAGGTGATACCGTCAACTGTAATAATCTAATGAAAATACAAAAGTGATTAGCCTTTGCACATCGGCTCATCAGTTGAAATACTTTGGGATGGACGCACTAAGAGTTACAATGTCGATGAAGGGAGTCATTTTGGAAGTTCACCATGGAATATCGAGATTTACACGAATTGAACACGATGATTATGGGTGATTACATTATGTAACATCGGTACTGCTCAGTAAAAACAGCTTTTTGTTCAAAATAAACATCCCGTTCGTCTCTTATCATTATCACGTTCGCTGCGGAATTGTTGAGCTCGTTTGAGCTGCTGTGCGGGAGTCATCTGAAGTGAAGGCTACCTTCACGCGCCAGGCGCGTGCGACGCACACGGATTGGACAGAGCTCACGCGCTGAGCGCGTGACCCGCAGCGAACGTGTTAATGCAACCTTGTGATCCGGATAATTTCTTCATAGAACCGTAAAAACTAACAAGATGACTTTATATTCATGTTTTTGACATATTGGGTTATTTAATCAGCAACGAGATTAGTTGCTGACCCGCTGAGATAGTCAGAAAAACAATGAAATAGTACTAAGCCAATTACATGCTTCACCAACCCCTCAGTCGACTGCCACGCACTACGCCCATCTGCTCGCGCTGCTGGATATAGATCTGTTCCCCCCCCCCCTCCTTGCACAAGAGACGCTTGCTGGATGCTTTACTTACTCCAATGTTTGATTCGACCAATATACTGTAAACTAAGCTCGTTCCCATGTAACAAAATAAAATAAAATAAATAAATAAACTACAGAGCAATTAGGTCTTTAAATTTCCCTTGAACCAGCGGTTTATGTGAGACAGTTTATTCAAATAAATTCATTAAAACGAAAGAAATTACAATTTTCATGTTGAATATTATTGTTCCGCAGTAGACTGATATTGCCAAAACAGTAAAATATTATGATAAAATACAGCTATTTCGACAAAAAATAAACAGAATGTACTGTAAACTGTTCGGGCATTACTACGGTAGTCGAGTAGTACGAGTTTCTACTAACTTCATATAAAAAGTATAAACTAGGTGCAAATGATTATGATTAGGTGCTTTTTTACGTCGAATTGAATGACTTTCCATATCAAATTGGACGTTGACGGAAATGATTTTGTTTTGATTTACATTAGTTTTTAACGCAGTAACGCTAGCCCAGAAATTCTGTAGATACCTACTCTGTGCAACACAACATGACGAAGACATTCAATTCGTTCCTTCCAAATGTCATTCTTTTGAAGGTATTTGCTGATTAGTATCATTCTGACCTCCAATTTGACGCGAAAATGCTATAGATCTTAAAACCGCTGCTGCAGGGAGAGACTTACGTTGAAAACAAGGACAATGAACAACATTAGTTCATTATTTTCCGTTCATTATGTTCATTCTTAGTTGTTGAATTTAACGTTTCACTTGCTTGTTTGTTGTTATTTCTATCCCAGAATCAAAAAAGTGTTCCAGTCATTCTCCAAATTGGCGTAAAACCTTCAATTTGACGTGACAATGCTGATAATAATACAAAGTAGGGTTTCGACGTCGAAGGTAAAACATCGATGTTAACATCGTGCATTCAACATCAATATGAGTAAAACATCGACCTAAGACACCGATGTTTGACAATTTTCATACAATCTTACTTTTTGAAAAAAAATTGAAATTACTTATAAGCCATTTAAATTCGATCTCGATTTAATTTTGGTTTGATATTTTCATGATTTAAAATAAAAAAAAAAGGAATAAATTCTTATACAGGGGTTGGTTATTCTTCGGATCAGGTGCATTGAGACTCATTTCAATCGATTCAGCGTCCAAAAATTAGTCTAAAACGATAACCCACACGTCGACTATGTAGTCGACAATATCTAACATGGGGGAAACAGTGGGTGTGGTCGGAGAAATTGACTTTTTGCATGATATATGTTTTCATTATATTGATTTATTGATATTCAAGGAATAACCAACCAAAAGTCAAATGTCCGTTCGCCGTCCGCACCATTTTGAGTAGTAGACAATTTTCTAAAAATCTGAAATTTTGGTTCAGGGACCCGTTTCCGGCTTTAGTTGGTTGGTAGGTGATGGCTGTGTTTTTTGAAAACCAGATTTTGGAGATTTTTGGCGATCTAGGCGAGCGGGGCATCATTTTCCACTAAATTTTGGACGCTGAATCCAACGAGAGGGTCCCTGAACGATTGGGCCCACCGGAAGAGGTTATGGACGGTGAATCTATTTTGATCTGAGGAATAATCAACCCGTGTGAAAGAATTTGCAGCGTTTCTAACAAGTGGAAGCAGAGAGCAGTTCACAGGGGGAACGTAGCTTTATGATATATGGTTTTTAGTAAATGTTAGATCAGGTGCGACTTGCTGAGTTTTATGAGGCAAAAGGAGCTATTGGCTATTTACAGTTTTGGTTGACTGTTGTAAGCAAAGGATGATCTCTGAAGCGCTCCCGTAGGGTTAAATTTTGAAAGAGAGAATTTTGAAAGCTCCAGAACGAGCTTCTCCTGGCTACCCCTCCTCTACCTACTTGTGGGTTTTTCCTACAGAGATAGGATTGAACGATTTGGTGGATATGGCCCATTTTCGTGAACTGCGAACTCTTTTTTTTGATCAGTATTTTATTTCAAAATGTGACCTATATGTCAGTAGGTGTACTAACTATACTTGCTCTCATACTAGGTAACGTCCAACCACAGAGTTTCCTTGCAGGTCGCAGACACCAAGTGTCTTATGTTTCTCATGTAATATCGCAGTTCTTATAAATCAACAAATCAACTCCAACGATCTGTACATTTTACGTTTAATATAGAATCCCACGAGCGGTAAGCTTTAATCATGTCACACTCTGAACCCTCCCCTCCCCCCCTGTAACACCAAAATGCGTCTTCGCCCAACACGTAGGGTTATTATTATTATTATACAAAAGGATGTCCATTCCCCTTTCGACTTACCGTGAGCGTCTCTGTAGTAGGCGTGAGTCACACTTCTGAATCGTTCTTGACCAGCAGTGTCCCATATTTGAAGTTTTACTTTACTTTCGTCAACCGTCACAACTTTATTCTGAAAGCAGAAAGAAAAACAACTTACTTAGAAGGAACACAAATTTTGACGGTCATCACACATAATTTCAAACTGCACAACGTTCTATCTAATTACTGACTCTTTGAATCTCACTTTTAATTAAAATACCGAGAGAGATGTCAAATTCATACACATTCATACAAGTAAACAAAGTCTGGTATCAATCAAATAAAGTTCAATCCACTAGTGAAAATGGACTAAAATCGAACCATGGTTAATAATTAGGCTTGAAAATGCAACATAATTACCGTTAAGTCAAATTCATTGTTTTAGAAATGATTAATTTTAATAAAACACACAATACTGATAAATGTGAATGTTAATGATAATGTGCAGTTGCCATGCCATGTGAATTATATGAACTGATGAAGTGACTCAACAGGAGGTTGGGAAACGACTGAGTGGTTTGGTGTGTAGGGCACCCTTTGGTAGGTTATTCCATGATAATCAACCTATTTCGACTAAATGTTGGACGCTGAATCCATAGGATGGTTCCAGATGATTGAGGCCTACCGAAAGAGGGTATGGTCAAAATTGTTATTCATCTACCTATTTCAAATGCGGGGTTTCGAGATTTCTGGTACTTAGGCGTGTTGGGTATCATTTTCCATTAAATTGTGGACGCTGAATCCAATGGGGCTGGTCCCAGAACGGTTCAGGTCCACCGGAAGAGGTTATGAGCCAAAATTGATATCTATCTACCTATTTCAAAAGCGGGTTCTTGAGATTTCTGGTAACTAGGCGTGTGTGGTACTTTTTCCACTAAATTTGGACGCTGTAATCCTAATACAGATCCCAGAACGATTGAGGACCCACCGGAAGAGGTTATGAGCCAAAATTGATATCTATCTACCTATTTCAAAAGCGGGTTTTTGACATTTCTGGTACCTAGGCGTAGGGTATCATTTTCCACTAAACTTTGGACGCTGAATCGATTCGAATGAGTCTTCATGCAGCTAACCAATGCTATAACCAACCCCTGTGAATGAATTGCGGCTTTCATAAACCTTAAGTCTGCTGACCTAGGCATTGTTCGTATTGGCTTACTACTAGCTCTTATATTAACATAATTTGCATGCAGGCATACTTACCTCAACCTGATGTAACCTGCTACTACCTACTAGAGTAGCCTGATGAAGCCAGCCTGGTGCATGATCACTTAGGTGCAACATGATTTAATTTGGCGTCCACTTACCTGGCATGCTTGCTGAGGGGTAGTTGCCCAGTGTTCACCATTCTCAATCTGTTAAGAGCCAATGCTACTGCTCTTCCACGCCAAAAAGTCAACAATTTATTTAGAGGTTTCGCTTTGGAGTTATTTAGTTTTCAAGATGCAATCGTTCCACGACTATACCCTGATAACACTAAAATGCCCAAAACTTCTTCATATTCCAAGTAAAAGAATAATGAATTGAACATCATCCAAGGTTTTTGGTTTTTAAGGGATCTAGGATTTTGGACTACAATAGATAAGTTAGTCAAGTAACAAAATTTACTGAACACGAGAAAAATTACTCCTTTTAAGAAACCCGGGCATTTAACAGAAAAATCGTTCATTTTTCAGAATTGATGTTTGGAGAATGAGATTTTAATGCGACAAAACGTGGATTTCTAGGGTGAAATCGAAATGTTGTAATTAGTTCCTGAACCGAATTTTGAGACAGAAAGTCAACAATTGCGTGAATACCTTGTCATGAGCTCAACGATATTCTAGAGAAGTTGCGGTTGAAACAAAAATTATTAAAATGCGAGAATGGCGATGAGACACTGTTTCAGAACCATTCAATTAATTACGTTGCTCCTCCCTGTAACGGTAGGGGGCGACTTGGAATACCTGCGACAGTAAAAATGTTGGAACGTACCCTAAAATCAATGCCAACGGTCGATATGAAATTCCCCGAAAGGAACATGTTGTCTCTGAACCTCACAAGAATGCACGTCTTCCCGACTCCCGAATCACCGAGAAGCATGACCTGTGAACGGCAAAATCGGTAAGTTTGAATAAGAAAGAAATTAATTTACTGCAGAAAGTAGCGATTTGATGGAGGCTGTACGATGATCTGCGTTTGTCACCATTGGTAGAATGATTGTGAATATAATACGTTGGTTTTTGGTACGTAAAACCAGCCAAAACCAGTGAAAAGCGCGAATGAAAGGGAGAAATGAGAAACTAAATGGGTTCGGTTATGATCGTTCTGAACGTCTCCCTTTGATCGGCTCAACATGGAGTTCCGCTATATGACGCTCGAAAAAGCAATTAGCCGACCAGTTTCAATCAATTTATCTACAATACGACTTTTGAGGTGAAAATTGAGACTCGGTCGAACCATTGGTTCATTTAGTGAGATCGATACTCGTGGCAATATCGGATTGAGGACATGGAATGATTAACTTTCATCGAAATTGGTTTGTTTTTAGAGCAGAATGTTCGTTATAGGGATGATATGATCAACTATAGTTGAACACATTTGGGAGTCGCAGAATTAATCGAACCAGTCAGGACATCCAAAAGCAGGACCACCCCTCATTCCACATGTAAGCAAGTTAACCCTGTGGTCATCGAATTGGCTCAGTTACACTTTGCTTAGAGAGAATTCATTATTGTCCAAGACGGATGGCATTGCTTGCCCTACAGCAGGGGTCTCCAAACTCCATACTGATATACTCCAGTATGTTCTGAGGGCCAAAACCATATTATCATTGTTGCCTGTAGTAAGAAGAGAAATAGTCCACTGGTGAAAAAAAGTTCCTTTTGGTTGGTTATTCCTTGAATAATCAACCTATGTTTTCATGATAATGGTCAACCTCTCTGATTCGGCTCAAATTTTTTTCTGGACGTTTTATGGTGTCTGGATCAAAAAAGTCAAATGTCCGTCGCCGTCCGCGCCGTTTGGTGGATGAAAATATTTTTAAATTGAATTGGGTCAGGGGTCTGTTCCCGCCTAGGGTCCTCGAAACTTTTCAGCCCGATCGACAAATTTGGGGGTGAGGGGTCAAATGTGTTTTTTGAAAAATGGATTTTCGAGATTTTGGCGATCTAGGCGTGGGGTATCATTTTCCCTAAATTTTGGACGCTGAATCCAAATGAAATGGGTCCCAGAACGATTGGCCCCACCGGAAGAAGTGGGTCAAAATGGGTATTATCACCCATTTGTATTGTGTCAAGATTTCTGGTACCTAGGCGTGTGGGGTATCATTTTCCACTAAATTTTGGACCCTGAATCGATTGGAATGGGTCGGGACCCACACACCCACTGTTTCCCCCAATCGAGGAATAACCAACCCGTATGTAAGAATTTGCAGGGTTTTTAATTTAAACATTAATATCAAATCATTCTGAAGGATATTGATACTGTTTCAATCACAAATCGCAACAAACTAAAAGTGTTTCACATTTTAAACATAATATGTTTAATTATTTTAATTTTATTACATATTATGTAATATTCAGCCACACTACTGAGACTGAGTTTCCTATCTATTTTGCAATCGAAACATGAGTGCTTTGAAGATAAATTTTGATACTCCATTCTCGAACATTGATGCGAATTAAATTAAGATTTCTCAGAATCCTTTTGATACTGACATCAAAACCTAGCTCTGGAACTTCAAATCGAAATGATTGATCTACAGTGTAGTGATATGCCTAATTGAGAATAAATATCAAACTTATCAGCGTTGGATTTTTATAAGAACCTCCCACTAACGCAATTTGATAATTTGCATAAATTTGCTCTTGGGCTGTTTTCTGTTTTAGGTACTTATTATGGTACTTGTGTGATTTGTGTGAGAAAACCTTCTCACAGTGAAGTACAGAAAACATTTTACAGATCTGAATTATTAACTGATGAGCATCTTGAATCGTTAAACAAAAACAAAATTAGTCCGCAACTACAAACTATAGCCAGTGAAAAATCTCAATTACATAAATCTCATTAGTATCAATCAATCAATCAAAAGCATTTTATTTGTAGTTATCAGGTTACACAGACCTATACCACAAAGAGTTCGCTTCCTTAAAAATATGAACATACATATAATAAAATATCAAAATAGGAACGATCCAAAACCACAGGGAAAATTTAAAAAATAAATATACCACCTATTAGAGAGAAAAAAAAAAACATCTTAATCTTTTTCACCAGGTCCCCATCTCAGTCCTACATCAATTAATAATTCTTCCAAAAACTTTCTCCTTTTCAAGTAAGCCAACGTATAATTGAAGAGCCGATACAGCAAGTCCTTGTTCGGTACAGGAAAAAAAATCTCATTAGTATTTCATATGTAGATGTGTGCATCTGTGTGACTGTGGGTCTGGGGCTTCTCATTATCAGATTATGAGTGAAAAACTCGAAATTACGACGGTGTTAGCTACACACCAATACTCAAGCACACTTTCTGGAAATGTGCCAACACGAATCGCTCTAATTTAGGATCAATTAAAGGTCATCAATCGGTTTCAAGCCTGGTGAGAATTGTTACTTGGAGGTCCCTTTTTTGAAGCTGGTTTTACTCAACTTTAATTTGAATAAGCGGTCATGTAGCCTTCTCAAGACGGTTGGAGGAGGTGGATTTGGACGATTCTCTTCCTCTATCAATTTGACAAACAGTCGGCACTGATCGCTATAACCGCCAAAGTTTACCAAGGATCAAACACAAATTTGTAAAATTCAATTTCAGTGATTCCAGTCAAATACCTTGCAGACGAGATCGCAAGTTTCCGTCGTGATGGAAGGCCTCGGAGCCCTGGTCATGGGTGGCTCTCCGTTCTGATAATTGTGCTGGTGATGTTGGTGGCTGTACTGACTCCATTGAGGCACGATCTTCCTTACGTTTCCTTCCGTTTCTCTTTCGTCCATGTCAATTTACCGTTAAGGGCAAGTTTTCTTTGTTTATGACCAAAATGTCGACTTCTTTTTCGGTGAACGACAGCCGTCTCGAGTCTTCATTATGATATATTCGTGACGTCAACGGTTGAAGATATTCCTTAAGAGCTATATAAGAGAGCCAAACTGTAAGATAATACAAGAGCAATATTTTATAATCAACCAAAAAAGGGGAAAATTCTCCAGCTCTTCAGCGGAATGAAAAATGTATAGAAGACCAATGCAACGTTTCAAAAGCGCGAGGTTATGATTTAATTTCAATTGATAATTTCTTTGCCTGATACTTAAGCATCATAATACAGTCAAATTGAATTTTCGTATCATACTCTGTTAATGATTTTGATGACCCCAAAGACTCTCATTCAACTTTTCATATTACAAGAACGTTTTAGAAACTGGGCATGTGGGGTGTCATTCTTCACTAAATTTTGGACTCTGAATCCATTTAGACGGGCTCATTTCGAGATTTTCGGGTACTTTGGCGTGTGGGGTATCATTTGGACCTGAATTTATGACGCTAAACCAATTAGAATGAGAGAACATCCCATACTGTTTTCCCCATATTTCAAGAATGTTTGATTGGGGGTGGGGTGGTGGTGGTGAGGCGTACTAGATCAATGTACTTTTGAAACTACATTTCTTAACGTTATTTCGAAAGAGGATGAGAGGGCTGCTTCAAGTGGCAGCCTACGGGAGGGCAATAAACTATAGGGGAAAGATTGTCAAAATGCCCGAAGAAAGTCTGCCCAAGGTTGTCTAACCGCCCTCACTGAGCTGCACACTCACCCCAGGAATGACGCACGCGGTACTCAAAACTGCTTGAGGTACTCACCCAAACAGGGGCAGCAAGCTGCATGAAGCTTAGAGGAAGTAAACAAAGAAATACCGAACTACGTGGAATGTGTACGAAACTGCTCGCGAAACTTCGGCTGGTCCGACAGGTGGTGGATTTTACGGCCAGGCAATCCTCCTTGGGATCATACGCCAACATCCACATCGAAAGAGTCCTGTCAGTGGAGGCTGGCCTCCAAAAGCTTGTGATGTCCTACTCTGGCAGCCTACCCAAGTTTCTACTTGCCCTCACACTTGATGCAGCCCAAGACCAACCTGACATACTTCTTCTTTGAATGTCCTACTCTGGCAGCCTACCCAAGTTTCTACTTGCACTCACACTTGATGCAGCCCAAGACCAACCTGACATACTTCTTCTTTGAATGTCCTACTCTGGCAGCCTACCCAAGTTTCTACTTGCACTCACACTTGATGCAGCCCAAGACCAACCTGACATACTTCTTTGAATGTCCTAATTGGCAGCCTACCAAGTTTTGCTTGCCCTCACACTTGATGCAGCCTAGACCAACTTCAGCAGCCTACTGGACACCCTAGGTGACAAGAAGAAACAGTCAGTTGAGGCTGGCCTCCAAAAGCTTGTGACATTCGCATCTGTGGGCACATCTACAAGCTCGACGCATCACAACCCGCCATATCTGCCAATCGCCTAGAGAATGAAATCCTGACATACTCTTTTTGAATGTACTACTCTGGCAGCCTACCCAAGTTTCTACTTGCCCCACAATGATGCAGCCCAAGACCAACCTGACAACTTTTCTTTGGAATGTCCTATCTGGCAGCCTACCCAAGTTTCTACTTGCACCACACTTGATGCACCAGACCAACCTGACATACTTCTTCTTGGATGTCCTACTCTGGCAGCCTACCCATGTTCTACTTGCCCTCACACTTGATGCAGCCCAAGACCAACCTACATACTTCTTCTTTGAATGTCCTACTCTGGCAGCCTACCCAAGTTTCTACTTGCACTCACACTTGATGCAGCCCAAGACCAACCTACATACTTCTTCTTTGAATGTCCTACTTGGCAGATCTTTAGCCCAATCTCCTCTGCTCGTCTCATCTATCGTTGTCCTCCGCTCACCTTACACTTCTTCGTCTTTTTTGGCTCGTTCTTGTCCTCCGTATCTTTCTCCATTTCTTTTTTCTCTCTGACCTTTTCCCTTGGCCTCCTCCTCTTTCACCGCATTTTTTCTGCTGCTTTGGTTATCCTTTTTCTCCCTCTGTTCATTCTCTGTCTTATTCCCTGCTTTTTCCCTCCCTTCCCTTTACCCAAGTTTCTACTTGCCCTCACACTTGATGCAGCCCAAGACCAACCTGACATACTTCTTCTTTGAATGTCCTACTCTGGCAGCCTACCCAAGTTTCTACTTGCCCTCACACTTGATGCAGCCCAAGACCAACTTCAGCAGCCTACTGGACACCCACTGGATCAAAATTTTTTTTCTGGATGTTTTTCTGGATGTGTGTCCGTCCGCCGTCTGGCTCTAGTTGATCCTCGAAACTCTTCAACCCGATCGGACCAAATTTGGGTGGGGTAGGGGTCAAAATGTGTATTTCAAAAATGGTTTTTTGAGATTTTTGCAATCTAGGTGTGTGGCATGTCATTTTCCACTAAATTCTGGACGCTGAATCCAATGAAGTGGGTCCCAGAACGATTGGCACCCACCGGGAGAGGTTATGGGTCAAAATGGGTATCTATCTACCCATTTTGAATAAGTGTTTTCGAGATTTCTGGTACCTAGGCGTGTGGGGTATCATTTTCAACTAAATTGTGGCCCCTCATTCGATTGGAAATGGGTCCGGGACCCGCTACAACCACTGTTTTCCCATTTTCCCCATGTTGAAGAAATGAATCTCCATGCGCTTGGTCCGAGGAATAACCAACCCGTGTGTAAGAATTTGCAGCGTTTTATTTCAGTGGGTAATTCTTCTAAAGCCACATTGCACGTGGAAAGGTTATCCGCTCACAATAATAGCGTTACATGAACTGCTACGTACAAGGTGATGAGGTTAACTTGAAATGTGAACCCGCTAACAAACTCATCACGCCCACATGTCTCTTGTTTAGTTTCACCGGCGGTTGTATTGAATTAACACCAACTTCAATCTCTAACTTGTTCGAGATCTCTCGCAGTTCCTCGAGTTATAATGAAAAGCGTGGTAAACAGGGTTGGCACATACGCGCACGTTACATTACTGAACAGCCGTTAGACGTTTACTGTTCATTTACTATTCAGGCTTCGCCAATATGTCATTTGGTGTGCTGTAAGAGTAAATTTAAAGAGGTTTGGCCCAACATGTACTCGTACAGGGTAACTTTCATTTCAAACTAGCTGATGTAAGCTGTCAGTGGGTCTTCATTGTGGACTATTCCACCTAAGAGGCGAGAAGAGGCTGATTCCTCCTTGAGCCAGAGTGGATTTGCTGGTAATTTTACTAAGGTCACGCCTGCATCAGTAAGTTTCTCCAACCTAGCTTCGGGTTTTAATCAGTTGCATCAGTTATTTTAAGGAGTTGCAGTACAATATGAATCAACTGAATTACTCATTCACCAGGAATTCAATCACCACATTCTTCTATTCTCCGAAGTAGTCACTTAAGAAACACAAAATAGATTGACTTGAGGAAATTACTATGCGAAGACGAAGTCGAAGAACGTCGTGACGTCAACAGTAAAGTAATAAGTAAGTATAGCATCAACTCTGTGTTTCCTAGGTTGGATTAGGGTTTATTTTTGATTCTATGGGAGGTCATGGAATGTCAAAAAAAAAAAATTGCCTTCCAAAATCAAAAACATCAATACTCGCCGAAAAATGATTGGAAAATGATGTATAGTAGTCCTCTAGTTCGTGTGAAAATCGATCTGTTCCCTGCCTAGGACGGTCCTCGAAACTTTTTCAGCCCGATCAGACCAAATTCGGGCAGGGTAGGAGTCAAAATATGTTTTTTGAAAAATGGATTTTCGAGATTTTGGGCAACTAGGCGACTGGGGGTACTATTTACCACTAAATTTTGGACGCTGAATCCAATGAAATGGGTCCCAGAACGATTGGCACTCACTGGAAGAAGTTGTGGGTCAAAATGGGTATGTATCTACCCATTTTGTACATGTGTTTTCAAGATTTCTGGTACCTAGGCGTGTGGGGTATCATTTTCCACTAAATTTTGGACCCTGAATTGATTGGAATGGGTCCGGGACCCGCCACACCCACTGTTTCCTCCAATTTCCCCATGTTTTCGTTCATTTTTTAAAAGAACCTAATCACAATTTCTGATTTCGAGCATAATTAATTGAATTTATAATTTCCTTTACTCTCAGCAAAGCCCCTGAAAGCTTGAAGTTTGAAAAGAACCGACCGAATCAACGTGCGTTCTACACGAATATTCCACTGTCTTATGCGAAGTTCGATCTTCAAAATTCAACGGAAATACTTCAAATTTATTGTAAAGAAACGTCGACGTTCAGTCGATTGGTAAGATTTAGGTACGCAGCCCTCGAGGACTCCCAGGAGGCGTAACGTGATTTCGTTCAATTCTGCTAATCAAGTTACGCCTTCAGCATCGTTGATGGTGGACACTTGGAGCGGATTGCGTTTCCTCGGGGCGGAAATCATTTTGAGACTCAATGTTGCGTGGAAAGGTTTCTTTAAAATCTCTCGTTACAATGAAACCCACCTTCATTATCAGAGTTTGATCGAAGGAAATTTAATTATCGCTGTTCCCCGGCATTAATTTCCCGAGTTTTCCATCATCCGTAGGCCAGCTGCCTGGTGGGTATGAATAAATGCATATTTACAGAGAGTTCCGTAAGTCTAGCGAGAAATTTTGAACTCAAAATGTATTTTCAAACCGGATGTGATGCTCAGAATATTCTGTCGTCTCCTAAAATTATTTTTTTTTTAAATCTCGAATTTTTAGACTTACTACCTGGAGTATTAGCCTGATTAATTTTCAGCCCAATAACCAGGTTTTGGGGAGTCTGAGCGTTTACATGTAGCTCGAGTTACCTCCCCGTTTTCACCAGAACAGGCTCAAGCTTTGGTGCACACTCAAAATGCTGCAAATTCCTTCACATAGGTTGGTTATTCCTCGGACCAGGCGCATGGACTCATATACTCATGTACCGGAAATATCAAAAACACACATTCAATATGGGTAGATGGATACCCATTGTGACCCATAACCACTTCCAGTGAGCACCAATCGTCCCGGGACCCGTCCCATTGGATTCAGCGTCCAAAATTTAGTGGAAAATGATACCCCACACGCCTAGGTACTAGAAATCTCAAAAACACATTCAAAATAAGCAGATAGATACCTATTTTGACCCATAACCTCATGCAGAGGGCGCCAATCGTTCCGGGGTCCATTTCATTGGATTCAGCGTCCAAAATTTAGTCGGAAACGATACCCCACACACCTAGATCACCAAATATCTTGAAAAAAAAAATGAAATTCATTTTTCGACCCCTACCGGCGGTTAACTTTGGTCCGATCGGGCTGAAAAGTTTTGAGGACCAACTAGAGCCAGTAACGGACACCCGAGCCTAATTCAAGTTTTTTAGAATATTTTCTACTACCAAAGTCGGCGTACGACGGACAGACATTTGCTTATTTCGATCTAGACACCTTGAAAAGCCCAGAAAACATTTTTTGGGCCGAATCGGAGGGTTGATTATTCAAGGAATAGCCAACCAAATGGCTACCTAGTTCAGTGACTGCGGCCTACCGAACCCTTCATCCCACTTTATTTGGCTGTTGACGAGGAAGTATGTTATGTATTCAAGCATACCTGAATAATTTCGCCCATCGAGTACATGCGAGGTCCTTAGAACCGGGTAATAACCAAAAACAGTGATGGCAGTCATCCGTTCTGTTTCCGTTTCAGAATAACTCCTCGTGGTCCCCTCAGATCCTTAGGTTCTCGAACATCTTGTTGACTTTTTCCTTTCTCTCCAAACAAGTCTCAACCCCGGGTATTTGATTGGATCGTTGAGCGGACGGGTCGAGTGGAGTGCACTTAGGCTCCATTCCGTCCGTTCCCTTCTCGTTGTTATTTCTCTTGCCATCCAACGCGATATCAACAACCCCTGCAGGGAACATCCCTCTGAGGATATGCGTGATCGTTAATGAGGGAAACGAAACACCTGTCGCACCCACCAACGTATTGGTTTTCCCAGCCAACTTTCCTGCTGGTTTCTGGATGCAAATCATGAGCTACGCGTGTAAATTTCATGAAAAATCATGCTACTCACGCATGGCCCTTGAATACCTTACAAATTGTATCTCAGTACCCATTTTCATCGATGACCTCCACAAGGCGCAATAATCCAACTAAAAATGCGTAAGGCGCCATAACCAACAAAATTATTTAGTACATTAGCAAAACGTATGGTAAATCTATACATCAGTGCATGCACCCCAAAAAATCGATAGAGCGTTACAATCGATATATCGCTTTATGGCCGTGTCCCCTTGGTAAGAGATGCAATTTGCTGCAATTTTCTAGATATATGCGTCATTCCATGAACTCTATCATCAAAAATAAAAAAAACAAAATAAAAATTATAATAAAAAATGAGAAATAACTTAAAAATGAAATAAATACATAAAAAATAACAATAAAAATTAAAAAAATATAATAATAAAAATATTAATATAATGATTGGTACTTGTTAATTAGACGCCAAACGGCAAACCTGTCTGCCTCTATTGTAACCTCCTCTCTTTTCAATATATCGAACGGATGTAGGATATATTGAACCCTAACAATAGGGTAGTAATGGAAATTTAATAAAAAATTAACAACAGAGAAACATGTATTTATTTACAAAATTAACAATGATAGGCACTATAAATCTATAGTATAAGGGTAAGAGGAATAATCCCTTTCTCTTGAAAGAATTGAATAGCCAATTTCCCGTCCATAATTTTTCTGAATAAGGTCTTCAAATTCCACATATTTGAAAACAAACGAAAAAAGTACAGAAAAAAGAGATAAAAAGTATAAAAATATGAAAATATGAAGTATAAAAATATGTGAAGGCGGTAGAAAGCGGTGCAACGGTGAAAACAATCGATATATCCTACAGCCGTTCGATATATTGAAATGAGAGGAGGTTACAATAGGGTTACAGCAGACAGGTTTGCCTCAGGGGGGGGGGGCGTCTAATTGACAAGTACCAAATAATTATTAAATTGCCGCAAATTCTTTCCACGGGTTGGTTATTCCTCGAACCAGGCGCATGGAGACTCATTTCTTCAACATGGGGAAAATGGGGGAAACAGTGGGTGTGGCGGGTCCTGGACCAATTCCAATCGATTCAGGGTCCAACATTTAGTGGAAATGATACCCCACACGCCTAGGTATCTACTAGATATCTCAAAAACATACATTCGAAATAGGTAATAGATACCCAATTCGACCCATAACTGATGTATAGATCAGCCAAACGTATTCTATTTTCATTTTTTCCACAATTTGAAAAGACCCGTTACAGTTTAGTTGGTGGACTGACATTTCGCATCCAAAAGGTCACATATCGAAACGATGAATAACAATCTTGGGGAGAAACACACAATGTTGGTAACATCTGAATATGACTGTCGTATTTACCAACATTAATGGATCTCTCCTCCCCATTATATTGTGTCGCTGTGTGACTTCATGGATTTCTCTGAATATATAATTTGTCTCCAGATAAAGTGAGGTCCTTTCACTGACACCATCTGCTTTCTGCCCAACGTCCCCGTACAACTGCGTTTTCAAACCAGTCAGATGCGGCCTGCTATTTTCGGAAAACCGATACAATGGCCGCGATAGCATCCGATTCACTCTGGTGTCAACGAAGACCCCTTTTGGTGTTGACAACAGGGGAGAAAATGAAAGGGCAAACTGAGTGAATAAACTTGTTCAAATGCGAGCCAATCTTCAAGTCACCCCATAAGCCAATTGAAACTTGCTTCCTATTTAATGGAGAATCTCACTTCGCGGTAAAAGTCGTGGTTTCGTTCCTGCTCTTTTCTTTCTGGTACGCTTATTCCTGACTACATACTTTACCAAACTCAAAATACCGTCTGAACAGCCAGGTGCCTCTGACACGTTGACTTAGCTGATTACAAATGGCAGGTGAATATGGCCTTACCTGTTACCTCGGCTGTTACCATACTCAACTACTGTTCACAACCAACAACAAATGAATGCTGGAGTAGGGAGAAATTGTATATGTCCTATGATGCTGACTTGCTGACTGATAAGAGCTCCCATTCTGACATCACGTCCAAAGCCTCTATAATAGTGTTGCCAACACAACAAGAAAAATCAAGGTTCCAGTTTGCAAGGTAAGCCCATGAAGTAGGTAGGTAGGCATTTTTGCACTATTTTTGAAAATTATGGGCGCATGCTGATAATGTCCCAATGGTTAGAACCTGCCAAAAATTATTTTTGGGGTGGATCAACTAATTAGGCATTTGACATAACATAGAAAGGTCGTGTTTGGGCTCCCTGTAGAGCCTCTGATGTCCCAATATTGATTCCAATACCCTAAACGCTGCAAATTCATCCAAACGCATGGAGACTGATTTCATCAACATGAAGAAAATGGGGGAACCAGTGGGTGTGGCGGGTCCCGGACCCATTCCAATTGATTCAGGGTTCAAAATTTAGTGGAAAATGGTACCCCACACGCCTAGGTAAAAGAAATTTCGAAAACGTATATTCAAAATAGGTAGATGTACCCATTTTTACCCATAACCTCATCCAGAGGGCGCCAATCATTCCGGACCCATTTCATTGGATTCAGCGTCCAAAATTTAGTCGAAAATGATACCCAACACGCCATGGTACCAGAAATCTCGAAAACATTCAAAATGGGTAGATGGACCCCCATTTTGACCCATAACTTCTTGTGCCAATTGTTCTGGAATCCATTTCATTGGATTCAGCGTCCAAAATATAGTGGAAAATGAGACCCCACACGCCTAGATCGCCAAAAATCTCGATAATCCATTTTTCGAAATACACATTTTGACCCCTACCCTGCCATATTTGGTCCTATCGGGCTGAAAAGTTTCCAGGACCAACTAAAGCAAATAATGGACCATGAACCCAAATTTCAGATTTTTAGAATTATTGTGAACAACCATGGTCGGACATTTGACTTATTTGATCTACACATTGAAATATCCAGACAAAATTTTTGGGCCGAATCGGAGAGATTGACTTTTTGCATGAAAACATTGGTTGATTAATCAAGTAATAACCAACCAAAATACGAAATTTGAGGGTGGACATGCAATTTGGGTAACTGGTTTAACAATGGCAGTTGTGTTTGGGCTCTTTGTAAAGCCCATGATCACCAAATATCAATTTTAATAATCAACTTCCCGAAAATGCAATCTTTGGAAAGCTGATGGCACTGAGATAAGAAATTTGGAAATCTCGTTTAGGTATTCAAAAAATTATTTTTGGCTGTTAGCCTGCTATAATTTAGGAACAGATCAGAGTTAAAGTATTAAGCTTTCAGAAACAGGTAGGAGATTGTGTGAATTGTTTTCATTCAAAGGATGACTAGCCACCATGCTGGTTATCGTTGAGACGGTTCTAGTGATAAGCTTAGGAGTAACGAAAAATATTTATTGTTGTGAAATGCTGACTAAGTCAACTGCTTGAATAGTTGGCCCACCCCGAAAACACGCACTAAAATTAAGCAAAATATGACTACATTATCACGAAATTACTGGAAATGTGCTGTAGGTCTATGGCCTTAAACGGTATGGCTGTCAAAATCAAGATTGAAGCGTTCCAATCCTCCACTGGCCCCCAATAAGGTCTAATGACGTACATTCCGTCGGGAAGAGCCAATAATGAATCCAGTTTTTCACTGGCGTTCTCTCTATTCCTCGAACAGGGAAAACGAATGAGAGACCCCCAACCAGGACTGGAACCAAACACGTTCCACGACCCGCTCGTCGCAGTTAACAAGAGATCGCTATATCCGCTCAGTTGGTTCTTTTCTCTTATTGAGCACTGCGAATCGTTGTTTTTTATTTATCCTCTCTTGGCCGATCCCTTCCCTATCCTATAATACCTTCCTGTATGGGCGTTTAGGCTCGAAGGATTTTACTGCCTCGGATTTCCTGAGGCGTACTATACTGACCAGTGTATGAAAAGACTTTGCAGTGCACCAGTGGATCGACGAATTTATCACAAAGAGAGGAAGAAACAAGGGAGCAGGAGGGAGAGAGGAGAAGCCGCTTGGAATCCTCGTGAATCAATAAGTTGATTTTGTATCAACTGATTGAAGCGTATGTACTGGCTTACTACAACTTTCCGACTGCTGACGCAGCACCCCAACCGTCATAAATTATTTCTTCATCAGTTTATTTCTTCCGTTAAGGGAGAACAATTCAATTAGTCAGATTATTGGGGAATTACGACGAATTTTTTACATAATTTCCAGGTTGTCACCAAAAAAAATGTTTCTGCACCACGAGATATCTATGACAGCACAATTGAGAATAAAGCGCCTTTGCAAATAAAGTTTGAAACTACATTAGGTATGGTAAATTGATGCAAACTCTCTTTCAACGCAGGCAGACCGCCGGGTCAAACCAAAATAACGGTGTTGATCATATACATGTTGATTTGAATTTCCCGGTTCTGCTCTGGAAAATGGAGTCAGCGCTATGTGCGGACGGTGGGAGAACTAGCAGGGTTCGACGCGCAGAATAGAATAATTAGTAATAGTCCGACGGTTAACGCGTGTTGTTATTGCCTCAATCATTGTGTCTGTCAAATGCTGCGGAAAACCAAATTGAGTCTTCAAGCTTGGAATGAGAAATTTCCTCCCTTATTGCTCCAGGCCTCTCTTCTCCCTTGGAGCATCCATTTCTCAAACTGATAAAACAACATTTATTCTAAATTATAGCGCTTCTAAACCACACAGCAACAGTTAATTTTGTTTTGGTCTTACCCCGTAGGATTAGGAGGCCCCGGCCTGGAGCAACACCAGGAATCAGCAGTGTGGCGAGTCCCGCCTAAAACTTATCAATTTTGCCAACCCTTTATCCAAATTCTGGTTTCCTACTTCGATTGCGAGTTCTTGCTGTACTTCCTCTCCCTCGTCCACCACACAAAATTTTGAAAATCCGAAAACCTGTCGTGCATACAGTAGTATAAGTATACCTTTGTCTTCATGCAGAAAGTCAACCTTAGGGGGGCTAGGGGTCAAAATGTGTATTTCGATAGTAGGTTCTCGAGATTTCTGGTACCTAGGCGTGTGAGGTATCGTTTTCGACTAAATTTTGGACCCTGAGTCGATGGGAATGAGTTTCTATGCTACAGGTTCGAGGAATGACCAACCCCTGTAAAAAAATTTGCAGCGTTTTTTATTCAGTAGTGCCCAAGTTGACTGTGGTAGTTAGTTTCCAAATGGCTGAAAATTTGGATGATTCGTGCCTTATTTCCTCCATTCAATCATCCATTTCGGTTTTCTGTTTGCAGACGGCTCGTATCCAGGTCATGTAACACCGGGGTGTGAGACTGGAATGACCATTTTATTGTTATTCCAGAACTTGGTAGATTTGTAGGTGTCAGACATTTCAATTCATTGAGACACATATCACGTTCTGTTCAGACTGGTACGCTTTTAGTACTTTGATGCATGACTGGTCTTTCAAAATCTTTCCTGTCTTCAAGGAGAGAGTGGCATGTCTCTTCTATCACAAGGTTTCTTCAAACATTTTAGTTCGAGGGAGTTTGAAGACAGGTAGTTTTGACCCTTGACAGAATATGACGACGGAAGCGGAGGCGGTTACTTCGTCCCGAGATCTTCCGTCTCACAGATTAAAGGATCTTCCACGTGAATGGAAACTTTATCTCTCCATTTACTGGAAACCCAGTTAACGCGAAAATTGTAATAATCTTGATAATAATTGAATACGATCCACACAGCTAGATGATGCGGTTACTGAGTTAAACGTTTTTACACCTGTTCATGAGAATACTCTTAAGAATACTCTGAGAATACTGCTCATTATTTCGCAACGGTGTATTTTATCGATGTCACTCGTGAGGAAATCGTACCTTTTAGGTCTCCAAAGCAGGAAGGGCTACAATTATGGGTCAAAATGCACAAATTAACTTTTTAATAAGGCGGGTACCTACTCAGTATCAAAATATCCATTTACACATGCACCTTGCCTCCGTCTGTAGTAACTGGTGGACTAGAATTGCTTCAGGAACTTACAAGGGCATAAATATGCGTTTTGACCATTCCCCAATCGGTTTGGCGACCTAACTTAGAGGCAAATGATACCCATTCTTACCCATTCCTAGCTACAGTTTTTCACAATGGAGCTGAAAATGATTTAGGCGCAGCGAGAATAGGTAGTACACGAAGGTTTTGACCACCTCAATCGATTTAAACGTCAAAGCTCAGTGGAAAACGATACCTCTACGATCACAAAAATCTCTAGAAGTCACATTCGAAGTGCCCTTGTCTTCTTTGGGCTTAAAGTTTTCAAGCCGCATAAGGAGAGTCTTACTTAACTGATTTTTCAGACGAAAATTCCATGTGGATGGATTTCACAAGTATGGTAATAAGTAGGGAGAGACCTTTTGGTCTATTTGTATTGATACACACGAGGATTGTGTCAAAAAACTTCTCTCAACGAGAGGCTTGTCCGCCGACACCGTCTAGACTGCGAGCCTTTTCGTCATTTCCGTTCGTTTAAACGAAGAATCGTTGCAAAAAATAAAATAAAATAAAAAAAAAAGGCCCTATAAGGATAACGCAAGAGGGTAAAACTGGACATAGGCCTCTAGGCTATTGCCACGCCCACGTCCATGTGTGGATCTGTCATTATAGTGCAACCTTCTGCTTCAATAGTACGTTTATTAATAAAAATCTTGTCAACCGTTGTGGTTCAGTAACAAAATTGCTGTGCAGAGTAGCGTAAAACCTATTTATGTCAATTGGGGTGAGTATATTCCACGATTGTACTTGAAAAAATGAGACGGGTCCGGAACTCTGGTGGGTTGGGTCAAAATGGGCGCCTTCCACATTAATTTGGTCGCCTAGGCGTGTATCATTTCCTAAATTTGGACCTGAATTATGGTGTCAGGAGAACAATGTGCGCCTTTTCATGTAGATGGTTATGCATTGGTCCGAGGCCTACCCCCTGGATGATTTGAATGTGGTTATTTCGAATTTGATTTCTTGAATCACTCTTACCAGGCGTGTGGGGAATCATTTCCACATTCGGATATATCGGTTTATGTATTCTAGCGTGAAACACGTAATGTCAAAGTAATACTAAACCAAAACCACACATCACAAAACTGTATGAGACCCATTTGAATTATGTCGCATGGTATTTCCCAGCTTGGGGAGTAACTATTTCCCTCACGATGATCATTTCAAAATCATAAATGTTGAGGAACTCGCAGTTCTTTTCAGATTAGGTTGAACCGACCGAGAGTCATCTCAGCAAGGGTATTGATTCTGCATTACCAGGGGAGACTTCTAAAAGTATCTTAATGGATTGGTCAGAAGGGAAATTTTCCTCGTTCAAAAGCCACTGAGCCAAAGACTCTTCTCTTTTTCAATTTTCTCGAGTCTCAAGAGAGAATTCCCCTTTGTGTGACATCAAGATGCTTTCAAGAAGAGGCATAAGAAGTACTTCTTACAATCCCGAGCCCCACGTGGATTGAATCGCATATAGATTGCTAATGTGACTGACGCATAATGATGTTAAGATTGCGATATGAGAGTCGTGAATGAATCCGATCTTGCATGATGAGTTTCCTTCTGAATATACATCGTTGTAAACACACTGTGAAACTCGTCGTTCTTTGAAACTACTCCGGAAATTCGTTTGAAGTATGGGACGATAAAACTCACCGTTGCTTTTGGTCTTGTGATCCCGAGTAGTCTGGGCATTAAAATAAACGGATGTTCGTTTAAACTGCGGAATCAGCGATTCAGAACCTCCCGACAATTTTGTAGTAATATCCTGGTACGTTGCTGCCGGTTTAAATCTCAAAGCTGGTCTCTTTTCGCAATTCACTTTGGGATACGTTCTGTTGACTGAGAGTCCGTAGGAGGCGAATGAAACTCGCCAGAAGCGTTTGATCATGAAGTAATGAATAAGAAATACAGCCAGTACGGACTCTAGAGAATCATGAAATTGCTGACAATATTACGTCAAATCCTTCTACAGTCTACGTTGAATTATCCCAGAACCTGGAACAGGTTGGTTTTCTTTAATAACGATTTGATTCTCCAATTTAATTTCATCGATTTAATTTTTTTTTTTTTTTTTCACGTTTGGTTGTTTTGGTTGGTTATTTTTTGAAATTCATGCAAAAAGACAATCTCTCCGATTCGGCCCAAACATTTTTTCTGGGCGTCTTAAGTGTCTAGATCAAAAAACTCATTGGTAGTAGAAAATTTTCTAAAAATCTGACATTTTGGTCAGGGACTCGTTTCTGGCTCTAGTTAGTTCCTCACAACTTTTCAGCTCGATCGGACCAAATTTGGGTGGCGTGGGAGTCAAAATGTGTATTTCGAAAAATGGATTTTCGAGATTTTTGGCGATCTAGGCGTGTGGGGTATCATTTTCAACTAAAATTTGAACGCTGAATATTGCCGGAACGATTGGTGCATTTTGGTTGAGGTTATGGGTCAAATGGGTGCCTATCTACCCATTTTGAATATCTGTTTTCGAAGATTTCGGTACCTAGGCGATGTGGGGTATCTTCTTCACACGTTTTGGACCCGATCGATTGGAATGTTTGAGGACCCGCCACACCCACTGTTTTCCCCATTTTCCCCATGTTGAAGAAATGAGTCTCCATGCGCCTGGTCTGAGGAACAACCAACCCCTGTGAAAGAATTCGCAGCGTTTTCAATTGATATCACGTTCCTTCGGTGCTATCGATACCCGAGTTGTAATAGATACGAAATACTGGGTGGTTGACGAGGTCACAGAGAGGACTATTGTCGAAACTCGACGTCAAAAGGGATGGGAATTATTGATCTGCCACAAGAGACGTTCAGCTGATCAGGGACGGATAATCGCATTTTACCAGCGAGATTATCGCGGCTACCCAGAGAATATTGGACGAGAATAGCTACAACGATGATTCTCGGCTCACGTAACAATACTCGTTTGTTCCTGAGTACCTAATGGAAAACCGGGACGAATGAAGCTTCAAAATGGAATAAATAAATTTTACTTCTCCCTCCTGTCATTCAGAGTAGCCCAATAATACCCTTTCGATTGACCAGCTGAAAAGGTAGGCACGGAGTTGAATGTGAAACATCAAGAAGATGTCTCACTGCTCCGAATTCTAGAATAAATTTGAGGAATACTTTCCAAAATAATGTAAAGAGTCGGACGAGTTAGACAAGGAACGATTCCAGAATCAAAATGTACAGCTTTTTGTCCTTTTTAAAGTAATGAATACACTATGAAGTTGGGCAGAGGTAAACTATAGTTTTTAATATGATGGTGCCTACGCGTCGATTCTGAGGTATAAAAAAGAGTCAAAAGACCCATTGAAAACCAAAACTGTCCATAATGGCCTACGAAAAAAGAGACTCATTTCTTCAACATGGGGAAAATGGGGGGAACAGTGGGTGTGGCGGGTCCTGGACCCATTTCAATGGATTCAGCGTCCAAAATTTAGTGGAAAAAGATACCCCACATGCCTAGGTACCAGAAATCTCGAAAATACATTCAATACGGATAAATAGATACCCATTTTCACCCATGACCCCTTCTAGTCGGTGCCGATAGTTCTGGGACCCTTTTTCGTTGGATTCAGCGCCCAAAATTTAGTGGAAAATGATTCCCCACATGCCTATATCGCCAAAAATCTCAAAAATCCATTTTTCGAAATACACATTTTGATCCCTACCCCGCCCAAATTTAGTCCGATCGAGCTGAATAGTTTCGAGGACCAACTAGAGCCGGGAGCGGACCCCTGACCCAAATTTCAGATTTTAGAAAATTTTCTAAAACACAAAGTCGGCGTAGAGCGGACGGACATTTGATTTTTTTGATCTAGACACTTTGAAACGTCCAGAAAACATTTGGGGCCGAATCGGAGAAATCGACTTTTTGCATGAAAACATATGTTGATTATTCAAGGAATAACCAGCCATTAGTGTTCAATGCAGCTCAGACTATGATAATAATTCAGTTCACTTCAGTTTATAACATGAAAGGGCGAGTGCAAGAAATAAGCCACGAGCCAGGCTAAAAAGAATCGAGGAAGCCCTGAAGGTACCGACAACTGTGCTAAATACAAGCGTAATTAAATTGGGCTTATTTTTTAATTGCCTTCACTTTGCAGAGCCAAGCCTTATTTCAACGGTTGAAATTAAACGATTCTTATATTGTCAACGAGGTTTTCGTCCCTCGACAAAGTCTTTCTCATTGTTCATAATTTGTTAAACTGGTATACCGGAACTTTCTTTACGACAACGTTTTTCTGGCAGGTTAACGCAACCTCCACTTGATTAAACAATAATACAAAACGCGACACATTATACCACAATGGTTTGTTTTTCCATGTGGCTCTTGCTTGTGTGTGAATGCGTATGATTTTCTCTTCAAAGTAACGAAACGGACAAACGATTTTGTTCTTTAAGTACCCATTTGCAAAATATCCTTCGTAACCCATAAGTATCTTCTTCCAGTATGTAGCAATCGTTCTGGGCCCTTCTGAGTCGGTTTGGTGTTCAGATTTAGTGAAGAACAATACCCCACAAGCCTAAATCAGAAAATCTCGACAAAATAATTGAAAGCACCCGTTTTAACATGAGTTAGGCACAACTAGGACCCGAGACAACTCTATCGCGTTTTATGGCGGACAATCGGGGTTTTCTATCTACTAGTATCTACGTGTGGTGGGGCCCGGACCCATTCCAATCGGTTCAGGGACCAATATATAGTGGAAAATAATACCCACACACCTAGGTACCAGAAATCTCGAAAACACACATTCGAAATGGGTAATAGATACCCATTTTGACCCATAACTTCTTCCAGTGAGTTCCAATCGTTCTGGAACCCTTTTCATTGGATTCCGCATCCAAAATTTAGTGGAAAATAGATACCCCACACACTAGATTGCAAGAAAATCCATTTCTCGAAATACAAATTTTGACCCCTACCAACCCAAATTTGGTCCGATTGTGTTAAAAAGTTTCGAGTGCCAACTATAGTCGGAAACGGGTACCTGACCCAAATTTCAGACATTTGACTTTTTAACCTAGACAACCATTGAAACGTCCAGAAAAAAAAATTGACTTTTTGCATGAAAACAGCAAGGAGTGTTTTGGACGCTGAATCGATTGAAATGAGTCTCCATGCGCCTGGTCCGAGGAATAACCAACCCCTGTGAATGAATTTGCAGCGTTTTTTGTGTTCTTCGAGCGCGTCGTTCTCTTGTTTCGTGAAAGTGAAAAGCGTCGCCTGTTTGCGATGAACATTATTCCAGTCAACTTGCGATAAACTGAGTTCCGACCCGTTGTAACCAACGTTGATTCCCGTAATCTTGCCTCAAGCGATGAAGTTCATTCGAGCACGAACCGCGGTATTGTCGACCTCCTCAACAGTCCAGTTCCATTAGCTTTTACTGTGAGCCAACTGGATGGGTTTCCCCTTCGGTGCCTTCCACGAGAGACGGTAATCCGCTTACGATAATTGTCGGCCTTGTTGAGACGAGAAGAAAACTAGGTACTCACGGGTTGGAGCGTTCTCACTTGATACTGGGTCACGCCAGTGGTGGAATACCTTTGCATGATGACCGAAGAAACGTAATTCTGCTGCTATCCATGTGCGAGGCATCCTCATATATGGCCCTACTAATGAGCGCTCCCAATTGACTAGCCACACAAGAGAGAGAAAACCTTTAGAACATCCGTGACGATTACAGAGCTTCCCAGAAATCGTATCTACGCGGTATATCGAAGCGAAAATCCTTCTCTACTCAGAATACATCAGAATAAAATGTATTAATCACAAAACGCCAACACGAAGAGTAGTCTAAAAATACCTTTTCTGAATCACTCCACGTGCCCCTTCCTATACGGGCTTTAAGGGTAAGGCATCGAGCTGATTCCAATAGAATTTTTTTCGATATTAGGGACGGATACCAGGTTAGCGTTGAGACACCAAGAATTCAATGACGACTCCTAAATCAAATTTTCGAGATCTTATCAACGGAAGGCAACGCCACCTGTGAGGTGATTCTAGTTCCATTTGGGTTGGTAATTCCTTGCATAATCAACCGTTTTCATGCAAAAAGTCAAAAAAAATTTCTGGGCATTTCAAGGTGTCTAGATCAAAATAAGCAATTGGCGATCTAGGCGTGTGTGGTATCATTTTCCACTAAATTTTGGACGCTGAATCCAATGAAATGGGTCCCACGACGATTAGAGCTCTCTGGATGAGGTTGTGGGTCAAAATGGGTACCTATCTACCCATTTCGAATGTGCGTTTTCGAGATTTCTGGTACCTAGGCGTGTGGGGTATCATTTTCCACTAAATTTTGGACCCTGAATCGATTGGAATGGACGTGATTGGCAATCATTAATTCGTTCCAAAGACCTGGAAGATGGCTGCGTTTGGAATGATCTAGACAACAATGCCACACTCACTTGCGCTAACCTGATGGCTCCATGGACGGCGGGCATGCACCTATTTTGTTCTAGAACATCACGAAACGCCCAAAACTAAATTTTGGGGCATATTTGAGATGCCCTCCGCTTCCACTGAGACTTTGGGCATGAAAACATGGATTGATTATTCAAGGAAGAACCAACCAGAATCCCAAATTGAAGGTTGGCTTTGCAATCGATTATAAATCGATTTTTAAACTCAAATTATTTATGAGTTGTATTGAATTCAGACTGCCAGTTGTGAAATGGGTTCTAAAATCGTTTTTGTCACTTCATTTAAGTTCTCTACAAAATGAAAAAAAAATTGCGACTTAGCTGTGACAACAAGATATTGGTGATTGGTCATCCTGCCGATAGGGGCGCTGATGCAATAGGATAGGAAGCCTTTTATCATACCTCCAGCTGTGCTAAAGCTGTTTACGACTCAACGCATGCGCAGTGACCACCATTATTTAAGACGATACAATTTCGCACAATACGACTTGGTTCATGAATACTCCTGCTTTCCTGTTAATAATCACCTGGCCCAAAATTGGGATTAACTACGAGGATAAAATATACTCCACGACTGGACAATAAACGTTAATCATATTCAACTACGTTGAAACGGATCATGCTGATGTCCCAATTAGTCTTGAAACTCAATGTATGTTTAATCTTGTGCCTTGAGGATAATCATTTCCTTCGAGATTCTCTGGTCATTGTCTCCATCGATTCGACGCGTTCCCTCGCCAACCAATATTCGCGCCGTCAGGAGTCCAGAACACACAGGACGTGGAACGAGCAGAGATAGACAATTTTGAGTTCGCTCGGGGGCGATATTATGGGCAAAATCACTGGGCCCGGTCAGTTCGACACATTCCATTGTTCCCTTGTTTTCTGACCCTTCCCAATTTCGGCCGACCCGCTGATAGCTCCAGGCAGGGAGACAATATTGAACCGACCGGGGGTGTAAGGGTTGTCGAGGTTTTTCCAGTTGCACCAGCCGCTGCCCGTTTACTCCAAGAGTTGGTGGGATTTTTACCCCTTTGACACGACCTCAATTTCCGCTGCTACATTTACAACTCTCTGGAAGTGAGTGAGACAGCGTTGCTAACCTAGTCACAAAGGTTGTGACCGATGTTGCCACCCTCTCTTCTACCGGACGTGTGTGCGTTTCAACGTTGCAGCCTCGCTGTCAAAGACTGTGAAGAGTTTCAGGTCAACTTGAAATCAAAACGGCGCTGCAGCAACACGGATTAAAGCTTCACTATAACTTTACGACCAACTCTTCAAACAAAAAGTTTCGAATGTCATACTGTTACCGATCTTGCACATAATTGTCAATAAGATGGCCAATTAAGGTAACAGTAGAGAACGCTGCAAACTACTCAAAAATGTTTTATTATTGTGGAAGGCTCCTGCTTGTGACTGTAAGAGCATCATTGGATCCACCAGAGTAGGTACACAATTGGAAAGATTAAAAAATGTGGAAAATCATACCCCACACGCCTAGGTACCAGAAATCTCAAAAACGAATTTTCAAAATAGATAGATACCCATTTTGACCCGTAACCTCTTCAGGTGGACCGTTTCGAGGACCAACTAGGGCTGGAAACGGACCCCTGACCAAAATGTCAGATTTTTTTAGAAATTTTTCTACTACCAAAAACGACGGCTTATTTCCTTATTTTGATCAGTCACCTTAAAACTCCAGATTTTTTTTTTTTTTTTTTTTTTTTTAAGCAAATTGGAGAGGTTGACTATCTGCATGAATACGTAGGTTGATTATTAAAGAAGTAAACAACCAACAGAATATATATTTCAAGTACCTATTTTCTTCACTTCCGATGCCAGGAAATGGTTCGAGACTCATCTGAATCGATAAAGTGTCCAAAAATTAGTGAAAATCGATGCCCTACACACCGTGCATCTCCCCAACCCTTGAACAGTACCCTCTTTCACCAATAATCGCCCTCCCTAGAGGTAGAACCTTGGCCGAAATAAGCCCAAAAATGTACAGATTTATAAATAAATCAGTCAGTCAGTACTTCTTTGGCAATCATCCTGAAAATTATAAACAGAATATAGTACGTCTGAATTCAGATTTTCTTAAAAGCATTTTAAAAGCCACTATCAACCCCGACGGCGGACGAACACTTAGAATTTGAATACTTTGAAACGTAAATAGTAACATTTTGGAGAGAAGTTGTTTTCCCTTTGGTCGATAAGAATGGAAACTGTCTTATTCCAATAAGAATAATGAACCAAAAGCGATGCATTTCCTTTCTGTATACTTCCACGTCAGCGCTTCTTTACTCTATTTAAATCAAACAAAGCCTTGACAAAACTGCACCTCTTAAATGTGCCTTCAAGTGCAACGATTTGCATTCCTCGCTACTACAAAAATAGGTCATGAAAATCCCTCATTTTATTTCCAGGATATCAGACAGAGCCGTGATTTGATTCCGAGAGAAAATACGAGGAAGTCTCGTACAATCTGGGAAGTCACGATCGTAAACGTTTTTCTTTTTTCATTTCTCCGTCGTCGTTGTGAAACGAAAATTGGGTGCACTATAGGAACAATGAGATACCCGAGCGGATTTCACGAATAGGGGTATGAAGCACTCAATAAATGTATCCCAAACGCTCCTTTTCCACGAGCTCAGCGTACAACATTTAGTCAAAAATAACCCCATACACTAGGCTACCCAAAAATCTTGAAAAACCACATTCAAAATGGGTTGGTAGGTCCCCATTTGACCCATACTAACATCTAGTGGACGCCAATCGGTCCACGGCCCATCTCAATTGGCACAGCGTCCAAAATTTTGTGGAAAATGATACCCCACACGCCTAGATTTCCGGAGCTACTGGAAGATTTTTGGGTAGCTAAGTGTGTAGGGGTATGATTTTTTGACTAAATTTTGTACGCTGAATCGATTAGAATGAGTCCGAGACACTCTACACTCATTTTTCCCCCATTTTTCTAACCATTGTGTAATTATTAGCAGCTTTTGGTTTGTTATTCCTTGAATAATCCCGGCTCTAGTTGGTCCTCAAAACTTTTCAGCCCGATTGGACCAACGGTGGGGGTGGGGGTGTCAAATTGTGTATTTTGAAAAATGGATTTTCGAGATTATCGGCAATATGGGTGTGTGGGGTGTCATTTTCCACTATATTTCGGACGCTGAATCCAATGAAATGAGTCACAGAGCGATTGGCACCCATCAGAAGAGGTTATGAGTCAAAATGGGTATCTATCCACCCATTTTGAATATGTGTTTTCGAGATTTCTGGTACCTAGGCGTGAGGGGTATCATTTTCCGCTAAATTTTGGACCCTGAATCGATTGGAATGGGTCCGGGACCCACCACACCCACTGTTTTTCCCATTTTCTCCATGATGAAGAAATGAGTTTCTACGCGCCTGGTCCGAGGAATATAGCAATATCAGGCACGAAATAATTTAACGCCTTCGGTAACAACAATTGCTGAAAAGAAAGAATAATCGTAATTATTCGAGAGGAACGAAACTCGAAACCCGAGTTGTTCGAAGGCAGAAGCGAACCTGAAACAATCTGATATCAAGTTGATTGTTTCTGAGCGTTGACTTTTATTGAAAACTCCCTTTCGAGAAACTTGGCCCGAATTGTACCTCTGGAAATTAAACAGGCTCCTCTCTCGCGGAAATAGCGATGAGTTGTCGTTCTGATGTGAAATCAAACGGGAAACACGTTCGGAATGGCATTACGTTTCAGTTTAGATTTCGTAAGCCAAAGGGCAAAGTTTAACCTTTCTTCGAATAGCGAGAGGATTGGTCAAACACATATAATCGTAATTGTTCATTGCAAGGATCATTGCATTTTCCATCAAGTTGAGAAACTCCTAAATTTTGGTTGGTTATTCCTTAAATAATCGATCTCTCTAATTCGTCCCAAAATTTGTTTCTGGGCGTTTCAAAATGTCTAGATCCAAATAAGCAAATAAATATGCCTTGAAAAATGAATTTTTGAGATTTTTGGCGATTTAGGCGTATGGGGTATTATTTTCGACTAATTTTTGGACGCTGAATCCAATGAAATGGGTCCCAGGACGACTGGCGCCCTCTGGATGAGGGGTCAAAATGGGTATCTGTCTACCTATTGTGAATGTGGTGTTGCGACAGGCGGGTTGGCATTGTGCCCTCCTATGCCCGATCAAAAGTGTGACTTTAAGTGGACTGTATTTCTAAGAACCTAAAGGAAAGGAAAGAAAGAAAGAAATGAAGGAAAGAAATGAAAAACTGCTTGTGGTGACGGTAAATTAAAATAAATCCTATATTTAATTGAGGTGGGACCTACATAGGCCTAGACCGGCTGCCGGGAAGAATGTAAATTAAAATTAACTTAAATTAGATAATCGCAATGGAACGAAGGCAAAATGAAAAATAAATCAGTACTTGGCGGCGACGAGGTTCGAAGATTGGCAATGTCATTTCAGTCATATATGTTCCGAAGTAACATCCCCAGTCCGCTTAGTAAATACGACAGAGTACCGTTTATAAGTGCGGAATCGTGGGTTGGAATATCCAAGGTTTAGCTCTCATTACACAGCCCTAAATTAACAAAAGAGTTATGTACGCTCGGAAGAAAAATCCTTTCATCAACGCCATCGTAGCACGAGCAACTGCACGCTACAGTGGGACAACGAACAGCCAATAGTCAATAGTACAGGTACGTCCGAAAGAAGTTGAGAAATGCGAGTGAAGTGGAACGTGAAGGCTTCCTGCCTCTATTCAGTTAAACGTGATGAGAATGGTACAGGTGGCAATTCAGGGCGGCCTAACATCATCATTCGAAATGTCACGGCGCCCATTCAACGATAATCGCGCAGCTCGAAGTGGAAACCCGTCGGAACAAATGAGCGTGGTGTCCGTTTATCGTTATTTCAAGAGAGACTTTGCAGCGAATCCCCTCAATCCACACTGAGGATAATAGACGTGTAAACTCTACTTTTCTGCTCGTTGTGCCGTACTCGTTTATTTGATCGTCACGTCCGTCGTGATCATCAGTGACTTCACTAGGCACTCACATTTTGATTCATATCCCTTGAATAATCAACCTACGTTCTCATGTCAGACGTTGCCAATTGGCCCCATAATTAGACAGTTTGCGTTTCATTAGTAAAACAGGGTGGGACAAAAGTTATGAATGGTTTTTGAAAGGAAATAGAAAGAAAAACTTGTCAATTTAGAAAAACGTACCATAATTTATTTGAGTCAGAAAGTAATCCCGTGATTCCGTCAATAATCAACCAATGTATTCATGCAAAATCTCAATCTCATCTCAATCTCAATCTCTCTGGTTTGGCCCAACATTTTTTTTTCCGGATTTCCGGCGATCTAGGCGTGTGAGGTTTCTCCTGAATTTTGGGCGCTGAGTCGATTGAGATGGTTCCTGGCCCGATTCGCGTCCACCAGATGTGGGTATGGGTCAAATAAGCACCTACCAACCCATTTTGAATGTGGTTTTTCAAGATTTTTGGGTAGCCAAGTGTATGAAATATAATGAAATGAAGTATCATTTTTATTTAAATATTGTACCCTGAATCGATTAGAATAAGTCCACGACACTCTACACTCACTTTTCCCGTCCACAGTACGCCATCCGTCTTGCCTTTCCTTCCTTATTCGTTCGCCCTTTAGCTCTCATGGGCAAGGGGGGGGGGGGGGCTTGCTCCCTTAGACGGTCGGTTCCGCTCAACTCCAGCCACGCTATTCGCCACTGCTCAGAGCAGTGCCAGGATGGGCCTCGCGGATGCTGCGTGGGCGGGACCAGGAGGATGGGTATTGGCTTGTCTGGCCATTGGCCATCCTTTGGCGTGCATGACAGTGTGCACGAACCTTGTTGTTGCGCTGTAATTCTTTCTTGTTTTTACAGCTTCCCTCCAAGAGACTTATCCGTTTGGTGCTACCGCTGATATCCAGTTGTCTCTTGCGGCTGTGTATTTGGGGCACTCCATGAAGACGTGGTGGGCTGTCTCTACCTGACCACATTCGCAGAGAGGGGATGTCTTCAAGTACAATCCATGAAGCTTGGCTGCAAAGTCACGGTGGCCCGTCAGGGATTGGGAGGCACAATGGTCGAGGTTAATGATAACTATTGCTCCTGAAACTTCGCTCTGCTATGTCTGGCCAGATGTCTGCCCATCTTGCTTGCAATTCATCCATGGACCACTGCTCCACCTGCTCCGATGTGCTGCAGCCTGGTATGGGGCTCCCTCTGCCATGGCTAGCATTCATCCTGCTGCCACTGCTCTCACATGAATATCTATTGGCATTTGGCCTGCTACAACCTGGAGTGCGTCCGTAGAAACAGTCCGGTAGGCACGTGTGACCATCAGGAGAGCGCTGCGACGTGCTTTAATCAGCTCCACCCACTGCATGCTCCGTACCTGCGTTGTCCATGGTAGGGCATTGTCCATGCTGGGGCTCCTTTTGAAGGCCACTCTTTGGTATTCCCACCGTACGCCATCCGCCGTCCACGTCGTTTTTGGTAGTAGACAATTTTCTAAAAATCTGAAATTTCGGTCAGGGGTCCGTTCCCGACTCTAGTTGGTCCTCGAAACTTTTCAACCCAATCAGACCAAATTTGGGTGGGGTAGGGGTCAATACGTGATTTTTGAAAAATGGATTTTCGAGATTTTTGGCGATCCACGCGAGTGGGGTATCATTTTCCACTAAATTTTGGAGGCTGAATCCAATGAGACGGTTCCCGGAACAATTGGCGCCCACCGGAAGAGGTTATGAACGCTGAATGTATTTTTAAATTAGTCTCCATGTACCTGGTCCGAGGAATAACCAACCCACGTGAAAGAATTTTCAGCGTTTTGTTGAATATTACTGGTGAAATAAGAACACGCTCGAATGTGGTACACATCAGTAAAAGAGGTTGCCACGTTATACCGCGAGTTATAACAGGACATAGGAATAATCGATCTCCTGTAATGAACTCTATTCCCATCCTATGTAGATTATCCTAACGAAACGCCCGTAAATTAAATCATACGAACCCTTTTTGAACCTCACCTGTTTTCCCTCCTCCGTTAGTTGCACGGGCGTATTGTTCCGAAGAGATGTCGGTGAGAGGAGGGTTTTTAATGAAAAACTTTATTTCAAGAGCGAGCGAAACAAGAGGCAACAGAAGAAGGAACAAAGAACAACAATATGATATCTCTTTCTCTTTCAAACTTTCACTCTCTCCTCTCTCTCTACGCACCCTCTCAAACTGATATTCCCCAGGGATGGCAACTTGAGCGTAATTTTCCTCCGAAGAGTATTTCTTTCCATTGGAATCCCTTAATTAAAGCAAACAATATTGATCAGAGCAGCGAAACTATCAACTTCAAGTTAGAAATGAATCACAGGGAACTAGTTGTTCTGTCCAATAACAATTCACTACGACGTGTTTATTGTGAATCCGAACGTTTTCAGCATGAAGATGTAGTTTTGGTTCATTGTATCCACATTGTTGGAATACTACACCCTTCAGTAGTTGTATTGTATTTGTATCAACCAAAAACTCAACGTCCAACAATGAGCCAGAGGAAATCCAACGTCCAGCCATTATTTAAAAATAATAATAATAATAAATAAAAACGCTTCAAATTCTTTTATAGTGGTTGTTTAGTCGGACATGGAGTATGGAGACTAATGGAGACCAATCAATTCAGCGTTTAAAATTTAGTGGAAAGTGATCTCCTCACCATGAAATCTGAAAACACACATTCGAAATGGGTAGATAGTTACCCATTTTGACCCATAATCTCTTCCTGTGGGCGCCAAACGTTCTGGGACCCACTTCATTGGATTCAGCATGCGAAATTTAGAGGAAAATAATACCCCACACATCTAGGTACCAGAAATCTCGAAAACCCACTTTCGAAATAGGTAGACGGGAGGGGTCAAAATGTGCATTTCGGTCAATTTAGGCGATTCGGGCGTCTGGAGTATCATTTCGTCTAAATTTTCAACGCTGACTCAAATGAGACGGTCCCGGAATAATTGGCACCCACCGGAACAGGTTTTTGGTCAAAATTCTTCCCATTTCAAAAGTGGGTTTTCGAGATATTATGTACCTTAGTGCTTTGGGGTCCTCATGGTTTCATTTTTCACTAAATTTTGGACGCTGAATCGATTGGAATGTGGTTCTGGTGTCGCCCCCGTGCGTCCCTATTTCCCCAGTGAGAGTGATACCCTTCGACGAATAACCACCTGTGTGAAGAATTGCAGGCGTTTTTCATCTAGATAATGATGTAGAAGTATTTCCTAGCCTTCGTACGTGATGTAGACTTGTACATTGTGAATTCTCTTGTGTTCCATGAGAAAATTATTTTTAAGTGTTGCTATTCATAATGTGAAAAGTCTCACGATGATTCCAACTCGTGCGCTTCTTCATCCGCGTTGATCTTCATAATTTCTTTCAAGGCATATTTCACGTTTCACGAGTATGTTGTCACTAACAAACAGAATCCCTTAACAGTTATTCCGCACTCGAAGAAATACATTTTTCCGCTCTCAGCTCTCACAATCATAGCATCTAAGAGCACTCGCTTCTAGGTGGCTCGAGAATTGGCGAGGCTTTCCATATACGTATACTCGTACCTGGAGGAAGTGCTGTGGGTTTCTCCCTGAACCGACCTTTCACTCCACGATCCGCTTTTTGATTGAACTCGAAGAGCCGCCGCTTATTGAATCCGAGTTTTTTTTTCTTTCGCCGAGTTTTCTCGGAAATGGGGCGCTCGGAAGGTTTCTCCACCGTGGTTACACTCCCTTTTTTTAATAATATTTGAAGAGATACTCGGATTAGGAGCGGCGAATGTAAAAAATACGAAGAATCCGTTCGTTGAGAGGAAACCACGACTTTAATAACGCGAGGTCCAATTTACTTTAGCGATTGGCTGCATGGGGAATTCATTGCGGACAGATAAAGTAGGGCAGGGCAACACCAAAGAGGATTGAAAACGCTGTAATTTGCTCATGAACTCACAAAATTTATTCTCGGCATGGAGTTGCCATCCTTTCAGCAGCGGTGGAGAAAAAGAACAACTGTCACACTGTGAAACAAATCCTCACTCGACAAAAGTCGAAATAAGTGGCTCTTAAAACACGTGTAGAGGGAATTTCCATTTAAAACGCCATTAAAATCAACCTTGAAAGCATTTTATCGACCCTATTTTGTCAGCTTACAGAAAGATGTTTCAAATCTAAACCAAAGTTGAGAGAGAAGAGATGTGCTGAGATTGAAATCATGAAGTTTTGACCCACTGAAAGCCAGTTTCCAAACGTTAATAAACGTATAGGCCTGGCTGGAGAGATGCAACGGTAATTCGAGTGGTTCCTGACCTTTAAGGTGCAATGAAGCAGCGAAAACCGACGAGGTTAAACCGCCACGTGTTCAACGTGTTGGCCATCGACGGCAGCACGCGTGATAATTAAAACCCTCGTTGTTCTCCTCTCTCTAAATTTATATTGTTCAAATAAACAACAAGTGGCCCAACGGGAAACCAGAGCAGCAGAATCCGCAATTGAGAACAATGCTACGTGGTACGTCAGGAACAATTGAATTGAGAATTAGCGCGTTATGGGTTCGATCCTCTGTTGTACGCTTGAATGGCGGGATTGTCCGAACGAAGGTAGCCTAGACTAGACCGTTTCACATGGGAGCACCCGTGGATGGCTGAGCGGATTAGTCATTCATGTGTGCGGTCGGAAAAGAACAGTTCCGGAACGATTTTCTCGAATTGCAGGATTACGCCACTATTACAATTGGCGGGTTGGAAGACGACAACGCGCAAAAGTGCCTGATATTCGTACAAAAACGCAGCGAATTCTTACACAGGAGTATGTTATTCTTCGGGTCAAGAGCATGGAGACTCATTCCAATTGATTCAGCGTCCAAAATTTAGTGGAAAACGATACCACACACGCCTAGGTACCAGAAATCCCGCCTAAACTGTGGGAATGTCCAATTCTTGATGCTAAATCTTTTTGAATCATTGACATGAACATGCCGAGGCCCAAATTTATCTTTTTAGTTTTGTTGGGTTACATTTTCGCTTTTTTTTTTGAGATCGGGATTCATTTTATTTCATATTTTTGGATCGTTTTTTGACTAATCGAATGATTGTGAGGAATACAACTGTGTAGGGATTTGCGCGCTTTTAGGTATAAAACGTTTTTGGATTTTGAAGAAAGCTTTTTACACAAAAAAACCATGGGCCAATCTTGATCTATTCAAGGTCCTGTATTTCGAGGAAAATCTTCTAAACCAAATTACGCCCGACAATGAACTGAGAATCGAGTCAATTTGACAAATGTGAAGAATTTTTGGAAATTTTTGGTCAGGTTTTATGGATTTATAGACACAGGTAAGTCGTTATGGATTTAAAGCATTCAAATTTTGTAACGCATGAAGAAAATATGTGGAAATAATTATTCCATATTGATTCAATATTCTGAGTGGATCTATCTCGTTTAGGAAAGTGAGTGTATTTGAATGAGATTAAATTAAAGTGGTGAGTGGGGGTATCTGATAGTGGAAATTCATTTTCGAGGGTCTTGTAGTATTAAGCGACTAATTGTGATGACGAATTATTATACTAGGGAATGTCCCGGTTAGGAGAGGTTGAGGTGTCACTGAATAAACGTTCTTGACAGTTTCCGAGCCTTCCTCTCCTTCAAGACCGCCAGGTCGCGCTGGTTTAGTATCACAACGCAAACTTCCTGAATCGCTTAGCCTCCGAAATCATCATTTCGTTTCGTCATTTCATCAGGAGGATAATATTTTCAGCAGAAGCTCCACCAAAGGATGTGTAGTAAGTAAGTAAGCAAACAAGGACTTTCACCTTGGATTTTCGTCCGACTACCTGGTCAGGTGTGGCGGCGACGTGTCGTCAGCCGTCGTCAAAGAGAATCGGTAATTGAATCTGGACGATTTTCGCTGGTGGCATCTTATTGCCTCACCCCCTTAAGGTGAAGAGTACTAATATGAGGGGTCAAGACAAACAATTAAGTTGCTCTAGCCAGGATTCGAACCCTGGCCACTTGGATTACCACACCAATCCTTCGTCTGTTTCACTAAGACTACCGAGCTCCCCCCAAAGGATGTGTAATGTGTCCACAAGCAGTCACAGCTCACGCCCAGATTTTGAAACATTCAAAAGCTACCCCTGAAGCCATCTTTTAACCCAGTCAGGAGCCCTCAAATTCCAAACGATCTCCCACGATACGAACGAGGCCTAGTTTAAAATGCCGCAGTGGGAAAGACTCGAGTTGACTGGGTCGATAACATTTTCAACGTTCAACACACGCCATCCAGTTTTGCCGTGCATGTGTCATTTCCACCAGACGCCTCTATCTCCCCTCAGTCGTCCGTCCGTCCATGCCATCTCCAAGTCTCATTCATCTCGGCTTAGGAGCATTTTGAACGTCACTTGAAACCGAGGTTTGGAATCCACGAGAGGGTTTTTAGTTGGCCGATTATGCTGCCATGCGCGTCAATTACGTTCCTCATCTTCCAGCCTTATTAGCGGACCCGCATTCCTTTTCCACCGTTGTCAGTTCCACACGGATATTTCCCGAGTACTTTGTGTGGTATTAGAGCTCTTTTGGAACCTGAATGCCTCCAGGAGCTCAAAATCTATTCAATTATACGGGAGGCCAATGAATGCCTAATTAACACATTCAAGATGTTCAATTTTGGTTGTTGTTCCTTGAGTAATCAGCTATATGAATCACGCCAGAAATCATCCTCTCCGATTGGTGCCAAAATTTTGGCAGTGTACGTCCAATGATGTCTAGATAACAAGGCTGAAATATTTGGTTATCCGCAATAGTTGGTTATTCCTTGGACTATGATCATGGGGAAAATGGGGGAAAACAGTGAGTGTGGAGTGTCCCGGAGCTCATTCCAATTGATTCAACTTCCAATATTTAGTGGAAAATGATATCCCAAACACCTAGGTACCAAAAAATCTCGAAAATTCATGTTCAGAATAGGTAGGTTTGGCTCACACCGACCTCTGATGGGCCATAATCTCAACCGATACAGTGTCAAAAACAGAGCAGAAAATGATAACTCAAGTAGTTGTGAACCCATTTTGACCCATACCCACCCTTGGTGAGCACCAGTCGTTCCGGGACCCGTCTTAATGGATAACGCGTCCAAAATTTAGTGAAAAACGAAACCCCACACGCCAAGATAACCAAAAATCTCTATGCAGAGTATCATTTTCCAGTAAAGTTTGGACGCTGAATCGATTAGAAAGAGCTCCACGCTCACTGTTTATTCCATTTATTCATGCCCCAAGGAATAACCAACCATTGTGGAAGAATTTACAGCGTTTCTATTCATTCTCAACATTTTAATCCCCTTGTGTCTCTTACTTCAAAGTGATTTAGCATAATCAATAAGCCTACTCTGGCCAATAACATTCACGTTTCTGTTTATTATAGTCCTATCCATTTTACCTCTCGCTCCTTGTAATGCCGGAGGGCCTATGCAGATTATACTCTTCATTCATTCATTCATTTTACCTTTCGTTTTTCTAAGTAGGCAGTGAAAGCACATGAGAGGTTAACTTGATGTAAAAATTTTACTAGGTAGAAATTGGAGGCATCATGATCATATAAATTTTTTTTTTTTAATTATCGTACCTTGCTTTAATACATTTATTATGTAAAAGTCATTCGGGTCATTATTACCTGTCGTCCATTTACTAATTAAAAATGCGTTCCCAGAACCATTAAGGTTCTATTATGGTTATATGGCGCATGGAGACTCATTTCAATCGATTCAGCATCCATAATCATTCCGTGACCCTTCTCATTGGATTCAACGACAGAAATTTAGTGGAAAATGATACCCCACACGCCTAGATCGCCAAAAATCTCGAGAATCCATTTTCAAAATACACATTTTGACCCCTACCCCCTCAAATTTGATCCGATCGGGCTGAAAAGTTTCGAAGACCAACTAGGCCCGGAAACGGGTCCCTGAACAAAATGTTAGATTTTTAGGAAGTTTTCTCCTACCAAAGTCGTCGTGGACAGCGGACTTTTTTGATCCAGACACCAATGTCCAGAAAAACAAATTTGGGCCGAATCGGAGAGATTGACTTTTTGAAGAGATAGGCCCAAACCGAAGAGGCCAAATCATGTGATAATGCTCTTTTTTGAAGAATAGATCAGGATAAACTTTATTATTCGTTCCATTAAATTAAATTTTCTTTTTTGTTTCAAATACACAATTTTGGCCGAAATCCGTTCTTGTTGGGGGTTCGAAAATTCCGTCGAAATTGTGGCATTTTCGTTTCCGGCTACCCAGTGACTTCATGCAACAAACTTGTACTGACTCACAATCGTGTTGCTGTTTAAAAACAATAATTAGAAATCGAGACGATTATTGCACTCTTACACATGTTATTTATGCTTATTGGTTGGTTATTCATTGAATAATCAACCTATGTTTTCATGCAAAAAGTCAATCTCTCCGATTTCCAACATTTTTTTCTGGACGTTTCAAGGTGTCATAGCAAATGTCCGTCCGCCGTCCACGCCGACTTTGGTAGTGGAAAATTTTCCGAAAATCTGAAATTAAGGTCAGGGTTCCTTTCATGGCTCTAGTTGGTTCTCGAAACTTTTCAACCCGATCGGACCAAATTTGGGTGGGATAGGGGTCAAAATGGGTGCCTATTCACCCATTTCGAATGTGTGTTTTCGAGATTTCTGGTACCTAGGCGTGTGGGTTATCATTTTCCACTAAATTTTGGATCCTGAATCGATTGGAATGGGTCCGGGACCTGCCACACCCACTGTTTCCCCATTTTTCCCATGTTAAAGAAATGAGTCTCCATGCGCCTGGACCGAGGAATAACCACCCTGTGTATTTGTTTCTTGATATAATGCTACTTAAGTGTCTATACCCTACATGAAAATACCCATATCATACCTACGAGCAGGCTTTATCCATATAGAGTAGTACTTTACCTAAACAAAATTAAAGAGAAATGCAAATCATGTCGGTTCCGCCGATAGTTTCATTCCAGATGGTTCCGGAGAGAATTTTACGTTTCCAATTAGTCTACCGTTTGCTCTTCACCTCTTTGTGTACAATTTAGACAGTTCGTTTTCGCCTAAAATATTTTAGCCGTCTCGGATTTCGGACGAGTCGCTACGAAAAGGAACCAGGTTCGGCCAAACCTTTGATGTGCTTCGCTGACCCGGAATGTGCTCACACCTGTTGCTCCCCGGGCTGGAATCACGAGAGCGTCCGTAACCTGGGAGAACATACTTCGTTGAGCTTTCATCTCAGGAACATATGTGATTGTTTTTGAGAACAATACAGTTGCGCGGATCAATACGGCATTTCATGTCGCGGGCAAACGACGAGATGAACGTGAAAGAATTGTCCGGCCGTTTTCGATCAGGACTTTAGGAGGAGCAGTGAATGTTGTACATAGGAATACGTATATCAGATATAATTGTTACGCCTTTGAAAAACTATATTAAAAAAATGAAAAGCGTGAATATGTGCTACTCAAATAATATTGATGGCTCAAACATAGCGCACTCTGAACGCGCGCTGGAACTAGGTTCAATTTATTAGTCACCTATGAAAATCATGCTGGCAACTTAATCACAATTAACTGTGTTATTAGGAAATTGCCAAAAAAAACCAACCAATTTATTTAATTTTGGTTGGTTATTCCCTGAATAATCCACTTATGTTTCCATGCAGAAACCCGTTTCCGGCTGTAGTTGGTTCTCGAAACGATATAGCCCAATCAAACAACATGGAAGGGGGGGGGGGGGGGTATGGCAAAATGTGTATTTTGATAAATGGATTTTTAATATTTTTGGTTATTATTATTATATTAGTATTATTTTCCTACTAAATTTTGGGCGCAGAATCCAATGTAACTGGTCCCAGAACGTTCGGCACCCACTGGAAGAAGTTATGGGTCAGAATGGGTATTTATCTATCTATCTCAAAAGTGATTTCGAGATTTCTGGCACCTAGGCGTGTTGGGTATCATTTTCTACTAAATTTTGAACGCTGAATCGATAGTAATAAGTCTCTATGCTCCAAGTCCGAGTAATAATCAACCCCTGTGAAAAACTTTGCAGCGTTTTTCCCCCTTCGATCATGTCATTATTGGCATCGCTTATTCTATCTAAGGGTTGATCGATATTTGGAAAGACTATAGGTATACCACAATCGTATGTGTATGGCAAAGGATTCTACTGAAAAGGTGCATTTATATTCTTAATGATCCGCTTAGAACTGGAGAATTTATATTTTCTTCATAAATTATCGTTGATCGATATGTTTAAAAAGTAGGTAATCAATTGACGATTGAACTCTAATCGATGTGAGTCAATTTGCATTCCTCACTATCAATACATGGTCTTATGTCATGAATCAATGTGTTGAAACGTGGTAAGTTAGTGTCAACTCACCGCGGCTTCAAGGCAGTCTCTGTGATCTTTGGTAAACGATCGTCGATACGAGAAGGTTCTGCAGTTGTATCGGTGGTGGTGATTCCTCTCTGCACATTAAATAGATGACCTAGCCAGGGAATAGTGCCAGGACGAGGAGGTAGCTCTGACTGACGACCTGTTGTGCTCGGGCCGCCTGCAGGGATTACGGTCGCAGAGAGCAAAGCGGTCACCAAGGAAACGGGAGCCTGCGCTTTGGCCGGAGAGGCAACGAAGGAAGCGTCTCCCTCCAAAAACTATCTTCAAACAGTAAATTTCTATGTGTTTCTATGTCGTGCCCCTTTTCAAGACCCAGGAACTCTCAGAACGAACCAAAATGGCCAAATTTAGACCAAATTTGCACCACAATCCGAGTTCAATGTGTTGAATGACGTCGATCTGGACCACATTGTGAGCCAGACATCCAAAATAGTATGAAATATTTCATATTTATCGTACTTAAGTATCAAAAACCGGGTAATTTAAGAACGAAATGCCAACCAAAGAGGATTTTGGGTCCGACCCTAGCTCACGGGGCTACGATATCAAGATGTGTTTTTAGAAAATTTTAGAGATTTTTGGCTATCTAGGAGTGTGTGGGTATAATTTATCACTGAATTTTGGACGCTCAATTCATTAAGTCTTAACGATTGGCGCGTACCGAGGGTGGGTATGGGTCAATGTGTACGTACCTAATTACCAAAGTCAGGTATCATTTTCCGGTAAATTTTTGACGCTGTATCGATTGAGATTGGGGATGGTAAATGGGTTCAATCTCCTACCTACCAACGAGAGCCCTAGAAGAGCACGTCAAGGCGATGAAGATAAAACTTTGTACCAAGTACAGATTTTCTGGCTTTTGGCAGAAGGTCTAAACTGTCTCTTCAAAATAGGCTAACGTTGTACAATCAAGTCCTGAAGCCAAGTCGGTCTTATGGCAAGGCTGGCAATGGTAGGGCTGCACAGCTCCAAGTCTACGCAAAATCGTTGCAGGTTCCCTCAGCCGAGGTAGCTGTTGTCTATCAAGGGAGGCTATGAAGTCGTGTCAACAAGGCAATTTTGCTACTCAACAATGACCACCTCCTTGACAAATTGTAGACGCCTATTTTCGAAGTAATCCAGTTCTGATCTGACACGAAGGACCAAAATGGATGGTCCTTGATAGTAGTGGACTGTATTGATTTGATGCAACTCACAAACAATCAAACTGATTTGTGTAATAAACTATGATCTAATGGTGGCTATGAGTTTAGATTAGATTAGTTACACAGGGGTAAAGTCCACATAGACCTAGTGGCCGATTGTGCTAACCCCTGGAGCTCATCTTGGCCGAAGCTCCGTGTTCCCGACTAGGTCCAGCAGAGCTCCGACCAGGTTCTCCTGGTTGAGGAAGTCCCCTCGGTCCAAAGTCCCGAAGGTTCTGAAACGCCTATGTTCCAGGGCAGGACAATTAAAGACGATGTGAGACTGGCTATGAGTTAGGCAGTATTCTGGCCAAGACAACTGAAGAAGCGCACAACAAGCTAAAGGAAGTCATGACGACAGTAACAGACTGGATGGAAGGTTGCAGACTAGCCCTTGCAGTGGAGAAAACAGAGGTGGTGGTTTTCACTTGCTGGAGGATTCAGACGCTGTTGCCGATGGAACCAGACAAGCAGCCTGGTACCTGGGAGTGATCCTAGATCCTAGATCCCGCTTGCTAGATGCTGTACTTACTTCTCGATGACACTGCAACTCCGGCCTTTCACTAACTTTCGAACTCCCTGTGGTTATTCATTGCGTATCTTCCTACTCCTATTATTATCTACCAATGTTTGATTCGACCAATATATTGTAAACTGGGTTTGTTCCCATGTAACATAAATAAATAAGCCTCAATTGACTTAGTAGTTTCAGGGCTCTTGTGTTGGGCGGGTGGCGCGCTATTGTGGTTGATAAATCTCAACTGCTGCTTAATTCCGTCTTGTCAGCAGTTAGGATTGCGTACTCTCTGTACGCTCTCCAATAGGATTGTGAACGAAGAAGCTCCCTCAATGTACATAGGATGAGGTAAACGTCGAAGACAATCCGTTTACGTCACTTGTTCGGCTTCAAAGGCAGCGAAAATTTGAGGAAATTCGCGACAGTTGGCGTAATGAGCGGCTGTGGTGTGTCTGATGAGATATTACGTTCAGCGGAGCAGAAGCACCGTTAACGAAGAAATCCTCTTCGAGAGAAACCAATTTTCAAGGAAACTTGAAGCAAGACCAAGAACGTTATTACTAAGGTTTAACGATGTTGAGGAAATGCACGCTCACGAACGCCCCACAAGTTTCCTCCCCGCAAACTCGATAAAACCCTCGACGAAACGGAGCTGCCCTGAAACGAAGGGACGGCGATAACAATTCAATTTGACGAACTAAATGGAAAGTTTTGTTCTGAATGTATCGGCCTCGATCAAATGTAATTAGCCCTACACCGGTGGACTTTGAAAAATTGTTTGCAATTGCGTTTCCTTTTTGAATTCGTGTTTTTAATTTAATTTGGAGTTCGTCAAACCATGCAAATCCCACCAACAAAACCGTAAACTGATTCCTGAGTGTCCTGGTTAAACAGAACATGTTGTAAATAAAAAAGATGAAATGCATTGATAAGTAAGTGAAGTATTCAAGGCTTGGTAATTTGGCTCAGAAAAATAGTTAGAAATTCATCTTTGAGGGACCTTTCCCGCCTGGATAAAAGCTCCTGCCAAAACATTAGAACTTGTCAGAAAGAGTCACAAATACATGGATAGCATAAAGAGGTTTTGGATTTAACCAAAATTTTCCAAAAAGTTCATTATTTAGATAATATTTGCCCGATCGCCGAGTACGAGTGAACAAGAATCTTTCAATGTGTATTTTCGCGGTTTTCGGAGACTGAGGCGTGTGGGATATTATTACAATTTACAGATTATTACAGATTGTCACACGCAGACCAGTTTGAGTGAAAAATGACATTTTAAAAATAGGTAGTTTTTGGTAAACTTTTACCCTCTTTTGGCTGGTTATCCTTGAGTAATCAACCTATATTTTCATGCAGAAAGTCAATCTTTCCGATTGAGCCCGATTTCGGAGGAAGAGTTAAGATCAAATGTGAATTTCGATAAATGGATTTTTGAGATTTTTGGCCATTTAGGCGAGTGGGGCATAATCTCTACCACATTTTGAACACTGAATCGATTGAAATGAGTCTCCATGCTCTTGATCCGAGGAATAACCAACCCCTGTGAATGAATTTGCAATGTTTTTGATTAGGTTTCCAATCTGGAGACCTCGAAAATACGGTTCCTTAAACAAGCGAGGTTTTCATAAGATAATAAACCATTTAGGAATAATTTGGATCAATTTAGAAGATTAGGAAGGAATGAAGAAGACTATGATAATACCACAAATTGAGGTGGAAAAGTGTCAAATTTTCAGCGTTTTATGTCAACGTAAATAAGCTATCAAGCGAGTGAGTATCATTTTCAATCAATTGAGATGAGTCGCGGACAGTGTACAACTCCGCTATGAAATATGAGTCAACCACAGCCCCCCCCCCCCCCCTCCGAAATTTCAGACTGGCAAATTATTAACGAAGATTTCCGGGCGATTGGTAGTATTTCCCTTCGTCATATTACCTCAATGACTCGGAATCCCTTGAAATATTGAACAAGAGAGGATGTCAGTAAATCATTCTTAAATTGTCAACAATCAAATGTTTGATAACAATGAAAAGTCCGGGGCATTTTGTCAGAAATTGCATCAATCTGGCTTATTTCCTTTTTGATGCCTCGTATTTGGTTTCACCGTTCGCAGCGGTCTTGGTGATGAAACTCACTTTCCACGTGTTATTGAATGAAAGCCTGCGTTTTCAATCGCGTTTCATATTATGCAACAGCTTTACATAAGGCTGGTTGTTGTTACACTTCCTCCCTTTTCGGGTCGTCAATCCGGAAAAATGATCGTTAACGGAGACAAAAGTCAATCGATTGTGTAACGAATGGCCGTTGTAAATCGAGTTGACGATATATTTCAAATGAGGAAATTCTTAGGTATTTCAAGGTTGTTTCTATGTGAATAAGAACAACTTTTATACTGGTTAAATCGGTGTAAAAACTCTCGTATTGTGCACGGGTGAAGCTAGGTTGATTGTGCACAGCAATTCACACGTTATCAGCGGATTACTACTCCAAAATTCCAGCAGTGAAAAGACGATTCTTACAGAAAAAACAACGTTTTCTGAATTTAGAATAAATTTCAATGGCAACGAACGGTCATCACCTGTACTTACCCAAATTTTTGATTCAATTTTCCACTCCACAGTTCTTACAGGGGTTCTCGGTTATAGAATTTCGTAGATTGTACACGGAAATTGTAGATAGTTACATGGAAATTAAGCTACAAACGAATACGACAGTCATCCTTACCTTTTCCACCGAGTAGATTCCTTCCTGGTGAACATGCTTACTACTCGAACTATAACGGAATGTTCCAAATGCATACAACCAAACTATACGCTTACATAGAACAATTTTTTTTTTTTTTTTTTCAAGAAATCCATGCCGTTTTGTGATTATAGTGGTTTCGTACTCACGGTGAAGCCAATTCCAACCGTCGCAGAAAAAGAACCCGCTTGAAATTTTCCGGTGTCAAATTGAACGAGTAGTGAAGTTTTCCCGACGCCTGAGTCTCCAAGAAGTATTGTCTGCAAGAAAAAAAAATTTCAAGTTAATTTACAATTGTTTGTTGTTTACTGCTTGCTCTAGATGGGTCTTGCCGGTCAGAACTCTCAGAATGAGTTTGAAAAACATTCTTTTTGATGGTATGAACAAGAGGGCATGTCATTTGTCATTGTCATTCCAATAAGTGTAGTAAGCCAGAAAATGAAAAAGGACAAACAATTTTTTGTACTGAACCTACGCCCATTGATTCAACGTCCGAAATTCAGTAGGGTGTGGTTATGGCCTAAGGATGATGGCCTGAGTTTCCTGGGATCTTGTACACCCAATTTTCTAAATACGGTAACCATTTCCAGGCCTAATTCTTCATCCTTCGGCCAAAACCAATACAAGGGTGTGCTATTATATTTAGAAAAATAATAATACTAAACTGGAATAGAATAATGAAACGAAAATCCAGTGGAGAAAAGAGAAGCGAAATAAAAACGCTGCGAATTCATCGCAGGGGTTGGTTATTCCTTGAACAGGAACATGGGGAAGATGGGGAAAACATTGAGTGTGGAGTATCCCGGACTCATTCCAATCGATTCAGTGTCCAAAATTTAGAGTAAAATGATATCCCACACGCCTAAGTACCTAAATCTCAAAAGTTTCAAAATAGGTAGATAGGAACCCATTTGGCCCTTAACCTCCTCCAGAGGTCGCCAATTGGTCCGGGACCCATCTCAATGATTTCAGAGTTCTAAATTTAATGAAAAAAAAAAAATAAAAAATACCCCACGCACCTAGGTCGCCAAAAACCTCGAAAACACACACACCACCCCCCACATAACTACCCCCAGCCCCCAAATTTGATCCAATCGGGCTGAAATGTTTTGAGACTAAGTCAAACCCCTGACCAAAATTTACGATTGTTAGGACATATTCACTACTTAATGGCGTAGGCGGTGGACATAAATTTTCCTTTATTGATCCAGCGGTTGGTTCCTTGGACCAGCAGCATGGAGACTCATTTCAATCAATTCAGCGTCCAAAGTTTAGTGGAAAATGATACCCCACACGCCTACCACGGTACCCAAAAATCTCGAAAACCTGTTTCAAAATAGGTTGGTAGGTTCTCATTTGACCCATAACCTCTTCTGGTGGGCCCAAATAGTTCTTAGACCCGTCTCATTGGACTTAGTGTCCAAAATTTAGTGGAAAATGATACCCTACACGCCTAGATCGCCAAAAATATCGTAAATCAACTTTCCAAAATACATATTTTTACCCCTCCACATTTTCTACTACCTAAAACGGCGTAGTGATCCAGACACCATGAAACGTCTACAAAAATGTTTTGTAGCCGATCAATGATGGCCGACCCCCTCCATGAACTTGGCTATAACAACATTGGTTGATTATTAAAAGAATAACCACCAATTTTGTGTTGATAACTCTTTTTCCCCTTCTTTATAACAATCGATATACCGAATGATCGATATTGTTTCCCGATGTTTTTTTGGACATCAACTTTTTTTTATGAAAACCAAAGCATTGATGTTTTGTCCATCGATACCCAGAATACCATTGTTGTTTATCCTGCTGCCATTAAATCTACTCAAGTCAATACAACTTTGATTCAACAATTTTAACTGAAGCCAAGAAAATAATTAAAATAAACGCGCATATTGGTGCTGAATTCGTAACATAATGTCTGTAAAAATTACTTTTCTGTCGAACAAAATGTGGGTTAACAAATACAAAAGAAAATCACGATTCATCGTAAAACAATTTTAGCCTACTCGGCAGCGTGTAACAGACTTTTTAGCCTCCGGCTGACTATTGTACATTCCCCCTGAAAGGGGTACACGGGAAGCTGGAAGGAACGATACATCGAAAAGTTCGACTCGACGAGTCAGGTTATACCAATTATAAGTTTCCAAGCGTCGCTTCACTTCTTTTCGACAACACCCCATCGCTATCAATGGTTTTGAAACAGGATACGAAACTTGCCAGTTTAATAATGGGAACGCGGTGAAGGGCTCAGACTCGATCAATTAAACGCTCTTAATAATAGCTGAGGTGAAGGTATCGGAGCATACAACACAATAACCAATCGATAGACGTCATCAGAATAACATCATAGCGCCCTCCGCCGTATGCTGAAGAACCAAACACGATTGGGTTACCAGTAGTCAGAACTTGGGAAGAAACCAGAAAGGGTAGTGGGGTGAATTTTGCAGGGCATTTAGCTATATTTAATTCATTTTTGTTACTATTGGTTGCTTATTCACAACATGCATAAAGTCAACCTCTCCGAGTTGCCCCAAAAAATTGTCTAGGCTTTTTAAGGTATTCAGATTAAAATAAGCAAATGTCTGTCCACCTCCACGCCGTTTGTGGTAGTAGAAAATTGTCTATAAAGCTGAAATTTGGATCGGAAACCCGCTTCCGGCTCTAGTTGGTCCTCAAAACTCAGCCCGATCGGTCCAAATTTGGTGGAAGGGGGAGTAGGGGTCAAAATGTGTTATTCGAATAATAGAATTTTAGATATATTCGGCGATCTAGGCGTGTGGGGTATCATTTTTGACCAAATATTGGACGCTCAATCCAGTGAGACGATTCCTGGAACGATTAGCGCCCACTTAAAGAGGTTATGGGTCAAAGTGGTGTCTATCTACCTATTTCAAAAGTAGGTTTGCGAGATTTCTGGTAATTAGGCGTGTGGGGTATCATTTTCCACTAAATTTTGGATCCTGAATCGATTGGAATGAGTCTCCATGCTTCCGGTCCGAGGAAAAACCAACCCCTGTGAAAGAATATGCAGTTCTTGGTAGTAGGAATACTGGTGATCTAGGCATGTATGGTATCATTTTTGATCAAATTCTGGATGCTGAATCCAATGAGAAGGATCCCAGAACGATTAGAACCCTCTGAGAGAGGTTATGGGTCGAAACGGATACCTACCTAACTATTTAGAAAGTGGGTTTTCCATATTATTGGTATCTAGGCGTGTGGGGTATCATTTTCCACTATATTTTGGATCTGAATCGATCGGAATGAACCACCGTGCGCCTGGCCCGAGGAATAACAACCCCTGTGATTAAATAATATTGGAAACATATTTCTGGAATTGAAGGGGATTGAGGAGTGTTGAGTTTCTCGTTACACGGCACATCTAGGAGGCCCCAACAGTAAAAATAATTTTCAAGATTTTCGGCGATCTAGGCGTGTGGCGTATCATTTTCGACGGAATCTTGGACGGAATGGGGGGTTCGGAAGGGGTTATGACAGGTTCGATTTCACTAGTGGAGAGGGTCAGGTAGACTGGAATAAGTTTAATATGACTGGAAACATCTTATTTTCACTAGGGAACGATTGGATCTGCATTTGAACAGTTGATTATAGATTTGAAATGGAATAATTTGGCTTTTGGTTGATTACATTTATATGATTCTGCCAGAACATGCTTATTTTGGCCGCGGAAAAACGGATGAACTGGTTTGAAAAAGGTCTTATTTAACCTGAATTTATTGGACTGGTTGAAGGTACTGTTTGACTTGTACTGGGTTAATTCAAATTGAAAATAGTTTAATCTGAATTGTTAAACGTCCGATTGAAAGGAAATTTGTTTATTATGATTTTGGAAGAGTTCAGCTCCGTAGTAGTACGATTGTTTTTTGCACATTCTTATTATTCGATCAAGATGTGCGTCAAAATATTTAAACCGACGCGGAATTTCAATGGTTCTATGTTTTCCGAAGGGAGGGGGGTTCTTCTAGGTATATCCGGCTGCTGTACGAGCTGCAGAAGTGAAGTCGCCTCAGTACGAACGCCGGTAGGAATATAACGAAACCGCAGGAAACGTAGGAAACAACGAAACCACCGAGAAGAATGCGATCAATGTATCGCTCGTTAACGAAATTTAGCGAGGTTTGGAGTCGAGGGCGAGAGAGGGCGCCAGCCTGTTGCGCCCTTAGTGATAAATGACCCGACCGAGTTGCCTGTGGAATCCCAACTCCTGCCTCGGAAAGGGTACCACGATCAGATGAATTATACGAAATCATTTTTTTCTGCCATGACGGGAATAGAGAAACCAACCTTGGGCTGTGAATTATCAGCGCTGAACGCTACATCAAGTTCACGTTCTATTGAACGAAATTGGGCTCAGGAAGAGATGACCTGACCGTCGAGATCGATTTAACCACTCGTTACTTTTGGTGGAAATGAACTATCGTTAGATACCTCCGTTTTCTTTGAAATGGGTATTCACAACCTCGTTGCGATGGATTTTATTCGTATTTTCATTCGTCTCAGGATGAATTTTCATCAGTCTTCTTAGGTAATGACAAATCAGTGTAAAGATGATTAATTTTCGTGTATTAATTACACAACCCCACAAAAAAAAAAGTCAAAGTCCATGAAAGCGACCTGTGGGGTTTTATGTTTTTCGGGTCGCTGATTTCGAATCTTTTGCCAGTTTTTTCAGATCAGATCGCTTTCAAGGTCATTTGAAGGTCAAATGGAGAAAATATAGCTAAAAAAAATATCGCTTAAAAAATCTGAAAAAATTCAGACATAGGTTTTTTAGAATGCTGAATCCGAATCTGGTGTCGGTTGACCTTCATGAGGTCAAGATGGCATTTGAAGGTCAAACCAAAAAAATAACCTCAAAAAAAATTGTAAAAATTTATGTATGTGTTTCAAGGGTCACTGAATCCAAATCCAGGGTTGGTTCGATTATGTCTTGTTATCTGAAGGTCATTTGAAGGTCGAATTTTAAGAATAGGCTTAAAAAGTCTGAAAAAATTCAGACAAAAGTTTTTTAGAACGCTGATTCTAAATCCAGTGTCGGTTGACCTTCACAAGTTCAAGGTCAAGGTCATTTGAAGGTCAAACCAACAAAATAACCTCAAAACAAAATTGTAAAAATTTATGTATGTTTTGAGGGTTGCTGAATCCAAATCCAGGGTTGGTTGGATCATGTCTGGTTATCTGAAGGTCATATAAGGTCATTTGAAGGTCAAATTTTTACAATTTTTTTGAGGTTATTTTGTTGGTTTGACCTTCAAATGACCTTGACCTTGACCTCATGAAGGTCAACCGACACCGGATTTGGATTCAGCATTCTAAAAAACCTATGTCTGATTTTTTTCAGATTTTTTAAGCAATATTTTCTACATTTGACCTTCAAATGACCTTGAAAGCGATCTGATCTGAAAAAACTGGCAATCGATTCGAAATCAGCGACCCGAAAAACATAAAACCCCACAGGTCGCTTTCATGGACTTTGACTTTTTTTTTTTTTGTGGGGTTGTGTTACTTTTGCCTGCATAGACATTTCCATAATAAAAGAAAAATCATTACAACAGAATGAGAAAATGTCACCAAAAGGGAATCAATTCCTCGTCGACCTTTCTGATTGTGCGAACATATTTTGCGACGGCCCGCATAAGGCGACGAAGTCTTCTTGAGAACTTTTTTATTGCATAATATTCTTCGATAATTTTTACTGTTGATATGTAGAATAGTCACAATTCTACAGGAATACAGGAGTATTATTTTCCACAGATTTTGACGCTGTATCCATTGAGATGGCTCCCAGACAGTTACTGTTTTCCCCATGCTCTTGCTCCAAATAATAATAAACCATTGTAGAAGATTTTATTTCGTTTTTTGACACCGTAAAATGCAAAATTTTGGAGCAAATCGGAGACATTCACCCCTGTCATGAAAACATACAGGCAGGTTGATTACATGGAAATTCGGCTGTAATATTCCAAATTTGCTTCGGAGCCACTGATTAAAATCAAATGATTCCTTCTATATTGATTTAATTTACATATATGACCGTTGTAGTATCATTCCTACTCCACATTGTACGATGCCCGATAATATTTAGCTGTAAGCTGATAAGAGGGCTCCACTGGTGTAGACTTGTGTATTTCTTCGCCATAGGAGATATTTAAATTACATATTTATTTTACCTTATGCGCGATGTCGGTGTCAATTTGACGAATCGGCGTTAGGAGCTGTGGGTCAGGGGTGTAGTCCCTGTAACCGGTAGGACTTGGAGTGGGACGACCGCTCCTCGGATCAGCGCTGGACGCTCTCAATTTCGTTTCGGATTCTGATTCGAAAACGTCGTCACTCATGCTGTCGTCATTGGCCATTGCCTGTAAAATACAGAAGCAGAACAGTTTTAACGGAATTGCGCGACAATTTTTCACTTAATTTATTCGCGTTGAGTACATGAGGCGATCTCATAAGTTTTTGGTTGGTTATTCCTTGAATAATCAACCTATGTTTTCATGCAAAAAGTCAATCTCACCGATTCGGCCCAAAATGTTTTTAATTCAGGATGGGTTACAAATGTACGAGTATATCTACTCAGACTCAGTTCATCCTTTATGGGTTTTGAGTCCGCGTCTGCTCATTATTTGGGGACAGTGGATGTATTGAGATAAATTTCATCGATGCACTAATACGTCAAAGTTAATCCTGATGTTTGACAAAGAGAATGTTGACGGATGATCAAACACCAAAGTACGTATTAGATGCCAGGATCAAAGAAACCAACCAGAGTGGCTCATAGGGTGGTTTCCACGGCGAATGCAGCAGATCTCATGTGAAGAGGGAGGTTTTAAGCTGAGGGTGGACCGAGGCTATTATTGAGATTTGCATTCGTGTTTCTGACACCTCTTCATGTCATTACCTGCATTATTTTATTGTGAATACCATAATAAGTATAATCGATAATAACTCGTGACCCTTCTTGAGATAAGCCAGTAAGGATCGTCTGTATCCTCTTCGAAAAAGATAGACACCCGTCACCTTGCAAACATATTTACACTGCATCCTGCTCCCACAAATGAAGAACCACTTCTATTCCAGAATTAGAACCACTGACCGAAATACCTCCAGTTAGGATCGTTGAGGTCGTCCGAACAATCAAACACGAAATCAACTCAAAGAAGGCACCTGGTTTCGATCTCATAACCGGGCAGGTACTCAAGCATCTTCCTAGGAAGGACTCACCCAGATCATCAATTCAGACATATCACATCTCTATGTTCCCCAGCTATGGAAAATTGCTGATGTAATAGTGATCCCTAAGCCTGGCAAACCAACGGATCAGCTAACATCGTACAGGCCAATCTCGCTGCTGCCTGTGTTGTCTATGCTGTTTGAAAAACTCATCAACAAACGATTACTCGCCGTCATCCAGCGCAAGCTGATCCAGAACCACCAGTTTGGGTTTCTACAGCAGCACTCCACAGTAGACCATGTGCATAGAATAGTTAAAATAATCGAAGAAGCGTTAGAACAAAAGTAAGTTTGCTCAGTCATCTTTCTAGATGTGTAACAAGCTTTTGATAAAGTCTGACACAAAGGCCTGATGCATAAGTTGAAGAGAATGTTACCAATTCGTTGAACTGCTCCATTTCAATTTATCTGACCGGCATCAAACAGAACGATGCCTGCTCACATCCAAGGAAAACGAGCGCTGGCATACCCCAAGGAAGTGTACTAGGCCCACTCTTATACCTTCTGTACACAAGCGACCTACCAGAAGTCGAATTTAACACCACAGCGTCTTGCAGACGACACTGCACTCCAGGCAGTTGGCAATAGCAACGAAGAATCCATATCAAAACTCAACAAACAGTAAATGGACATTGAAATGGAAAATCAAATTAAATGAGGCCAAGTCCGTGCACGTCGATTTTACCAATCTCAAGATCGGCTATATCCCCACTTTCCTCAACAACACAGCCATTCCCTATGAGAATGAGGCCAAATACCTGGGCATGACGCTGGACGCCAAGCTCAGGTGGAAGGAGCACGCCAAAAATAAAAAAAACCGAACTCTGCTTAAAACTCAGAAAAATGTGCTGGCTCATTGGCCGACAGTCTTCCATGACCATCAGAAACAAACTGGATCTGTACAATCAAGTACTGAAGCCAGTTTGGGCATACGGAGCGCAGTTCCGTTGTACCGCTCCAACCAATCTTCAGATCATTCAGAGATTCCAGAACTCTGTGCTGCGGTGTATTACTGGTGCGCCGTGGCGCTTCCGAAATGACACTCTGCACCGCGAACTTGAAGTGGACAGTGTAGACGACGTCATCAAGCAGGGGGCCACGGCCAAGCTCGCAAGACTCAGATACCACGTAAACTAAGAAACTGCAAAGCCAGCGGGGCCAGGTTGCCTCTGCCAGTAAGTAGCCACTTGTGAGCGCTCCCACAATTCGACCTGCTGGTTCAGGTAGCATTTGGAGGTCCAAACCCAAGGTTCAGGAACAATAGGCAAGGGCGCCGAACCCTGCTTGGCGAGGAGGTTGGCTTCCTCGTTTCCTCAAATACCCTGATGACCCAGCACCCTGAGGAGCGTCACCACGTTCCTCCTTGCGAGCCTCTTCAGGGACTGAAGGTTGTCCTATGCCGGCCTCGAGGTGAACTTGAATGCCGCAATAGCCCTCAAAGCTGCCTGGCTGGCTGAGAGTATGGTGATCCTGGCGCAGGTGGATCTCCTGTGCACAGGCAGCAATGGCAAGGACCTCTGCCTGGTAGACAGTAACGAACCGGCCCAGGAGGGCAGCCAGCGAGTATCCCGGCCCCCTCACCCCGACCATCCACCAGCGATCCATCAGTGTACCACTTCTGTGAATGAAAAAAAAAAATCCCCACTCATGTCCAGCTTGATACGGATATAATCCTCCCCTCTTCCTCCTCCACCTCCCACACATTACTATTAGTCGTAAACAAACCAGGTGAATCGTGTCAATGACACACTAATCGCATGAGGGCTATCGATTACCCGAGACTGCCTATTAAATGCGTGTTGACGGTACGCGAGCCTACAACCCCGCACCGAGAATGCTTAATCTCGTGTAGATGATTAGGACGTTGTTCTCTAAAGCTACAACCGGGGGACAGTGGCTTTTCATTAGAGCTCAAGGGTAGATAGCCCAAGTAGACACATCATGTTTAATTGAAGCGGATTCATGAGGGCTGAAGTTTATCACGAGAGATCCTAGTGTAATGCCTAGTTGAGTTGACGGTCCTGAGTCACTAAGCGACCACCTAATGCCGCTTTAGAGCTAATTATGGTTCCATGTCCAGGCTGATCAACTCCTCTTGGACCCGGAATACAGACACACACTAAACTTTGGATCCTGACACAGAAATGTCTATGCGTCTTCGTATTTTGGTGGAAAATATATGATAATGGCTCACGTGAAATACGTAATTATAACATTTTTTTTAACTCGTTTTGGTTGGTTATTCCTTGAATAATCAACCTAAGGTTCTCATGCAAAAGGTCACCTTTTCCGATTTTGGGAGGGAAATTTTGGTTTCATGCGCCTGGTCCGAGGTTTAAATTAGGTATTTATTTGAGTAGGGAGTAGGCAGTAATACTTATTTAGGTTTTTTTAGTTGGTATTTATTAGGTATTTATTTGAGTTATGTTAAATTTTCAAATTTATATAATTTTATCTCTTTTGTTCCATTTTGGTTTGTAGTAAAATTTATGTTGTTGCCAATAAATGAATATTTGATTTGATTTGAATTAGTCTCCATGCGCCTGGTTTGAGGAATAACCAACCCGCGTGTAAGAATTTACTTCGTTTTTTTATGTAGATACCTTGAAACGTCCAAAAAAAATTTTTGGGAGAAAACTAGAGCCGGAATCGGGTCTCTGACCAAAATTTTAGATTTTTAGAGAATTTCACCCTTTTTGGAACAGGTTTGTGTAACCTGATAACTGAAAATAAAATATTTTTTATTGAAACGTCCGCCAAAATTGGCGTGGACGAAGGACGGCGTACGGATGATTTTGATCTAGGCTCCTTGAAACGCACAGAAAGAAATTTTTGGCCGAATCGGAGAGATAGGCTTCTTGCATGAAAATAGGTTAATAGGTTAATTATATTAAAGGATTAACTAACCAAATGTCGAATTATTCGGCAAATTGAGCTGATCGACTGCAGGTATGAATACATATTGGCGGGAAGGGGGGGATTACCTAGAAAATAATAATCCCACATGTGCACTTACACACAATTTGGAGGCGACAAAAGCGCATAGATACGGGAAAATCGTGTTTTGCAACATCTACTTCTTATATCCACAAATCGTTCTCATATTGTATTCGAACGGCTCCAAAAACCCTGAAAATACCTCTTTATTGCCTACTTTCAAAAAATATATGCATTTGAGCATTCGTTATCATCAGACGGAGGCGTTTTTGCGGACGTCCTGACGATATCAGCGCGGCCTCGTCCTGCAGGCGGCCGTGACACGAATGCCTTGACATTCCCTTGATAGGTCACCACGTTTGCTTTCAGTTGACGGGTCAAATACATGTTTGTGAAGAGCAACTTCCCTGTTGACTCCTCAATGACCAGAGGTGACCTCAGATAGATTGTTTTGGTTGGTTATTCCTTGAATAAGTAATATATGTTTTCATGCAAAATGTCAATGTCATGGCAAATTCTTTTACAGGGGTTGGTTATTCCTCGGACCAGGCGCATGGAGACCAATTTCTTCAACATGGGAAAAATGGAAACAGTGGGTGTGGCGGGTCTTGGACCAATCCCAATCGATTCAGCGTCCAAAATTTAGTAGGATGGAAGTATCCAGGCAAAGAATGGAAATCATAAAAGTTGAATTTGGGCGCATTCTGATTTTCTTAGTGTAAGCCCCACGCTTGCTGCCTCCAGAAGGGCCAGAAGGAAGGGAGCATGCGCCAGGAAGCGCGCGCAGCTCCTGCCCGGACGTCGCATTTGGAGAGCTCCAGGGACTCACTCGTTCCGAAGGCGTCCAACCAGGCTGTCGTCGTCGAGGCGCCCAACATTTGGAGTTATATATTTTTGTAACCTGTCGTGCAAGTGCATCTCATTCAGTCCATCCTGGCTTCGTCCTGTGCTCGCTCTGAAGTGAACTCTGCGACTGTGCTGAAGTCGACCAAAGCTGTAAATTGTGTTACCCATGAGATAAAGGGACTCAAGTAATAAGCCTCGCGAGTGTAGCCCTGCGGGTGACAGCGAGCCCCCTCCTGTTTTTCCTTCGACGTCGACGCCGTTTTCGTCAGCCGGTATTGTTGCACTTGTTCATTAAATTGTAATTCCTGTATATCATAATTTCATGTCACTTGCATTAATTGTATCTTTATGCTCCACATGTTGTCCAATTTACTTTGTCAAATTACTTTGTCTTGTATCAATTCTTGCCCAGGTTGAGGATATTTTCCTTTGCACCGAGTCCTTGTTTTCAATTATAATTCAGTTTGTATCAATGTATTTTATGTTCATCCTTGGTATCCCTAGTTGCTCAGTCGTAAGTCTTGGACTTACATCCTGTATCCTCTTGCTAGGTCGCTTCCAAATTCTCCGAAGAAACCCGAATTAAATCATAGTAAAATTCATAACACATTTTAATTCAAGAGAGGCTTACACTTAGTACATTAAAATCAGAGATCAATGGCTTCTCTGTCCAAATTGATAATACAATCTAATCAATAGAGGTGATAAAGTAGTAATGAGTGAAGCAGAAGTGAGGTAAGGGCAGTCGATTGGTGAACTGTGCTTTGGTTGTGGTAAAAAGAGTCATTTTCCAAGAGTGTGTCTCCATTTCTTCACAATAATTGTTTATTATGAGTATGTGTAGTGTCTAGTGGTAATCCAATCAGCAAATTACTGCACAATTTGTGCAGTTTGGCAGACTTCTTGTCATAATGCCATATTTTCTCAATACTGCCAATGCTGATGGTTGTAACTTTGTTTTCCCTCATGGGAAGTTGGAAGGTTATGTTGGAAGGTTCTGTGTTGTGCATTTTTGTTAAACTCCTTCTTTTCTTGATCTTGATGGTGTCAACTTTTGTGTATTTGCTGCTTTCCACTTCAAAAATGGACGTCTGTTGCGTGAATCGTTTCATAGTTAGTCAATTGTTTAGTTTAAGCAATGTTAAGTAGGCAAATGTGAGATCATCAGGTAGAGTTATCCAACTTGCCTGCTTCCAAACCTGTCGGCAGTTTTAATGGAGCTTGAATGCCATTTTTCAACATAAAACCCACAATAGGTATCAAGAACACAATATATTCAAAATGGGTAGGTTGATACCGATTTTGACCCATAACTTCTTTTGGTGGGTGCCAATCGTTCCACGACCTGTCTCATTGGATTCAGCGTCCAAAGTTAGTAAAAAATGATACCCCACACGCCTAGATCGCGTAAAATCTCGAAAATCCATTTTTCGAAATGCACATTTTGACCCCTCCTCAACAAATTTGGTCCAAACGGGCTGAAATGTTTTGAGGACCAAATAGAGCCAAAAACGAACCCCTTACCAAAAATTTCAGATTTTTAGAAAATCGTCTACTACCAAAATCTGTGTGGACGGACATTTTTGAATTTTGAAATTATTTCTAAACATTTTATAACGCCCAGAAAATGTTTTTGGGTCGAACGACATTATGCATGAAAACATAGGTTGTTTATTCCTTGAATAAAGGAATGTTTTGGGTTTTGTTAGACAAAATGTGTTTAGTTCAACGTGAAACACTGTTAAACACGCGGAACCAAGAGAAACCTGAAATACCTAAATACCTAAGAAAGTTGCTCAGTGTAGTGGAGGCATATTCGTATGATAATTCTTCATATAGGACCTTCCTATCGAGTCATGATCACCATGGCTTTCCTTTTTGGTGTTAGTGGAGAAATGGCGCGCTTTAATTTCTCTAAAAGGATTTGTGCGGCCGTGCTTACCCGAGTATTACTCGGAATTGTAGCCCGATCTGGTAATCCAATGAAGTACAATTAAAAGGTCACATTTTCATATTACATTCGGTATTTCTGCTGGGAATTTATTCATTACGTAAATGTGAATTCCTCGTTACATTCAAAAAATTTCTTCCAAGTTCCGTAAACTTAGAGAGAGAAGGTTGAGCCGATTTTGGGCGAATCATATAAAAATTTCGGAAATGGTACTGGTAAACGATCGCAGAAATTGACAAAATTCTACGCATTCTCACCTGAACGGGAGAAATTCGCTTGAGTCGGACCATTTTGACAGAACAAAATACTCGTAGTTCGCGACGCGACACCGCGAGAACAACTGTGTCAAGGCAGCTGTACGATACCTCCCCGCTCGATATAACTAGCATTTCTCCCAGCGTTTTATTTATAGGACGGCGAAAGCGCACGAAATTGTTCCGCTAACGTAGTTAACAAGGTAACGAAGTTATTGAACGCTGGAGAAGTTTTCGGCAACTTCATTCTCCCGGAGAATCATCGCTCAAACGTTGAACTTTATAAATGGGTTCACCGGATGGGATATCTATACTGATGAGATTGCTGTTTCGAAAGCTGGACTTATGACCTTCGCATTAGCGCTCCTTGAAAACGCTGCAAATTCTTCAACTTTTAACGTTCATTCGTTAGAGAACCACTTTAGGGAAATCAGTGACTGTGGAGTGTCGAGGACCTATTCCAATCGATTCAGAGTCCGAAATTTAATGGGAAATGACACCCCACACGCCTAGATACCAGAAATCTCAAAAACACATATTCAAAATGGGTAGATTGATACAAATTTTGACCCATAACCTTTTCTGGTGGGTGTCAATCGTTCCAGGACCCGTCTCATTGGATTCAGCGTTCAAAATTTAGTGGAAAATAATACCCCACACACCAAGATTACCCCCCTCCCTCGAATTTGGTTCGATCGGGCTGAAACGTTCTGAGGACCAACTAGACCTGGAAACGAACTCTGACCAGAATTTCAGATTTTTAGAAAATTGTCTACTACCAAAAACGGCGTGGACGGACATTTTTGAATTCTGATCTAGACACCTTAAAACGCCCAGAAAAAAAATTTGGGTCGAACGACATTCTCCATGTGAAAATGATACCCCACTTGCCTAGTTCCCAAAATATTGGAGAATAATACTTAGGAAATGGGTAGACAGGTGCCCATACCCAACTCCGGTGGGCGCCAAACATTCTGGGACCATTTCATTGGACTCAGTGTCGAAAAATTAGTGGAAAATGATACCCCTCACGCCTAGATCGCCAAAAATCCCAAAAATCCATTTTTCGAAGTACACGTTTTGACCCCTATCCCGCCCAAATTTGCTCCAATCGGGCTGAAATGTTTTAAGGACCAACTAGAGCCGGGAGCAGAACCCTGACTCAAACTTCAGATTTTTAGAAAATTGTTTACTACAAAAAAAAAAAAAAAACCAGACGGCGGACGGTGGGATCATAATGTGTATATCGAAAAATGGATTTTCGAGATTTTTGGCGATCTAGGCATGTGGGAAATCATTTTCCACTCAACTTTGGACGCTGAATCGATTGGAATTGGTCCGGGACCCGCCACACCCCGCTGTTTGCATTTTCCCCATGTTGAAGAAATGCGTTTCCATGCCGTTTCCAGGTCCGTGGAATAACAAACCCTTGTGAGAGAATTCGCAGCGTTTATAAAAATGAACCCTGCTCTAAAGCAAACTGAGGACGTAAGTACGCGGGTATGTCCTTCCAATCATTTCTGCTACTATGTTAAAAGTCAATTACATGTGGTTTTACATTATTTATGGGCATTTTCTGTATTTCATCGTATGAATTCGGAACGAAAAATAATAATGAATGATAATAAAAACAATAATGATAAGTTATAAATACTAAATAAAGATGTAAATTCGGGCCTCCTTGGTATTCTACTAAATGAACCCAGCCAGATTTTTTAAAAACCGTTAGCTTGGAATAACCGTGTTTGTCCGTTGTCCACACTGAACATGATGATCAATTTGTTAGCATGAAGGTTGAAAGGCGAAATCTCTAATTCATGATGAGCACTAAATGACCTAATCCTGTTGAATAATGATCATGTTCGCTTTATGCAATTATCTGTGGCCAATAGAGGTCATTCATGCGTACTTTTGGATTTCTCAAAACATATTGTACAGAAAAGGCAGGACGGCAAAAACCTCCTTTCGGGGAGTGGGGAGGGGTGGTTCTGACGGGCTATGAAGGGGTGGAAAGGGAGGGTGTGGAAGAAATGAATGGCAAGTTGGTTCTTGTTGACGAAACACTGACCGGAACGGTTCAGTTGGTGAGAGGAAACAAGCAGAAAAAACTGTTCTAGTTGAGTGTTGATTGACCCAGTTGGACTCCACCCCCCAATAACCTGTTGAAGTCCAGTTTAGCTTAGAAGAGGCCAAACTGAGCACAACCTCGATTGAAATTATGGTCAGAAAAGGCGAACAGGCAGGTACTCACCTGAGGGGCGGACATGACGAAAAAACCCGTTTGGTGTTCAAATTCCCGCGATAGTCTTGTTCTTTGAAGGCATTTTCCCGGTTTGGTGTTACAAAAGGAAACGTTTATTGTTTACTAAGCTATGTCAAGCGTAAAGGCGACGAAAAACCCCGAGTCGAGGGGTGAAAGGGGGTGTAACTGAGGAGGTTACGGTCCCACGAAGGTTATACTCTGTGAGGGAGCGGCGGCGCCCATGCGCGTCAGGGGTTGGTTAGGGCGGTTCACGAGATCAATCCTTCAGCGGAGGGGGCCAATTTCCGTCCTTTTTCCAGCATCTCCCTCGTCCTCTCTTTCTCCCTCACTTCATCCAGGGTTGCTACCCCCTCGACACCTCGATAGGTCGATGCCCAGCCAATTTGGAAGCAGAATGAAGAGGGTCGACTGATAAAATTGACAATGCTGAACTTGTAACCATCGCTCGCCGACCGACCCGAACGGCGAAAACAAGAAACAAGACACAATATAACAAAACGCTGCAAATTTTTACACACGGGTTGGTTATTCCTCGGACCAGGCGAGGAGGAGACCAGGAGACTAATTTCTTCAACAGTGGGTGTGGTGGGTCCCGGACCAATTCCAATCGATTCAGGATCCAAAATTTAGTGGAAAATGATACCCCGCACACCTAGGTACCAGAAATCTCGAAAAAACATTCGTAATGGGTAGATAGGCACTCATTTTGACCATAGCCTCATCCAGAGGGCGTCAATCGTTCCGGGACTCGTCTCATTGGATTCAGCGTCCAAAATTTAGTAGAAAATAATACCCCACACCCCTAGATTGCAAAAAATCTCAAAAATCCATTCTTTGAAATTCACATCTTGACCCCTACCTCACCCAAATTTGGTCCGATCGGGTTGAAAAGTCTCGAGGACCAACTAGAGCCAGAAACGGGTCCCTGAATTTCAGATTTTAGAAAATTTTCTACAACCAAAGTCGGCGTGGACGGCGGACGGACATTATAAATTTTGATCTAGACACCTTGAAACGCCCAGAAAAAAATTTTGGGCCGAATCGGAGAGATTGGAATAACCAACCAAAACACGATCAAGGTCGACATACTATCGTAACTATACTATACTATACTACGCCCTTGCAGACAGCTATTTAATTTTGACAATTCCATGCACGTTTCAGAGTCCCTCTGAATGTCCGAACGAGAAGTACCTACTACATACTAAGTAAGAAAATACGTTTTGGCCTAATTGTCATGCAACTTGAATCATCATGCACTAACTTCATCAATTCATCCCATCGGATTCAGCGTCCAAAATTTAGTGGAAAGAATATCCTACACACCCCAAAAAGTCCCTGAAAATTCAGTTTCAAAAAACTTATTTTCACCAATATTTTCCCCATATTTGGGCCGACTGGGATGAAACGTTCTGAGGACCAACTAAAGCCAAAATAAGGTCCTCGCCGAAATTTCAGATTTTTAGAAAATTTTATACTACCAAAATCGGCGTGGTTGGCGTACGGTGGACGGTCATTTGCTTATTTTGATCTAGACACCGCAAAACAGACAAACGCACTTTTTACGCGTTATTCATTGAATAATCAACCAAAATTATTCACCCCCCGTCCACCAGGCTTTTGACCCGCAACACTGATCGGTCGTGCTGGCAATTGCCTACCTTCCCACTCCTCGAGACGGTCCGAACTGAGGGATATTTCCGAAATGGGTAGGTAGATTATTTTTATTGACCTATTTTAGAAGGCTATTTTGACCCGTAACCTCTTCCGGTGGTAAATTTTTCTGCTGCCATAAACGGCGTGGACAGCGGACGGCCATTTGCTTATTTTGATCTAGACGCACGGAAACATAGTTGGTTATTCCTTGAACCAATACGCAGTCAATCCGACTCCCAAACAAACTTACTCGATTCATTTGATTTAGTTCATGGCATGACGATATTGTTATGAATACCGAATAATCCACACCATTAATGTTTTGAATTTGTGCTTTTTAAAATGATTAAATAAATTTTCTGTTCTGTAATAAGCGGCCTGTCGTGAGACACCAATAGCGATGCAGGTAAGCTCCTTCAACAACCCCTTAATCAACTTTTGATGGTAAAAATTTCACTTCTTACGGAAATCCAGGTAACATATAACATAAGATATCAAAGGAGGAGAGGTGTGCAGGGTGGTTGTAGGGATGGTTTCTACTCGTCAATGCGGCAGGGGTGAACATTTTCTAGTGGAGGATTACTGTGGTCTGATAGGCGGCACCTCTAATTTCAATCAGAGAGTGATATTACGCTAAATAATTCAAATATCATACGACTTAAACAAGAAATTGATGATTTTACTTGCGTCTGGAGCGTGAGACAAATGTGCCAGGAATTATGGCAACTGTAATCATTGAAATTAGCCAAATACCTTTGTTTTACCTACAAAATGACATTAAAGTGGAGTCTATTACAGCTTTATTTTGTTCTTCAGGAGTCAAGACAAGGATTTTATTGGAGTTCACCTCAAGATTTTCAACACGAACGAAATAGTACATGGGTAAAATACTACCTTTATCGGTCTATATCCGTATCAATAACATTTTTGATATAATTTCACATGACGTCACAGGCCACTGACAACGGCCGCACCTACCGCCCCTCATGATGAGTGATTTCTTATAGGGAATATTAACGTTTAAGGTTAGCAGCCTTCAAGGGGTCGATTCTACAGCCCATTTGCGACAAAAAGTCATGCATTTCAGTTCATTTTTGAGGCTTCGATTCTGAATTCAAGATTCAAGAATTCGGAATGAGTCTTGAACACTCCACACTCAATGTTTTCCGTATATTCCTGCTGCAAGGAGTAACCAATCCTTCTGAAAGAATTTGCAGCGGTCTTTCCTTTCAATCTAATTTACATTTTTCAATTCTTGAAGTCGGCTTAGAAAGAAGGTCTTACATTCCTATGAGTTCCCTTTTATGTTGTTCACGAGTACCTATATTTCAAATGTAATTATTTACTTCAAGATGCTTTATTATTAGTCAAATGTTTTACAATTATAATTATTCACAAATAAAACATTAGCAGCCAAACGTTACAAAATAAATTGTGAATAGATATCTATTCTAATTGTGTTTTCATTTAAGATAATCATTTCAAACTTGCTTAAAACTTGCCTTTTGCCTTTAAAAATCAAAATTTGGATCAGCCGCTCATAGGATCCAGGATAGCAGTAAGGAAGAGGCACCTTTGTACCGAAAATCCCTAAAATTGAACAGAATGTGATTATCGATAAATTTACTTAACCGTAAGAGCCACGAAGAATGATCAACGTAAAACATCGTTGAAATTATCGTGCTTTAGAACTCTCCAGCAATTTATCAGAGCGAAGATCATAATTTGTCCTCACGTTTTATTCCCCTCCATGGATCGCTTTTCCATCATTAATCACCGTGTGACAGATGAGGTTCTTGGTAGGAAGAAACTCGAACATCAACGTAATTTATTGCGTGAATTATCAACAACGTCTCATCTCCTCGCTGTAGTTTACATTCGAGAAAATTTGTTTAATGGATTTGAATGATTTTGTAATTCATACCCGGATTTATCAGAGTCAGGCGATCATGCGACAAATCAGGTGAAATTTACCTACTTTTTTGGCGAAATAGGTGACCAGTAGTTCTTCAATTCACCCGCATTCATAAGGGTCACAAGTCGGTGGGAGAATGGCGGAATTGCTCCCATAGGTGGTATTATCATCAAGGTACTTGCTACCTTAACGATGCGTATTTACCTCCCCTAAAAGACCTGTGACGAGTATGAAGACTTTTCTGATTTCATACCAACATCTGTAGACTCGGATTATTGAAGTCAAACATGAGTATCCTTTTCGTACAAGAATACTCGATTTGAGTTTACAAAGCTTAAAATATTAAATATATTATTCCAATAGATTTAGGGTCCAACATTAAGTGGAAAATGCTATCCCAGACGCCTAGGTACCCGGAAACCCATCCGAGTGGGTTCTTTATTGTTAGGAAAAGGAAGTTAACACTAAAGAAGTGTTGAATATTGAGCATGTCACCAACCGAACGACAATCTAACTTTTCTCGAGACAAAAAACGCTGCAAATTCTTACACAGGGGTTGGTTATTCCTCGGACCAGGAGCATGGAGACTCATTCCAATCGATTTAGCGTCTAAAACATGGTCAAAAATGCTACCCCGCACGCCTAGATCGCCGAAAATATCGAAAATCCATTTTCCGAATTACACATTTTGACCCCTACCCACCCCCAAATTTGGTCTGATCGGGCTGAAAAGTTTCGAGGACCGGGAACGGGTCCCTGGCCCAAATTTCAGATCTATTCCATCCAAGCGGGTTCATTATTCTTTGGAGGCACTTGACACTAAAGAAGGGTTGAATACTGAGAATCTGACCATCCAACCGACAATCTAACTTTTGTCGCAAAAATGTGAAATCACGGCTACATTTAAGGCCAAAAACGCAATGAACTACAATAGCGCTTATCGCCTTTCAGGGCGCTGCGCTCTAGAAGACAACTGCAAAAATGAAAATTTGACTTTTTACATGAAAACATAGGTTGATTATTCAAGAAATAACCAACCAAAAGCAAGTTTATGTTCAAGGATGCTTACACCGAATAAAAAATAATACCGTGTTTTTAATCAGTATAACCCTTACAACTGAAAATGATAAAATTGATTAAAAGCTGATCGAAGCTGAAAGCTCAGGTGGAGGATTTCACGTTTCAATTCTTCTTTCTAATGAATTTTATTATTTTTGCCATTCGTATAGTGTGACGATCGACAGGTTCACATGGGACGTCGAGAGGCAATCGATTGTGGTCGACCAGGTCAGTTTTTTAATATTTATTCAAGTCTCAAAAGAGATTAGGGTTATAGGTTGAAGAGGTTATAGGTTGATACGCACAAGATACACTTATTTTACCGATTTATTTTGGAGGAAACCGGTCATGGGGTATAAACGTTCTCCAACGCTTTCATAATGCTATCCTAGCAGGGATTTGAAAGGAACTTGAGCCTTGCCTACTACGGCTTTGCATAACTCGTGATCTCATGCTGATTTCATGTTCTCCTAAATGGATCCGAATAATGATTTTTCCCCTCTGCCACTTACAGGACAACTTAGATTTGCGGACCAAATCCAGGTAAACTATCTGATTCATTAAGTTAATAGAGATACCTAATAGGAAAACTCAAAGACTGAAACAAGACTAACGCGGCAATAACTAAATATAATTTAATGGATTAGACATACCAGAAATCTCAAAAACCCACTTTCGAATTGGCTACCCTACCCCGAAAATCTCGAAAATCCATTTTTCAAAATACACGTTTTGATCCCCTCCGAAAGTTACGAGGACCAATTAGAGCATTCGGGTCCCTGACCCGAATTTCAGATTTTTAGAAAATTTCCTACTACCAAAATCGGCGTGGACGGCGGACGGAGATTTACATATTTTGATCTAGACAACTCGAAACGCCTAGAAAAAATTGTGGGCCGAATTGGAGAGATTAGAGCATCAAGAGAAATTTCAAGATTTTCGGCAATCTTGGCTTGTGGGGTATCATTTTCTACTAAATTTTGGACGCTGAATCCAATGGGGCGGGTCAAGAACGATTGGCGATATCTGGAAGAGGTTATGGGTCAAAATTTTTGTTATTCTGCCTATTTCAATATTGCGGGTTTTCGAGATTTCTGGCACCTAGGCGTGTGGGGTATCATTATCCACTAAATTTTTAGATGCTGAATCAATTTTTATAAGACTCCGTGCTGCTTGTCCGAGGATTTTACTCGTACTGAGGAGCTGGGAGGCAAAATTATCCGTTCTTAGAGCCAAAGTTGATGTCATGGAAGAAGAAAGCTCTTCTTTATTTCACGGTCGACGTTATCAACTTTCACCCTGATTTCACTTGAAGCTGAAGTCGCTTCTACCTTACATCTGATAACTTATGTTACGCGCTTCCGTTGCGCTGCAAATTGCTTATGTCTATGCATGATCGTATAGATAATTCGGCCAAATTGGCGTCCACTCCAAGGCTGTATGGGTAAAATAAACATGCTCTTTCAGAAAAAGCTAACTTGAAACCACTAAAGGAAGGGCCTCTCTTACCTATGTTCAGTGCTATGGGACCACCAAACTGACCATCCTCTAATAATTTCATTACTGTAGTGCTGTGTCATGTTCCCTTAATTTGAATTTAATATAACAAATGATTTCTCATCTATATCGTTGTCTTCTGTCATTCCCGGGAGCCGTCATTTCCACATTGCTAGGAAATGAGCCATTATTCCCACTTTCAAGATGTCTAGATGACTAAATTTGGGGGGTTAGGGGTAAAAATGTGTTTTTGAAAAATAGATTTTTGAGATTTTTGGTGATTAAGGCGTGTGGAGTATCATTTTCCGCTAAATTTTGGACGCTGAATTCAATGAGACGGGTCCCGGGACTTGCGCCCACCGGAAGAGATTATGTGTCAAAATGAGTATTTATCCACCTATTTTGGAAGTGGGTTTTCGAGATTTCTGGTACCTAGGCGTGTGGGGTATCATTTTCCACTAAACTGTGGACGCTGAATCGATTGAAATGCGCCTGGTCCGAGGAGTAACCAACCCCTGTGAAAGAATTTGCAGCGTTTTGAGTCCTAAATTATTATCATTCATATTTGTATCTCATTAGGTCGTTACTCTTGGGACCTCGAAGATTCACTTTCCAACCCAAGTGTGACACACTTAAAACAATGAACTATTGTAAAATAAATTGCAGTGTTTGTCTTAACCTATCTAACGTCATTTTTTCAGGAATACGACTACGAGACCCAAACAGAAGTACAGGTAAATGATGGCTCCCAATACGACACAAGTAGTTGATCTTGAAAATATAAATATGCAAAACAAGCACTTACTTTCAATAGTCAAAGCCAGCAATTGTGGTGTGGCGGCGTACTTCAATGACGTCATAGAACGTTCAGTGGTGTTTGAAAGTGATGAAAGAGGTGAAAAGTTAGCATGTCAAAAGAAGACGACCTTAATAAAGAGATATAATTTTCCTAACCTTGTAATTCCGCTCATCAAAAAATATCGAAAACGTGCATCTTTATTCTGAAATAAATTTCTAAGTCATCTAAGCAAAGTTGTTCAATTCAAATCAATTAAGTGATAAAAGAGGCCATAATACATTAGGTTTGAACGAATCATGTATTTAATCAATTACCTTGATCTTTAGTGTGGATTTTCTTTTTTCAGGGAGTGTCATCAGCCAACACGTTTATCAGTGAAGAGGTAAGAAGTACCTAACATACCCACTAAACTGTCCAAAAGCAATGACTTGACAACAACCTATCCTACTGCTGTATCATACGAGGTACACCTCACTGTTCAAAAAATTGGGATTTCACTCCATCTACGAATAAGAGGCAATCACAGATTGTCTTCCTAGATTCCTACTCTTCAGGCAAGGTTAGGTTGGGAGATTATGCATATCAGTGTCTGTTCTCAGTTGAGTTCCAAGTCCCTGATTTATATTGTGTGAAATTCATGATATTGCGACTTCTTTGCTGCCTTTCTCCTCAAAAATTGATAGCTGTAGGATGAATTGTTCTTTAATTAGTCGATAATTAGTTCACATATCGTGCATAAATGTGAGATTATCATGTTGGGCCAGTTTTCCGCTAAATGATCTCAATTGCCTTTGTGCAACCTACAAAAGATTCGACCCTATTTGACTGTGCGAATTCATCCTCAGGAGTTAGTTATGTCTTGGACCAATTAGCATTGAGATAATGGGGAGGAAAACAGTGAATGAGGGTGTCCGGACTTATTCCAATCGATTTAAGCGTCCAAAAATTTAACGGAAAATCATACCCCACACACTAGGTATCAGAAATCTCGAACCCCATTGTAAATTGGTATATAGATACCCATTTTGAAGGATGGCGCCCAACGGAAGAGGTTATAGGTCAAAATGGTATCTATCTACCTACTTCAAAAAAGTGGGTTTTCGAGATTTCTAGGTATGTGGGGTTTCATATTCAACTAAACTTGGACACTGAAACGATCAGGCTCCAGGTCGGATGAATAACCAACCCTGAAAAAGAATTTGCAAGCATTTTCTTATTGAATTAATGCTCCTTCGTATTTATCCAAATTCTGCTTAATATAATTTAACGATTTATGCCTTAGTAAATAATTTATTAACAATCGTTCACTTTAGTACATACACTTTCACTTCGCGCACTACACAATGACAGAATCACAATACACGGTTGTAACGCGCGGTTGTCGCACTATTTATAACGCGGCACGGCACAATTTATAACCCGAAGCGTCTATAATCCCGAACTCCGAATTGAACTGAACTCCGCGGCGTTTCTGGGCCCGTTTTATACCTGCTGCCTGGGCAGAACGTTCTGGAACCTTCCTGGTTCTGGAAGGTTCCAGCCAATTGATACGACGCACAATGATTCCCTTAGCCCTCCACAGGTCATTGATCTTGCGACGCCCGGCAGCCCATTTGACGGGCGCAGGTGGCAGCTCGCACAATAACTTATTGTGAACTAAATTTCTTACACTGTGTAATGACTTCCTATCACGCGTATTTTATGAGCTGGGGCGCGCGTAATTCAATGGTTTCTCCGCTTGATTAGGCATCAGGCAGCTAAATACGAATTAAAACTACTCTTTTTGCAGGGAGAATGTGAGATAAATACACGGTGAGACCGCCCTGATACGAGTGCTCAGATTTTGACGCGTTTGCCGGAAGTGATTATGGCTGCGATCCATGTTCGGTACCCGAAAACTGGAGTGTCCCTCTACAGTGCAATGCCAACCAATGGTTTGCCCCGGATCTGGTGACAGCGAACGAATCCCAGTAGTTTTCGCCGCTGAACTGGCCACCAACTTTGTAACCGTAAACAACTGAAAAAACGCTGGGAATTTTTTTTCACA
>CM033999.1:23407076-23445235 GCA_019603395.1 Cyrtorhinus lividipennis | reverse complement strand
TAAGTACAACATACGCTATCATGACACGAACTCGATCAGATAATATTAGTTTCTAGACGCACTTCTATGTGTCAAATGTGTCAAGAATGACGTGATAATAGACATCAATCTATATTGAAGATTCAATCGATATACGGCTAGTAGGCGAGCAATGTCTTTATCAATTCACGAATGAAGTAATGAAATTATTTCATAACAAGCTTCTCATGAAAAGCGATTGAACCAGTGATTCGTCAACTTGATTGCAAGAAAACCTCAGAAATGCTGATATAAAGACGAATTTCAAAAGGAAACGGCGGAAAATTAAATAGCCCCCTCACTTCCCCGCCGTACCAACTCCATTTCTCTGCAGTCATCACTATCAGATTTGTCTCGCTATTAGTTCCCATCAAGACCGCGGTAGCGCTCGACGACCAAGATGAATGAAACTCTTCGTCTCTTTTATCGCTTTCCTTTTCTTCGAAGAATCTCCACCGTCTCTTTTTTTTTCAACAACCGTGATGACGTCCTTTTTTTATAGTGGGACTTGAAAAACTGCATTTTTATCGGAGGCCGTATTTTCCTCCAAGGCTTCTTTCTCGCGTATTTCTCCGCAGTTTTTCTCCTCGAATAACCCTTACATTACTTAACTGATGATGACTGGAGATCTAGAACGACAGTAACCTCTGCAATAGTGCGCTATTATTTACTTATTCAGTCGGGTTAAGTTTATGCTCACGTGAGCTACATCTTGTCTCAACTGGAAGAAACATTATTCTTCTAGTCAGTTCATTCTACTCGATGCGGAGAAATGAAATAATTATATGGTGCTTTGTAGAACAATTACTATACCATTTGATAGAAATTTGAACGTATATGTACGGAAGGAAACTAATCTCAGCATAAAAGTGTCGACACTTCCGCAATCATGTTGAATAGAAACACACTAGGGGCTCTACATCCATTTTATACCCCTTTTAATGGAACAAGAGGCTCGAACAACAGTATACGGAACAAGATGAGCTTCTTATTGATCAGAATCGCCTGACATGAAGCTATTTTTATGGATAACACGAAAGAGAGATCCCCCTACTCCCTTCGAAACGCTGTCAATTTCGACGCCTCATTGCGTGAGTGAAAAAAAATGAACGGTACTTTCAGATAGAGAAAGATGGTAGGAGAATCGATATCTTTCGATAGAGAACGATCGAACCGCAAGGGAGCTGAGTGGGTACCAGGAAGTGACTAGGGCGTGTCACTACCGCCATCATGCTACAAGGCACGCCCGTTTGAAGGCGAACGATACTGGGATGCTGCCGAGAAACGAAACTAAATACGAATATGGGAGATACAATATTTATCGAAACATGAATGAAGAGATTATCCCGTGCTGCAGCGCAGGGGTGTGAAAACTGAATCACTAGTTGACATTTCCCAATTTATTATTGGAAGTTGTACATACACGGATAATCTTCCCACGTCACGTTGGACTGTGAAAAAGCAGCAAAAATAAGAAGTTAAAAATTGCAGGGATGACTGCATATACAGAGGAAATTGCCATTAGACGGTTATGCAACAGCGTATAAGGGATAAAGACGGGACCTCCGACAAATTGGATGAAAAAATTCCAATAAAAAAACGCTACAAATTCTTTTTCAGTCATTTTAATCGATTCAGCATCCAAAATTTAGTGGAAAATGATACCACACACGCCTAGGTACCCGATATTTCGAAAACACATTCAAAATAGGTTGACACATACCCATTTTGACCCACGATCTTTTCCAGTAGGCACCAACCGTTCCGGGACCCGTCTCATTGGACTCAGCGTCCAAAATTTAGTCGAAAATGATACCCCACACGCCAAGATCGCAAAGATCTCAAAAATCCATTTTTCAAAATACACATTCTGAAATTTTTAGGAGATTACTCAATAAATAATCAACCAAAAAGCAAAAGAATTTGTTAAAAAAAATCATTTATTGGAATGCTCCTAAATTGAATAATATCAGAATTTTTTAGAATGCATGCGAAAATAGAATCATTCGCAAGTCCCTTACCTCCCGGTAGAGTTAATTGAACAATTACAATGTAATTATATAAAAAACGCGTTAGTAAATCCACCCCTATACAACGTTAAGGACATATTAACCGTAGATCTGGCCATGTTTCTGGTTATCAAGTGTTGATTTTGAAAGGGAGGAACAAATGTGAGTAACGGCGGTTTCACGGCTCAATTATCATCACCCTCAACACGAGTTCGACGCACGAAAACACTTCAACTGGGCTTCAACTTCGAGTGAGCTTTCAAACTTTACCAACGTGGAAGCTTACGAAGGTTCAGAACGTCAAACCTCAACGCATCACAGACTATGACTGCGTTGCTGGGAAATCCCTTTCTGTTGAGTAACTTTCAATACTAAGCGGTTGAATCTTGTGGAATCCATGTAGTGGATAATGTACGACGGACTTTTGTTTCATTCAACATGCGCAACTCGCGAATCGTTGGTAATTAGGAGGCTTCTTTAGAAGTGAAGAGACCCTATAGAAGATTCAACCCCAAGGAAGGGCGTAGCCAATGGGGGATCCTGAACGAAAAAGAGCGAATAAGAAAAGACAACCACCTCAACCGAGCCTCGACAATGTGAGTTTGGGTCGTCACTGAAGCATACAAATCGAGAAGGAGCGGAACGCGTTGAGGAATTCACGAGTTGAGACGCAAAAGTTGCTGCGTTCTTGGTTGGAAATAAATGTTTGAAGACGTGCGGCATTTAGATTGTACCAAGATCGATTGGTAAGAATCGACAGAAGGGACTCCCCTGGTTATATAAGGAGACCAAAAAAGGCCATAAGGATTCTGAGTAGGCTGATAAAACAGAAACCGTTCAAACTCATCCTCCGAGTACAGCAGAGGCAGAAAAAGTAAATAAATGATTTCTGTAGAACCACGGTGTTCATGAAATAAAGACTCAAACTACTAGTTGATGGGACCACTTTGCCAGTCAGGTCAAACATGAGATGTTAGCTGTGACCAAATAAAAAATCTCCACGAATAAATATTACGGAATCTCCCATAAGTTCCTAGGCCTGACCACGGAGAAAGGAAAGTCAAGTATTTAAAGGATGATTCTTAACAAATACTTCATTTGAATACGGGTAATTCAATGTATTTTGATTCAAACGAATTGACTATCAATGAAAACGGAGCCTATCGGATTCCATTATTCACTGGCTTCACATCAAGTTCGTCCATAGTCATCCCAATATTTACATTTGTAGATTATATAGATTTGTATTCAAACACATGAAAAGTAGTTTAGATTCATGTTGAAACTTTTCCACTATAAACACAAGCATTCGTCCCACAAGCTGGCCATCCATATTGGATTAACAATAATTCTGAGAATTCGGCCCTGTCTTGATCGATTCAGCAGCTCAGAAAATGAGGAAAGCCTACATTTTATTTTTTAATCAATAAAATAAATAATAATCAATGGAATTTTGAAAAAAAAATCAGTATTAACTGAACACAAAAGTCTCAGGATATCTATGTAAGTCGAAATGAGTCACTTTGGAGTCCATCCTTGACAAAACTGGGGCTTCAGTGAAATGTAGGGATGGAAATTCGGGAATTTAAACTACTCTTATTTTGAGACGTCCGATGGAATGATTAAGAGGGAAGATGTACATTGTTCGACGGAAACTTACGCATAAGAAAGAAAAATTAACTAGTTCTCAGAGGGAATGAGGAGATTAAGCTAAAAGCATAAACAAGAAATGCGAGCGTAAGATTTCTAATGAGAAAGGAAACGCGGAAAAGGACGACAATCTGATGTCGAGCAAACAATTTTTGAGAAAAATGGGATGTTTGGGTGGGCCGGACAATCTCGGTTTTATCGGTGACATCCGTCATTGTGCGAGTCCCGGACACAATCGGAGAAATAGATAGACGGCTTCTGTGACGTCACACAAAGGGAGGCGGTGAGACGAGTTGTTAAGATAGGCGTTAACGGTCATATGGTTTTGCAATCACAATAATAACAATGAGAAGATTTGATGCCAAGATTTATGCCGATTATGCTTCTTTTCCTTTTCAAAACAACATCAAGGGGATAAAAGGGGATGGTTCGCAAATTACCCAAAGAACTACTCGTCCTGTCCATTCCCTACAGGGACGGCGTCCAGCCAGGTTAGAATGGAATGGTCCAGGGTGGAAGCAACGGGGGTGAGGGTTCGTTGAACCTTCGCCACCCCCCACCAACGGCCCCAAAATCCCACAAAGCTGACTCAAAGCAGGGCCCCTTTGGTCTGAAAGGAAGGGTTTCTGTTGAGTGAGACCTGATACTGTATTTGAGGAAATCTGAGCTGAAAAGGACCCATGAAGATGAGTCGGGTACCACCCTAAGGTAGTACCAGTAGTCCCTGAATCTGACGAAATGGATTTTCTTGCATTTAGATACATCACTATCGTCGTTCGGTACGTGGAAAACCAAAATGCCCGTCCGCCTTACGCCGTTTATAGTAGTATGAAATATTCTTAAATTTTTCAACTTTGTTTAGGATCATTCCGGCTCTTTCAGAATGTCTTCAGCCTGATCAGCCAACATTTGGAGAGGGTATGGGTGAGAAGGTGTTGAAATTCATGAAAATACGAACGGGGTATCATTTTCCAATAAATTTGGGACCCTAAATCTATTGAGAGGGCTGATTAGCGCCCACTGGAGTTGGGTGCGGATCAAAATGGATACCAACATTCTTATTTCGAAAGTGGGTTTTCGATATTTCTGGTACCTAGGCGTGTGGGGGATCATTTATCTCAAAATATTGGAGGCTGAATCGATTAGAATGAGTTCTGGACACTCCACAATTACTGCAATCCCCATACTCTTGCTCCAAGAAATAATAACCATCGTGGAAGAATTTTGAGTGTTTTTCAATCATACTCTGCCTATGTTTGCGGCGCTATTCTCTATGCCCTGGACAGACTAGATTTAAAATTTTATACTTTTAAGAGCATTCCAATGTGCGCTGTTTCTTCCCGGAAACCATTTTCTTTCGTTTGATATGAATAAAAGTGATCATATTTACACAAAAATCGTAATACAAGCCTAATAGGTATCGACTGATGATCTTTCTGCAGATTTATATACTCAACGTATTGAGTAACCTCACAATTTGTAACTAATTTTGCTTAATAATGAGCAGATCTGGTAGTCTTTATTCCATAAAGATCGAGGATTAAAGGTTAAATCAGTTTGGAGATATTATGAATAATTGTTAATATTCACTATATTACTATTATATTATCTTCATTATTATATTGGGCTGTCAAGTCCGTGTTACTTAAATAAATAAAATAAAATAAAAAGAGTGAATAAGTTTAAGAAAACGATTAATTGGGCCACTGAATGCTTGAGCGTTCGAGAAAACTAGTGCGTTGTTACGTTGTAAACCTGACAATAGGAAGACTCGAAGGGTTGAAGTAGAGCCCGCGAGAGACCTGTAGCGCCAATAATAAAGCGCAGAGTGACCGTGAGGTCTCAATCCATTTATTCGCTTCACCGGCAAAGGCAAACACGTTCTGCACGGTTTCAAGTGGATGCCCCACTGAGTGGTACGTAGGCCCTTTGATCACTGATAGTCATAGAATACAATACAAACATCTCTATTACAATCATTGATACTTAGGCTCCCCTCGTTTTTCCTCCAAACTCTGCACTTCTATGGAAAAACAAACTTCTTTTCATATTGTTCGATTTGGAACTTGATCAACCATAGCCATTATGGGCGCGAATGGATACAAATACGAGTAGAGAAAAATCAAGGTAGCTTAAGTACGCCCTGATGGATCACGGAACTCATGGGATGCTTATGAGCGTATTTGTGCATGAAACATGAACACACGCTTATTAGGGACAGCTCAGGGCAGTTGTCTGTTGCCGTCCCTGAAGAAGTAGGAATATTGTTGCGAAATTGCACCTGCGCCCATCTCCTGGGCTGCCGGCGTTGCAGGGTCAACGACCTGTGGAGGGCTAAGGGTCACTCTCGAATTGGCTGGAACCTTCCCATTCGCTTGAGACAATGCGTCAAGTTCCCAGAACCAGGGAAGGTTCGAGAAGGTACTCGACCAAGAGGCAGCCAGTATAAAAGGGACTCAGGAACGCTGCAGAGTTCAGTTCAATTCAGAGTCCAAATATAGACGCTTCATGTCATAAATTGTGCCGGGCCGGGCCGATTTATAAATAGTGCGACAACCGCGTTACAACTGTGAATTGTGCTTTGTGATTGTGTGTGTGAACAAAGACAGTGTATTTGAGTGAACGATTGTAATAAATTATTAACAAAGAATATAAATCGTTACAATATTGAGGTATCTAATGCCAAAAACTGCAAGACTTCGACGTTAGTTGATTCACATTTTTGGGAAAATCGACGTGAGATCCCGGAAATACGCATTCAATATTATTTTGAACGAACTTAACCCCGTGGATAGGAACGATGAGCGTGCGCATTCAGTTAAGAGAACCTTGATAATAAACGATAATAGCGTCGTGACTTCGCGTGATTAGCAAATGAGCAATGTACTGAGTCAAACCCCAACAACTTCATTCCTTCTGATCACCACGAGCGGCGCAAGGTTGGGCATCGCGATGAATGGCGTCAGAGTTTTTCTAATTGATGACGATTAGTCTCAATATAACAAGCGTTGTAAATTCATTAAAATTGAGAGAATATGTATCATGATCTGTAGGAGGAACATTCTAGTAGGTGAAATAGTAATTTTCACCGTGTGAGAAAGAAACTACAACCCCCAATACCGAGCAGAGCAGTATGATTATTTTTGATAAATGCGTTTGGACCATTGTTGTAATAACGATATTAATAAAATGAAGGTATAGCATTCCTTCATCATTAATGGATATTCCATTAGGTACCTACTTTTTTTCACCTGTAGGCGCCAATTAGACCGGACCACATCTCAGTGGATTCAGTGTCAAAAAATTGGTGGAAAAATGATACCTCACATGACTAATTTTAAAAAAATTCCTGAAAATCGAGTATAAAAAAACAAAATTTAACCCAAACCCTATGAAAATGTGAGCCGATCGGGCTGAAAAGTTTCGAGGACCATAAGGAGAATGTGGATAGGTACCCTCGGTATGGATACGTATGGTCCTTGAAACATTTCAGCCCAAATTTTGGGAGGCAATAGGTGGAAACGTGTTTTTTGCATTTTGATTTTCGGGACTTTTTGGGAACAAGGGATGTGGGGGACCATTTTCCACTAAATGTATTACGCTGAATCGATTGGAAGGAGTCCGGGCTTTTTCATTCTAACTGTTTTCCCCATACTGCTGCTCCAGAAGTGAATTATTGTAGAATAATTTGCAGCGTTTTACGTTTAGGTACCACCTGACAGACGGTGTGACCAATACATCATTTGATGTATTTGCGAATGGTGAACCTGCGGTGTATTGAAGCGTTAGTAAGATTCATTCATTCATTCGAATAAAATGATAAATACATGAACGATACAATATTTCTTTTAATAACGCAAACACATTTTCGGTAAATGATCGATTCATTACAGATTCGCGCATGATCGGTTCGGATCAGTTACATCTGTACACTACAACTGAGTGGGTGTTCATGTTGTCATTTGTGCGGGCGCTCAGTTGGATCTCCCAGCAATCCATGGAGCGTGGCCGATGCTTTATTGGCAATTACTATAATTGGGCTCGACTTTCCGGAGTAAGGGCCGAAAACGGATCGGTGACGACGAAAGTAGATGGCACAGCAGTTTGTCAGGGATGAAGGGAGGTCAGGATCATTAAGCCCTCTTTCTCGGGATCCCTTCTCGTCGAGCACTCAGAGGAAAGAAGTCGGAAGTTCGAGAAACAGTGATGGAAGACAGTGGGACGGTGAGAGATGTGAAGAGGTAATTTACGAGCTGATATGGTGGTGGGGCCTACCAAGTCTTCCTAGGATCAGACCGTTCGAAAACTCTAATAAATTTGTTCCATTTCACAACATTCCATCTAGCCCATCAACCTATCGTAAGCGAATGTCATCAGTACAGCCCATCAGAGAGGTGTTATTTGTTTAATAACAATCTTCATTCTCCGGTTCAATTCTGAAATGGTTCAATGACGAAACTCGTCCTATCAACGTGACAGGACAACTAGCTATGAATTGCTGCTTCACAACAGCTAAATTTTCCATTTTACCAGTCCCAACCTAGTCATGTCAATCATCATCTGGATGCTTCCAGACCAGCATACTACTCCCCAAACAACAAAGCCAGAGGTGAAATGAGTAATTTTTATGTAGAAATGGTTCGAAATTTAAATTTGAGTTTTGTTATTTTCATCTCAGAAAATTCTAATAACAATAATAATAATTTAATAAAAAAAAAAGTCACACGATTCATTTGCTTCTGAACTATTTAATCTACAGCTCTATCGTTAGTTTCATTCGGCTCTAGTTTAAAAATTAATTACTAATACTTGTTTGAAAATTGAACCATTTTTAGCTTATTAGGGAACAAAATATGTTTCGATTTCTTCAAACGATGAGAATATTTTGAATGCTGAATCAAACGGAACGGCAGATCTGTACATGTAATCACTAAGAGCTTATTTAAAAAAAAAAAAATAATAATAATAATAATTTTTTTTAATCCACTATTTATAACCTCAGATAGGTTTATAGGTTTATACACTTCAGGAACTTTCAAGAAGTCCTGTTAGTTGGTAAAAAAAAGTTCAAATCTCTCCACTCACGGATTCAATAAGTGACACGTTTTGCCGGGGTATCATCAATTAATAAGGAGTCACCGAGAGGAATGCCACCCCCTCAACAGAAGCATCCGCGATCTCCCCATCTCATCAACGTCTTTAGATCGCCCTTGATGATTACGCACGTGATGATCCAAGTTCCTGCTCATTCCTTCCAACAAGTCGATCGCGTAGACTTCAAGGATTAACGCGAGCTCAGCAGCTCCACTAAGTTTATCCCTTTGGCGGTTGAAGCTAATTAATCAACTTGAACTCTTGGCCTTACCGCATTGTATCCCTTCTCTATGTGTACTACAGTTCTCTCCTCAACCATTTAACTTTACCTAGATCAACTTCGACTTTGGGGCTCAATGCTGGTGTGTTTGCTCAGTAGGTGGTTCATTTTAACAATCCAATTTGTCTGTGGAGAGAAAGGGATTCAAAATGCGAACAAGGCAGAAGGATTCGAAGATTGATCGTTAAGTTGAAATATCAACGTCGAAAGGAATAACACAATTGTAAAAGAACATAATAACGAAAATGCTCAATACAGAGATTCAGCTAATCATGAAGTTTAACCATTCGGCCGCCATAGGACAGCCAGTTTATACTCGTATTACTAGGAAGCCTTGAAAAAGGGTAATGAAAAGCCCACTTGTTGATTGGTGAGTCAGTTGAGCTATCCTCAGCGTTTTTTGTGACGGACTAGAATTGTTCTTCAAAAGAAACAAAAAATAGTTTCCCATGAATTGTTCATACTGTCGGCTCTGTTTAGTTCAACCCTTTCATGTGTCAACTACCCCTATCAGCCTGAAAGTGTCAATACATGGATTTCATCTTTGCAGCTACGCTACTGAATTTCATCTCAACGTCAATTGAATAATCAAAATCACTGAGGAGCAGACGGGACACATCGCTCAACGATCGCGGTACACTGACAAGTTGGTCTCATCATAAACATCAAATCATACTGCGATATTGCATGACAACATGTGCAATAGGACGAGGAGGGAATCGTACCCATGTGGGATATGATAAGAGTACATGTAAGTGAGAAAATAATTCTGACGCGTTTCATACTAAACAAGAGAAACCTAATGAAAATTAATTTACCTGTTTAGTGTCCCACATCATGTTCTGATTGTACATAAATTAAACGTAGGTCATCATCAATTATATGTAACTTAACTAGTCAATAAGCCACAATAACATTCGTCAGTACCTTCAGTCACACTAATTTTCATTGGAAAATAAATTATCTGTTTTCATCGTAATTTGTTTCTTTTCTAACTCAAGTAAATTACGCACTATTTTGTTGCATGTGGGAGCAGAATTGATTTAAGGTAGTTAGTTGGAGTACGTTAAAGGGTTTGATGGATCGAAATACGCATCTAACTTTCTACATGATTCATCATCTCGACTGTAACTGCCAACTCCCCACTCATGATTTCTCATCCTTCCGGACAATACAACTTTTGGCTTCTTCCCTTGTTTCATTTCCATATTTTTCTTTCCGTATACCGACATCGGCTCCCATTTTCCTATCCTGTCCGAAATACATAGCCGGTTGGCCGGGCGCCCGTATCGATTTTCAATGCGGAGGTCCAACAACGGAACCTGTGCCAGTTACCGACAAATTCTGAACTCACGCCGAACATTTACAGCCCCCTCGCCCAAACTCCTTCGAGCAGTTCCTCTCAATTATTATTACAAGGGGACGGTATGCGGGAGCATTCATCGTCCTCTATTTCCATGGAAAGCTCGGAAAAACCTCTCGTGGTTTTTAATGAGGGAGACTTTTCTCCTTGTTAATGAAAAATCCAAACTGAAGTGCGCTATGGTACCACCCTCTTGCCGCCAATTTTTTCTTAGCAAGTTTTTTTTTCGGCTTAAGCAGCGGAAAGGCTTTGTGTTGATCACAAACGAGGTCGTTCAGGTTTGCTGCGCGGCGGGAGTGAGAAAATCTAGTTTGTCCGGCTTTTCAACGCCACGTTTATAACAGAACAAAAACTTCAGGTAGGCACTCAGAATTATTTTTCCTCTCAGCGAATGGAAAAACTTTACTTTTTTCTTATCAATTATTAGTATTAGGAAAAAAAAAAAAAAAAATTTGAAAGTGTGCTAGTTACACAATGTGGAAGAGTGATATAACTGTTGCCCCAAACAATAGCGTAAACGGCGGAACATTTTCCTTGTCTATTCGGCCTTATTCAAATTATAAAAGCTCAAATTCCTGGGCAGGATGAATCCTGGCAGAAACCCCAGCTAGTTTTATCACAAAATCAGAGCCAACTATCTTTTTGTTTACCAAGTTGGAAAACTCTGCAAAAGCTGAGAGCGATAGTGCAGGAAGCGCTAACCATAATTTATATGCATGTGTCAAAACAACTACCGAAAAGACGCTGATAAAAGCCGGGAAATGCGGGGGATGCGCGATGATTTATATTAAGACGAACGCTGGCCACTATTAACCAATTTAACGGTCGAATTGACCTTGTGGGTGGGGGTCTAGGGTAAGTTAGGAGGCCGTCGGGATAAACAAACATCCGTTGTAGCGTTTTCTTGCTTGTTCCGGGAGGGGAAGTTGAGAAATGGACTTAACCCTTTTCCCTTTCAGCCAGTTATCTCTCCCTCACTCTCATTCTCTTGCTTCAACTTGAAAGAAGAGAATAGGGTCGCTATGGAAACCATCAGGCGTCCTTTTGACGGCGATTTTCCTCCTCGTACCGAAGTATGTACAAGAGGAGGGAGATAGTTGAAGGGCGATCGTTATTTTGTTTGATGTTGCCAGCCAACAATAAACGACAAATCTGCATGGACATACAACACATGTAGAGAAGAAAGTTTTTAGTTTTTTACAGCGTAAATTCTAATACAAAATTATTCCAACATTTGTGAAAGAAATTCATGAAACAGACTGCTGCCCATCGATGGACAGATTAATGTCCTCACCTCCAAGGAATTACAACAAGTTTTTTTCTTAATGTGAAGGCTATCTCAGTATAGTGACATACCAGACGTCAGTAAACGTGGAAACTGTATATTTATATGATCCTCAATCCATTTTGTCAGGATACTACATACTTAAATGCTATTTCATTACATAGCTCAGATTCAAGCAAGCTAAATGCTGAAAAGATGGACAGGGACCTACAGAATATACTTGAATAGAAGGTTCACTATTTATTGGAGACTTCTCTCAGTTTGCAGCAATCCTGGTGGCTGTCCACTGTAACTAACGCATTGGCGCCTAAAAAATGTCTGTAGCCTACGGTATTCATCAGTTGCATAAGTACGGATACTGTAGACTGGTCTGTTTTGTAGGCATTGCGACTTCTTGTCTTCCCAATTTGTATTCATAGAATGGTGAAACGTTGTTAATGATATTAGAATGGTTCTAGAAGTTTAGAACTTTGAATAATATAACCTTCTCATGTAAAATGCTACGGCTCCCTTCAAGTAAACTAAATTTAAATAAATAAAAACTTTAAAAAAATCAAAAATTTCAAATTTTAAAATACTGATATTACAATTATTGTTCCGATAATCAATAGTATCTTAAGGCATCATCTATACAAATATTGAAAATATAGAAAGAAAATACCGATATCAGTAAATATTGAATGTACCGCAACGTCACGTACGAGCAGCACCCTCTAGCGGCAAATTGCTCAAACTATAATTGTGGAACAGTATTCCCTGGCTTCCTATAAATTTAAAGGTCACATTTACTACAAAGTTCGCAAGAAAACTCCTATTTCATAGCGTTTACATTTCTTTTTGTTTTTGTTCAGATGTTATTATTGTAGGTTTAACTCTTTTAGTTTTAGATTTTTCCAGTATTTAATGAGTGAGCTGCAAAACTGAATCATCCCCAAGGTATTAAGGAACGAGAACGAGTGAGTTACTGCGAACATTACAATAGGTAGGCGCTTCAGTTCATCTAAGACACCTCCTATTTGACGTCCAACACTTCTACGGGTCGATAGCCTCACATCATTGAATTCTGGTTGAGTGCCTAGCGATAATACGGTGGTCTCCCCAACTATCTCGGTTCACCATTTCGTTCCAGATAAGAGAGCCCACTTCCTGATTTCGGCGTTTAGATGCCTTCAAAGACCTAAAACAACGGCCTCGAGCTGTGTTATCCTTACGAGAAACGACCCAAACCGTTCCACGGCTTCCAAAACGGAAAACCGTTTAAACTCACCCACAGGTTGCCTAAAATAGAATAACCTTCTCCTCACGACTAAAAGGGAGCTCTGAATAACACATAGTCGCAGCGAGGCCGCCTGTAAACACCAGGAAAGGATAAAGGGCTTGGGTCCTCAGGATGGGCGTTATCCTCGAAACATCGCGTGACGTAGAACAAATAGCAATTCCAAGGAGGAAAACCTCCTAAAAGATAAGCCCCAACCCACCGCCCTGGGCACCGAGGCAGAAAAGGTTGACAACTTGAGTTTTTCAAGTCACAGCAAAACCCACATGCGATGTAAACAAATCAGCGACTGATTCATATCGGGGGTTTAGTTAGAGGGGAACAAACAAGGAAGCAGAAATTCTCTTACAGAAAGTACGCCCGGAAAACTGATACGGAAAAAAGACGTGTCTCGTGACAGAACAGGAAGCACGACAGAGGGGGGAAAAGTGAGGCCCCTCAACAGTACAGCGCTAATAAAAATCTTGCAGATGCATTTTTATACCCACGTCGATCTTTCCAAAATGAGCAGAAAGTATATCGTGTGCTCAGCTCTATAACAGAGACGTGTCCCAATCGACGGGTGAGCGACGACGAGAATGAATTGCATTTTATCGGACCACGAACTGGAAAAGAACGTGAAGCACGAAGCCAGGGCCCCTGGAAAGAGTCGCATTCCTGGGATGGGCGAAGGTTGAGAGAGGAAATTTATCAAGATGTTCCCTTCTCCGTGAGATGTCTATTGAAAGGAAGGACCGAGGGTTATCTTTCAAGCTAAAAGTTCTTCGAGGCTCACGAAAGAAAAATCTGCAGTTGGATACATTCATTAGAAGCTGGATCCTTGCCGAAAACTCGGCGATAAAAATGAGATAAATCTGAAAATATTCGGAGAACTCGACAAACTCATTCCGTCGTTTTGTCTTGACCCAAAAGAAAATTGTCAGTATCGGTAATAATGTTTACTTGGTCTCATTCCTAACAACCGCTCTGACCCACATCACTTCGTTCACTCCATTACCCTAACCTCTTCGATGTTCCTCGAGTCATTCCCTTTGTTGCTCGCTACGCTTTTTATAGACACTTCATTCTCTAGTAGGTTAAGCCTGATCGAAAGCGGAGTGTCCTCCCTTACACATCTGGAGCTCTAGCGAGAATTTATTTCTCAAGATTTAAATAATAAAATTGAGTTGATCATAGGAGAAATACCGAGCTTAATAGAGAGAAAAAATTACGGGGATTAGATAGATGATAAACCAGCTATAGGAAACTTATCAAAGCAGTGAAACACTTGATTAATTTTGCCCCAAGTGAAATTGAAGCTTGTGGCACCGGCCAAAGACTGACAGGGGATTGATGGAAAGTAAATGTAATTGAAGATGTAAGATGTAGAAAACTCGTATTCATAACGGAATAAGCTAATTTAGGATTCGTTTGGAAAGACTTTTATGACTGCCGCAAAATTATTATTTGTATGATCTCGCAGATCAGACTATTCAAATTGAGGAAGGCATATTCATGCTCACAGCACTCCCAAGTTCAATTAAAAGCTAGAAAAAGTAATAATATCAAGAAGAAACCAGGATTGAGGGCCGCAGAAGGAAATTATTTCAATTAGAAACGCCTCCTTCTCACAGAGTAGCTGTCGTTTCCAGCGATTCTTCTCCCTGGGAAACCTATAAGCTCAAAACTGATGCTCCTCTTATGGACTTCATATTGAAATCGACAGTTTTTCCCATCGTGAAAGCGAACACGAAGAAGTGAGTCACACCGAATGCTCAATTAGGGCTCGGGAGAATATCTAAAACAGATATCTAACTATCTGACAATTTATACTGTAATCCTGATAGTTATCGAGTAAAAAATAAATTTATCATGAAATCAAACGAAAATGAAGCTGAGAATCTAAACAGAGTTAAAATTGAGAAAATTGTTACATAATCCAAATTAACCAGTTTCCAACGGTTTTGGCGAAGCTAACCAACTACAGGGAACAAACCAACTCCGGAAATGTTACGCAACTAAGAAGGCGCGACAAGGAGTAAATATAGCCCCGGGATGAAATAACTACCATAAACGGGGTGAAGTAGACCTCAAACGTGGCCAAGGGTTTCAACGACGATTGTACAACGCTGAAAACAAAAAGCTTCGCTCAAATGGGTTTCCCAGACTTCAACAAGAAGATTTACCGAGACGTGAATAAAATATTCATGAAAACTAACCCCGCACTCACCCCCCAAAATGCGATTTTCCAACGAGGAAACCTCATTTTCGTGAATGAGCTCAGTCCGGGCGATGAATTGATAATGTACGAATATGAAGACTCACCTGATGTGCTCCACGTGGAGTCTCTCCACATTTGATGTTCGTTCAAGTTAAGAATGCCTTTAGGCTCGTCTTTTGGTTCCTCTACTCCCCATAATTTTTTGGCCGAAGGTGCGATCTGGAACAGAACGAGAAGAATTCGTTAGGGATTGTCGCAAAACATTCAATAGAGTTAAATATCAGGTTTGTAATGTGACCATTCGTGAGCTAAGAACTCTAAAACGTATAAATCGTGAAGCAAATACACATGTACTTATGAGTAGATGCTCAAATACACAGTAGACATGAGAGTAATTTCCTTCTTTCAAAAAGTACGGGACCATCCAAATTACAAATTACATTTCGCGTATAAAAAAAAAAAAAAAAAAAAAAAAAAAAAAAAAAAAAAAAATCATTAGCAGCTTGTGTTTGCATTCAGATCTCGGAAATTAATACCCATAAAAATCTGAGAACAGGCGCCTAAAATTAAAAGGCTGCGAATTCATTCACTGGGGTTAACGCATGAGCTGGTCAGGTTGCCGAAGTAGCTGCGGCAGAGCAGGAAAAACCTACAAAATGATGAGAAATAAATGTATACGTCAATATACATCGATTTTCTCAGCTTACTCGTCTTTGAATTACATTGTAAGAGTAACAAATTAATGTTGCGTTTTGCTTTCAAAGCGGAGAAAATGAGGGTGCACGAAATGGCAAATTGAATTGGTTGAGCTCACTCATTACCGTCAAAGAGATCCAATTATCATTCAAGAGTGAATTTGAACGAATAGAATCCACTCGTTTCGTCTCATAACCTTATAACAGATTAAGCAGTTCGAACGCCTGGTGACGTTGCTGAGTATTTACCTGAATAAAAGACGTAAAAAGCCGAGCTGTGATCGTTAGGGCATCTAATCGATTTAGACTGCCTTCTAATAATCTCAAAATTTACTCTAGTACTTAACAATCAAGGTAAGACCCAACTCCACATAAATAATGTAATAACGCTGTAGGAAGGAAGGAAATACCCTCATCGAATGTTGTTGCAGTATTCGTTAACGCAATAACAGTTTACTCTGCCGTAACCAATTCGATGGGACCATTACGATTTATCGGTCACAGATTTTTTTTCGCAAAATGACCCTAAACCTAACCGGTCACGATAAAAACGTGATCTCGAAACTCCTTTGGCGGTAAACACGATGGCCTTATCGCACATTATCTTCAAGAGGCCTTTAGGCGTCCGCTGAGAGCAATTGAACAGTACGTTACCACATTAAGGGAAAAGTCGAGGCTTCGCACTAACTGAAAGGACATTAATGTTGATCGTGGATGATTTCTGAAAGGTTAGGAACAAAACAACTTAGTGCGCCAAGTTCCAAGTGTAGAATGGTTACTCCTTTCGGCACATTCATACAGCCGAAGTGTCACTTAAAATACGTGCAACACGTTAAAAACTCTGCAAATTCTTTCATATGGGTTGGTTATTCCACGAACCTGGGGAAATTGAGGGGAACATTGGGTGTGGCGGGTCCCGGACCAATTCCAATCGATCCAGCGTCCAAAATTCAGTGGAAAATGATAACCCACACGCCTAGGTAGGTACCAAAAATCTCGAAAATCCACTTTTGAAATAGGTAGATAGATACCCATTTTGACCCACAATCTCATCCAGAGGGCGCCAATCGTTCCGAGACCCGTCTCATTAGATTCAACGTCCAAAATTTAGCGGAAAATGATACCCCACACGCCTACGTACAAGAAATCTTGAAAACATATACAAAATAAGTAGATGGATACCCATTTTGACCCATCACTTCATCCGGTGGGTGCCAATCGTCCTGGGGCCCGTCTCATTGGATTCAGCGTCCAAAAGTTAGTGGAAGATCATACCCCACACACCTAGATTGCAAAAAATCTAAAAAACCCATTTTTCGAAATACATATTTTTGACCCCTACCCCCGCCCAAATTTGGTCCAATCGGGCTGGGAAATTTTGAGAATCTAAAAGCCGGGAACGGACCCCTGACCCAAATTTCAGATTTTTAGAAATTTTTCTACCTTCATAAACAGTGCGGATGGTGGACGGACATTTGACTTTTTTGATCTAGACACCGTGAAACGTCCAGAAAAAATTTGTGGGTCGAATCGGATAGGTTGACCTTTAGCATGAAAACATAGGTTGATTATTCAAGGAATAACCAACCAAAATTTGATTTAAATAATTTAATAAATAATAAATTTATTAAATAATTTATTAAATTTGATTTAATTTGATATTTTATGGCACTTCCATCGAGAAACCAAAATAAGGTCAAAATGTAAGATTTTTATGAAATTTTCCAAAATAAGCTCGAAAATACAAATGATTTCAGAAAATTGTTACCAACGCAACCCAGTTCTCCACTACTGCGCAGCCAATTTTAGTTTACTCTGTCGAAAATCCGAGAGGTTATTCTATTGCGTATTTTTCCCTACGTAGACGCATAGGGAGTGGGATGGCTCTCGCTCCGAGTTATGAATAATGTAAAGAGTCAAGTGACGGGAGGGGCCCCCGTTCAGTCTGCACTCCATCTTTCTCCCCACTCGAGATGAAGATTCCGTACAAAAACATCCGTTGAAACAAGCAATGAAACCTAATTGATGACATCCTGGTATGCATTACTAGGAGGAAAGTTAACCGTGGGGTCTGTACGCTACGAGATTATTCTTAGTTATGGAATAGACGGGATTGATACGGGTACACATGAACAGAACATTGGGCGTCCCTTGTGAGGTCTTTATTGATTGAATCAACAAGAAGCTGTTATAAGCTCATTGTAGGGTATAATTTTGAAAACGGCTAGTACAATTCAACCGTTCCTTTCACTCTATTCAGGATATTTGGCCGCATAACGATTTCAGAACTCACCCAAGAATTTCGTTATGATGATATATTGTTATTGAAAAAGAAGTGCCCCTCCTTGGCAGATTTCATGTTAGCACAGCCCACATTCTGCATGGTAGTGAACACATTGTTCCTCCGCCCGCCGTAATGTAGAGGGGAAAAAACATTAGCATAAGTTTGGGGAAAACAGGGAGTGTCCAGGACATATTTTAATCAATTCAGCGTCCCAATTATTAAGGGAAATGATACCTTAAATGCCTTGTTCCCCGAAAATTTCGAAAACCCACATTCAAAATAGGTAGGTTCTGACCAGTTCTGACCCATACCCACCCCCAGTATGCCCCACTCGGTCCGGGGCCCATCTCAATTTATTCAACGTCCAAAATGTTGAGGAAAACTATACCCCACATACGTAGTTCTCAAATAAAATTAAAAAAAGGGAAAAAATCCTAGCCTTAATTTACGCGATTTTACCCGTACCTTCCCGAATTAGGCCGATGCCAAAATTTTTCGCATTGGGTTTTAATACCTGGACATCATGAAGAGAAAATTGTCAAATTTTTAGGTAAATCGTAAAGATTGATCTCTGGCTTTAAACATCATATTGATCTTTCAAGTAATACTGAAGCAAATGAGGCTTGTGTTACAGAAATAATATTTCTGTATTTCTATTCAACATATTATGTTGAATAGATAGCAATAAAAAACTCAAAGCCCGGATACGATAAAATATTACTTTATTTTGTTTAATTATATTCAAACAATTAATAATTATTTTAATATTTATTTATTTATTTATTTATTTATTTATTTATTTTTTTTTTTTTTTTTTTTTTTTTTTATTTTTTTTTTTTTTTTTTTCCCCATCATGATTCAATTAGCTAAGTTGGTCGGGTGTGTGAATACGTAAAAGTTCACCTTATGTGACAATATACATGTACTCAGGTTGTACCAGAAACATCTTATAGCATAGCCCTAGTGCCGTAAGAGGCCAAATTTTACATTCTGAACGTTTAGTGATAGGTTAGGAGCGTTGTTAGTTGACGTCAAGGGCAAACAGGATGAGTCGTACCCGCTAGTGAAGTGTAAATAAGCTTTTCTCTATTTACGTCGAGACTGACCCGGTTTCCGATTTTTATGCGAAGGGACCGAAGGACGTCTGGAAATCATCACGCGGGGGGTTGTCGCAGTTATATCTTCGACTCACGAACAGCAACGAGCGATAAAACCGAGCGCGAAAAAGCGGTCGAACGAAATAGCAAGCTTTTGACCTCCGCATCAAGCTCGTTCGCATCTAGTCGGCAGTTAGTCTGGTTTTGCGAGTTCTAATAATAGCTCGAGAGGGGAGGGCAGTTTTTCGCGTTAACCCTCTGCTCACAATAACGTATCGAATGCGTTTCGCGTCTGATGGAACAGGGAAGTTGTCGAGGGGAGCCGTCTGTTTCTATCCCTCGCAGTTGTCACTGACCTTGTTTCCTATCGTTACCAGTCACATCTCGACGTGTTCAGGGATGAGACAAACAGTAAATATTCACCGACGATCATACATAGACCGAGTCTATAGCTCATTCACAATACTCATCTTCAGGTAGCATCATTACCGATGTCCTTAGAGGAAAAAACTCTGGAAATTCATTCACAGGGGTTGGTTTTCCCTCGGACCAGACAATCGATTCAGCAGGTACGAACCCAGGAGAACGTGAAATCCCGTTCACATCATCCCTCATAAGAAGACATAAGTCGACCTACATAGCTGGGCAATAACCCCCAATTACGGGTAATAAGGGAAATGTTATTCAGAAAACCCTCTTTGGGTTGAGAAAAATTTTCTACCTGACACTTCTGGTGGTGTTAAATGAAAGTAGGGGCCATCTCAGAGTCTGATGACCTCTATTACCTACATACTTGTAAGGGTTTTTTTTCCCCCCTCCAAACGCGTTTAGTGAAAAATTCCGCACAGTATTGCACCGGTATTAATAATTAATAATGTATGAAGAAAATTGTTCAAATCCTCAGAGCCACTCAGAGTAAAAAAGTTTGTACACTCATTCTAAAATATTATTCTGATTCAAGTTAAGTCCAATTTCTCAATTTTGGAAAACCTATCCATATACAAAATATGAAATTCGGGTACTTAAATAATGTAGGAATGATAGGAAGCCACCAGGAGTGAACTTCAGGGGTGATGTGAATTTCTTTCTAACGTTCTCCAAATTTATACTCAAGAACCTTCCTCTACCATCACAATTCATCGAACGGAAAACAACTTAACGACTCTAAATCTCGGAAAACCAAAACAGTACGAGTAATCCCACCCTTCGATGACTTCATTCTAATTACCATGAGAAACGGCGAGTGCTGAAGCCCTTTAGACGGGGGTGATAACCACTAGAAACCACGTATGTATATGCATGAGATGACATGAAAACTGTCTAAACCGCACAGGGACAACCTATGCAAATTTTCCGAGACTCGCAGAAAGCGAGATTGTTCAAGTTTTAGTGTTTACCGAGGCACTAAAAGTTAGTAGGTAGATCGTGGGGAAGCCTTAGTTTTTTAAACTCAATTTTCAAGCATTTAATTCCCGAGTTTGCGGTAGTTGATGTACGTGACTGAAGTGTAAAAAGTGAGCTTGATTTTATTCATAATAATTCAAAAGGAGGAATTCAAGACGATAAAGGGTGGAAAACCCCTTCATCACAGTTCATCATTGAGTGATTCTGAAAGGGCTGCGAAGAGAAGGGAATTGAGATGACACGGGCAATCGGTGAGGGAATATTTCGCGATAAAAAGAAGACAATGAAAACAGTGAAAATGATAAAGAAACTCTCTACAATCGCTCTCAGAAGATCCAATTTGCGTTCAACGCTTTTCTAGAATTATATTCTCCGTGAGTAATACTGCGAAGCTTTAGAGGGAAAATCCGTTCGAAGAGTATTCTACTTAGTAAAGCTGAAGCAACTTTTTTCGAATGTCCCGGTTAATCGTCTCAAGACGAACGCTGATCTTCTTTCCTTATGAAAATGTGAAAGCTGGGCGCTGTAAATCATCAACAGTATTCTTCTTGCGGTAAAATAAGTGCAGCAACATCCATTATTGGATTCAATCGATCAGTGTCACAGTTCAGGCGCTCCGAGGTGGTTTGATAATCTTGAAAAGTCACATTTTTCCATTAGAGCACTTCGACAAGATTGATTAGCTGGCACATTTCGTCTGAGGAAATGGCCCCGCTAGGGGGTACATTCGCCCATACACATTGCTTGAGCCAAAAATGAAGAAAATTCAACTTCGAAGTGTAATTACCGGTTGGACCTTGTATTTCTTCCCATCTCTCAATCATTTTCCGTATTTGTCGTCCTCAACAGCCCGCGGGTCTCAACAGCAGGTGTCCTTGGTCTCGGTCGTCCACCCAGCCGCACACAAGGTCATCCATTTACTTCTACTCGTCGCTATGCCCATCTTTCATTCTTGTATGGCTACACGGAGATGATACACACACGATACACTGTTCATCGCAGCAGTAAAACCTATAAATTTGATTAAGATAAATATCCATTTATGAGATTTTGAGTTTTGGAACATTTGTTTAATAATACAGACGCTGCAAATTCATTAAATATTCCACTAAATAAGATGAATATTTACCTTTAAAAATAAATTTTAATATAAACCAAAAAAATTGAATCTTCATAATTGTATAACCGCAACTGCTGGCACAATTTTTAGTTACGAATATTTATTATAAATATAATTTATATTTATAAACAAATAAAATTAAAAACTAAGAGTTAAAAAAATATGATTTAAATATTAATATTTAATCTCAGCCAAACTTATATATTTTTTTCTAATAAAATCCAATTTAAGTACTTAAATAAAATAATTGAAAAGAATATTCATCCCCATGAATTATTTTATTTTTTAAATTAAATTATAAATATAAATGAATTTGTCCCCACAAATAAATTTAATATTTATAGATAAATGATTATCCCCAAATAATCAAATATCACAATCTTTGAGAAGATTCCAAAAGATGTTCCAGCATATTTTGATTTTATGATAAAGAAAAGAATATTCATCCCCATGAATTATTTTATTTTTTAAATTAAATTATAAATATTTATTCTTCGGCCCAGACGCATGGAGAAAATGGGGGGAAACAGTGAGTGTGTAGGGTACCGGACTCATTCCATTCGATTCAGCGTCCACAATTGAGAAGAAAATGATAAGCCCACACGCCTAGATCGCCAAAAATCATGAAAATCCATTTTTCAGAAAACACATTTTCACCCTTATTCTCTCCAAATATGGGTTGATCGGCATGAAAAGTTTCGAGGAACAATTAAAGCCGCAGACGGGTTCCTGACCAAAATTTCAGATTTTTAGAAAAATTTCTACTACTAAAATGGCGTTGACTGTGGACGGACATGGTATCTTTTTAGATCTAGACCTCATGAAATGTCTAGAAAAAGGGAGCTGATCTGAAATGGTCGACCACCTGACCTTGACCTTGAAATCATAGGTTGACTATTCAAGGAATAAGCATCCAAAATCAGAGAAGTTCAATCAACGTCAATCTTGGCCGATTTGGCCAACTTTCTAGCGCATTGACTAATCGTCCTGGTTTTACTTCTTATCCCACTCAGCTTAGTTGGGACTACATAAATATATTTCGCTTATCCCTTCGCCACCGCATTCGAGTCACGAACCCACAAGCGAATTAGGTAGGACGACTCCTTCGTTTGAATATTCAACGTGATGCTAATCGATGAACCAGGTATGATAGTATTGATTTATTCATTGTCATTTATCTACTTGAGGCATTACGTACCTCGAAATTGCGGGATTCCTAATTTTCATTTTGTACCCGCATCACAAATCAATATCAATTAAACTTCAAATCGAGCAAAAAAAATGAATGATTTAGCACGGATGGTCGCGGAACATGCGAATTCATCAAGCATCGGCCAAATAACACATTACGTTGAAATGACTTGCCGCAACATGGTAGATTACACGACCTTCGTGACCCAGCCTATCTGGCAAAAATGGGCCACTTTCAGTCTCATCTATCAAGGCTGGTATTAACCGCAGATTGCTTCAATTTTCGCCCCGAGGCGGCAAAGCTGAGGTGAATTTTGAGGCTCAAGTGGTAATCACGTGGATAAGAAGAAGAAAATGGACGCACACGGAGGGAATAGAATAATACAAGGAGCTGAGAATGGAGTTAAGAAGAACGGGAGAACCTAAATATCATAGCTCATTTTTCCGCTTCCAACATAAAAAAGTCGTAAAAATACGGAAGAAATCTTTTTTTTTTTTTTACATTAAATGTGAAAGAAATTACTATTTCTGTTAAATTTTAACAAATTTGAAAGTTTCTAGCTAATTTCGTACGTATTTTTGTACCTTAGGGACCATGGACAGAGGCATAGAATGTTGAAGATGCTTTTTTATTGTTTTTCTCGAGCAGATGTGGATTACGTTTAGCATTGAGGTGAAATTGGAGAATTTTCTTTAGTAGCTAATGCGTTTCTTGTGCTCATGATCTTTTTAAACCTAACGTTGAGGTGGTCCACTCAATTTGGAGGAAAAAGCAGGGAAAGCGTGGCTAAGCGAGCATGCCCAGCAAGATTTAGAGGGCACTGTCAGAGCCTCGCAGACGTCATAGCTGGCAGGAGAGGTCTTGCAGTTGTGCGATAGGTTTAAACCTAGTGAATTTTATAGAACCCCTAGAAAGGTGAGGATATCCTGGAGGACAAAGTCAAAGATACAATTAAATTCTCCAATGCGTGAAATAAAGGTCCCAAAACCGGCCAACGGCCATGCAATAAGTCAGCGAAGGATCGGTTGCTTTGCAAAAAGTGATCTTCAGAGACACTTGACAGGCAATTCGAGATAGTGTGATTGCTGGAATAAAAGTGACATCCAGCATGAACATCCGATCATCATTTCTAATGCCGCTTTTTGCCAAACGGCTGCTGGTAAAATCGGTGATAAATAAGGATGAGTGTTAAGTTACATGGGAAGAGGGATGGCATTTATAATTAAACTTGGGAATAATCGACGGGATAATCAACCTTCGCGCTCAACTTGAGCTGTGACGTGGAGGGTTCACCGGCATCATTAATCAACCCAGATTGTTTTCGCCTCCCTCCCACGCCCTATAGTTGAAAATGGATTCGTAAGATGGCAACCTGACGAAAGAGTGAGAGTAGCGAAGATGAAGTGATTTAGTATTACTTATACTCCACGCGCATTGTATAATACCAAGAAAAACAAAAATGATAAAAATCCTGGGCAAATACCGAGGTTTCCGCGTACACACAGACAGATTGAATCGATCACCAACGGACATTATCGCATCATTCGAAGAGCACTTCACGAGCAATCCAAGTCCGACGCTAGGATAGCAATTCAACCGTGATCGGTGCCAACTGTTGCTTCCCCGATAAATCTTATTATCGAGACAGACGAAAATGCCCATCGATACCCACTCATGGTGGAAAGGATGTTGATTTTCCAACTCACAACGTCAGCCAACTTTCTCTAGGTCGCGAGATTTACCTCGAGTTTTTCAGGTGTTATTCGTTTACGTTGACCTAGTTGGAACTACCTGTAGCTCTGAAAGTCGTCAGATGTTTGTATATGCGCGATGTTTCTATTCTGAATATATGCTTGAATATATGTAAGTGCAATCCAAAGGAGAATACACCAACTATTGATTACTAACAAATATAAAACACAAGCTAACCGAGAATAAACACGAGTCTGGTTCACCAAACTTCTTGCAAAATTTTCTATATAATCGGATGTAGGGGGCTGATGGATGAAGGCTGACGGAAAAGGATCAGTTCTCACATTACAAAAGAGGAATATCATCAACCAACACCATATTCAATCATGCCCAGTCAGATCATACGAACCATTTGAGATTTCGCAGAAAATATCGGCATGGTGTTAAATTATCCCAAACTGAGAAACTAACAGCATAAAATACTGTACACGAAACACTACTATAACATCAATTTTGTACAATATATACACGGACGCGATGTATACAAATAACGGGAGGTCACTGAGACTGGATATCGTTGGGGCTCCCACAGTCACAGTTGGGGTTCCAACCTGGTAGTGGGGATAGTATATAGTAGGGGACAATAATAAGGGTGAGTGGGGCCTGACGCTACAATGAGCTGACAACCCTGCTTGTTGTGCTCAAAATCTACGTCACGGTTGTTCCCACAAAGACGATCGGGTTGAGGGGTGAGGTCAGTATTGCCAGGTCGACATTAATTAAAAGTAGATATACTTATTTTAGAAAATGATAAAAACAAGTACACACCCCGAAATATGTAAATTTAAAACTAAGAAGAGCGGCCACCATACTATCTCTGCACAACCCATCTGTACTTAGTAGCATACCAATGCCCCTCATGGTGCTGCTTTCCACTGAGAATTTTTTAAAACCATATTTTTAGTACTCCTAATACAAATTTAATAAAAATGTGATGACATAAAACTAATTGGGGACGCATGGTAATGTCATTCAATTCAGCATTAAAAAAAAAAAAATTATTGCGAAATCGAACTCATTTTTATGAAGAATATAGGATTTTATTGGAAAACAAGGATTTTCACCTGAAAACCCACGTTTTCTCGTATTCTAACGTCATTTTTCCTTATAACATTAGAAAGCTGAGATTTTGGGCAAGTTCTATAGCTCTAGGAAATCGGCAAAATTGAACTTTGGCAATTTTTTCACCGATCAGAACAGTATAAAACAAGTGAATTACATATCACGGAGGTAGGAAATTTAACGCTTTTTTCAACGGTATCCCCAACCTTTATTTTACAAAAAATTTAAGGGAGTTGAAGCCATTTTACTGAGCCATGGTTGAACAAAATCTAAGAAGTGAAAAAGTAAAAATGAAATGTGAAACTGAAAGCACCTAGCCGCAGACCATCTGGGAATGTCGAATACATAGGTACACTTCAATATAGAATGAAAACTGTCATCTCATTGGGATTAGAATAATCAATAATGTAAAAAAGCTCAAGAAATGGTGACGAAACAGGTTCAATTTCCTGCACTTAGGCCACTCACGTCACAGGATGGTTTGAAAATGATGACGATAATTACATCATTTCGGTAACGAAAAATCATGGGAAATTATACCCGATTTTCAAGTCGGCATTGAATAGACGCTTCTATTAAGGACAAACGCCCCACCAGGCAAAAACCGAGTGATTATCGCTCGACTTGCAGACACCAGAAATTTCAAAGCACCGAATAGCCTCAAACTTCTTCAAACCCGTGAAAATCCGAGATAAAGAAAACGTTTTCATGGAGATTTAATTGGCTGAAGGGAGAACGGGAGAAAATTAATTTTAAACGAAGGAAAAGGGAGAAAGGGCGAGTCAGTTGCCACCCGAGCACGAACTTCTCCCTCGAGAACAATTTTGCGGCGAGGATCGATAACGTACTCATCTCGTAATGGAGGGTTTATGATCCGCTGTACCAACAGAGCCGCTTACATTCGCTTTTTGTTTTTATGAACGACGACGCAGATGAATAGGGCGGGAAAAAGGGAAGCAATTACCTGATAATCGACTCGCCGATATTTGTACACTGTGAATCACCTTATAGCTAAATTTGCGGGCACTTGAATTAACCGCGCTCATTGAGGTGATTAGGATCACAATTAGCCTAAATATGTTTGTCTACGATTAGAGGATGGACTCGCTCTGAAGCGACGTGTTTCACATAACCGCGTGATCCATGTCCTACACGGATAATCCTTGATGTTAGGTATTGATTGAATATGACTCGGTTGGATCAGCCCTGTACACTGGATTCCTCTGGCGATTGACATGCATTTTGGCACGCTGATACCGGGAGAGATCAGGACAGCCCAGGACGGCAAAGCCACTTGAAGCAAATCATGTTTGCTCATTAGAAGGATCAAGTTGAACGACGTAGCCAAGACGCATTCGACGCTGACGCAATCAATTTGGGATGATTCCAGCTGTGCTATCGAATAAAATCACAAACCGGCAATAGTCGATGATTTTTCCCATTTAATGTTCGTTTTGGTTGATTATTTGCGTGGACGGTGGACAGCGAACATTGAGCATAATCAACCAAAAGGTACCATATCAGTCCGCCGTCCACGCCATTTTTGGTAGTAGACCATATTCTAAAATATTTGAAATTTCTGTCAAGGACCCGTTTCGGGCTCTTGTTATTTTTGCAACTTTTCAGCCTGATCGGACCAAATTTAGGGGGAGTAGGGTTAAAATTGTGATTTTTTTTTAATGGATTTCCGAGATTATGGGTCAAAATGGGTATCTATCTACCTATTTCGAAAAAGGGTTTTCAAGGTTTCTGGTACCTAGGCGTGTGGGGTAACATTTCCACTGAATTCTGGACGCTGAATCAATTGAAATGAGTCTGTTATACTCCACACCAACTGATTTCCCCATTTTCTCGATGCTCCTGGTCCGAGGAACAACCAACCCCTGTAAAAGAATTCTCAGCGTTTTTCAAAATTGCATATAAAATTAAGGTTTTGACATGAAGAGTTGAGAAATATCACGCTCATCTTTTACACCATCCTCAGATTTGAGAAAACTTGGAAAACATAAGATCTGGAATTCATGGAGAAATTCAGATAGGACGCGCACTCTCAATGACTTCAACATTTTATCAGACAAGACTATCAACGAGATCGACCAGATCAATCGTTCATATATAACAGTGACGTCATTAACTCACCAGCCCCACGACATTACCGGGTCATATCGCGAATTCAATCCCTCCCGGATAGCGCATAAATCCACCGTAGTTTCCCCCCTTTGAACGGCCCAATCCCGTACAACCTCTTTCCCTTCTCCGATTTCCCTTGATTTATCGTTCCCGGGAGGTCGTCCAGGAACCGGGCCTCGTTTGAAAATTGATACTTGCCAATAGACCACCAGGGGTATCGAGACTCAAGAGACGATCACACCCTCATTTGTCTGATTAACAAATTACGATCCTCATTTGCTATACGGGACGCGGAAGAGGAAATCAGCATCACGATTGAAGAACGAGCCAATCTGTCGGAAGATGAACATTTACTAAGTAAACTCATTTACGCTTCATTAAAACATCAACAATACACATTTTGCGATAAGTTAAAATATAGGGAAGAGAAGAAAAACAGCAGCATTTTCAGCTTCAATGTATTCAGGGAAATAGTTCACTCATTTGAATAAATTAATGAAGATCTCTGCTTGCGTCTGTTGTTCATTTTCATCATCAACCCTCTAGGCATCTTCTTTCATTATTACGAAGCACCGTTTTGAATATTCATGAGGAACGAGTCGGACCCTTAGTTACTGTTATCAGCTGTGATGTTGGAAGCGGCTCTGGAGACGCAGCCCTCGATTACAAGGTGAAGGCCGAGAGAAAGTATACCTCGATAAGAGTGTTTAGGACAAGCTGTGTGCTAAGACTGAGGAGTCGTCAGGAGTCGAGGGGTCTCAACTAATGGCAGCCTGTCTGGAACGGGAGGCTTCCCCCTTTGAAGGGTAAGATTCAGGACACCACAATCTCTCTGTTTAAAACACGTTCATCAAAGATTTTTTTTTTTGTTTTAGGGCGGCTTCACCCCCTTAACGAAAGGTTGGCCCCAAACTTTACTCTCGTTCCACTTTCCTTTTAATTTGATTTAAAGCTCTCTCTCAGACACTCACATCCATAAACCTGATTTCCACTATTTTGTTTGAAATTTAAGGGACAATGGAAGTCTGCTACGCGTCTCATAACTATTTCACAGGTCGCCGTCGAAGGTTCGTTTCCCTTAAAAGCTGATTTTACGCATATCCAGTGTATTTTCATGAGTATAGAAGCCAATTGCATGAATTGCGCCAACCAAATTCGATTGCAACGTAAAACACTGGTTATCGATGACAACAAAAAATTAATTTACTTAAACATTTGCAGTTCGTTTGCTCTTCCCTTCCAATGACGCGTCATTTCTTACGTTATCTCCACTCGCAGGCTACGCATCGCCCAGGATATTACGCAGGGAACCCCGTGAGCGGGAGAAAAGCGAAGTATATCGATTTACTCTCGTACAATCGTTTCACGACACTACAGAGCATATTTTCCGTATACCGTTACATTCTGCTCATCTCTCATGAGATATCCCACAGTTTTTTAATATCCGAATACATCAAAGCACCTTGCGGAAACCCTTTTGGCTCCACTTGAGCCTAAATGGATGAAAGAAGGGAAGAGTTTACTGAACTGGGTTCATTTCCATAGTTTTCTCTCCGTCAAAGGTTTCACATTTCTTCCTTTGCGTACTGCCTTTTCGTTAGCTTTCCGCTTCAAGACTGTATGAATGTTTCTTTCTTCCTTTTCCGCGGACAGGTACCTTTCACATCAGTATCATACGTTGTTCAAGACACGACAGAGGCCTCGTAGCGTAGCGTTTCTATCGCACAGTGGTTGTATTGTACCTTGGAGACAAAAACGCTGCAAATTCTTACACACGGGTTGGTTATTCCTCGGACCAGGCGCATGGAGACTCATTTCTTCAACATGGGGAAAATGGAGGAAACAGTCGGTGTGGCGGGTCCCGGACCCATTCAAATCGATTCAGGGTTCAAAATTTAATGGAAGATGATACCCCACACGCCTAGGTACTAGAAATCTCGAAAACACACATTCAAAATGGGTAGATAGATACCGATTTTGACCCATAACTTCTTCCGGTGGGTGCCAACCGTTCTGGGACCCGTTCCATTGGATTCAGCGTCCAAAATTTAGTGGAAAATTATACCCCACACGTCTAGATCGCCAAAAATCTCGAAAATCAATTTTTTGAAGTACACGTTTTGACCCCTACCCCACCCAAATTTGGTCCGATCGGGTTGAATAGTTTCGAGGACCAACTAGAGCCGGGTCGGGTAGAGCAGAAACGGGTCCCAGACCAAAATTTCAGATATTTAGAAATTTTTCTACAACCAAAGTCGGCGTGGACGGCGGACGGACATTTGAAATTTGAGACACCTTGAAACGTCCAGAAAAAAATTTTGGGCCGAATCGGAGAGAAGACTTTTTGCTTGAGAACATAGGATGATTATTCAAGGAATAACCAACCAAAATGAGGTTTTTTTAGGCTTGTATCTTTTGAAGTCTGTCCACAAAATGTTTGATTTTTTGGTATTCCAAAATTGCTCATTTCTCAGGAAAGCGATCAAGCGGCGCCATCAGACGGACGCTTTGTGTACCACCAATTGTTACTGATAATGGTTCCTAAATGCATCCCCCTCCACCACAAGCACCTTCTTTTATACATGTTGGAACTTCCTATTACAATAAACCAAACTATTTTCGTAACATTCAACTTAATTTTGTTCCGTTGGGTAACAGCGTGGGCTTCAACCCAGGCGCTACAGCAGCGCTGTACGGCGAGTCAACCAACTCTAAAGCCATACACAAGTAAATGGGCGTCGCCCGAACAGATTAGAGTTACCCTTATCTCACGCAGGGGGTAAACGAGCTCGCTTACCGGTGAGAAGGACCTACCAGCTGAAGTTGTTCGAGTGGGATCCCTCAAAACTCCACTCGTATCGGTATACCGCTTCTAATAAAGATCGGTGATACCTGTATTTCAAGTATTGGTAATCATAATTATTTATTTTTTGATTCTACCTCTAATAGTAAATTTCGTATAAGAAGGCTCATATTATTGTTATAGTTCTCAGTAGTTTGATTCGGTTATGTAAATTGAACAGTGAATCCAATTCGCTCCTCAGCATCGCATTTCCTAGGGTTAGTTGATTGATTCTAACGGTTACGTGAGACAGCATATCAGCAAAGGGGAGGAGGGGATTGCTCTAATCGGATCGATTAATTGGGAATGATGAAGGGGCACACGAGACGATTCAAGCTGATGGAATCACGATGCAATTTCACCCACCGACTGCTGAGTTCAGTGGCAACTGGATTTGAAGTCCACGCACTGCGACCTAATTACGATTGCTGGGTTGACAAAGCAATTAACCAAGTCGATTCCAGAAAAAAAGTGAATACCGACTGATTCCATCCAATTTAAGGCCATAGCAAGTTGTCAAAGTGTAAATCCCCAAAATGTAGGACGCACACAGCGCAGGAGCTTTTTATATCAACTTGAATATAAAAAGCTAAATGAAGTTGAATCAAGTTTGGATAAAAGATGTGATTAGTCATAGGAACCTCTAAGAGCACGGATTCTCGTGCAATTTTCATCTGTCAGGTTACAACTGATCCGAGGGATAACCAACCTCTGTGAAGGAATTTGCTGCCTTTTGGTTGGTTATTCCTTGAATAATCAACCTGTTTTCAAGCAAAAGGTCAACCTCTCCGATTCGGCCAAAAATTTGTTTCTGGTCGTTTCCAAGTGTCTAGATCAAAATGAGCAAATGTCCGTCCGCCATCTACGTTGATTTTGGTAGTAAAATGAATGTTCGAGATTTTTGGCAATATATGCGTGTGGGGGTATCATTTTCCTCGAACTTTTGGACGCTGAATCGATTAGATAGATTCCCATGCTCCTGATACGGGGAATAAACAAACCCTGTGAAAGAATTTGCTGCTTTTTTGTTCTTATAAACCGACACAACATCGTTCAACAGTAGGTACTTCCATCGTATTTAACACCATCTTCGGTAAATAACAGCTCGTATCCATCTCCACGGAACAGCGTCAGCGCTGAAAAGGATCGCGACGGGCACATCCATCATCCACCTAATACCAACAGGTCGCGGTGACTTCTCTTTCCCACTGAAGCCGACCATTTGTCTCCACGACTCGTTAGAGGATGAATGTCATCATTTCATCAGGATGAAGGTCCTGTAAGGTCTCACCTGTTTGAAACGCAAAACCAACATCAGATGTGAGCCGAGATCGTATATTGATGACAACGCCCTTCCCTATTTACTTTTACTTAAACCAAGAAAGGGATAGATTCTAACACTTTCAGCCATATTATTTTTGGAATGAGGAATAACTTCACGAAATCGAAGTCTATTCAATTATTAGCTCGCAATTCCTCTGTTCAATATCTGAACTCGAACCTCGATCCCTGTAAATTATCCCAAGATGGATAGGATGCGTAATTTGACTCGGTCTCTTGTCAGAAAACTTTAGAGAAACTAACTACGTTGAAAACAAGAAAATCCATCCTGCTGCCTTTTAAATTTCGTTACTCCTCTCATCCATCGCTCGCCTTCAATATTTTATGTATCAAAATACGCGGTAGAATCCGTAACAAGGTTGGTCGGATGTTTGAATTTTCATCGAGTTTCGAGTTGAAACGAGGGAAGTACGAGCGGGAAGCATTACGAAGTTTTCCTTTACAAGGGGAGCCGGGTTGGTTGATTTAATTACGACGTCGGACAGAGCCCAGTAAGTTTTGTTTTTCACTGCTCACACATAATTTGTCAGCATCCAAACAGCAGACAGGAGCAGCAGACGGTGGTTAGAACACCAAAAGGAGACCAAGCTCGTGTTAGTGGAACGTGCTGCGTCGTTATTTTACGGCACAACACGGGAAAAGCTGGATCACAACCAGACGAGCGATCTGGGACATAGAAAATAGAATTACACACAGTGAACGCCGGTAGGGTCGAGAAAAGCTAGCGAACTGATGAGGAAACATTAAAAACACATTCAGACCAGTTCTAGGATAGTACGTTAGGAAATCCTCAAGATGGTGTCGCACTCTACAGCAAATAAAGCTGGAATTATCAAAGAATTTAACAGTTTCAGATCGCTATTTGCCGTAAGTAAAGATCATGTTCAGGTAGCGCAGACATATCTTAAGGAAAATGTTCGAAAAGCATTGATGATAACATTGATCCTACGCCAAAGGTAAACGCGAGACCTAGACTCTCAATACATCTGCAATAAGCAGCATCACACCAAGAAAACTATGCTTTTTACATTCTTCACAGGGGTTGGTGATTCCTCGTACCAGAACCATGGACTCTTTCCAATCGGTTCAGCGTCCAAAATATGGAAAATAATACCCCCACACGTTTAGGTAGCGGTTGACCAATTGGTCTGGAACCCACCTCAATGGCTTCAGCTTCCAAAATGTAATGAACTGTGAGTAACACATTTTTTCATAAATTCAAATTTTTATAAGAATTCAAATGCCAATTTTTATTTGCATTTAAATTTTCATTAAAAATTAAATACCAAAACAGGCAACATATCAGATTTCCGAAATATCCCGAAAATTAAGTTTCGAAAAGCACATAATAAACCCGTACCCTCCCGAAATTGGGGCCGACCAGGCTAAAAAACGGACTAACTAGAGCCGGAGTGAATTGGCTCACGTGAATTTCAGGTTTTTAAAATATTTTTAGGAGTACTCAGCCAAAAGTTTGATCCTCCCGGGACGTATTTGGCAGTTTTGGGGAGGAGGAAGTTGTTCCCAATTTCCCGTTCAATCTCCCTTCATTTCTCCCACTTCCCCAAACACTCTCAAGTCAGAGAAATGGTCCTTCGAACCCCAAGTTGCATGATTTGAATTTGTGAAGCGGCAAAATCCTAGTTTTAGGCAGTTACTGTGGCGCTGTGGGATAGCCAATAAATTCCTGCTGATTTTTGTTTTTGAGCAAATCGAATTCTGCTCACAGACCATAGAATGATGGCAGGGACGAATCACGTAAAGGAAAAGTTGAACGAAACCGACAACCCGCGAAGGGGTGGGGGGGTCGTGCGGCATCAATGAAGAGCTCCCATCCGAGGTTGTGGACATACGCGCATGAGCACATCCCCCCTCGAAGGTGAATCACCTCGAACCAGCTGAAAGGGTTGAAGAGCCCCACCACTGCGCCAAAACTCCCCCAAGAACAAAACTCTGCAAAATACACGGGCGAGAGGAGCTCTGCCCCATAATTCATGGTCGCTTAACGATCGCTAACCTAGCGTCATACAACTTACCCCGACCACCGCTAACGAGAAACTAACAGGCGGTTTAGTTACATCCGCATGGGTGAGTCAACAACTCAATGAGCCCTTCGGCACTCGGCTCCTTGCGAATTCATACCATAAACGCCAAATCCAAGTTCATTGTTATTTGGAGAAAGAGAATGGGGAAAACAAGAGTGTGGAGTGTCTCGAACTCATTCTAATCGATTCAGAGCCCAAAATTTAGTGGAAAATGATACCCCACACACCTAGTTCCAAAATATCTCGAAAATCAAGTTTCAAGGAACACATTTTTCAACCATACCTCTCAAATTTGGGCCGTTCTGGCTGAAATGTTTCGAGGACTAACTATAGACGATAGGAGGTACCTGCCCAAATATTCAGATTGAACGGCGGACGAACACTTGGGTTTAGGTTTATTATTCACTGATTATTCGTATGCATTTTTACCATGATCGAGACAAAAAATAGGTTGATTATCAAGGAATGATCAATCAATAAAATGGACTGACTCAGAAGTCATTACGGGAATTGATCGTAAACCTATTTATTCTCCATGAACGATTTGATCAAACTTTTATAAATTGTCAAAATCAACTTATCTCTCAACATTTCGTAGACTAATACTCTCTAAACCTACCTACAATAACAACCGGAGTTAATCTAACCTAGAAAAAAACCATGAATATGCAGCAATCCATCGGGAACCCAACTTGGTGAATTCCTCATTCGATTTATAATGAAACCGATGTCCTAATGACACCTTAACACTTGAACACTTTAAATAACATCTCCTACATAATATGTACTCATTTTTGATCTGCAACTTCTTAAAAAGGAATTTATTCTCGGACGAAGGATCATGTTAAGAGGTTTATAAAAATCAGAACCTTTTAAATGTTGAATATTGTCATAATAACAAGTTATCGAAAAATATTCTATTTAATTACGTATTAAATTAATTTGTCTCGTCTTCGGTTCTACTTTCATTTTGTTTATATCTTCAATATCACTACCAATTCATTTGAGGAAAAAAATCTGGTGCCTTTAGGCCGTAGTTTTGCACATCCCACGTTTCAATTCCTTTTTCACAACATCTCCGATTAATACAAGAACACCAACAAAACCCTTTTTCAGCATCAGTGGGTTCGTTACGGAGGACTAACTTGTTCATTTCAGCGTAAAAATCTGTTTCATCTATGCGGGAATCGTACAAGAGTTGTTTCGACCCATTGGCGGTCAATGTGAAATCCCTTCAGCACTAGTAGAAGACGAGACTTGAAGCGCGATGAAATACACAACGTAATCGCTGTACACGAAGGTGAAAGTTGACGCCTACGGCGCCCTTTTTTACAGTCGGAAGATTTCGACCTGAAGATATGAGCTGCCCTAGTGCCTTTCAAGTGCCCAGGACGTCCTAGAAACCTTTGAGGAGCGCTGCAGACGTTCGTGCGCGCTATAAGATCGTGATTTTAAGCACTAGCGAGCGAAGCGTCAATCGTGTTTCGGCTCAAGGGAAGGGGCTCAATCGGTGCAATTGAATTTAGGCCACCAATTGTGAAATCGATTCTAAAATCGATTTTGTGGTCAGATTTGACATACCACCTTCTGTGTATGAGATAATAAACATGCGCTAACTACGAGAATCAAAGCACCTAGGCAAATAGAACAAGTGAGAAGGTAGGTCAAATATGCAGCAAACTAGCCAAGTAACAAGCCTGTAATATTGAGCCAACGTACATATAAGAACTGATTTGAGCTGGAGAGAGTAAAGGCGCGAATCGATAAGATAATGGGGCAACAGGATGCAATCTATTCCGACTCTACATGCATGAGCATGTGATGGGACCTGGGATAATGATGAAGCTCGATTGTCGAGGGAATGTATTATCAGCTCAGAAGGGAAGACATGGGCAACTCCAAATGAAATCAACGCAGGTTCCATGTGGTACGATAGACGTGAGAATCGATTCTGGTATCATTATAGAGAAGAACAGTTATGTTGAGGAGACAGTGGGTGTTGGCCGTGCATGACCAGAACTTATACTTCCCGAGATAATTATAGATCAGCTTATAAGAAATAGTTAAATGTTAGAGCGTGCAATGAGCATCGTTTTGTAAAGGCGCCTGAGCACTTCAGTAATAAATTTGGTCAATTTCCTTCACCGATGACTGTCGTAAGAAGGGAGAAAATGGGCGTTCCGCGTATCATCAGCTGACTGATAAGCACCCTCCTCTGACATCGCATCCACACCCTCCATGACAGTGTTGCCAACATAACAAGAAACTCTGCAAATTCATTCACAAGGGTGGTATATTCCTCAGATCAGCGGCATGGAGACTCATTCCAATCGATTCAGGGTCCTAAATTTCGAGAAAGATATTCCATATCCAAATAGGATGAATAGAAATCTATTTTGACCCATAACCTCTTCCAGTGGGCGCCAATCGTTCCGAGACTCGTCTCATTGGATTCAGCGTCCAAAATATATATAGTGAGAAATGATACCCCACAAGCCCAGATCGCCAAAAATCTCAAAAATCCATTTTTCAAAATACACATCCTGAACCCGCCAAAAAATTATTTTTAGGGTTGGGCTAATTATTTATGTAATTGACATAACGTACGAGGGTCGAGTTTGGGCTTCTTGTAAAGCCCCTGATCACCCGATATCGATTCTGATAATCTGATACCCAAAAATGAAAATCTTTCTTTTATTCGCCTGTTATCAGAGATACTGCTGTCAAATACGACGAGCAAAATCATCCATAGTCCCGTATCACAGAGTTCTAACCCCGTCAGACGAATTGTTACGTCTGACGTTACGTTTTCTATTTTCCCGAACTCGTCTCATTGCAAACTGTGCCTCACTGCTTCTTACGGTCTCCTTGATCGAGAAGGCAATGCTCGATGTAGTAAGGTCACGATCTCGTTACCTTCACGCCCACTCCTCCCACGGGGGAAAGTTCCCTTCACAGCCGATGTTGACTCCACCCTGAGGCTGGCTGCATCCTTCCGTCATCCCGACATATGAATCTTGAACCTAAAGGAGGATAATCGAACATTCGCTACCTTTCAGGACATTAAATGGATGCTAAGAACGCTACTGATTTTATTAGAGGGATTTTATTTTATTGAGAGGGAGGGAAGGAGCCATTGACAGAGAAAGAAATGGAGAGCTGATAACATTAGCAAGCCAGGTTAATTAGGCTGAGAACTAACTAAAAGATTTATGTACGTATGTTACTCTACAACTAAAATTTATATTCCATTCACCAGCGGAATAAATAATCCATTAAATTCGGGATGATTTCTGTCCAATTCCTCACTCATTGCCAAATAGCTATTAGCACGTCCTCCTTTGAACTTAATCGTCGCCTAACCGGTATTGGACAATTAGTTGACGGTTAAATCATAATTGGATAATAATACCCAAGGATCCATCAACTTCTGCATTTAGTATAAACATCGGCTCGTCACAAATCCACGGATGGCTCCAGATAGTCTGGTGTGCGACAGAAACGGAGCAACACGTGACGTCAACATCGTCCTTACAGAAGCGATGTGGTTATCTATTTATAATGCGAGCGACGAGCCCAATCTAACGCATCATATCAACCGGAGAACCGGATGCCGCTTACGTGGTGTGTCAAGATCGACTGAGCGATCGTGACATAGAAAGGAAACTTTATTTATTAGTTTCTGCAACTCATCGTGAAGAGTTGAATTTTGAAGGTACGTGTCACTGAGGAGCTTCCATCTCTTCAGGAGAAGACCACGAAAAGGTCAATGGCCCGAGAAATACGTGGTAGAATCAAGAATAATTTTACAGATATATTGCCTGGCAATACTCATATCTTGAGTAGATTAAACGTTGTGGATTTCTTTCTAATTTAGCTGGAACGATCATGAACCTGCCACGAACCTCAGTCAAGGCAAAATCGTACTTACAAATGACGACATTGGGAAGAACAAACGCGCAGCTACTCACCTGCAACAAACGGAAATTTATTGGTTAGAAAATATGTGCGTGTGATGTG
>CM033999.1:23337710-23407051 GCA_019603395.1 Cyrtorhinus lividipennis | reverse complement strand
TACGCATTTACTTCTAGCTATTGTGCTGTCTGTCTTTAGAATTACCGCCCAGTTCTGTGAACAAACTGCCTCTAATGGGCACAGAATATACTCAAACTCAGAATATGCTGCTAACGGCAATGCCAAGAAATCCAGCTGTAACCAACCTAGCAGCAATCATGGGCCGGGAAAAGACACTTTATCTGCTCAGGTGTTCATCATGGAGGACATGGCCATTTTTCGCTCTTAAGCGCCCTGTGTCCCCCATGCTGCAATTGTTTGTAGCTTCAGCGTCCTCATAGCGTAATAACCTGGTTAATCCTACAGCAAATGGTATGATAATCAGCAGGAGCAGGTTACAAAAGGGCCCAAGAACCTCCTTGCCTGCAATAAGGAGTTTTTAAGAAATGTTTATGTTGCTATATAAAGGCAATTATAGCTACTCAGATATGAACCCAGCTTTACTCTTCAGAGCGTCAGCTTTACACACTCATAAAAAATGCATCATTTGTCAAATAAAGTCTTTCAACTAAAGGTGTACTCTTTAACATGTCAATGGTCCATTCAGGTCTTCCTAGGACCTCCAGCCTCGCTATGGAGGTTCTTTTCAACAATAACAAAAGCAAGGGGAGGAAACTCTGTTGTGTCTGCCAGAGCGCAGCGCCCTAGATGGCAAGGACTGCTGTTGTAGTTGTTCGCATTTTTTTAAACCTCAAATTTAGCCCTAATTTCACTTTTTCACGCAGGTTGTGACGTCACTGTTCAGTGGGTAGCTCCTATGAAAAATCCATCATTCACACTATTTCTGATTTATCTGATACCTTTTTCCCCTTTCATTGTATGGACACCATCCTTGGATCGGACACACCTTCACCAATTTGGGCTTTTATTCCCCCCACTCTTCCAACATTGCGTCGCATTTAGCACTTACCATGTTTTCGTTTTATTTTTCAGTTTATTATCCTCGTGCAGCTCCTTCCGGGACTCGACATACGCGGATCAGGAGCAGCCAGTTGACCCCAACCAAGACGAAACGCAGTCCGCCCTAAATGGTATTGATCTCATATTCCAAGGTAACACCCACATGAGCATGAGTGCACCTTATGTTTGTGTGGCTACCCCTTAGTCTTCACTAAGGATAGTCTCAGGCCGTGGGAGCTCTGTTCTCGAATCTGTCAAACGTTGAGTTCAATTAACAACTTGAAAAAATCACCGAAAATATACTATTCTAAAAATTAATTGTGGCTATGGCCTTGAATTTGGTTCTCCCACAGCCTACCACTATCCTTTAGTATTTCTAACCCGCACATCTTCCTTTAGTGCGCCCATGTTTTGCTCAGAACCTAAACAATTCTACGTGATTAATTATTAGTAAACAAAATGAATAAATAATTGGTTTGTGAATTCTGAATGCAATTTTGTTTCTTAACTCGTAGGTGAATTGGCCATTTGATCCGTGTTTGACAGATTTTGCTCGTTTGCCTGAACGTGAAGACGTCCGGTTGAAGATTTACCGAAATTGTCGTCTTTTTGTAAATAATGTTTTGGTGATATTATTGTGACGTGTATTCTCAAACTGTAATTAATAATAATTTGTGGAAAGTAGGAAGAAATGTTTCCTAGAGTACTGCTATTCTGGAGATGATGATATAAGTTCAATTTCACTATTGTTCTCAAAACAAATAATAACAAGAATAATTGAGGAGGATAGGAATTATAGTTTGTTCTTTCCTATTACTTCTTAGCGGCTTTTGCCATTCTCATGATCGCATTTCTTTCCAGGAATAACCAAAGAGCTTCAGAGTCTGGGACAGAAGACTGACAGTGAAGATCAAATGACGCCTGACACCGATGACTCAGGAGCTCATTCCTACCCCGGCGAAGGGTTTAAGCGAGCAAACAAGCAGGACCCGCCTCCCAAGGTATGCCAATAAACCATCCATAGTGTCCTTATTTGGCGGGTATTGGTGGTTTTTCGTTGGAACTGATGGGATTTTGGGGCATTTCAGGTGGTGCAGGTGGCGGCTTTGGAGGTGCAGAACGTGAGAAAGGCAATCAACCGGTACGGGACGCTGCCGAAAGGTGCGAGGATCGGCGCCTACCTTGAGTCACTCCGACAGAACAACATCCCGTCCGACGGCACGAGCAGCAACAGCACGTCGGCCAACAGCAGTTCGGGCGTCGGTTCCGAGACGCCTCCATCTCAACGGTCGCCTCGCAACAAAGGGCAAACCCCGGGACAGATGATACGCAGCAATTCGTCTGGCGGGTTTCAACACCACCATCAACCAAATTCGCCGAGAGCTGCTCGAGCTCGAGGAGCGCAACCGAGTTTGGCTGACTTAGAGTTCCCTCCACCGCCGCCTCCGGAAGAGCTGCAGGAAGTGCCGACGTACAGATTTGGGGTCAGCTTGAGGAAGCGCGAGCCTTCGACGGACTCCTGCAGCAGTGCAAAGTCCGAACCCACCAGGAGGGGTGAGAACACGACATAAGACATTCCAGAATCAGCTGTCCCACATTCAGCATCTGTCTGTTACTAGCTGTCTTGTACCCTGCTCCAGCCTGATGCCAGTCTTCCCGTAGTAACCATCCGTCCAATGCCAGATGTCCCACGTCCTGCACTGGCCGTGCCACAATAACCATCCGTCCAGAACCACCTGTCCCACACATTGCTCCAGCTTGATGCCAGCCCTCCCGTAGTAACCATCCGTCCAATGCCACATATCCCACACCCTACTCTGGCCGTGCCACAATAACCACCTGTCCCACACCCTGCTCCAGCCTGATGCCAGATCTCCCACAATATCCTTCCGTCCAATGCCAGCTATCCTTCACCATTATCCCGTGCTAATCTTTCTCTACTTGCGTACAGTGTACAGCCCACGACGTGACTCCTCTGCTCTGAGTAGAACAGACAGTCAAATGAAAGATCGATTTTTAAAAGTAACAATTGAACTTGAGGGCTGATAAAAACTGTAAAATTATGCCTGACGCTCCTAGAAAAGTTGAATATTACTGGCTTCAAATCTACTGACCAAATTGTGGAGCTGATTATAATTGAGCAATTTTTATCAATTCAGCTCAAATTATCCGTGATACCTGTCAATCTTCCTTCTGTTCTCAAAACTGATTAAAGCGGTATTTTCACTCAAGTAGTCAGTATCCTGATGAGCTTCTGCTCAAATTGAACTCGTCCTACCGTGCGGCGTTTTTCGTGGTCCTAGAGCACACCCGAGATTCCACTTGAGTGTAAGTACAATCTAAGTTTTCATTGGAACTAAGCCGTAACTTCCATGCTCAACTCACCTTGAACAGTGCGGTTCATGAAACTCATGTAACCTCTCGACATTCTAACGGTGCGTCGAACATAACTGCCACTGAAGGGTTCAATCGTCTTAAATATCATTTTTTCGAGTAAAATTTCATGCAGTACCGCTCATTCTAATTATTCCAACGCTTCATGCGATCATATCACGCTTCTATTTTACAATTTGATCCGGAATTTTACCTGTTCTGGGCTGAACAGTGTGAATCACAGGTTTCTATCACAGAGACAATGTTTACTGAAAGATTATCACATGATGGCTTGTCAAGATTTTGGAAGTGAAATTTCATTCTTACTCGCAGAAGAGACACGTCCCCTAAATTAATATCAAACGGAAAATCAATTGACGCTTGAGTAAAAGGAGGAAAAGCGGTAGACAGACTGTGACTAACAACCACATTTAACGCGCTTCCTCTGAGTCTTCGTCCCTTCAGCTTTACTAATTCATTTCTTCCTAGTAATACGTATAACCCCGTTCCTTTCGGGTCCGCTGACCAGTAATTTTGTGATACCCTGGGGCAACCTGTATAAAAAATATAGTTTTTGTCGATTTCCGGTGATACAAATGGGAACAATAAATCCAAGGACGCTGCGAATTCATTGGTTGGTTATTCCTCCGACCAGGCGCATGGAAACTAATTTCTCCAACATGGGGGAAACAGTGGGTCTCGGACCTTATCCAATCGGTTCAGCGTCCTAAATTTAGTGGAAAATTATACCCCACACTCCTAGGTACCAGAAATCTCGAAAACACATGTTCAAAATGGGTAAAATGGTACCCATTTTGTCCCATGACCTCTTCCGGTGGGTACCAATCGTTCTGGGACCCATTTTACTGGATTCAGCTTCAAAAATTTAGTGGAAAATTATACCCCACTCGTCCAGATCGCCCAAAATCTCGAAAATCCATTTTTCAAAAAACACATTTTGACCCCTACCCCGCCCAAATTTGGTCCGATCGGGCTGAAAAGCTGCGAGGTACCGTCCCAGGCCGGGTGCAGACCCCTGACCCAAATTTCAGATTTTTAGAAAATTTTCTACTACCAAAAACGGCGCGGAGGGCGTACGGACATTTGACTTTCTTAATCTTGACACCTTAAAACGTCCAGAAAAAAATTTTGGGCCCAATCGGAGTTGACTTTTTGCATGAAAAAATTAGGTTGATAATTCAAGGAATAACCAACCATATCGTATCTAGTAATGATTTATTAATTTATAAATCGTTGTGACTTTGATTAAATTGTTACTGAATATGCCAAATTGTGGATTAGTTCATTTAATTTCCTCTTTAATGATGTGAATTATTACCCATTCTCCTTTACAAAAATGGCGGAAAACGAAGAAGTTTGAATTAATACACAAGAACAGCCGTAAATTATTTATACACTTTTTCAAAAGGTCATTTGTGCCAACTAAAACATACCACCAACGCTAATGCGGCATTTCCTGAAAGATGTCAGTTGACACTCGCAAAATATCACCAAATGTGAAGCTGAGGAACATTTCATCTTCTAAAAGATGTTGGGCAGTTTCTTTACATGACTGATGGCAGGAATAGGGGTATAGGGGCGTTGTTTGCTGCTTACTGCTGATTGTGAAGAATTTTTGTTGAAAACGTTGGAAATCTACATTTGTACCGTTTGCCCGCAGGATCCCGACCCAAGGAGAGGCCCCCTAGCCCGCCCCAGCAGCAAACCGAAAGCAGCCCCGAGGAGCTGCTGAAGACAGCGCTGCCTGTGATGATGAAGGAGATGATGGAGCTGAAGATCGGCAACGACCGCGAAACGAACAACCGGACTGAAGCTCGTAACGAGAAGAACGACAAAGAGTCGGCGAAAATCGAAAACAACCGAGAGGCCAAAATTTCCAACGAGAATTCTAATAACAAGGACGAGAGTAACATCGATTTCAAGGCGAATTTGAGGAAAGTAAGCAAGCCTGAGCAGAACAACAAGGTGGTTGAAGACATCGTGGATATGAAGTCGAAATTGAGGAAAGTGGAAGTGAAGTTGGCAGAGGACGAAGACGACGAGGACAAGAGGCGAAGCACTGGCAGCATAAGCAGCCTGAAGAAGCTGTGGGAGAGCGACAGTCCTCCAGAGGTGGTCAAAGAGAGGAAGTGGCCACCTGAAGAGAAACCAGCCGTCCCAACCAAACCCACAGTGCGGCCTGTCGTGGCCAAAGCGCCAGCCATCTACGCCACACCTGGCGGCCTCGTCAACGTCATCGAGATCTCCCAAGCCCTTGAAACGTCCATCGTCTCCCTCAAGACAGCGTCGACGACGACGTCAGCCAATTGGCTTCAGCTGTCGGACAAAATCGGCCTCTTCCACTCGGCGAGCATCAGCTACGTCAACACCGTCGCTCCTCCTCACACGCGGTTTCACCTGATGGAGCTGCTGAATCGGCTCGAATCCCAAGGGCGTCAGTTTCGATCTGCCGGCACGAAAAACCAAGCCGACAATACCAAGCTCCTCGACGACCTCCACAACACTCTCAAGGACGTTCTCAACGCGGTACAGAGGTAGACCTCGACCCTCGTCTCCCCCATCCTCACTCCATTTTTTGTATATAATCTGTAAAATTTAGATTTTTGTTCAAATTGCGCTGACAAAAAGTCCCCCTCCCTACGAAAAGTTCCACTAAAGCAATTCGTTTTTGTATACCAACAACTCCTATTAGGGACCTCATCTTTTTTCACATTGAAAAGGTGATTTTAATCCATTGTGACTACGAACTTACGCGTACATTATCGTTTGTCCTTTTTTGGGAACATGTTTTTATTTCGTTCCCTGTGATATTGTAAATAGTTACTCTTCCTTACGTCCCACTCCATCCCCTCCTTCCTCCCCGTCTCGTATTTTAAACATTTTGGATAATGCTCAAGTTTTATGTTGTGTGCCACTTTGGGAACTCGCGTTTCCAAATTGTATTATTTAAATTCAATTAAGTGAGGTTTTTCGGTGCAAGGCTCAAACGTGGCTACGTAAGGTAATTCTGATTCCCTATCAAGCTTTGGTGGTAACAATGATTTATTTGTGTGAGTAGAATCAGTGAGTAGGCACAGATATGACCTCAGGGTTGTACCTGGTTTTGCTCATATCAGCAAGACTTCTGTTCAGTCTGGCGCAGGCGCAGCATCAATCTTAGCTATCCGTCAGCTGCCTGAGAGAGATAACCTAAGCTCTCAACACGGTACAGTGTTGGCGATATTTGGTACTGTCTCCCAGCAAGCTCGTCACCTATCCATATCAGCTCATCCTTGAACAGACTCCTATTTGGGCATCCACTCAAAACCTTAGTCGTATCAAAAGCGTGGCAAGGAATCAAAATTACCGCCATAGCCAGGCTCCTTGGAAGAAAACACTTTATGGCGGACATGCGCATTCTCGCTTCATCTGTCACTTCTTCTTGTCTTATATTGGCCAGCGCCCACTACGATAGATTTTCCACTAAAACGAAAAAGGTGACGTCAAATGATAGAATTTGATAGTCAAAAAACTTTTTTTAGGCCCTAGCAGGGTTAGTGGTTAAATAAAACATTCAATCAATCAATTGAATCATACAGCGACCTTAAAGCGAAATAGCGACCCTAACCCGACAATTTAAATGTCTGCCATTTTGTCAATCTGTTAAATTTTCAATTTCTTATAACTCCATCACCGATGTTTTTACTTCCGCCATCACTGGATATATCGAACATGACTCAAAAATCGATGTATCGATAGTATACATCGAATTAAACGAGAAGCGCCATGTCACCAGTAAAGTGTTTTCTCTTTTCCCGTTTGGTTTCTTACTTCATTCATCATTTACAAATTTCGAGAAAAAATACATTTATTCGAATCTTCCCAATTTGAACGTAGTTATGTGAATGCTAGTCTTTTGTTTTTTTACTAAAGAAACGTGCGTCGTGAGATAAAAGTGAATGAAAACCAACTTTTTTCATTATTTCCCAATATCGTCTACTAAAGTGTGTATAAATTCTGACAATTTCTCGTAGAATTCGTGTATTTTTAAACGGTAGACTTTTTTGGAAAATGAATCATTGGTCTCGGTGTTTCTTTTCTACTAGGAATTCACGTCGTAAAAGTTTTGGTGAAAGAATTTTCATGATAAACCGAGATGAACAGTACTTTTTATAAATCTCGAATCGTAATTATTGTGTTTTTAGTGAAGACCTTACAATTAAATATGAAAAAATGCATATATATTTGCGATGTAAACTAGAATTTAAGACTATTTAAAAAAATAGCGTAAAAATTACAAAGAGCGCTTTTTAATCTCGAAAAAAAATTTTTAGGATAAAAAATTATTTTGTTCCATTCTATTCTTTTTTAAATAACGTAACATTTTTCTAGCAGCTGAGCTATATAAGTACCTAGGTCATTTGGATGTCGCATTGCCTTTGAATTGTACGTCGTTTTTGTACCCTCGAAATCCTTCGTTAGGCGAAAACCAATTAGAATGCGTCGTGTTTTATCTACTCTACATCGTAAAAACAAATTAGCTTTCACAGAACTGAATGTCTGTTAGTGGTTTGAGTAATTTCGAATCAAGTGAGCATTTTGTGTTGTTTGTGATCGATCGTTTTTCATTTGCGTTATTGAATTTCGGAGGGATTTCGTGATCTGACCGACTGTGAATTGAATACCGATCCGCGATCGTTCGTGGAAATCCTGAAAAAAACTAACGTCAAATCGTCTAATCAAAGTTGGAATTGATGGGCCGAACGGACTCAATACTTACAACGAGAAATTATCTTTTTTTGAAAATAACCGCGTCGTTGTGTTGTCAAAAAAACTATAAAACCGTTCAATTGAACACCCAGCGACCCTAAGAACATTCATTTTCTTTGGGCTTTTACTGCCTTTCCTTCTCGAAATAATCTAATTGTCTAAACGTGATTATTTTTCGTCCTTGACTCGAGTCGAAAAGTTGAATTTTACCCATTGGAAGCCACCTTGACAAAATATTGTTCCTAATTTTGTTTTTAAATTTCGCCACACTACGTATTAGACATTGTGAAGTTGTAATCTAAAGTTTCGTGCTTTTTTCAATGAAAATTTTGAGTCTTTGTTACAAAAAAAATGCAACTGTAAATTGTATAATTTTTGACTGAATATATTCTATTTGTACTACATTTTCTTATAAAGGTCATTATTGTTTGTTGTAAAATATTAAACTGTCTTGCATTTATGCGTATTTGCGTTTTGTTGTTGTTCCCAAGGTACCATTTTGGGGGGCGCGTTTGCTTATAGTTTTGGTGAGCCTATAATCATGCAGAAAGTCAATCTCTCCGATTCGGTCCAATATTTTTTTCTGGGCGTTTTAAGGTGTCTAGATCCAAATCCGCAAATGTCCGTCCACCGTCCACGCCGACTTTGGTAGTGAGCAATTTTCTAAAAAATCTGAAATTTTGGTCAGGAACCCATTTTTGGTTTTAGTTGGTCCTCGAAACTTTTCACCCGATCGGACTAAATTTGGGGGAGTAGAGGGTAAAAAATGTGTTTTTCCTTCACACCCACTGTTTCCCCCATTTTCCCCGTGCATTTTCCCCATGTTGAAGAAATGCGCTACAGGGGCACTACATAGAGGGGATCCAAAACTTTATATCGGGCTTCCAAAAATGTAAAGAATGGGATAGGACTAGGGAAAAAAATAGTTTAGAAATAGTAGAATTTGAAAAAAAAAAAGAAATAAAGTAAAATAAAATACAATAAAAAATTTGGTAGAAAAAATCCCTGCTATTTTTTGTTGCTCAACGCGTCTTACATTTGGCGCAGCCTTACTCAAGACCACTGATTCAATAACAATTATCGTATCAAAGGCCACATTGGCATTGGAACGTCCTTTCCTTCAATCGGTATGATTGATGATTTTCATGGAACAGCAATGCCATTAGCGCTGAATCCGCAAATTAATCTTTAGAGAATCCGGTAAAAAAAAAGCCAAGAATAGGGACCTCTGTCGAGCGCACTATCGATATACGCGAAATATTATATCCCTATCTGCCATATTTGTTTTGATAAAAACAAGAGAAAATACTAAATTGAAGTAAAATTTAAAATAAATAAATAAATAATAAAATAAAATAATCGGAACAATGTTACGTAAGTAATAACAAAATGAAGGGCATTCAAATTGTATCGATAGTATGGATAGTTACCGTATGCGCGATATCATTGCTATCAGTTGACAGCGGTCCCTATACTTTGGTTTACCCGAGAATCCTTCTTTTATCTTATCCTAGAATTGTAACAACATCAAATGATAACTTCATCAGCAATTTGTTAATGTCTCAATTTAAACAAAAAGGGAAAAAGTTCGTTATGTAGTAAATAAGTAACAGTGTAAATTGTGGAGGAGTGGCAAGAATCTCCACAAAATTTGTGTGGAAAAAAGAAAATAATAATAATAACAATCAAAATAAAACATTGAACAATAACACAACACAGGAGCTTGCACCAACGGTTGTTAATGCCACAAAAATCTCAAATATATTTTGGAAGGCAGAGCTGAATGATTCTCATCCCCACTCCTCCAGAATTCAGAATTGGGTACATACTTGACAATTAGACCTGAGGCAAACCTGTATGCCTCTATTGTATCCCCCTCTCTTTTCAATATATCGAACGGATGTAGTATATATCAAACCCCAACAATAGGGTAGTAATGGAAATTTAATAATAAATTAACAACAGAAAAACTTGTATTTATTTACAAAATTAACAAATAAATTTATAAATCAATTTATAGAAAATACTTCATTATTTCATTATTGATAAAGTGGTAGGTATATTGGTGAAAACAAATTTGCATCGATATATCGTACAAAAGATCGAAAAGTACAAGTGTCAACATATTGCAGAAGTAGGAATGCAACACTCATGGTTACCTTCAGGGGGGGAGGGGGGTATGGTATATTTAACAAGTACCCAGAATTGTACTCCTCGAATTAGGATTACAATTACGTTAGAAATCGATTACCGCAGGTGTGCCAACTCGATAGGCGAGTTGATGTGGCAGGCTTGCGGAAGAATCCGTAGAAAACCTGAGATCCGCGTCCGTAGGTCGCACGTTTTAGCCGTTCCCACAAACCGACTCGAGTCGTGACAAAACAAATAGTTCTCAACCAACACTGCACAGTACTTCGTACAACACTGGTTGGTGCGTTGTGTTGCCGATTTGCGATTGATTTCTTTCAGAAAAAAATTTTCCGTCGCCGAGTACTCAAGTGGGGGTGCAACGCGCATCCATATTGTTTGTGTTTCATTGACACTACAAATTTTGTCACTCCCCACGATTAATTCGTTAGTGTTTTACGGAGCGGGATTATTTCCGAGAAGAAACGAACCTTTTGTTTTGAGGTTCAACTAATTGATTCCACGGTGGAGGAAGTCACTCCGTCAGTTGCAATGCAAGGCCAGCAAGTGCCTAGTGCTCAGCACCCGATCGCTGGAAACAATGTCATTCTCAAAATGAACGATCTTCAACAAATATCGTCGGGAGGTGAGTAATTCGCACTTAATTTCCACGAGATAGTCCTTCATTTTGTTTCCTTCTCAGGTACCACGTAAAATTGACCTCCTTTGCCCTGATCACGCTCCCTTTACCTCGAGCTTTGTATTTTGCCTCTTCCTATCTAGCTACTCGCTAGAAATATCTGAGTGAGAATTGACAATCGGCAGCTTCGATTCAGACTATGCTCGCTTTCTAGTGAAAATGGGCCGCATGCGTCATACCATGTTGGTTTTCAGGTGGGACTTACCACCAACAGTTCATCACACCTGTACATGTGTTACATGATCCACTTTGGAAGGATTTTCTCCCACTAAATCATCGTTTCTGACAATAAAATTTATTTATATGTCTCCAGTATCATCTATTAAGTGTCGCCTGTTAAGAGATTCCCTAAACCAAGTTTATACCAAACCATCAAACCTAATAGAAAAGTTTCAAGATATTTGCTCAACCTAAAGGCTAACCTCAGGCCAACTTAAATCCAATTCATCGCATTCCTACCACACCAATGTTTCAACTCAACCTCATCCAACTGATTATTGAGGTACTGGATAAGCACCATCCATCTTGTACTCGTATTTCGCCCTACAATGCTGACCTGAGCCGTTTGTTGGTAGCTTCTGCGCAATTTTGTTGCTAACGAAGCGGAACGTCATACTTATTGCCTGGGACGAGGCGAGCATTGTTGCACACTCATGGTTTTTACCATGATCACTTGGTAATCCCGGAGAACAATAAATAATATATTTTGAAAAAAAAAAAAAAATCTGCAAATTTTTACACACGAGTTGGAAATTTGGTCCAATCGGGCTGAAAGCTTCGAGAACCGTCCCAGGCCGGGAACGGACCCCTGACCCAAATTTCAGATTTTTAGAAAATTTTCAACAACCAAAAATGGTGGTGGACGGCGGACGGACATTGACCTTTTTTGATCTAGACACCTTGAAACTTCCAGAAACAATTTTTGAGCCGAATCGGAGAGATTGACCTTTTGCATGAAAACAGGTTGATTATTTAAAGAATAACCAACCAAAATATAATTCACGCTTTTCTAAGGAAAAAATATTTTAAAAATAATTCAATTCGGATTAATTGATTTGGCAAAGAAATTGAGAGGAATACCCGGTTGAAGAGTTTTGTATGCTTATTGTTTGACTGGATCTAGAACAATTAGGTGTTGGTGTGTTATCGAAATGGTCATTCATCCCCGATCAACGATACATTTATAAAATCAATGATCCACTGCTCAGAGCATGTATTATGTACATCATTTATAAAACGACGTGTGTCGGCTGTATTGGCGGATTCACCATAAATTAACCTCCCAAATCGTTGGTGGTTTTGTTTATTCGGCTCCTTGAATAATCAACCTATGTAATCATAACCAAGGTCATGAAAGGTCAACCTTCACCGATTGGCCCCAAAATTTTTACGTTTCATGATGTCTGGATCAAAAAACGCTGCGAGACTAATTTAAACCTCGGACCAGGCGCATGGAGATTCATTTCTTCAACATGGGGAGAATGAGGGAAACAGTGGGTATGGCGGGTCCCGGACCCATTCCAATCGATTCAGGGCCCAAAATTTAGTAGAAAATGATACCCCACACGCCTAGGTATCAGAAATCTCGAAAACACATATTCAAAATGGGTAATAGATAGCCATTTTGACCCATAACCTCTTCCGGTGGGCGTCAATCGTTCCGGAACCTGCCTCATTGAATTCAGCGTCCAAAATTTAGTGGAAAATGATACCCCACACGCCTAAATCACCAAAAATCTCGAAAATTAATTTTTTATTACATATTTTGAGCCCGATTGGCCTAAATTTATGAAGGGTAAAGGTTTTTTGAAAAATTGAGATTTTGGCAACGTAGGAGTGATAGGGTAGTATTATCCACCAAATTTTGGGCGCTAAATCCATTGAAACGGGTCCTGGATCAATCGGCGCCCACTAGAGGTGGGTATGGGTCAAATTTTTGTTACTACCTACCTATTTTGAAAGTGGCTTTTCTACTTGGGTGAGGGATGTATCATTTTCAACCAAATTTTGGACGCTAAATCGATTGGAATAAGTCCGGGACACTCCGTACTGTCTGTTTTCACCAAAAATCTCGCTCCTAGGAATCCCACCATTGTGGGAGAATTTGCAATGGAGTCAATGGACGTGTGGAGGCTCATATTCCACTGCTTCCCACGAAATTTTCCTCCCCTAAAATCTATGGACCAGGGGGTAAATAAAGTGAGTTGACAGTTTTCAGAGGTATTTTGGATTCTCCAAGCCTGTTTTTGACGCGAACACCTGTCTGTTTGCAGCCGTCCTTGTACCACTTCCATCGCCATTTCTCCCCCAAAACCAACTGCATTTTGTTATAAATAAAATCCACAAGTCTGCGAGAAAACAAAACTGGCAAACAAATGTGACCGGCATTCGGGAAAAAATCAATACCTCAAGCGAAGCACAATTGAATATTTCGATTATTTGAACAATCGAACCTTTTGGCTCTGTATTGCTCCAGTCGCGAACTGTCAACAATTTTGGTTGGTTATTCCTTGAATAATAGTTTCCTTGTCATTCATTAACTATTTAATAATGGTTTTTTTGGTAGCAGAAAATTTTCTAAAAATCGAAAATTCGGGTCAGGGGCCAGATTCCGGAAAATGGATTTTTGAGGTTTTCGGGTGTCTGGATCAAAATTAGCAAATGTCCGTGCGACTTTGGTAGTAGAAATTATTCTAAAAATCTGACATTTTGGTCAGGGACCAAATCGGACCAAATTTAGGTGGGGGAGGGGTCAAAATGTGAATTCCGGAAAAGGGAAAATGGAAATTTTGAGATTTTTTTTTAAATCTAGGTGTGTGGGGAATCATTTTCCACTAAATTCTGGACGCTGAATCCAATGACAAGGGTCCCAGAACGATTGGCACCCACTGGAATAGGTTATGGGTCAAAATGGCTATCTATTACCCATTTTGAATATGTGTTTTCGAAATTTCTGGTACCTAGGCGTGTGGGGTATCATTTTCCACTAAATTTTGGACCCTGAATCCATTGGAATGGGTCCGGGACCCACCACAACCTCTGTTTCCCCCATTTTCCCCATGTTGAAGAAATGAGTCTCCATGCGCCTGTTCCAAGTAATAACCAACCCGTGTGTACGAATTTGCGGCGTTTTTAGTTTTTTAATTCGAAAGTTAGACCGACGTATACTTTTGGTCCAATAGATTTTGATGGATTTTGCATAGTTGCACATTTGAACCAGTAAATTACGACGTTTTGTGTTCGCTTTCAACTATCCATTTTGCACTAGGCTAGTGCTATTTTTCTGGCTACCGTGGTAATTTGTACTTTATTGCCATCGCCTCATTAATACTCCGCCGTACAAACGAATTCGGAAGATTCCATAATTTTATTTAGTCCGCTACTTCATTGATTACCTGCGGGCTCGACCAGTTAATGGTTGTTTGTAACAGTGGAATATAACGTGGGAATTCCATCTACCAGTTGACGGGCTCTTTCCTTTCAGTTTGAGTGTGAAGGGCTGGCGCCCTCTGGAACAGTTGAAATGGGAGGGTGGCCACGATAGGGTGAGGGTTCTGTCCTTGGCATTTCAAGTCGGTAACGATTATTTACCCCGGGACGATCCATTTTGACCTTGACCGAATCCAAGGTTAACAATTCTCATCGTGTAATATAATTACGTTGAATAGGTAGAGTGGAATTAATTTAAATAATTGTTCATTTCTCTGGATACTTCTTGATTTATGTGTTGCAAAAACTAGAATTCTACCTCATAACCCTCCTCTAGCTGATTTTGTAGTGATTTCTCTGACCCCAAACACCTTTGCTTGTTACAGTCCAAAAAAGAGGGAATTCGTTGTGAAGAAAAAATAGTTTTATCTTCATCCGGGCATCCAATTGATTATATTTTGGTCAAATAAAACGCAAAAACTTTTTATCTAAACTCAATTTTTCATTCTCCCTTACACGATTGCGTTAGTCTTTTCACTTTTCCAAGTTGCGTGCGTATTTAATGTGTATATTTCTAACTTAGTGTCGGCCAGATATAGAAATGCGTAGTTTTATCGATTAAAATCTGATGTTATAGCGCATTACAGGCAAAAATGTTCGTGTCGGATGGCTGAGACTTACGGAAAGAGGGGATATTAAAAATTTTTGACTAACTGACCATTTCGTGTTGATTTATAACACGTTTTACACTAAGTTGTGCTGTTTTCGACGGTTATCAGATTTAAATTTGAATATAGACAATTTATTTTATTGTAGACAAGAAAAGTATTCTAGCTAAAATGCTGCAAATTCGTACATAAATTTAAGAAAGTTTACCTATTAGTTCATAGAGCAAAAGAGTAGGGAAACGTGAGTGTCTAGGACTCATTGATTCAGGTTCAAAATTTTGTGGAAAACGGTGCCTGACAAGCTCAAGTCCTCAAAAATCTTGAATACAGACTATCGAAATACGTAAATAGGTACCTATTTTGAGGTATACTCACCTCCAGTGGTCCTTAATCTGCCCGGGACCCATGAAAATGAATTAGTGTTCGAAATATAGAAGAAAATGATGCCTCACACTCATAGTGCTTGAGAAATGCTCAAAATCGAGTTTCAAAAACACATTTTTGGCCCATACTCCGCTCAAATTTGGGCCAATCGGGTTGAAACTTTTTGAGGACCATTTTTATTCAAGTTTGGACTAAGTCAACCTCACAGATTGGCCCCAAAATGTTAAGGTTTCGTTATATCAAGATAGAAAAACCGCAGTACGCCGTTTTGGGCAGTAGAAAATTTTCCAAAAACCTGAAATTTTGGGACTATTTCCGGCTCTAGTTGGTTTTTGAAACCTCTCAGCCCGATTGGTTCAAATTTGGGCTGGGTGTGGGTGTAGATGTGTTTTTTAGTATTTGATTTTCGAGATTTCTTGGCAGTTTATGCGTGGGGTTATCTTTTTTAACTAAATTTTCTGACGCTGAATCCACTGAGATGGGTTCTGCGCAGATTGGTGCCCACTGAAGGAGGATGTGGTTTAAACGGGAACATATCCACTTACTTTGGAAGTGGGTTTTCGAGATTTTTGGGCATTTTCCTTTAAAAGTTGGACCTTAAATCGATTGAAATGAGCGCCACTGAACATGATAAACTGGTCATTTACCTATTGTCGTGGTTGTGAACCGTTTTACAAACAATATTTACATTAGAATTTGAAATTAAGGTTCTCTTCACTTGGCTAAAAGTAATGAATTAAACGCCGTCCAAGTTTCTTGGCTGTGCCATGGAATAAGGAGGATGTTATTTCATGGCTGTGCATCGCCCTTTTGTAGCCGAAAGCGGCAGATGTTAAACAGAGGGATCGAACAACCGTGAAGGGAAAGGGAGGCTGGAAAAAAACCCGTAGGGTCGGTTGAAAGTTACCCAGGTATTGTGCTACAAGTTCTTTCTAGACTTTTCCGTCCAACTTGAAGGGAAAACGTCGCCTTTTAACATAAATTTAGATCAAGAGGTGCAAAATACTTTTAGGGGTGAAATTAGGTTCGGGCTTGAACCAGATGATTTGTTGTTCAAGTTACTTTACGAATGATAAGTTGATACATTTTACACCTCGCTGCTATAAAACCAACTTCAACTATAGAAATGTTTAGGGGGAAATTCAATTTCAATTTAATTGTAGTTTAATTATTACAGATTTTCACTTCGTGCCGTTGTTAGAATCGAAGGATGTCCGGTGTTAGAAATAGGGTCGTAATTCTGTTATTGGAATTCTGGATACGAGAATACTGATGAAAATGACATGTGAGATATCCACATGCTACTTGAGGGTTATACATTCACGAAGTGCAGTGTTTTGATTCCTGTTGAGGGTTCATTGTCTTGATCGCTAGCAGGAAATTAAGCAAATTTAAGTAAAATGATCTCGATGCAACTTCAGGGCCCTCAAAACGTCGAAATATTACAACTTCTTTCGTTCGTATGCGTATGATTTGCCTGATAATGATGTCCTAATAGCCCTAGTAATTCACAATTATTCCAAAACTGTCAGTACAACGACTAAAGTCGCTATGAATCGGGTGAAGGATGGGATTCTAGGATTTCCTATAAATTAATTGATGCCTTTCATCCGATCATAACATGGAATTTATTCATTTTGGACGGAAACTGACGTTACTCAATTTTTATAGAACCGTCTACAGCCCCTTCAGCGCCCTCCCAAGTCAATTGTAGAAGTTTTAGACCTTCAATCAGGAAGAAAAATGGTGCAAATTCTTCCATTATGGTTTATTATTCCTAAGAGCAAGAGTATGGGGATAACAGTGAGTTTGACGTGTCCAGGACTCATAATAATAGGCAGGTAGGTATCTATTTTGACCGATACACACCACCAATGGACTCTGATCGGACCAGGACCCGTCCCAATGGATTAAGCGTCCAAAATTTAGTGGAAAATGATACCCCAGTTCTCAGAAAATCGTTTTTCGAAAGACATGTTTTCCCCCATACTGTCTGGTCCAAATTTGGACAGGGTATGGGTAAAATTATGTTTTTGGAAAAATGGATTTTCGAGGTTCTTGGTGATCTAGGCGTGTTGGGTATCTATTATCCATTAAATTTTGCACGATGAGTCCATTGAGTTCCGGGTAAATCCGTGCGTTGCTATTGGTCAAAATGGATACCCACCATCCTACCTGTTGAGTTTTTGGAGTTTCTAGGTATATGATTGGCGTGTGGGGTAAAATTTGAACGCTAAATTAATTGGAATGAGTTCGGGACACTCCAAACTCACTATTTTCCCCATACTTGCTCCAAGGAATAATTAACCATCGTGAGGGAATTCGTTCAATTTTTATCTAGACATCATGAAACTCAAACTGTCAAATTTGGGAGCCAATTGAGATAGAAAACATGGAATGTATGAAAACATAGGTTGATTAATCAAGGAATAATTAGAAAAAATAAACATGCGAACGTGGTTGTCAATATACGAGTATCTGTAACACTTCAGAGGAACTCTCAATAAATTTTAGCGCTGATTAATATTCATTAAATTAAAACAATTAGAGTAAAAAGCGGGAGCGTCTCTCAATCAACCCAATAGAATATGAAGAATAATTTAGAATATGATAATATTTAAGAATATGACATTTCAAAAATTTGGTTTGTTTAGAAATGTCTTTAATTTGCTTCTAGATAGCCGACTGGGGCGAATACTTTGAGTCTGGTGTAATCAATAGCCATTTTTTGATCTGCCGTGAAACAAATCTGGATTTTTCTTTCAAAATATGAAAAAGCAACTTATTTTCCATTCTATACTTGGATATACGACACTCTACCTATGTCACTCTCTTTGTACAACTAGTTCTTTTGGGGTTATGAGCACAATACCGAACTAGATGTTGTGTGGAGCCAAATTTGCGAAATCCGAACGAAAAATGTACATTATCTCTTGCAAAATGCACCCTTTTCAATTGCTAACTGTGCTGAGCTACTTTGTAACTATAGAGAATACAATTAATTCGAGAAAAAGTGATGTGTTTAGCCCAATGAAACTGTTTGAGTGTCTCACGATTATCGTAAATTGCAAGTCTGAATCGTTGCTGAACGGAACTCAGAGCACTTTTGAGTTGTGGTGGTGAACGCATGAGCTGTCTTTTTCCTCGGTCAAATAATTTAATCCCCACTTTCCTTTTTTTTTTTTACTGCTGGAATTTCTTTCACGTCGCTTGTTTTTCCTTTTATTTCCTTAATATAATTTTGCATGGATGCAGGAAATGGTGAGACGACTATTTATTTAGTCAACGCTGCACATGATGTCCTTCCTCATACGCCCAAATTGAGTAAGTCGAACCCTTTCCAAACTTGGCTATTGACGTCAGTCGCTCCTAAAAATTAACGGAATTCACTCATTCGTTACATCCTAGTCATAAGGTTCAAATGGTTCACGTGGAAATTATGTTTGTTTTGTGTTGTTAGTGGAATATGACTCAGAAGCTTATTATGCAGATTCAAGGGGCCAATTTTGCAACACATTTGCAACAAAAAGTGCCTCCAGGACCATTCTTTTGTAGAGGCATATGACTTATTCAAAATGTAAGATGTTTTTCGTGTTTTTGACCTGACGTCACTAAAACGGAAAATTTTTTTCCATTTTTTTTTTTTTTAAATTTTTCCATTTAAAACGTCATTTTCACACTTAATCATATGTCATAAGAATGATTTTTAGTACGTTTCACGTGAAATTTGAAGTAATTACGAATTCTCGCAGTATCGTGCTCTAAATTATCGCAAATTACGACCAAAAAAAGCTTCCGCCATCCAATCTAGCTTTTCTATATGGCGCTATCATATTAAGCCAGCCTGTCCCAATTTATCAATATCTAGGTGCGGTGTGTTGATCGACCAGTCATTTACTGCTTTCAACGGGCTATTGGGATTAATTAGGGATTTATAATCGTCTCGTTGAAGTATGTATAATTTGAATAAGGAATGTCCTTGAGCTATTACCGGATAAATCTGGCTTGTGTCCAAAGCGCTTTTTATCTGTGTTCAAAAGCAGCTTCGTTAGTACTGAAATGCCTCGTTTACCTGAACATATTAAAAATTTAAATCCTAAAAAGATGACGTAAATTTTGTTTGAAAGGCTGTGAGCATTTTTTTCATCATTACTCCTATCCATAAATACTATTTATATTTTACGAAATCCCTAGTGGGGTTTGGAAATCGACAATATAGCATTTTTACGTTAAATTAGAGGTTTTCCATGTCAAATTGGCACATCAATCTGGAGGATGACAAATGCATGATATAATTCTGGAGAAGCAATAACAACAAATTTGGCGAGTGAAACGCAACATTCAACAAGTGAGGATGAACATAATGAAAGGAAAAGAATGAAAATGTCTTTATTTTTCCAACGTGAGTCATAAACCTGACAGCCTGTGTAACTGTGAATCCCCAATTTAATATGAAAAACCTCCAATTTGATGTTTGCGACCCCCAATTTGACGTGAAAAAGCTATATCTACCTTCAACATACTGCTTAAAAAAGGTCAAAATGGCCCAAATGGCCCTATGGTCTCTTAAAAGTTAAATAAGACACCCAAGGAGGTACCTATCATTCCTACCCACCATTTAATAACTGCCTTATTTTACCACGTACTCACTATGGTTCGTTGTTGCAGGCCTCTTGGAATTGGCTCACCGCGAATACCAAGCAAGCGACTATGAAAATGCTGAGCGTCATTGTATGCAGCTTTGGCGACAGGAGAATAACAACACCGGCGTTTTACTGCTTCTGTCTTCCATTCATTTTCAATGTCGGAGGCTTGAAAAGTTAGTTACCAAATGTGCCAAGCAAATCCTCACTTGAATACAAATTCAAAAAAATTTATTTGTCAACTAACAACTTGAAAATGTCTCGTCAGGTCTGCCCACTTCAGTTCGCTCGCGATAAAACAAAACCCGCTGCTCGCCGAGGCCTATAGCAACCTGGGAAATGTGTTTAAAGAACGTGGACAACTTCAAGAAGCTCTGGACAACTACAGGCATGCCGTGAGGTTGAAGCCCGACTTCATAGATGGATACATCAATCTCGCTGCTGCTCTTGTGGCTGCTGGAGACATGGAACAAGCTGTCCAAGCGTATGTCACTGCTCTGCAGTACAATCCGGTAAGGAGGATTTGAACGATGAATGAATGATTTTTCATAAATCATCAGGGAGCAAGCCCCTACAGAGTGGCTGCAATATGCAAGCAGAGAAACAATTTTACACTTTAGGAGGTAGCTGAGAGGGTGAGGATTATATGGGATGAGGGAGGAAGGAATGGCCAAGAAAGGAAGGGGTAGCTCAATCTACTTGTCACTGAGAAAGCAATCTGCAATTTGGTCAAATGCTGCCAGTTCTTGAAGGCCTTGCTTGGCCCTAGTTAGCATGGGTGTGCCACGGTATATGCTGCAATTTAGAGTTGACTTAAACTGTATATAATATATAAGCTGGTACAAAACGTAAAACTCTGCCCTAGTGCGCCAATCACGTTGAGGAAAACACTGCAAATTTTTCCACAATTTGGTCATTCCTTGGAGCAAGAGCATTGGGAAAACAGTGAGTGTGGAGTGTCTCGGAATCATTTCCAATCGATTCAGTGGGAAATGATACCCCACACGCCTAGATACCCAAAATCTTTAAAACCCCTTTTCGAAATAGGTAGATAAGTACTCATTTTGACTCATATGTACCTCCAATAGGCACCAATTGGTGCGGGACGCGTCAATGGATTCAGCGGCCAAAATTTAGTTGAAAATGATACCCCACACGCCCAGTTTCCAAATTTCCCGAAAAACGAGTTTCAAAAACACATTTTACCCGTATCCTGCTCAAATTCGGGCTAATTGGCCTGAAAAGAGGACCAACTAGAGCCGGAAAGGTACTACCTAACCAAAATTAGAAACTTTTTTAAAAACCTGCGGGATTTCTTTCCCGGGGCAGGGGGTTATGGGTCAAAATGTGTTCCTTGAGATGTGTGTTTTCGAGATTTTTATGATCTAGGCCTACAGGGGTATCCTTGCTACTAAATTTTGGACCCTGAATCCCATGAAATGGGTCCCGGAGCGATTGACGCCCACCAGAAGAGGTAGTGGGCCAAAATGGGTGCCTATCTACCCATTTCGAATGTGTGTTCTCGAGATTCCTGGTTCCTAGGCGTGTGGAGTATCATTTTCCACTAAATTTTGGACCCTGAATCAAATGAAATGGGTCCCAGAACGATCGGCACCCACTGGAAGAAGTTATGGGTCAAATTGGGTATATATTACCCATTTTGAATATGTGTTTTTGAGATTTCTGGAACCTAGGCGTGTGGAGTATCATTTTCCGCTAAATCTTGGAAGCTGAATCCAATGAAGTGGGTCCCAGGACGATTGGCACCCACTGGAAGAAGTTATGGGTCAAATTGGGTATATATTACCCATTTTAAATAAGTGTTTATGAGATTTCTGGTACCTGGGCGTGTAGGGTATCATTTTCCACTAAATCATGGACACTGAATCGATTGGAATGGGTCTGGGACCCGCCGCACCCAGCGTTATCCCCATTTCCCCCATGTTGAAGAAATGAGTCTACTTGCGCCTGGTCGGACGAATAACCAACCCCTGTGTAAGAATTTGCAGCGTTTTTTATGTACGTAACCGTATGTCCAGATCAAATTAGGTAAAATGTCCGACCGCTGTCCTTTGAGAGTACAAAATTTTGTTAGGGATTGCGTATGGCTCAAAATGTATTTGTTGAATGAGTTTTCGAAAGTTAGGGGCGATTTAGACGTGTTTTCCACTAAATTTTGGATGTTGAATCCATCAAGACGGTCCCAGGCCAATCGGCACCAGTCCACCGGTGTGGACTTGTATCTTCCTATTTTGAAAGTGAATTTTCGAGATTTTTGGGTGATCTAGACCTGTGGACATCATTTGGATGCTTAATTGATTGGAATGAGTTCGGGACACTCACTGCTTTCCCCATAATCTTGCTCCAAGGAATGAAGAACGCTTGTAAAAGAATTCGCAGCGTTTTCATCATGATACTGTCTAATTATTCAAGGATTATCAACCAAAAAATTGCGTTTCCTCTTGTGTGAAGCATAAGTGTTTGAAGGTTCAGCTAGGTTATAGGAATGGAAGTGCTCTTTCACGGGTTTTGAAAGCACCGGCACACCCAATTTTCTGTTGTAATTAATTTTTCATAATAATAGTAGAGGTATGGGGAGAAACTAATTGGTTACTTCTGTAATAGGGAACTTGGTACTGATTGTGAATAAAACTTTACTAAGTTGTGGGTGGCAATTTATGAGACCCGACATTGGAGTCACAATGCCCGCAACTGTTATCTACATTTCAATAAATATCGTAATAATCAAGCCTTTCTCTCACAATTTTACTATTTCTTGCAGGATTTGTACTGCGTTCGGAGTGATTTGGGTAACCTATTGAAAGCTCTAGCTCGTCTTGAAGAAGCCAAGGTGCGTAATGCTCAATTCGTTCTCCTCTCCCTTCCACCTTGTCCTGATGTCTCTAAACCACCCCCATAAGCTGCTCGTGTTCAACAATCAACGACTTTATTGGTCTCCTACCACAGTTTTGTTGTCGCTCCGCAATAATTACTCGGTCTTTGCTCCTTCCTGCTGCTCGCAATTGTGACGTGGTAACAGCAACTGCTGCGTGGGCTCGAGGGAACCAATTTTTACCGTTTATTTCAATACAACCAAAATATATTTTTCCTCGGCTTAACTGGGGTTGTTGATGCCACGTGCTGATTTGATATTGCTCTTGACGCATTCATTGTAAAGACGAACAAAGGAAAAATTCGTCTTTTTTTCTCTTTACAGCGGTTGTATATTTTATTTTACCGGTACCGAGACCTCGCATGTGGTACTGATATCGGGTGTGGCGCACTTACCTACCAGCCTCTTCTCGACTACCACATTCGATCGTCGGAACGGAACCATATTTTCTGATCGCTCGCAAAATGATTCAACACTTGATTACTCTCATATTTTGTACGTTGAACGTTTTATTTTCACCTAAACCGAATTATATCTTGCGGGAAGTAACTTTGATTATAATTGGCAGTAATTAAGTGTTGTGCTGCTCGCAATCCCTCCCAAACAGGCGTCTTGATGCAGTTGGCGCGTCGAAACTATAGTTGAGCGTTGATTTTCTCCTTGAATTCGCCATCACTGGCTGCTTTTTACCGTTAAAGTCATTCAAAATCTCCTTAGGAAGTGCGTTAGCTGTTCAAGCCACCTGTTTCCAATTCCTTTCCTTCCGGAAGAAGCAAAAGACCCCAAACCAACCTCAGTTAAATTGTTATCTAAATAACAATTGACCGCAATTTATCACAAACCGAGCAGCTTACATCCGCAATTGTACTCCATTCCAGCTGACTACCATCACCGCTCACGCCTATTTTCTCGTCTTTCCCACATTGCAATCCTTTTCCTCTCCCTTCATTTTCGTTAATAATTTGTTTTTTAGTACATTTATTGAAAAAGTGCAAATGACAACCTCCTTGAAGTCCTGGAAGCATTCTAGGTAAATCTTTTCAGCCATTTGTTAATTGATTTGTTCGCAGTAAGTACCGATTCGATTTTTAAACCTTTTTCCCTTGATCAGGCATTAACTGGAATGTATTTATTATTTTCTCCCTTCACGCTCTGCCTTCATTCCATTCCTAATTTCTTCATTCTTACATGTATGAGACCGAAGGAATTCGATTGGATGATATGATAAATGTCCATTGTTGGCTTGCATCGCCACACATTAAATTCTCTTTAAGACTGTAACATTCTGTAAGAACCGTGGGTCTTGATACTCACTACTTTTGAAGTTTTCCCTCGGTTGTTGAACATTTGCATGCTATTCACCAATTAGGTAGTATTACTAGAGTCCATATTTTTTTAAAATTCTGAACGGGTCAGTTTTTCTGGAATGTATGAAGACCGAGATAAGCTGATTGTCCTTATATGCTTAGGGGTGATGGATTTTCTTTTGGTTGTGGATTGACTATTATGATTGAGCTATCATTTTTGTTTTCTATTTCTATACAAACAACGTAATTGAGGTTGTTGCGTGTGGTTCAGTTCACACTACAGTCACAAAGCTGCCCAGAATTTTGAAAAATTTGTGAATTTTTATTCTGGAGCTAGTACAATATTGAAGTATGTTGTTATTTGAACTTTGGTGGACAAAGTGGAGTGGCCACGTTTGATAATATGGCACGATGCTGTCGCAAATGAGCACATGGGTTGCTTTGGTGAAGCATGCAGCGCAGGGGGTGCTCTACGAGGGAGAATTGGTTAGAGTCTTGTCCATCTCATACCCCCCTCATCTTGAGGAACCTCAGTTTAAGGTGGAGTCCTGTTGACGGACATCTATTTAATACTTCGAATTCCTGACGTGATCATTAAAAGCGGTAACGTCTTGAGCAATGGTTCCCAATAACTTTTGAGATATCGATACTAAAATTGAAAAATTAAATCGCTAAATAACTCCCTTTGGAGAAAGCGTGCTATTTGTTCATTTGTTTTGTGGGTAGCTAGAGCTGAATCATCTTCACTAAATATGTGAATGGAAATTATATTAGATGGGATTCAACCATTTCCCACAGTTTCGGATAAGGGTCCACGAATTTTACCATGGCTAACTCGTAACCATGCTGCTTTTTAATCATCTTTGCCTCACAGTCATATTTTCGTCCAAAAGCTCCACAAATACTCTGCAATGTCTGTTGAAGGGTGTCAAATAAAAATGGATGAAAACCCCAATCTGGACTCACATTTTATTTGATTCATGTCACATTTTACCTTGTCAAGGTGGTCCGTTAAAGTGAACGTTTGGCCGTCTTAAAGATGTGAGATTCTGAGCATTTTTGGATGGAATGGAGGATGAAGGATGGAAACAGACACAGTTCCGACCCATAATTACCTTTGAAAATGGCAAATTTGGCAATGAACGAACTGTTGATGCCTTTTGCATTGATTAGATTCTACTTATTTTCTTGCAGCATCATCTTTGCCCCACTGATTTATACTAACAAATCAGTCAGATATGCAATCTTGAATTTGCGAATTCTCAACGCAATTTTATACAGATCAGGTGTAGTATAATCTCCATATCTTCAGGTGACTAGGAAGAGTCCCTCTCTTGAGCCACCTCACAGCACCTATGATATGATTGTTGCCAACACAACAGGCAAAACAAGTATCAAGTAATGTTGCTCCTTCCGGTTCTCAAAGTCGTCAAAAAACATTTTTTCAGTCTCAAGAGGCACAGTTAAGGCTGAAATACGTCTGTAGATATTGTTAAGGGATGTATGAGCTCTTACAAGACTTTGCTTTCCTCCCAAGCTAATGGCGGTACTAGCTGTTCTTGTGTTGAGTTGAAGGATATGCTTAGTTGCCTCTGTTTGAGAAAGTTTGAATGTGTTGGTTCTTCAGCCAAGTACCGTGACTCACACCCACTAACCTGAAGAACGCAATTCCAGATAGAACTCTTTACCTCTTATACCTTCGCCTAAGCGCCCCACTATACCAGAAATAGTCACAAGTTATATCGAAAGAGAGAGCCAATTGAGGTTGTTAGGCAATAACGACAGTTTTTTAAAGAAAGGTTGCTGTGAAATGATACGACTTCGTTCAAGGGTTGTTACCATAGAGGAGGACTGGCTTGGAATGGATTCCAGGGCTTTTCGCCTCCTGGTTTCTCGTACCCAACCTGGGGGGAAGGGGTCGGTGGAAAATCCCGTGTTTACCTGGGTTCATTCCTCGCCTCTCCTCTGTTGGTTTATTTGAGTAAACAAATGTTGTACATAGTTATGTAGTTTAATAAAATATGTCGCTACAGATATCTGTAGAAGTACACTACGAGATATGGAGGGATTTCATGTAAACAAGTAAAACAACGAGCAAATGTGGTCACTGCACTTTGTCCAACCTATTCATATAAGATATCAGCTAGAAATGTCAACTTTTCTCACCAGCTCATCCCACTCATTCATACCTGATCTGGAAAAAATAACATGGCTTTTAAGTTTTGTTTGTGAAGTCGACTTTTTTTTTTATCATGCTTGATAGAACATTTTTCCCCAGCAAGAGCTAATTATTAATTTTTCTGCTGTGTTCTAGGGAAATTGTTTTGCTCAAAAAGTACCGACAAACCGAAATAGCGCACAACACTCTACTTCACTTGTGATTTTGCTTGTTTGAATACCATTGACGGCAGTACCACACCTGATTAATAGTTTTCTTATCTTTTCCTGATCTCTGAATACTAGGGGTGAAGAGTGAGGTGCACACTTCCTTCAACGTGTAGAGGTGTTATCGCCGACTAAGGTAAAGTACCTACTGGCCAGTCTCTTGGTTAAACAGAAAATAAAAGTTATTTTGAATAATTAAGAGATGGAATATCTTGCGTTGATACGGACAGTGACTTTGAATTTGTTGATGGTGTACAATTCATAACGCATGATTCTGTGTACGTGTTTATATTTTTTCTTTTGTTCATAGAAAAACTGTCCGCCTAAGGGACTGGCCCTTAAAAGTTGCTTTGTTTACAGATATGTCGTCTTAATCTAGTCTCACCTTTCGTAAGGCCGCTGTTAGTTTTAGGGCAACCCTTTTGAAACGCTCGCAACCACCCCTGAACCCTCACTGCTCGCAACGCTCCTTCAAATGGCAAGACAGTCCCACGTCGACAACCCACGAGACGCGTTGTCGCTAAGAACTGGTTGGTGGGACCGATTTGGGAATGTGCTGCTGTTTACCTTTGTGCCGCATCCTCATTCCGAAGGCACACCCGCGCTTGGTCGTGTGTGTGGCTTCGACAACCTGCGCCGCTCGCACTATTTTTCTCCCTTCGATCGGTGAGATTTTCTTGTTCTTTTGTTTGAGGGGATTTTTCCATTTCTAATGCGCGCTTGTTTTCTCTCCTCCTCCTCCCCAATCCTCGTTCCTTCCTCACACCACTTCTCGCTCCTATTCTTCTCCCGAACAGGCATGCTATCTGAAAGCCATCGAAACGCGCCCGGACTTTGCTGTTGCTTGGAGCAACCTCGGCTGCGTCTTCAACGCCCAAGGCGAAATCTGGTTGGCGATCCACCATTTTGAAAAAGCTGTGGCTCTCGACCCGAACTTCCTGGACGCTTACATCAATCTAGGCAACGTGTTGAAGGAGGCGCGCATATTTGACAGGTTAGTCAATTCTATTTGGTTTTCCTTCAAATTTGTTCCTTGCGCAGCAGCATGATTATAAATGAAACTTTGGTATTCATACCAAACACAGCTGCAGCGAGTAGGGAATCTAATTACTTTTGCACCTGGGAGGCCTCAAAGCGCTTGATAATATTGATCTGTGAGTCAACCACGGGTGTCTGTGCATATTTTAAGCTCAAATCTTGGCTATTTGGCTCCTAAATGTCATTCTTGCTTATTTATACTCAAACCAAGATCCTCATTGGTTTGCATTGCCGGAAGGAGAACGACAGATAAGCCACGTACTCACCTCTGTGACCCAATATTTGCACTGAAACGGCTGAATGAGACTAAGAAAGTAGGTCTTGAATTCCTGCAGGCATTCTACGGCCTCCCCTTTTCGCCCTTGTTACGTGGATATTTTATTTCTTAGCGTCACGTCTCTACATCATTGTTTTATTAAATTCCAACTACCTTCGGCTCGCATTCTTTGTCATTTCCATACCGTCGCTCGCTCAGAATTTCATATCCACTCTTCATTTATCATTTAATTTCTTCAGTGGAGTTTCTCTTTGAGTTAACATAGCGATGTGACACTCATCTACTCTGTGCTCTTTGAAGCGCACTTCCAGTACTTTGAGTAGGAATAGGCCTCTAATTTGGATGAAGGGTTCTGAGGACAATGTCTCTTTGATAAGGGATGAGCTGTCATGCGCCTCGCTCATGTCGCCATTACCTCGCATGAACTTTTGACTGGATCGGCATCTTTCACATGGTCGAGATATTCGTTTCATCATTTAAAGCTCATATGAACGCATACCTGTGCTTTTTACCTCCACTATCACGTTTTTTTACGAGAATATCGAAGTTCTCGTCTTCCTCCAAGTATTATTGATAATTATTACGCCTTGATAGTTGATTACTTCTGCCTCTTATAAAAGACTCTAGGATGGTTATTTAATCATTCATTAGAAACACAAGGTGACTCTCTTAAATTCTTCACTTTTCGGGGACGTATCCTCGAACTTCTTGACTCTCTATTATAGACAAGTATTTTTCTGTAATCTCAGAGGCGCCTTGATAGTTGATTACTTCTGCCTCTTGAAGCATTTGAGCATTGTCGCTCCTGATTCATGGGAAAGCGCGTCTGAGATACCATAGTTAATTCATTACATTTCTCAATCAGCAGGCAAAAGTCGAAGTCAAAACCTCTATCTAACTTCCTTAGAAACATCATTTGAAAAGATGACGCTACCGGGCAATTTTGCACCCCCACGAATATCTACGGATTACCAATGTGAAACTTGAACAGTAAAAATGCACTCATTCGCCCGCTTTTCAGAATATCAGTGTCCTGTTCGGCTACAGTTACAATTTAATGTATATTTCGACGGCATTGAAGGTCTTTGAGGGATTTTCTAGTTTTGAAAGGTGTCTAAAGAAACCTCTAAAATTCGCAGCATTAGAGACGTTTTGATATTATTTGTTGAATTATAAATAGAATTTGTATTTTATCGATTCATTAATCCAAGTTAAAGTATGAATGCGGATACAATGTAAATGTAAACAAGGCAAATCAACATTTTTAGGAGAATCGTATTAAAATGTGCAATTAATTGTAAATTTTCAAAGTTCAGTCTTCTCCCTAATGTCAGTTAAATTTGAGCATACCCCTACAAAGTTCATTTGTGATCAAGAAATCGTAATGATGAGCGAAACCCTCCAAAATATGAGGAAAAAATTACTAAAGTAACAATAAAACTTTAACTCCACTTTCCACTAATGCTGATGCTTGGCGGTATACCTTATATTTTATCACCAAGGTTTCTAGGCTCTTGAGTCATTCCTGGCGGTCTTTGATGTAGGCCCGTCAGGTTGGTACTTTTTAAAACTTTAGTATCGAATTTTAATCCATTTCATTATCACTTGCCATTAATATAAAGGATCTATAACTGCAATTAGGCAGTTTTTAAACTTGATATGTTCTGTTCCCTTGCTTTGCTTTTCTAGAATTTTGTAGTTCATCTCAAAATTTGATCAAATATTTATTACTCATACTACTCATCAAATGGATAGCTCGAAGTATGTCGTCACGATTTAACGCTACTTCATCACCGGATAACTACTTCATGGGACGTCTCTAAAGTCTGTTTCAAGTTGGCAAAAGTGATCTAGATCCTAGAGTTTCAGACTCCTTGCTAACACCTGAGCTGAAAGCAAGAAAGTTGAGACCCGTACTCCCGTTCTGTCCTGGTATTTATGGTCCCATTAGTTCCATTCTCTCCGAGCTGTTCCTGCCCCTTTCGTGTTCTCAGCCACGAATCGAAACTCGTGAATGACCACAATGCAAGAAGTTATGTCAATCGATCTTCTCGCGTTGAATTTGCCTTGAATTTTCGGCTCTAGCATTTCACTAGCGACAGGGGCCACTTACACTCTAAAGAACCCGTTTATTTGCTGAGGTTTGACGGAGACTGTCCAATTTACCGAGAAAAGTAAATGCATCCAGGGCTTGGTCGTTTCATTTCTCTTCACCATTTTCAGCATTTCCATGCCGTTATGAAATTGATTTTTAGGTTTTGCGTGTTCCTTAGTATGTGCTCGTTTACTGGATATATTTCTCTTCAACATTAAAGGAAAGAAAATCGCTCTCTGGCACAAATATGAGCCTTAAACGGGGTAATTTCTGAACCTCATCTGAAACCCTGAACCGCATTCTGCGAATCCAGTTTTCTAAAAATTGCGTGCTATAAATTTAGAGACTGAAGAGTACGAGAAAAGTCGGGGGCCAACGAAATGGTTGTCCGTCGGCAGCTTCTATTTTACTTTGCAGGATTAAAAGATAAACAACCTCGAACTCTATCACCAGTTTTGCAAGACCTAACGTTTGAGTTTCAAAACCTTTCATCACCAATAAATTAGATTTAGAAAAGCTTGATTCTATGATTCTAAATTTGGAGAAAATCGCACCAGCCTCACAGATCTTACTCAACGTTTATATAGTTTTATCCCTTTATAAAACGAAAAAAAAAGACTTGTTAATCCTCACATTTACTTTTTCGGTTGCTCCTAGCTACCATGTAATACCCTCGGTGGACTTACTCTCGGGAAAACTCGATAACACTTTTCCAAGCCCCTAATTAGTTATGAGGCTAAACGCGAACCGCATCGCAATTTGTTACATCTCGTGCTCTCCAGCTCTGCGTTTATTAGTACGGAAAAACCAGAGCAAAACCCTTCTTTAAGCTGGGATAACTTAGTAAAGCCTGAATTTATTCTGGCGGAAAAGAGGAAACTCTCTTGTGGAGAATGAGTAGGGACGAGATTGCAAAGCCGAAATAAATGCGGGTATGTGCGTGAATAAACATCATCAGCTCTTGAACATCATCTTGTTGCCCTAAAAATATTTTTTAATATTGTTATTATCATTTTATCCCTCCTCAAAATTACCTTTTTCTCTCTTGATGTTTTTGCTAAGCCATCCTGGTCGGAAGTTCAAATAAGAAGTTTCTTTAAATTCCATCCATATGCCCCTGGGGATATTTTTATATACGATTCTCTCTAAAATCTGAATCGATTTGTACCGATAGTGCAACAACCTAAGTCTCACTATTGCACAAATCAGCTAACAAAACTCGGTTAGTTACAGTTTTCGTCTCCAGCTTGGAACTAAAAAATGTTCATTGTACCATTTTTGGACCTGGAATTCGTTTCACTGTATGCGTAAGTGTTATCTGAAATCATTTGATCGTGTCGTTTCTGACGTTATGACTCGCGGCTGTTTCGGACCTTCCCTGCAGAGGAAATCTACTCTGCCCTCTCCTTTTGCGTTGCTTCTGTTGGACATAGAGGACTACTTCCGGAAGAGAGGGAGTGAGGACCTGAATATAAATTGATGCAACCATGCCCTGCTCTCACTGTACACAGATGATATGGTAGTTTTCGTTAAATGGGTCCTGAAGGAGTACTGCAAGGAGAATGGCCTCACTTTCAACATAAGTAAGACTCAGTTAGTGTGCTTCAGGAAGTCTGGAGGCATTGAGAAACAAGGAAATGTGGAGGTGTAGCAGGTTTTATGTTGCCGATAGCAGATAGTTGCCCTTCTCCAACTCTGATGTTTTCAGAGTTGAAGGGGGGGGTCATCTAGGGTTGAATCATGGATCGCTCGGACAACTATCTTTGGGGCAATGGTGGAGACAGTCCTTACGAACAGTTTCCTTCTGTGGGCTCTCCAGTACAGCAACGCGCTGGAGTGAGTGCAGGTTGGTTTCTACAGGCGCATCCTACTGCTCCCTCGAGCTACCCCCAGTACGTGCGTGTTGAGGTGGGTGAACTACCAATAGCCAACCAGCTGAGAGATGCCAATTGATGGTTGCCCAGAGTCATGTGTGTGCCTCTGACCGCTTGCCAAGAATGTTTGTCCTTCCTTGTGTGCTTGTTTGTCCATCAAGATTGCTGAGAAATGGCTCAAGATGTAAACAGCTTAGGCAACTGTGGGACGCCCAGGGTGCCTTTGAGATGGAGTTGGCACCAGCTGCAGGACTAATGGAGATTGAGCGTTCAACATTTCACAGTATTTTGAGTGCCCTTTCTTTCATATCACTTGATATTGACTTGTAATTGGCAAAATCTTCCCGGGCTTGCCCAGACTACAGAATTCTCTTCAGCCGAATGGGAAGAGAATTTATTCTTCAAGTCCAGCCAATATTCATTGCACGTCCCTTGACCCAACGGTGCTGTGTAAGCATGCTCTTCCGAATTCTCTTGGCGGGTGTCAGGGTAAGCTTCGTGCCAGCAGCATGTCCCATCTGTGGTTGGGGCGTGGGCAACTCGGCTCTTCATTTCATCCTACAGTGTTTCTTCCTTCCTATCCTGGAGCTGCTTCTCTTGATTGAGGAGCAGCTCAAGCGTATATTGAGATCAACTAACCACTAACCGCTTGTTCTGTTATCTACGTGAAGTCTGGCTGTCAATCACCAGTGTTTAATCTGCGCCCCAGTGGCGTGTGTCAAAAATGTAGTGTGCTTACGTTGCAATGGATTTTCATCTTTGATGCAACGTGGATATATTTATATATATTATACTTATATTAAACTGTTGGAAAAGAGTCGATTAACAGGAGCTATGGTTTCTCTTGCCAACAATCCTCTAAATTTTGAATGCTACGTTACACTTTGATGTCCCCCCCCCCCCCCCATATATACATTCAATATATCATCCAACCCCCTTCCATTCGAACTGCTATCTGTTGTGGTGAGCGACAGAGCTGGTAGTTGCCGCTTGTATATCCTCTGTGGCTCTGGTTATTGATGGCGTTCTTGATACCGGCTGTTTCAATGTTTGCGGTTTGTTATGGAGATTGTCGTTTGCAATCTCTCCGTCCCCTCTGTTGATGTATTGTTAAAACACTTTTTCCCTTACTGGACCTGACGTTTAAACCGAACGTGTCCCGAGCTTTTCAGCTCCCCAAGAAGACTTTCCGTAAACAGTTGAAGATAAAATCTGCATGAAACAACTGACCCTGTGTCTCGTTAAGTGGTGAGACGATTTGTAGCTTTTCTCTGCCTTCCTGCCTATTTCAGAGCTCGTTTACCTCTTTTGTAACCCTCGGGGCTACTTTTCTCCTTCGAACCTACCAAACTCACGAGGTATAAACAATCGTCTTCCTTCCTGCGCATTTCTAACGGTCTCTGAGGGAAATAGAATTTGGGTCACCAGAGCTTTCGTGCATCAAGCGCTTTCATCACCCTTCACTATTAGCCCTGGTATGGAAATAGAAAATTGATGGTTGAACATTTTGGGTTATTTTCGGCTTTTACTGCCCGGACGACCCTAACTTTCGAGGATAATTCAAAAAAGCTCACCATTTTGCGATGCAAATATGCGCACAGATGATGAGATGACTCTTTTGAAAGAAAATGCCTTGTATTTCTAATTGGTTGCTTACGCAGAGCACAAATGAGGAACTGGCCGCTGGTCCAGAAATTTTCGAAAAGATTAAAAATCAAAATATCTGGAATACGGTTAGGAATCAGACTGTGTTGAAGAGGACTTTTTTGTTCAACTTAAAATTTTCTACAAGACCTCGAAGTTTGTAACGCGAATTGCCAATCACCCTATATTGTGAAGGTTAACGCGTAGAATATTCGAAATCGAATCGATTGCATATTGTGCTTACCACCATGTCCAGCCACGGTTTTTTGAAGAAATACGGTTCAATGAGCTTAAATTCTAAAGCGTTCTTGAATAATCCTTTTTCCATACTTTCCCCAAAATAACATTTTAGTAACAGCGTTCAGTTGACTGCATTTTAGCCGCCTTCCGAACGCATTCGTTTGGCATAGGACACCGTTAGAGCTCGCTGTTGTGCTTGCTTGGTAATTATTGACGTACGCGTAGGCCAATTAACTCATTCAACCAAAAGCGTTCTTTACTCAGGCTGACTTTCGTTTGGAACGTTGCCCAAAATTTATGCCAATTAATCATTGAACGGACGAAGTTGTGGATACCGCCGCGGAACGTAGACTGAGCGAGCAACTGATCATTTATTCCGTACTAATAAACCATGAGTAGGGGTTCCTTGGTTTATGCATACAGAACGTTCATCATACTTGTAGTACCATACTCGACGCGTAAATGCAGCTCAGCGAAGGTGAATTTGTATTCATCCAAGGGCCTGAAGGCTTTGCTTTCTCACATCATGCCGAGCTGTTCCTCTCACTAAGACTGATTCGTATTCCCTTTTGCCTAATGGGACCCGGAGCAGAACATTCGCTTGGTTGGTGTGAAAAAATAAATTGCAGAATCTCGTTTATGTCTTGGTTGTTCTCACTAGAATGAGGAAGAATGAGTTGGCAGTAAAACAAAGAAACTGTAAGAACGTTCCTCCACTTTTCTTCAGTTAACTATAAACCAACTCGTGGCCCAACATCCACAATTAATGAGAATTAATAATGAATTGCTGTTTCACCTCACCCTTTTCAACATTCTAAAACACTCAAAGATGCGGAAGTTCAGAAGAAGGAAAGGGATTATAGAAAGTCTTCCCGCGCTTAATCCCTGCGCTGTTGAATTTTAAATCAAGCCAAGGAGAACCGTTGTTGCTTCACTCGATCTCAAAGTTTGTACAAGATTCTCCACAACAGAATTTTAAGGTACTCTTTTACCGGCACGAAAACATTGGATTTTTTCAGTAGTTAGATAGTGACTTGAATAACTTGTCACATTTTGTGGATGCTTCGATGGAAAGGTTCGCTGAGGGAAAGGGACATTGAAGGAGAGATGTTGATAAAAGTAGAACGGAACTTGTTTCCTCTCGCCGAATCGGAAACCATAGTTACTGTCTAAATCCCTTGGTTCTCCTCTGCCAATCTCGTTACAAGGGATTTAATCTTAGGTTTGTTGACCTCCGGTGGTCGCCTTTTTCCCCAGGATCAGCCCGAACTGATTTTCTTCTTCAATGTTCGTATATAGATATCTGGAAATATCCTGGAGAATGAATTGTTTCTGAGGTTTCGCGACGGGATTTTACCTTGATTCTAGTATGACCATTTATTTCCCCGTGGGTTGCTGGGAAAATCGACCATGGAGAGGATACTGCGGACAGTTTTTCTTCTGAATTTTGCTCTCCAAGTCCACATTCTCTTATCTTCTGAAATGAAGTTTTCAAGCAGCAAGGTCTTGTCAATTTTCACTGTTATAACTTTATAACGAGATCTGGCTAGTCGATTGTTCGGTCGAGACCAAAACTGTGGATTTCCTCGCCATCCAAATTTCTCTACAGTTGATGAGAGTCACACGATCTATTATCTAGGAATTGTAAAGATGACCGATGAAGTACGTAAAATGTAGAACCTCACCACCTGCACTAAGCACCACTACCTAAAAGGAATGGTACCCCACTCTGCATTGACGGGTGGGAATCACTCTTTGAGCCTCCCTTTGCATTTTGCCTTGTCTATTCGCTCAAAAAGATGTTTTTCATCCTTTGATCAGGGAATCCCCTGTGACTGTCACATTCCCTCGCTGTATGGGATCGGTTTTAGTCAGCCTTACCCAGTCAAGTCAACGTCTTTTTCTGGGTTGACAAATCAATATTTTGATGTCGATTCCAATAACAAAACAAAATACCTGCCTCTAAATGATAATTTATTATGGACTGTATTTTTAAAAATTAAGTTTCAGGGAAGGTTGTAAGTTTTCAGACTTTTCTACAATTTGTTTAGTTTGGCTGCTCATAATACTTGGTGAAATGATTCCAACCTTGCATAGCCTAACCTTGATACTGTCTTCCCCGACTTTAAGTTCAAGGTTTGACTCAGTGCATCGCTCCACAGCCGCTAGATGGTAGTCACGACTGTTTTATCAATTTTTACCAAGGGTTTCTAGGCTAAGGTGCACTGATAATCACATAATTGCTGGGATCTTTAAGTCCATTTCCCTGTAGTTTCTGGTCCATATGCTTCATTGTGTAGCTTTAAAGAATCTCAACGTTAAATTTGAGTTTTTTGTCAAAATTTGTTTGTTGAAAAATTGATTTTTGGCGATCTAGTAGTGTGGGGTACTATTTTCCGCTAAATTTAGGACGCTGATTGGAATGAGTCCTGGACAATCCGAGGGATGACCAACCCCTGTGACGGAATTTGCAGCGTTTCTCCGTTACGTTTCTTTGCTCTGCGTTCATAATGTAATATAACGGTTTTTTGTTTTTGCACAAAAACTACTCCAGCCTTTCTTACTTGTTTGATTGGTTTTTCGGCGAGTGTTTTAATTCATTCTGCCGTAGAGTCGTTCTCAAAAGCTCTATACTCTTCAATTCTCCCCAATAATCATCCTACCGGTTTGCAATAATGATAGACAATAAAAATAAGATGATTAGCTGAAGGGAGTACTGAATAGATTTCTACGGAGAGAGAATGAAATATGAAAGAGGGAAAATATATCGGGTTTGTTTATTGGAGAAAAGAAAGGCCAATAACGGAAGGAAGGAACGAGAATATATAATTCTTGTAGAACGGATAAAGTGATCGATGAAGAACGACTTCTGTAGTAAATATCCCACGCTGAAAAGGGAAATATTACTCAAAAGGCGATGTTGGCAGGACTACAATGTCAGCATAATAATTTCTCCCTCCGCCTTCAGTTAGTACCGTTTCAATCATAAGGCTGTCGCAGACTTTTCTGTATTGACCCCATTACTCCACAGTTACCTGCTGTGATTTCATGTACATTGTCCAAAATAATGAGTTCTCGAAGGTACTGATGTGAGCTACGGAGCAACAGGAAACTAGTTGCTTCAATTAGAAAAATGAAAAAGATGGAAAGTGGGTGTTTTTGGCTTCATGTGCGCCGTAATTTGTCGGGATAAAATAATAGCTTGGAGCTAAAACTAACGAGCATACATGCGAGCAGACGAGCGTGTATCTCAAGTATATCCCGTTTCTGGGTAGGTTCGCAGCCTATCTTACGGTCCTTATAACGGATCTTCCACCTAAATCATTCGTAAAGGGTTAATTGATCATTGAAGTGGATCCACTTTCCGGTCGGTTGGCGAAGTTTCGTGTGGGTGGGATCGATGAGAGCCAACAAGGTATGTCCTGTTGCGCCAGGTGGTCTCCAAATCAGGTCACTAAAAATGAAGATTCGGAGAGACGATCTTTACTGTGTTTAAATTCTGAGACCACTCAGTTTCTTAGCTGCCATTTGTTGCTTGTTACTTGAACTCGTCCTATCAAAGGCGTGCTTATAATGTCCCTCACGCCTAGGTGTCCACTATTCCTAAAATCCATTTTAAACGCTACGAATTCTTTCAAAATGATTTATTATTCCATGGAAGAAGAGTATGGGAATAACAGTGAGATCCAGGACTCATTCCAACAGATTCAACGTCTAACCTTCAATGGATGATACCCCACACGCCTGGGTCCCCAAAAATTTTAAGAGCCTACTTTTGAAAGAGGTATGTAGGTTCCCATTTGACCCATTCCACCTCCGGTGGGCAACAATCGGAACTTATCTCAATGGATTCTGCGACCAAAATTCAAAGGAAAGTGATTCTCCCATGAGCCTAGTTCTCAGAAAATCCCGAAAATACAGTTTCAAAAAACACATTTTTGCCCGTTTCTTTCCCCGAATCGGGACCGATGAAGCTGGAAAGTTTCGAGAACCAAAATTTCAGGTTTTTAGACATTTTTTCTACCAATTACCTAGAGCGGTGGGGACTTAACCTAGTAAACCTTGAAAGTTGACGAATGACGTTGCCTTAATCGTCTTCTCTTTATTTTATTCGTGGAATTAACTATTTGATATCATTCATTTCATCATCATCCCTGGATAACCGAATCGAGACATTTTTATCGACAGTTCGTCGGTTAGAAATTATTGCGTAAATGATGAAGAAGAGTGATTTGCGTGCTTGAGACTTCCATCAATAATAGAACTTCCCTGTCAGAGATCGATGGGAACAAGCAGTTAACCACATTGGTGGATAGTGGCGGAGGGGGTGAACTGTACTTATATCCGCTAGTTCTTCACAATGTGGGTCGCGGTTGTGAATGAAAACCGTGAGGTAGGGTAATGATCTGATGTATTTTTTAGTGTCCATCGAACCCTATTATGTAGCTTTCCACTCGGCGGTCACGTTTGGTGGGCCAAGGACACTTCTTTGAAGGTTTCTGTTATAAATACGCGATTGTACATGCTGAACCAACGCGTTTGAACATGCGTTTTGACAAAGACGTTTGTGATCATGTTTCAACAATTAGGAACGTTAAACGGTGTAGGATTTCACGCGTAGAACCTATGTAGAGCTCCATTAAATCTAAAGCTGCCCCTGATAATTTGCATCATCAAAACTTATGATTATTCTTGACAGAGACAAAACCCGCTGGTAAACCTAACCTTAATCATTTTCACTTTAAATAAAAATAGTTAAGTTTTTCAAATCAAAGAATATTCTTTGACGTCAGCGTTCAGCGTTTCCCTTCCTGCCTCTGTTGAGACAACCCAAGTGAGGTCCACATTGATTTCTTTTTATTTAGTTAGGTTATCACTATTAATGGTTTCACTAACGCCCACTGTTGCGCTCTGGTCAGTATTTTATCTTGTTTATGCAGGTTTATTTACAACAACAACCAAACCAAGGGGAGGAAAGTTTCAGTTGTCTGCAGTTGTCCACTGGAATGCGGAGTCCTGGAAGGCAAGGACTGCTGTTGTAGTTCTTTGCATTTTTGTCTCAAACATAGCAGTTATTTCCCTTTTCACAGGAGTTGTGTCGTCACCGTTCAGCGGTAGATCTTTTTGAAAAATCCATCATCCACACTATTTTTGATACCTTTCATTGTTATAGACAACATCACTGGAAAACAAAAATTGACCAATTTCAGAAGGAGTTGGATAAATTTTCCTCCATGATCAAGGAATAAAATAATAATACACCATTGCGGAACAATTTCCAGCGTTTTCACTGAGCGTGGGTGTACATTTCTAAGTTGAGAAACATCATTTTCCCCCATAACCCTTATTGAAATAGAATGAGGCTTGATTCTGAAAACGATTTTCTTAGTTTGTAATTATTTGAAGTTTTTTTTTCAATTTATGAATTAATATAATTTTTTATTTTTTATACTCAAGGGTGAAAAACAATGAGAAGATTTGAAGAGCAATGAGAAGAACAATGAGTTAGGTATCATTTTGAAGAATGGCCTGTGTCTTAGAAGGATTAGAATGATCCGTGAGTGTCATGCTTGAGAAGCAGGACGCTATGACCATCAAGACCGCGCTCTAGCGACGGTTGAGCCAGGCGTCCAGTTGAACCTCAACAACTTTCATCCCCTAACCTCTCTCTGGCGACGAAATGAAGTTAGTGCCTCCGTCCACTTGAGCTTGTGTACGAGTTTCTTGGGACACAAGAGCCGATTCCTCAGACTTGGCTAAGACTGGTGAACACAGCCAAAGTCCATTTCCTCCGTTGTAATTGGTAGAAGTTAGGATCGAAACATTGCTGAAAGCTTGCAAACCTCTACAAACATGTTTCTCGCTACCCTTCACATTTCAACGCCATTAACTTCGAAGGAGTTTTCGTCCCTCGAGACGTGTTTAATGCCGTCGTTAAAACTTGTAAGGCGTTACAGGAAACACGCTATGAGACTCGCATGTTCCATGTTCCGCTTTTAGGAAAGAGCCCGTGATCGACGTGATATGTAACTTCGACACCCTCTTGTTGACAGTTTGATTTATGCTGGCCGCGTCTTGGACTGTTCGAACTGCTACGTCCTTCATGAATACTGCATGGCTGAAGTCTATGGCGCGGTTGTAACTTGTTCTTAAGCGGGTTGATCGATTCCCTCGATTTCACCCCCCTCCATTTTCGTGATTCTACTGTAAGTTTTACTCATCTGAATTTTGAAAAAATCTTAATATTGTTCATGGACTTGGTTTGGGCCCTAGTTTGTTCACCGCAAAAGTGAGCAGAGTATAGGTATTTTGGGTAAAAATATTATGAGAGATTTTGTGAGTTGTTTACTCCTCAAGATTTGTAGACCTAGGATTGTGAAGCACCATTTTCCACCCTATTTTAGACGACGCTGAAATGGGTTTGCGACAGATTTCTGTGTACGTTTTTAGGGATTCGCTTTCTCGAATGAGCTACCTCTTGAATGATGAACTGTTGTAGATTAATCTGCTGGGTTTTCCTCAAATAATTCTTATTTGTCGTTTTCCCTTCCCTTCACACTCAATATTCTGTAAATAATTCTCGGCGAATGTGTCTGCTGAAGGCATTTTGTTGACTCACCGTTCTCATATTAGTCTTTCAACCACTTTCTGTTTGCACAGGGCGTTCCTCCAAACTGTAAAAACTCTTTTGTTCCCCTCGTCGGACCGAAAGGGTCCTGTGATATTACGTACTTCAGTTTCAAAGAAGGTACCGTCGTCCCTCACTCAACAAGCTCTTCACTTTGATTAGATGGAGATCCACAAAAAAGAGATTGCTCTCCTTTTGGGACGACACGGGGGATTTTTCTCTGGTAAAAGGGCCTAGCTAATGTAAGAGCTTATTTTCCAAGCTCGTTCTGATTGCTGTGGAATTGCCCGTTTCGGCTTAGGCTTTTCGCTGCAATCAACTGTCTCATCTAGCTGGCAATTCAATATCTTAGCAGTGAATGGCCTCCTCCCATTAGCAGGAATCAATGTAATGTTACTCTGTAACATTACTTATTACATTATTTTTGTGGAAAAAAAAGGTTTCATAACGTTGCTTATGCATGCAGGGTTATATATGTCAACCAATAAGGTTAGCAGCCTTCAATGTGTCGATTCTACCACTCATTTGCAACAAAAAATGTCTTAACGAATTTTTTTTAGAGCCTTTGTTTCCGAGTTATTCACAATTTAAGACTGTTTTCGTTTTTTCGACCTGACGTCACTAAATCGGCCATTATTCCTTCAATTTACAAGATAATCTCAATTCTGAGTACACGGTTGAAAATAGCGTCAAATTTCCCTTCTGATGGGACCCTCAACGTCCAATAGTTGAGTAGGTGGTATTCGTTAATCTAGCCTGAAGTTGGAAAATTCATAAAAACGCATGTCAACATTCAACCGGGTAGAAATGTATTGATCAGATTTAAGATTATCTTGTAAATTAAGGGAGTTATGGCCGTTTTAGAATCCTCAGGTCGAAAACACGAAAACAATTTTGAATCTTGAATAACTAGGAAACGATGCCTCTAAAAATAAAAAAAATTCCTTAAGACATTTTTTGTTCCAATTGAGTCGTAGAATCGACCCCTGTACAGAAGTACGAGGCAAACTGCTGTCCATATTTTATGGTTAACGGTTCGAGGAGACAAAAACTAGTTATGTACAGGGTAGTATGGGTTTTCCCTAATCTAAATTTCACTCACTAAAAAAAAAAAAGGTTTCTCTGCGATTCACTACTAAATAGTTGAAAATTTGCTCTCAAAGCAATTCCGTAGTGGGTTTACCGCGTGCAAGTCATTTCTTACATTTCCATGGTCCGTATAAATTAGGCGTACAAACGGTGTACCTCAATTTTATAAGATCGCCCTCTTTTGCCGCTCTTAGTCCGTTTTTGAGGAATGGGAACGTTAAACATGTTCGGTCACCCTCGGCCCCTTCCGATCGATACAGTTTTATTGATTATCGAGGGCTGAAATTCCATCGTGGAAATTCCCCCAGGTTCATTCTCCTCTCGCCCGGGACCAGTGTCGAAGAGCCCTTTGTCCTACGATCGCCAGGGTGAGGTTTTGTATGGAATCCCTGCCATTCTGAGCGTGGAGTGTCGTTCGGGAGCGGAACTCTGGTACTGACGTGGTTGAAAGCCTCTCACCCCTATAAAGGCGACAAGGGGGTTTCTGAATTCACCGTGGAAAAGCTGGTGAAGCCGTTTTTTGGCGTTACGCCCACTGTACATTGGGCGGGGTCCCACGTGTTCAGAGGGATTCTCCCAGAACTAGGCCACCCATCCCCTTTGACCCTGGGACTGGGTTCTCCCACACTTGAGGCTGCACCTTCACAGTAAACAAGAATATCGAACCATAGGAAGCTACCGGACAGTCCGCCATTGAAATAATAAAAACGCTGCAAATTAGGCGTAACTTGCTAGTAAGGGAAAGCAAAGTACCTAAATAAATAAAAAAGACGAAAAACCGCTGCCAGTTCGTTCACAGGGGTTGATTATTTCTCGGAGCATGGATAAAATAGGGGGAAAACAGTGAGTATGGGGTGTCCCAGACTTTATCCAATTGATTCAGCGTCAAATATTTAGTGGAAAATGATACCCCACACGTCTATATCGCCAAAAATCTAGAGAATCCATTTATCAAAAAATTTGGTCCCCCCAATTTGGTCCGGGACCCATTTTGTGGCCAACTAGACGTCCTCGAAACTGTTCAGCCTGATCGGACCTGTTTGTGTTTTTTTTTTTTTTTTTTTTTTTTGAAGAATGGATTTTTGAGGATAGACGTGTGTGGTGTCATTTTCCACTTAATTTTAGACACTGAATCAATTGGAATGAGTTTGGCTCACTCCAAACTCACTTTTCCCCCCATTTTTTTCCACGTTCTTGGCCCGAGAAATAACCAACCCCTCCGAAAGCAGCGCTTTTGTTCTAGACATCACGTTGTGTAACTTTTTTTTGGCCCGATTGGAGATGGTCGAACCTTCATGAGCTTGAGTATAAAAACATGGGTTGATTATTCAAGGAATAAACAACTGTTGCGAGCTCGCACTGGCACCGGTCAAATGGGCTACTGGCGTCGCAAGGTCGGCGACCTGTGGAGGTTTAAGGGTCTCGAACATTCGGGAACCTCCCCGTTCGTCCCAGAACGTTCTCGATCGGGCACCAGGTATAAAAACAGACCCACGAGCACCGCCCAGAGCAGTTCAATTCGGAGTCCGGATATAGACGCTTCTCGGGTTATAAATCGTGCCGCGCCGCGTTATAAATAGTGCGACAACCGCGTTACAACCGTGTATTGTGATTCTGTCATTGTGTAAGTGCGCGAATGTGAACAGTGTATGTACTCAAGCGAACAATTGTTAATAAATTATTTACTAAAGAATATAAATCGTTACACAACCATAGAGGTGGACAAACTCACTTTCCTCGATGAAGCATTTTCAAGTAACTCCTCTTTGATGGCTGATTTGTGCAGATGAACTGAGGATTTCCTCTTTAAATCAAATTGTTCAATATCGCTGCGCTAGCTCAGTATGGTTAAAAAATACCTTACCTCGTTGAACTAATATTGAGGAAGTTTCTACTCTGTTGTTAATGACCGGTCGTTCCTTTCCCGCTTCACGAGTTTGCCATAGAAGAGCTCCTTGTTAAAGTTGACCCACCCTTCGGCTCAGGGGCTTCTGTTAACAGTACGATCGATGAAATTTACGACTCTCCACCAAAGGTCTGTCAATATTCGTCCGTTTAATGGAAGAAAAATGACTCAAGTTTCCTCGACTTCTACCGCCAAGACGCGATAGTAGAAGGCGATCTATCTTCATTACTACACTCCCTCCCACCTGAAGGGTGTTCTTTTTCAATGGACGTTTGGTATGAGCTACCGTAGGTAATGGCTCCCATGGTGATACGCCGATTCTTTCGTAATATTATTGAGTAAGCCTGTCCTGAAACATTGGATAAGAGCTCACAAGAGGAATCTACTCGAATTACCTGTCGCCCTCATTTCGTTTTATACCTTTTTTTTCTTCTTCTTCGTTTCAATGAGTCGTTCTTGATCTATAATATTGGGAGCTCCAGGACTCCTACAACCAGTATCGTGTTCTTCCTCTTCCAACGAGGTAATCTTGCATCAACATCGCTGTCCTCATCAAATTCTATCTCTTGTTTGAAGAGAATACTTCTCTCGAAAGAATTTTGAATGGAAATTCCTTCCTTGGCCGAAAACAACTCATGGAATATCCATCTGTGGTGGAAAGAACAAAGGGAATCCATTTCGAGAGGAAACCCGTTTTAAAATTCGAAGCAAGTTCCGAGAAGTTGAGTTGATGGAAAGGAGGAAACTTTATTGACAATCATTAGGCGATCTCAGCAAGATCCGCGCCTGTGTAAAGTGTGAAGTGGTAATCGAACCCATCTCGTCAGCAGTAAATCTTCGGAACTCCTTTTGCTTTCGAATTGCTTCGAAAAAAAGGCCCGAAGTTAACGCAAAAAAGGAGTGCGATTTTCGCGAATTCCACAAAGCCCCTTCCTTTCCTTTTAAGACTTCCAACGAAAGCCATATTGCTTATATTGAGTTTCTAATGCATTATCGTTATAATTTTAAGCAAAATTCGCAGAGAAAGCGATTTTGTTGAAATATTATCAATTAATACTTCGAACAACTCATCAGTGAGACCTTTAAGGATGGTTACCCTTCTGCAAAAATATCCCACCTAAATATCAGTTCCCCATTTGCATTTGACCCGGATAACGAGAAGATAACGAGGGCTTGTTTGGGGGAGGAAAAGAGAAAGATGAGGTCAAGTTACCCCCGAGAACTTGCGTAAAATGTATGGAGGAAGGTCGTTAAAATGCGTATTGTTAGCCCAGTAAAGATGAAAACACGCTGCGAATTCTTTCACACGGGTTGGTTATTCCTCAGACCAGGCGCATGGAGACTCATTTCTTCAACATGGGGAAACAGTGGTTGTGGCGGGTTCCGGACCCATACCAATCGATTCAGTGTCCAAAATTTAGTGGAAAATGATACCCCACACGCCTAGATCGCCAAAATATCGAAAATCCATTTTTCGAAATACACATTTTGACCCCTACACCGCCCACATTTGGTCCGATCGGGCTGAAACGTTTTGAGGACCAACTAGAGCCGGGAACAGGCTCCTGACCCAAATTTCAGATTTTTAGAAAATGTTTTACTACTAAAAACGGCGCAGACGGCGGACGGACAATTGACTTTCTTGACCTAGACACCTTGAACGTCCAGAAAAAAAATTGTAGGCCTTATCGGAGAGGTTGACCTTTTGCATGAAAACATAGGTTGATTATTCAAGGAATAACCAACCAAAACTCGAGTCCACAACAGGGAGGATATTTTCATTAGGCCTATGTGTTCTGTGATTATCTGAATTCTTTCTCGAAATCAAATGAATGTGATAATGCACCCTTAAACAAAAATTCGGATCATAAATTCGTTTAATTCTGTGGTTGTGAATATAATGGTGTAGAATATTATGAATTTCTTGAAATGAATGATTCTATCTATTCTATGCTTACAAATAGGTATCGAATCTTAAATCAAAAGATGCTATTTTTGAAACGAAAGCAATACCTACTAATTGTTTCCTTTGCGAGTGAAGGAGTTTACTGTGTTTCGGAGATGACTCAATTTGATTCCCTCACCCCCGCTTGACTATCTTGGCTCTAGGTGAGAGTTTCTTATCAGATAAAATTAGTTCGGTTAGGGACGCGAATAACGTCACGCGGCTGCGATTCTAAAATAAACCATAAATCCGCCCTTGGTCGTCGTCTCTTGACAATGAAATTCTCCGAGGCAGTTATTTTAGGGTTGAAGGGCGAGCAATCAATTCCCATCCTCCGTTGGATACTGCGAGTCACGTTTTGTCGCGGGCATGGGACTCGTATTCGTCGATTGAGAGTTTCATTGGAAATTTGTCACACAGATCTCTCCTGAGGTGCCGTTAAAGAGAGTTATTTAGACGGATCTTACGCCAGCGGAACTATCTGTTCTCATGAATCACAATTGATGGTTATCCGTTCGCAGTACGTTCTCATTGCAATTTCATCGAGCTTATCAATCACACATCGATTTTGTGTTGATACTACAAATTTGCTCTCTGCTTTTGAATCATAAGCCATATTTATCTTAATACGAACATTTGAAGGGAACATCGTGAACACCTCTCAACCCCCTTCTTCTAACAGGCCTTCGGTTGCCGCAAATATTTACCAGCGCTGAAAGCATTATTTCCAAATATTTACACTGAACGCCACTTGTTTCTTTGTTTCATATCACGCGAAGAGCGTTGAATGTGATTGACGCTTTTGTCTTCGATTAATTTCTGTTATTCAAGTTCATTCGCATCGAGTTTCACTTGGAAGAGTTTCGACGTCGAGTATATACAACATAACCCCCACCCCTACAAGGCGTATAGTTAGCCAGGACTATTGTGGAGCACGGTAATCTTATCCAAATAAGGTCTGGAAAAAAATCAATAAAAAAGGGTATATCGTTAAATTTTCAAAAACAGGAGGGGGTTGTTGTAATCGCTCTTATGTCAAGAATGGTGATCCAAATTCCGGAAATTTCCCCCTGAAAATCCAGATTTCGACTCAACCATCGACCAGGTGCATAGGGCCACATACATAATCAAACAGGAGGAAAAGCAAGTCTGCTCTGCCAGAAGCGTTTAGAATAAACGCTAGTGTTCCAAAAGGGATAGTACTCGGTCCATATGATTTTTAAGAAATCCTCAAATGTTGAATTTTGCCCATTCTTCCCTCGAATAGGAGAATCGTTACTGGGTTACAATTGACGACTGTTTCTGTCCTCTTGAGACGATTGTTGAATCCAATTTGGAGGCTGAGGCCTCATGTTGGTAGTATTGGGTCCGATTTCCTTTCTTCTCCTGTCGCTTGTGAACGCATCTTATTTATTGTGCCAAAATGAAGTATGTCCTCATCATGCGTTGTATTGATTAGAAAAGTCGCTAGTTGACGAATAGACATTTGGGTCAGACAAACAATTCCCGTGTAATCATGATTGGAGCGAGTAAATTTTAAGTTGACGACTTGGCCACTAAAAGCCCTTTAAAGACCTAAATTGAAACGCATTATAATCATTTCTGCCTATTTCATTAGTCTGATGTGCCAAATTTGGTCGAATGGATTGTCGTGAAGTGCTTTAGGGCATTCAATTGTCTAGATCTCAAGGGAACAGTCAACGAATTCCATGGGGAGGTTAAACTGGACGTGAACACTTAATTGAATTAACGGTGGACAATACCTTCGTCCTAGTTTGGTGCAGTGGTGGATTGTTGGATGAGGAAGGGGTGGGGTTTAACCCGCTCACAGTCGACTAGATCACAATTGCGGCTGTTGTCTACCAATGTTGCTTACGCTTCAACAATTCTACCCCTCGTTCTAGGCCATGGTTTTAGTGTTTGTGACGTTGCCGACAGAACTGAACGGAATTGGTTTAATAGGCGAATCCCTAACGCGAGAAGGGGAATAACCCGCAATTTACTCACCCAATAAAACAATTATTGGTGAAGATCGTTTCGAAAGAAGCTGTAAAACGGCTTGGCGGCAGTAAACGGTAGACTACAAGCTACTTCACGATTCACTGTCTCGTGGGGTCGTGAAAACGGAAGAGACCCTGAAAACCTCCGCTCTAAACGAGTCTGAGAATGAGTCTTTCTATCGAACGTAAAAACTTTGTCGATTCGAACTCTGGGAAGCCGTTCATCAACTCGGACTGCGCTGTTCCGCGTGAGCTTGAGAAGAGCAAAATCGTTAGCTTCAACTTTGCAGTTCCCGAAGAGCTCTGGAGCTCGGCCATATTTTTATTGCGGTAGATAAAACTTCGTCTGCATCAGTCGTGGTCCTCAGCTCCTGGTTAATGAGTGGAGTTTGGCAAGTTCCTTGAGGAAGTCCTCGTAAATTGCGAAGACTTTCTTGATGAGGTCTTTTCCCGGGATCATATATCTCAGTTCAATAGTCAAGTGGAAGAAATCAAAGCAGTATAGAAAGTTGATGTTGTGGTCGATGAAATCGGGTTAGTAACTTCTACATTAGTACAGATCTGTTCAATTTCACAGGAATATCACGATGTGGAGGGATTTAGAATGTGACAGGTCAATTTATACGTTTCGTTTAGCGCTGAAGAACGTGGATTTCAATTGCCCAGGATCGGCAATTTCGAACAGAGGCTTCTTCAGTTGAGTGGGAGGAGTCTTCGTGGAACTGGTGTGCGGCTGGAGACTTCGTGGGGGTTCGGGCGCCATCGGTGTTTTCCACCCTCGCGATTTCCACTCCAGCTTGATCCGATAGTAAATAACCCTGCCCATTGACTGTCGCGAGCCCTTTCAATGGCCCATAGTAGCGCTAAATCCGCCACCGATATTGTGTTCGCCTCCGAAGGCAGCCCACAATCAAGTAGGGGAAAAAAAAGTCTCAAGTTTTATGGGAAACGTCAGAGCATCATTCTATCCTAGGGGCTTCTTGACAGGGCACTGAAAAGGTCAATATCCTTCGAAAAAGCGAAGTTAATTCTTTCACATTCTGTTACATTCCTGTAAATTCTGGGTCCTTTTGAACTGATTCTGATCCTCAATCAAAATTTATTGACCGATTCGTTCAACCGCCGTCAACTGGGCAGCACGGCCATAAAAAGCAAATTGTCGCACCGAAATACAGCAATGTTTCGTTTCAAGTTGGTGTTGAAGCCCGGACTTGTTGATTTAGAATTTGGATTTCAATTTGATTCGCATCATTGTTCAGCTTTGGCTCTTATGTGGCCATTAGATGTGTCCCAGCAACTAAAAGTTGTTGGATTTGGAACCATTAGAGATCTACAACTTTTGGTCAAAGTGGAATTCAAGTGGTACAACGTGGGTTCTTGGCCCTTGCAGTTATCGAGCGACTTTATAAGGACCCGTGAGCCCTAATGTTGTCCACAGTGTTGTCACCAAAGTGATTTTTGACTTGTCGTTGCTGATTTGTTTCCTATGATCCGATTGAGGCACAAATAGCTGCTGATGCAGTGGACTTCAACGTCACCCATAAAAGGCTGTCAACGGAAAATTCCTTCCGCGAGGAGTAGGAAAAGTGGAGTAGATTATAACAGGGTGGGACGTCGCCCTGAGGGGTGAAAGGGGTTGAAGCTGATCACCATGGCAACCCCCTCCCGCCCCTCCGCCTCCGTCAACCGCCCCTCCAAAGCTCCGGCAGACGAACGACTCAGCTGCCCCAGTCGTTCGCTCGGCGCCCTCTAGAACGAGTCACCCTGTTGCTGGGCCTTTCGTAACACGAGGGTCTTTGCGACTCTCAACGCCCCCATCAATCCGAATTGTCCTTCCTCTTAAACCGATTTCTTCCTCGTAGCCCCATTCCCTCATCAATGAAATCGTGACCATGCCGAGATGGACTATCAGTGCATCATCGTGTACACAATCATTACCATCCTTCCCAACAAACCACCTCCTCCGGAAATCAACGATCATCAAACCGGATGTCTTGCTTGGATCAAACGATGGATCAAAAGGTCCTCTCATTAACGATTTTTGATGTCAGATTTATGGCTTGAATTTTTGTCTTTTTCCAAGATAAAAGCTTTTGGCTCTTTTTTTTAATCCTGCAGTTCCAGTCGAACTTTTCAGTTTCCTGTTTCCGCATTGTCGTTCTGTTTTGATGACAAATAACGAAAGGCTGGCTTTTGCATTGCTTGCGATTGCGTGGCCAATTCGTGTTTTATTAGTGTTGCCTGCTGGTGTCTTATTTTGATTTGAACCAAATAATTTTGGATGTGCGGCAAATGGCTAATTTCAAAATAAATTGAGTGCTCACATGTTCGTATGCATCCATGATGACCCGTTTGAATTACTGCTTTATATTGGAACTTGAGTAGGGGCTGCAGTTTTTGATTGGTGCCGTTTTTGGTTGGTTATTCCATTATTTATTTGGTTATCCAACCGAAATAAATTTTGATGTCTAGACCAATAAAGAAAAATGTCCGTCCGTCCGCCGTCCTTTGGTAGTAGACAATTTTCTAAAAATCCGAGTTGGAAACCCGTTTCCCGCTTTAGTCGGTCCTCGGAACTTATAGCCCATCAGACCGAATTCGGGAAGGGTAGGGGTGAGAATGTGTTTTTCGAAAAATGGATTTTTGTGATTTTCGGCGATCTAGGTGTATTGGGGGGTACTGTTCTCCACTAAATTTTGGACGCTGAACCCATGGGTACACGCTAGAGGTGGATATGAGTCATAAGGCGTTTTGTGTATAATTTTCCATTAAATGTTGGGCGCTGAATTGTTTGAAATCAGTCAGGGACACTCCACACTCACTATTTTCCCCATAATTCTACTCCAAGGAATAACCATCCACTGTGTGACCATTTGCGGTAACTTGGTCTTGTGAACGGGTCGTCGGTTTAATTTTGATGTTGTTCGTCCGGTGAAATAATATTTTAATACATTTTTACCCCAGTCCCCTGTCCACCAAATAATCGGGGATGATTTTTCGCTTCTAAGGCTACACGGCTGATGTTTGCTTTTGCCCTTTTCGCTTTTGTTTTCAAACCCTTCGGGCCTAATGATGAATTGACGTATACCGCGTTGAATGAGGTCTTAATCTGATTGTAATCTGCGCGGGGCCATCTCATTTCCACCCAATCACGCCGAGTGGTCGCTCCCCTAGTTTTGCTAACAAGAGGGATTGACGAGGGACAACAATGTCAACAAGTTGCTGTCAATTTCGTCCCTGAGCTAGACAAGAATACGGATTCAGGTATTTAAGCAGAGGTGATCGCAAGCACTTGGTCAAAATCACTCATTTCGTCCATATTTGACAAATAATAAGGTGTTTTAGAGGGATGGTGGCAGTTATCTTCTCTCATGACGCGGGTTATGCCCAGTAAAGACGTATTTCGACAATATGAACTCAACCAATTGTCTTTACTCTTCGGATTCCACCCCCAGGGTTTTCTTTCTTGTCTTGAAAACATCGTAAAAGGGTGGTTTATGTAAGGAACGTGACCGAAATAATCGGCTGTTCTTGGAGAATCTCATCTTGATCCTGACCGATCCCTTCGTAAAATTCCACAAGTTGACTGGACGCTTCAACTCTTTTTTTCTTTACATCCGGGAGACGTGAAGGCCCAATCAACTTTACATTTTTTTCTAATTAAGTTCATTTTAGAATCGTTTGTCTACTGAAACTGTACCTACTTACACGAAACCGTAAAATATAAAAATATTAGATCATCGCCTACCTCAGCATACCCATTATATCTTATTCTCCCCATTATTGGTCCCTGACCAAACTTTCAGATTTTTAGCAAATTTTCTACTACGAGTCTGTTGAGGTAAGTATTTGTTTCTTGAAAATCGATTCTCGGGTTCTGAAATGTGGGATGTCATTGCCCACCAAATTTTGGACGCTGAATCCATTGAAATGGGTGCGGGAACGATCAGTGCCCTCCGTAGGTGGGTATGGGTCAAAATGGGTACCTAACTGCCTATTTCGAATGTGGCTTTTTAGGTTTTCGGGTACCTAGGCGTGTAGGATATTCTTTTTCCACTAAATTTTGCATTCTGAATTCATTAGAATGAGTCCAATACACTCTACACACACTTCTTTCCCCAACCCATAAATAACCAACCATCATGAAATAATGTACAGGTTTTGTTGGAATGAGCGACTTCCCAATCTTAAGCTGGTTCGTCTTCCATCGGTTATCTCCTTCCTAACTGCGAAGCTTATGAGGTTGAGTTTGTCAAAGAGGACTCTCATAAATGAAGACATCCCACATCCTTGCCATTCCTACGACAACTTCAGATCTTTTATTTTACTGCAGACCCTCGTCCCTCCAATCCTCGGCGAACCTTTCTTGTGATGAATGTCGTTAAGCCTATGAAAAACACCAACTCACAGCAAATTCTGCAAATTTATCCTAAACAAGTTCCTTGGAAAATGAAAATTTGCATCCTCGGCTCTTCTCTCCGGCGGTAAATTCTACAGTTCTTGAAGTAGAATGCCATTGGGTTCGATCGTGCATCATGGAGTACGTTTGCTTCCATTCATCTGCCGAATGATGCAGCTGCCGACGAGTCAAAACCCAAGTTGCGTTCTTCTCCTGATTGGCCTTCTTTCACTAATGTATGCGATTTCTAACTTCTATCAGTCACCAGCTCTGCACCCAATTCACATCTACTCCAGGGATGTCGTCCAACGTGAGTTTGCAGTCAGATCGATGCAACTACAACAAGTAGATCGCGCTAAATTTCCGCGCAATGCAGAGAAATTTAGTTAATCCTATGGTTTAATCCTGCTCCTATTTGTCCCCAATCCAGCTGCACAGTTCCCCGCAAGGAAGGATGTCAGTGTGTGTTATTGATCTGTGCTGCCTGACTTCTGTGGACGCTCCACTTAGCTTCTCTACTCCATCGCAGCTTGGTATTTTTATTAAACGACGTTACTCTTGATTCATAACATTCTATTTATTAGGCCCCTATTTATAATTGATTCCCAGGTATGATTGACAATATCATGATTGAATATTGAAAAATATCAGCTGAAAAGAGACCGTAGGATGGCTTAGCGAAAAACTGAACGTACAGTATTTTCCCATCGGGCGTGGAACTGATTACAAAATTCTCTTACGGATTGGTACCCACCTGAGAAGTCTTGACACGTCCTTTTAATTCATAACAATTTGAGAGCATTCAGGCTACTGTGAACATGTCCTATTCACCAAGATTTGCACAATTGATAGGTGATCACCACCAGAACAGCAATTTACAGATAAATTCTGGCCCAGTTTTGACGTGGGACTGTCATAAAACACCGTACGTTATAGAAATCTTCTCAGAACTCGTCCTTTTCGGTTGATGATTCAAGGAATAATTCCAAAGATCAATCATCCCTCTCCGATTGGCGCCAGAAGTTACAGTAAATTTTTCATGATGTCTGGATCAATGAACCCAAATAACTGTCCGCTATTCGCCTTTTATACGTAGTAGATAGAAGACAATTTTCCAAAAATTTTAAATTTTGGTCAGGGACATCTTTCTGGCTCTAGTTGCTCCTCGAAACTTTTCAGCCCGATCGAAGGTATGGGCAAAAATAATTTTTTAAACTAGATTTTTGTGATTTTTAGGAAATTAGTGGTATTGTTCTCCCCTGTTGGACTGGCAATGAGTACCACACTCACTGTTTTCCCCATACTCTTGCTCCAAGGAATAATCAACCATTGTGGAAGAATTTGCAGCACTTTTACAACTTGAAGCATCGCTTCCCGCATCATATGACTGCTTGTCGGAAAATCTTATCTTACATTTCCCTCTCTACCCAGAGATGTTTTCTTCTGCTAGATACCTTCGAGTCACGCCATTAAGGCGTCAGTTTGCCACTCAATGAAGGCAGCAGTCAAGTATTACGGCTGAAACATCTTAGGATCCCGCACCCGTATTACATTGCAGAAGCGTCGCCTGCGCTTGATGGGACCTGCGGAGGCCATTTGGCTCTATTGTCTCTCCCACCGTCCGGCAGTTATGGAGATACATGAGGATTGCTTCTCATGTATCTCTTGACCTCGTTCGTATCCTCTGTAGGTACCAGATATTTTCTGTAATTTACGCACAGGCATTGTACGAGGGACGTTTACGGCTTTTCTTAGTTTTTGTTCAACTTTTGAGTTTCAAGGTAGGTCTAATCTGGTTTTCTACGCACTTATGCGTCTTTTTTGTGTCGCTACTGGGCTCAGTGCCTATTGTCTGGATTAAGGGTAGTTGAACGGTCACAAAAACATAATTCTAAGTGCTGAATATGTCTTCTGCCAATGAAACTCCGAAAGACACCAGAGCGTGTGCAACTTCACATTTCTTGAAACTCCATTGGTCTCAGAAATATTCTCATGACCTGTCGTAAATTTCCCTCTACAATGAAATGTCGTGATGAACCATTGTTTTAGTGCAACGTTGAACAATTCCTTACAAATGAAGGATGTCTGACGTCGTCGTTGGTCCCCTCTGGCGATGGTTCATTATTTCTCATGTGTCACCAATGTTCCGACTTGAGACGATAGCCTTCATCACTGAGGAAACAGGCCTACACATTACCGAGAAATATTTGTTCTCATCTCATAGATCCAGTAGTTAAGGTTATAAGGGACCGCCGCCTAGTGAGATTTTAAGATAAGTGATGGCACTACGATCGCATCAAGATTGGTTCCCCTTTGTCTTAGCAAAGTTTTACTTATCTAATGGAGGGGATTTCCTTTTGAGTAAAATTTGAGCGTTAGCAACGTTTAATATCATCTATAAATTTGAATATTCGGAAGAATTGTTTTAAAAAATCTAGAAACAGCGCATATTCCTACGTTATGGAACTATGATTTAAAACAATAATAAGTCAAGTTCATGCAAAATCTCACTCCCGGGCGCATAGGAAAAAACTAGTGAGGCATCATGTTGAAGAAACTGAGGACAACTACCTATCAAATTGGCGCGTCGCCTCTTCAGCGAATTGCCAATAGCATAGCAATATAATCTACAGCATAACTTTTCCACTCATAAACCTCTCTGAGTATGATTCTTGTTCCTTCTTAGCTCTGCCGTTTCTTATCGAATTATTCCTTTCTCGCTCATTCTCGACTAATAGTGCAACTTCTTGCAGCTTCTGCAGAATATCTCCAGCACTTGCTTTGATCTTTTAGAACGGTATACTTTCCTCCTCTTCAGATCCCTCCGACCACCTGATGCGGATTTTAAGCACAAATCAAATCCGTCTAGTCCACTTCAGTGGTGTCGCACGTTTGAATGAACGGTGGTTAAATATTGAAGTAGAATAGTAAATTCTAGAATTTTTATAGGTCTGGGAAAAAGCACCATTCCTTGAGATGCCCTGAGAAGTTAATAAGAAAAGAGTTTTTCCACAAGAAGTATTTAGGACCCATTATGAAAATACCCATCTTGACCCATGTCTGTGCTGGGATCCACCTCTATCGATTCAGCGGCCAACATTTGATGAAACATAACACACTCGCCCAGGTCCTTGAAAATGTGTATTGAAATACGATTTCCAGAATACACATTTTCACCCATAGCGGGCGACCTCCTATCTGGGCAAAGAAGCTGAGAATGTTGTCTACATATTGAACAAAATTTCCAACTTTTAGGATCATTTGAAAGAACTTCTTGGCCCAGATAAATCTATCGTATTTTGATTCCTCGCACTTTAGAACGTGGTAAATGAAGATTTAAACTGTTTTCAAGCAAACACAAGGATGTTTTATTCCAGTAAGAACGACAGGCGTAAAGGATCTATAACATTCTGGAAGTTCTACGAGTTAAGCTGACTATAACATCTAATATATGTTATGCTCAAGCTCAGTATGCCCCAAATCAGCGTTCGAATATCTCAGCGCACAGATCAAATATTCGGACGTCTTTCTTGAAATAGAACTCTCGATTTCTGTTGTACTTCCTTACGTGAAGCATTTTTGATGATCTTCGCGTGCCCTTGTCTTATTTCCTACGTCCTGTTGACTGCTGCTGGCCGCTTATTATTTATTAGAAATCGATTTTGTGTTATTACCTAAAGGCCGTGTGGGTCGTGACCCTATTGTTATCTCCCATCCATTACCTTGGATGATGGGTTAATATTAGTGTCGTGGACAACGATAACGTGACATTAATGGTACAAATGTTCAATGTTCGCTTAGTAATTGAGCCATGGAATTGTTCTAGATCCTCCCTCAACAGGGAGAAACCCCATAACGCAAAATTCTCTCTAATAAATTTGATGTAGAAGTTGGAGAAGCAGAATACTCTCTCTGTATCCAGTTTTTCGCACGCTCCACCATGATCCTCTACTTCTTTTTACCACAAGTTTTAATAATATTTCACGTAAATATTATGAGGAGTCACGTCTCGGTTGTCGTATTAAGTTTCACCCGAGTTTTAGACGGCATTGGACGTAAAAGAATGTATTCTGAGTATATAAGTAGAACGAGCAAGTTAGAAGTTGAGTGGATATCCTCAAGGAAGCTTCTCTCCCGAACCGTTCGCCTGGAGAGAAACAGCAAACTCAGTGACTGCCCTGTACAGGGAAATTTATATTCTCGAGGGAATCCCATCGGGAAAGTTTCCATTAACGGACCAAATGAACCGAGTGTGAAACAAATGAAGACAGGCGCAGATAGCGGAATTTACGTGGCCCAGGCAAGAGAAAAATACGCGAATATATTGAATTAGAATTCCCATGAGAACGAACTGTGCAAAATTTATCTCTTTCTTGATAAAAGCTGTTGTTTGCTTGTGTTCTACAAGTGCCCTACGTAGGCAACAAAAGCGGCAGAACTGAGTAACCTGGTACTTTTGCCCTTCGTTGGAGAGAAAAAATATGTAAAGATACGAGAAGTCTAGTGAGTTCGAGTTTTGTATAGGATTTGAACGAGAGACGCGATGGCTAAAGCAGAAAAGAGAATAGCAGAAAAGTGATATCCACTCTGTGAGCCAATGGAGACGTGATGGTGTTCAGTTGCGCATTCCCTGAGCTCTGGTGCATCAAAAAAATGTTTGTATTTTGAATGACAATATGTTTGTCTTAGCTGCAAACTTGGCAAAGAAGATTTACGTTTTCGTTCACAAGAGATTGACTCCCCAAGTTTCCAAATGAGAGCCGAAAACTCGATTTTTGGTTTATTATTCCTTGAATATTTTTAACCTATGTTTTCATGCCAGAGGTACATCCCTCTCCAGGGACCTCTATCCAGCTCTTGTTGGACATAGAAATTTTTCAGCACGATCGGACTAAATTTAGTGTGGAATGAGGTGAAAATGAGTTTATAAAATTGGATTTTCGGGATTTTCTGTGAAAAGGGCATCATTTTCCAGTAATTTTTGAACGCTGAATCCATTGAGATGAGACCCGAGATGGGTATTTTAATTTAATACGTTTCACTACCAAATATTGGATCGAATCGGGTATTGCAACGTCACTACTTGATAGTGAAACCTAACGATTAATCGTTTTCGAAACCACATTCTTGCTCACAACTCTGCCCAAGTGAGCAGTTACCTGGGAGCAATTTTGGCTGTAGGGCAAGGGGTAGGTGGATGATGGAGGGAAGTAAGGAGAGGCGGAAGGAGGATAGGATGATCCTCGATGTGACAACTAACACTAATCTACTAAAATATGACACGTAACAAGAGCATTTCTAGGAACTAGAAATCGGGGAATCGATTGATCGAGGATCAATCTGGGGCGAGTCATGGCTGCACTCATGGCTTGTATTGGCATTGGCATATATTATCAGATGCAGAACAACCCATCTCTAATCAAGACAGCAGGCTACAAAAGGGCCTAATAAGGCGCTTCTAGATCTGCTGGTGACAGTATGAAACGCGTATCAGATGATGACACTGTACACCCCTGTCATCAACCATGTTTGGTTGACAGCTCCCTCACTCTTATATGTGGCCTCTTTCCAGCCCAATTCTCACATCTTTATCGAATTGGGCCATTTTCCGTATCTGTCGTTGCAAGACAAAAAAAAAAAAAAATTGATGCGGTCGAGATTTGATAATTGTGAACATTTGACCTGCTTAAAACGATATACCTCTTTCTCGATGCATATTCCTCTAATAAATTCACAGTAAATAACGCAATAATTGCGTTATTTACTGTGAATTTACAATGAACAATTATTGTTCATTGTATTGGGTCACATAGTTTTTATGAGTTAGGTGAAGGCTTGTGTGCAACATTGGGGCTGGAATGAATCACTCGACTTGACTTCTTGCAATTTAAAATGGATGAGAATGCTCCAGGGATGATAAATCACAGTGATTGTAAAGTGACATTGATACAGAAATCGACGTTTTGAAAATCATTACATTGAAGGGAGACTATAACCCTTCGGCTGAGACCTTCTTTACGAGTATTGATTTTATATTTTCTCTCCTCGATGTTTCCTTTGCCAACTTTGATACAGGCCCTTGCCATGTGTTGTGGGGGAGGGGGTTATCCGGCGAACTTCACCTTCAGCGACTCAGAAGATCCGCAAACAACGAACGAAAAACAGATAGGTCATTCTGCTCTGGGACAACTCCTGTTGGTTCGTCCTTCACCTAGTTTGGATTGATGTTGTGTGCACCGTGCACCTATTCGAAAACATCCTAGTAGGAAAGGGTTGTGAATCAAATGGAATCTGAACAAACAAGGTGGCTGGGCGTCGTATCATTCGCCTTTATGGCAATTTATCGAGAGAGTTCGTGTTTTCCGTCCCTTCTCGTCAAAATATGATTGAACGTGAAGGCGTAGCGATTCATAATATATCAGGGTGTGGGGTCATTTAACGGAGCGTTGGACATCGCTTCTCACAATTCTTGCCAGCAGCTGTTTCAAAGATCCGCCACTTTTTGGCAAACGTTGCCTTTTCAAATCGAGACCTTTATGAGTCTCACCCGAAATAGAAATTGTGATTTACATCTGGAGTTCGGAAAAGGTCCCGATAAAAAAGTTGAAGGCAATGGGACTGTTCAAACTAGCGCTCTACCGCACTCGTTGGAATCAATATAAATTGCTTCTGTATCCGACTTCTCGTGGAGGAGGCCATCAATGTCGGTTCTTTTGCATCTGACATTACATACCTTTTCCGTTCATCCTCACCTATTTACTTGATCCGTTCCCCTCTTACACTCGACGGTACATTTCTATGATATCTCCCATGCTTGTCCTACCTTACTCTTCCACAGCTGAAACATTTCAGTCTAATTAGTACAGTTGTGACAACCTCTCCGATTCGGGCCAAAATTATTTTCTGGACATTTTTCAAAATAAGCAAAATTTTCTAAAACCTGAAATTTGGGTCGGGGATCCGTTTCCGGCTTTAGTAGGTCCTCGAAACGTTTCAGCCCGATCAGACCAAATTGCGGAAGGGGTGAGGAGTAAGGGATCAGAATGTGTATTTCGAAAAATGGGGTTTCGAGATTTTCGGCCATCTAGTCGTGTAGGATATCATTTTCGACCGAATTTTGGACTTTGAGTGCAATGAGACGGGTCCCAGAACGATTGGTGTCCTGTGGATGAGGCTATGGGTCAAAATGGGGTATCTATCTGCCTATTTTGAATGTTTGTTTTCGAGATTTCTGGTACCTAGGAGTTTGGAGTATCATTTTCCGCTAATTTTTGAACGCTAATCGATTGGAATGAGTCACCATGCTCGTGGTCCGAATGACCAACCCCTGTAACAAACATTTCAGCGGCTTTTCAGGTTTCTAGCAACACATTTCAACTTTTCGTCAAAAACCTGACTGGCTCCAAAGCCTATATACAAGTACGAATACTACAAGTGTTTTATTTGAATTTGTCACGTTGGAAATTTGTATCAACAAGTACTTCAAATTGCGTGAAGCTTTTCATTTCGCTAGACAAGTAAGATTATTCCACCGCCATTACTTTCAAAGATTGTTTTAGGCTGAGACGAGGTTTCAAGAGAAAGGTAAACGGTAAGGCGATGATTGACTGTGACAGGGAATCAATTTTGAATTGAATCGAGTGTAATTTCGCCTTATATCTCATCTTAAATCCCTTATTCAACACTCCCATGAAACATTGTACGGAACGTGGCAATGGCCGAAAATTGTTGACAAGGATTTTCACACGAGCTATTAGGGGTGGACCGCAATCATTAGCACCCCTTGGCTCAGCCGCCCTTGGGGGGGGGTGAAATATTGCCAGTAACCGAGTTGGAATGACGTGCTCGCGGCTGATCGAGAGGGTCATCATGGGCAAATTATAAGGTCACCGACTCGGGATGGTCGTCCTTTTGTGATTATTACTGAAACGATGAGTTGGCGATGGACATAGCAGACCAAAATCACCATTGCTAATGGCTTAGGGTAGAAGTACATGAAATATGAGGTTTTTCCCGTCTCTATTTCATCTGTCAGGTCTAGAGATTGCTTAGAGAGCCGTAACTCGACGAGCTGTTTTTCCTCACGTTTTTTTCCTTTTTTCCTGACGTCATCGTCTAGACCTTAGAAAAATAATTTGTTCAGACTAGCTTGAGAAAAAATGAAAAAGACACGCACGGTGAGGGCTAAAAATGATCGTGAGAGTGTTTTCATGTATACGCAAGTCACTTCACGGCAACTAAATCTGTTGAGTACAACGGATGCTTCCCCTAATGTAGATAAAAAATATTATTCTTTTGGTTAGTTATTTTTGTTATCAGAAAACGCTGCGAATTCTTTCACACTGGTTGATTATTCCTAGGAGTTCCATTTTGGACGTTGAAATCAGTGAAACTGGCACCCACCGGAAGAGGTTATGGGTCAAAATGGGTATCTACGAGTATCTAGCCATTTTGAAAATGGATTTTCGTGATTTTGGGGTATCATTTCTGAAACGATTGGAATGTGTTCGGGACATATAGTTACCGTTTCCCCTTCAATAATCAGCCATTCTGGAATAATTTGCCCCGTTATTTTGTCTGTTATGTTCGCTTGAAATCATTGATACTTACTGTTCAATGCATTCCATTTTTTGTTTGAATTTACAACTTCTTATATTAAATGTTAACTAATGCAGATGTTGTCCTCGAAGGGTTCCCATTAAACTGGCAAATAAGCGACCTCTCAGGGACTTCAATTATGTGTCTTGGATTCAATCATCCCTTCCTTTGAGTGTATAGTATCTCTGTTTAGAACCCAGACACCTCATTAGGGTGGCCTCTAAAGTGACAAGGGCTGCGATGAGACTCTTCAACCCGATAACTCCGATATCTTTTGATGAACTTGATCTTTTTGGTTTTAGTTTTGTTGAGTTGGAGGGCTCTTCAGAGGGTGTGTGTGTACTATCACAGATGATTGGAGTTTGAGAAGAACTTTGGTGTCTGACGATTAGTTTGTGAAAACGAGGAAGCTTTACGGCCTCTTTGGTCTGCGGAATAAGCACTTTACTTCTGCTGTGTAGTTTCTCTGTCGGGCTGGACCCGTGGGCCTAACAAGTATATGCTAACTCTCCTCTGAAAATGGACAGGCTTCATAATTGGGGACTTCGGATCGCCCGGACTGAATAACGACTTCGTTAGTGAGACGGGTGTGAGTCCGAATTGGAAATTGGCTGAAAAGGGTTGACGAGGGTACCACGAAATCACGACGAATCTCGATCACGGCGAGTTGGGACCTGATTTATCGTTTGAGTTGAACCATGAGATAGATATTCTCCTCATTACTGGTGGTTCTTTTGGTGATTATCTGGTGAACTTTCAATAGTAATATCAAACCCACGTCGCATGATGCAGTCTGAGTGGAATTTCGCTTAAATTCATTTCTCTTCTCGATTTCTTTCAGAAAAAGCACTCTCGGTCAATCATCCTCTTGACAGAACAAACACCATAAATCTTCTAGTGGTTTCCACAACACCGCCGAACCCTCCAAGCGATCGCGAGAACCCCCGAGTTCAGTGATTCCATCCAACGAGCATCGGCAATATCTGAGTCTGACTCAAACCCAGAAATGAGATCAACCGATTCCTCCCCTCCAGAATCTTAAAAACTACCCGAGGAAGACTGAGTTCCACAAATTGATCGGTAACGTTGTCAAATCGTCGGGGAAGCACGGGAAATGGAAAGCTCTTGCCGTTGAATAGTTCATCTTCGCGGCGAAAGGAAGGAGCAGTAATTTATCTTTCTCCCCGAAATTCTGGTTATTTTGATGTTGAAAGTTTGAGGCACCCTAGAGACTTACGAAGTTACTGTTGTTGTTGTGGTTCGCGATACATTTAAATTAGGTGGTTCGTCGTAGAACGTTCGTTGTCTGTGCTTTTGATCATTCCAACCCCATTCTGATTTCTCTCTCGAAGCTCACTTTCATGTTTGTAGTAGTAGACAATTTTCAATAATTTTGAAATTTCGGGCAGAGCTCTCTTTTGGGCTTGACATGCGCCTAACTTATCAGCTCGATCGGCCCGAATTTGGGATGTGTATGGGTAAAAATGATTTTGATACTCGACAACCAGGCTTGTGGGGCATCATTTACCACTCAATTTGGGACGCTAAAATCAATCGTAATGATTCCTGGACACTCACTTTTTACTCTATACCTTTTACTCTTCTTCTGGCTTGGGGAATATCAAGCTCAGAGGGATCCTGGATCGCATAAGAAGTGCTGTTAGGGAGCTCAAATATTTTCCCTTGCGTCCAAGAATACATTTAACAGCTGAGTAAGAACAAGTTGACGGGCTGCGTATGGCTCGGAGGTGTTCAGCGTTAATTCACGAGAGTTGAAGCTTACGCAATCAACGAAGGTGCTCACGAGTTGAAATGAACACTGCTACACTTCTTCAATAAAGAAATAGTTGAAGTTTAAAAATAACGAGGTAGGATAGCTGCGAGTGCAATGCAAGTTTCTCATTTGATGCGCCTCTCAGTCCGAGTTTTCCTCTCCGTAAGGTAAACATCTGAAGAAGTCCTGGAAACAAAAGGAAAGGATTAAGGGCGAAAGTTCTTTCTCTTTCCCTCTATTTCTGCTGGGTCCCGGAGGCGATTCTCGGTCGCTTTTCACTCAAGAACTTCGGATGCGGCTTTTCACGGCCTGAATATCGCTAAAAGTTTCTCTGTGACGTGGGAAATTGCGTTTCCCTCTTCTCAGCGAATCAGTGCCACGCTTTTTAGATCGATAAAGATTAGATAGATTATTGAACCGGGTCATTGCCATGTTGTCGAAGAAACTCATTTCACCATTTAATAGCACGGTATAACCGTTGCATTGAGTAAAAACTCGCTTTATACGAAAAATATTGAGTATTTGCATTGATTTTGGCCTATTATTCCTCAAATAAACATTCTATGTTTACATGAAACGTCCATTTTGCATCGAAATTTGACAGTTTAGTGAGGTCTAGTTTTCTAACAATTTAAAATTTTGGTCCTTAAAACAGCCAAACTTGAACAAAAATGTTTTTTGAAAAATGAATTTTTGAAATTTTTGGCGATCAAGGCGTGTGGGGTATCATTTTCCACTAAATTTTGGACGCTGAATCGATTTGAATGGGTCCGAGACACTATATCCCCATTGTTTTCCCCATTCTCTTGGTCCGAGGAATAACCAACCCCTGTGAAAGAATTCGTAGCATCCCTAAATTGGGCTCATTCGAGAGGTTGCCGGGATTTTTCGGTACCTTGGCGTCTACTCTATTAGTTTCCTCTATATCTTGGAAGCTGAATCGATTGTGGCTTTGAACCGATTACCACTATCCGAGGCAGTGTATTGGTGAAAATATACAATTTTAGACTGTATTATTTTCCGATATTGTTTGCTTGAGGGATATCGTTTCTCTCTCAATCGGGATTTTTCTTCTTTCCATCACTCCTCTCAACTTTTCAATCCCACGATTTTTGCTGCGTTTTAAACTTTCCACCGCTGCCACATTCAGGAATTGTCTCCTATTTCCATCGTTTGACACCAGATGAATGTAAGAGACGTTTGTGTTCTACAGTTGATCGCAGCGTGACTAAGAATGCCTCTCATTCTATACTGAAATGCTTTGTACTTTACCGAGCTTCATAATCAGTTATGAAAGGAGCGTGTCTCACTACATAATAGAGTTGTTAAGCTGAGTACCTCATTACTCAGAGAACCGGAAGAGTTCCTAATCCGCTTTCTAACTGTTCGTGCTGCGATGTTTCATCTTTTATCCTCGTTTCAACTTTATTAACAACAATTAGATTCTTTTATCAACTTGGTCGACGTTATGAAGCTGATGAACGTAAGTTTTTACAGCCACATAACCTCTGAATGTGTTGATGACTCATTTGGGTGGCTAATTAGCCAAATGTTATCAACAATGGTGTGTAGGAAGAGGCTTTTTCAAATATCTATGTGACATTGTGAGGAAAAATCCCTTTCATCGACTAGTACTTTTCGAACTTTACTTTCGCGGTTGCTTTTTCTCACTATGAAAGGAATAAGAGCTTTGTTTGGTGACTTTCGTCCTCTCTTTGTTTATTTTAAATGCTGATTCGCCTGTTTCTTGGCCTTCTAAAGCTGAATGATCTTTTTCTTTTTCTCTTTCCTGAATTTCTCTGTAGATGGACCCCATTTCCATTTTGCTCGAGCCCTTTACTTTTCCTAACTCCATTGTCCGACACAGCATCTCAACACAAACTAGACCAAGCCCATCGCTAAAGGGACTTTGATATGACAACCCGTCAAGTATTCACTGAAATAATCGAATGACTGGGCCCCAACGATTCACTCTGACCGTTGCAGAAAAAGTAATATTGATAATCGTGGAAAAACTCTTTTTCAATTTTGGTGTACGTTGAACCGGTCTCATGATTTCCAACTAATTCATGCGTTTCTCAATTGAATAGGTGAGTTGAAGAAGGGGAATATTCCAAAAAAGTGACTGGCTGACATTGGGTTGAAAAAGGGAAACATTGCTGGAATATTTTCCTTCTTCCAACTCAATCTGATATTTCAAGGTCATGTTTTGACTGCCTTCCGTATAGGAATATTAGCCTTCTTCCACTCAAACGATGCAGTTCTCTCTCACTGTTAGAAAATGGCTATCTCAGTTCAGAATCACATTTTTGTGGAATAATACCCTTCTTCAACTCACCCATTCAATTGATCGGAGCCTATACTTTCTTCATCATAAGACGCCAAATATTTTGAGTTAAGGAATAATTCAAGTTATATTTTGTTTGTCACGTACAAAACCATTCAATCCTTCTTTTAGGTCGTATGCCGGCCACGCATAGGTTGAAAGTAAATTCCATTTACACCAACATGAGCTTAATTTTTTGGTTGGTTATTCCTTAAAGTGTCAAGATCTAAATTAGCAAATGTCCGTCCATTTTCTAGTAGATTTTGGACGCTGAATCCAATGAAATGGGGTCCCAGAACGATTGGCACCCACTGGAAGAGGTTATGGGTCAAAATGGGTATGTATCCACCCATTTTGAATGTGTTTTTGAGATTTTTGGTACCTAGGCGTGAGGAGTATCATTTTCCACTAAATGTTGGACCCTGAATCGATTGGAATGGGTCCGGGACTTGCCACACCCATTGTTTCCCCCATTTTCCCCATGTTGAAGAAATGAGCCCCCATGCGCATGGTCCATGGAATAACCAACCCGTGTATAAAAATTTGCAGAGTTTTTTCCAACTAAACAGAAGCGACAGTTGGCAACGCGTGTGGTTTCCGAGTATTTCTCAAATATCTGAAGTTGAAACAATTTTCAACTTGGCGTCGTTGGAAATCAGTTTGCTAACCTCAAACCCGGTAGGAAGTTTCAAATTGCTCGGAAGTTGATTAATATTCTGCAAGGCGAGAGGGAGGGTTTTGTTTGAAGGTGCAAACTTGGGCTCGAATCCTGTGTGGAAGGGGATAACGAGGATCGATCTCCTATGATATGCCTGTTAGCCTTGAGGAATTCCTCCTCACCTCACGCCTGTTTGATCTGTTGTTTAAACTGAATAAATCCAAAATGTTAGCTTTCATAAGCTCGAGGATTCAATCAGGAAGAATGTGTAACGTATGTCTCAACGTACAAAAAAATTATTGTAAAATCAACTCATTGAAGTCCCTAAATTAAGGGAGTATCCAATTCCCAAGCTGTCACGCCAAATGAAATCAAGTGTGAATGCTTCCTATACTTTTTGCGTTTATTCCAGTCTCAACCAGTGTCTGAATTCAGGCGAATCATTGAAGAGAGGCCAAGAGATGCTCGCATAAGAAGCCAGTTGTCAACTCCATTACTGAACGAAAAATTCAATCCCCCGGTTTATCAATTCACATGATGTCAACCCTTGAGAGGCGGGGAAAGGATTCTTCTCGTGAAGACTGCCTCCAGCAATGAGCTCTCGTTTCCTTTGATGCGACGAATTTATTCACAAAATTTCGAATTCATTCTACTCCCTCCCAAGTTGGGTTTATCAAGATTCTTCACCCGTCGCCGAGGGTGGGCTCGTCTCATGATTCACTCCGGTCGTTGAAGTGGCTTACGTAACATTTTGATAAAACCAGACCAGGAAAAAAAATGAATGGCTGAAGATTGTTTACCGAACCCATTATGAACATTATAAAGAGGGGAATTTCAGTTTCAGTTATTTTTGGGCTCATACGAGGATCACGCCACCTTTTTTTATCTTAGTCTCAATGGGGTCTGTCAATGCAAGAGAAATTATGTGTACCACAGCAGAGCCGATAAATCGCGGTTTGTCTAAGAAAAAACGTAATCTCTTCGTTCTTCTAAAAAAACGAGGCATCTTGAAGTGGCAATTAAAACGCAATTAATCGTGATAAATCGGATTTTCGGGTCAAGGCTGTGGTGGGCGATGTCAGCAAATTGTCGTTTAGTAAAGACTCGAAGAACGAATTCTGAAATATTCCCAGCATGGAAAGTTTCTTTTGATTCTCGAGCTTGAATTCGTTGGCTTGTTAATCTGACGCTTATTGATTAGATGATATTCGTGTACTAGAAACATTGCCTTTGGGTTGGTGCCAATAGCATATCATTAAGTTCGAGCTGCACTTTAATTTAGCTCCTTCCCGAGAGAAATTCCCTAAACAAAAGCAACTCGTGTAGCTGACAGTTCTGGAACAAGAATAACAAAACTCAGATACCCTGTTGTGATGATCAATTCCGAATGGGAAAAAAATTAAAGTCGTTGGCTTAGTTCCAATGTGAATGTTACAAGAGGAAATTCGGAAAAAAGTGAAATGAGCTTCATGCGAAAGAATGCCGTCAACGCCGTTAAAATCGATGGGCCGTTCACGCGATGAATATTTGAGAAGTTTGCGGTTTGAACGCGTTCAAGGTTGACTTTAAGAGAGTGTAAATATTTCAAAATTATGTGCGCTCATTGAACAACAAAAAACACGAGTGGAGAGAGAAAACTTGTATTTTGTCGAGCGGAGAATCGTAATGGGACTCATTAGGACGAACGGCGCTAAGAAATACTTCGAAGAGTTTGGTTACATTTGCTGGAAAAATATTGACGATTTTGATAGCAAACCGCTAACCGGTTCATTTTAGAATCAATGTGGTACACGTTTCAGTTGGGTTCGAAAGAAATCGCGATTATCTGAAGAGACCTGTACATAATTGAAGGCGTCGTGCCACCTATCAAAACTGTCATTTGGCTGACAATTCTTTGAAATTTGACTAGGACATTTTTGACATCTTCCCTGAGGCGAAGTAAACACATCGATTAATCAATCTCTTTAAAACCAATTCTTAACGACCATCTTTTGGTGGATAATACTTATTTTGTCTTGCAAGAGATCAAGCCCAACTTCCTACGGATTCATGAAGATCACAAACATGATGTGACGGAAAAACTGTCACGCTTATCAATCTTTTTCTTGATGTTAGATAATGTTAACGTCTATCATTTCAACTCTGTAGATGTAAAATTTCTAATTCTCTCCTTTTCATTTTTTACAGGTGAGCCATAAATTGAATCGTACCTACTAATTTCTTTAAGGCTGGTGAGTAGACATTACAGTGGTAATTTATTGTAGTTTTATGCAAACAATAATTGCAAGCGAAGGCAGAAGCTTATTCTAAGCTAGCTTGTTACCTACTCAGTCCTGATGAAGGGAACCAATTGGTGTACCTATCCGGTTACAAAGGGAAGCTCTATTCACGTTAAAGGAAGGGGTTTCTTCAAAGTTTCTCTTATTTCCTTTGCGTTTTTCGGTTTTCGCTGATGACGAAATACGAATAAGTCATCGCATCGGATTCTGTTCTGCCATTTGGCTTGCGAAGTCACTTAAACTCACATTCATTCATGTACATTTTCATTTTTCTACTTTCACGTTTCTAATTTCAGTTTTGTTGTGTGCCTTTGAATAGAAAGCATAGAAATTATTTTCATAGCAGACAAAACGGAACTATAGGAAATCTAATAATCCGGTAATGCTATCATCTATCTGTGGGCTCCAATGGGGGGGGGGGGGGGGCTGAGTGCATTCGCCGTAAGGAATTCCAACCCCTGGCTATTTACCGTAGGTGTATGCTGAGCGCCAGGTGTTGACTCATACTATTCAGGCTGACTATATGAGAGGGACCATTCCCAAGATATTTAGATGTTCATGTTTATGATGTGCTTCAGCCTATTATTCGGGAAATGTTTAAATCTTAATCATACTAAGTATGATTTTAGGTCGAAAAAGGGTACATTCAGCTGCATATAGGGACGTTGCAATACCACCAAAGTATCGATAGCCGTTTTGTTCATATTTTTCCTTACAGTATCAATTCTCAATATTACCAGAACGTAAATATCGATGTTCCAATTATATCAAATCATAATTTATCGATATTTTTTTAATGTTTTGCGTGTGGAGAATACATTCAAATAGGCAAATAAAGAGAGTAGATCGTGAATATATTTTATGTATTCATTTATTATATACAAAAACAGATTGATAGGCACCAATTTAAATTATTAAAGATCTACATTATGAAAAAAATACCATTGAACAAAATCTTGAGGGATAGTACTCTAAAAAATAACGGATTAGTAGCTAAATACTCATTTGTTGGTAGATATTATCACCGTCTGTGGTGGGAATTTTTATTTTGTTTTATGAAATGGGTACCTATTTCAACAATGAGAAAATATAGGAGAAATATCAGAAAATTTTCATTAAGTTCATAATATTTCGTTGATTAAGTATTGATACTTTCAGTATTATTGAGACAAAGTATCGATACCGCAATATATTGGAAGTATCGCAACGTCCCTAGATGCATAATGGGTACAGTTTACTATCCATAAAACCCAATTCAGGCATTTAAATTACGCGACTGGATCCAAGGAACGTTTTTGTATCGAAGGCAAAGTGTGTGAGGGAGCATTTTTGTATCATTTTAGGTAGTAGACCAATTGGGTGTCCACATGCGCGGCCATAGATTACTTTAACAGGCCTGGATCTGCGGCGCATTTTCTCGGATCAATATGCTATCTACCAAGCAAGTGATGGAGGGTAGATGTAGGATGACCCTGTCCCAATAAGAAGATAGAGAATCAACGAAACTATGATGTTTCAGCAAAATAACCCCAAATTTTTACTGGGATTTTTCTAACAATTGAAAATATGATGTATTTCTTCAGACTTTAAAAAATTATAATTTTTGATCTGTAGAACTGGAGTCAGGAATTTGGAAATAACTTCTGGTTTATTAGATGGATTTTCGTGATCTTTATGTCAATAGTATTACATTTACTTCTCGAGATATATTAACTCCAATAACCCGACGGTTTTGGTTGGTTATTCCTCGAATAATCAATCTATGTTTTCATGATAATGGTCAACCTCTCCGATTCGGCTCAAAATTTTTTCTGGACGTTTCATGATGTCCTGATCAAAAAAGGTCGATGTCCGTCCGCCGTACCCCGTACGCCGTCCATCGTCCGCGCCGTTTTGGGTAGTAGAAAATTTTCTAAAAATCTGAAATTTGGGTTAGGGGTCTGCTCCCAGCCGACACGGGTCCTCGAAACTTTTCAGCCCGATCGGACCAAA
>CM033999.1:23266644-23337610 GCA_019603395.1 Cyrtorhinus lividipennis | reverse complement strand
ATTGAATGGTACGAATAAAAAGCTCGGACAGTAAAAAGAATTGTAGGCAACTGCTCAAAATTGGTTGCTAAGTTTAACAGCTGGTTATAAACAACAGGATATGACGATTTGTTTTTGTTTGTCTATTCGGCTGAAGTCACCCACATGGGTAATAAATTCCCAATTTGACCCATTACTCTTCTTCCAGTGGGTGCCAATTGTTCTGGGACCCATTTTATTGGATTCACGTCCGAAATTAGTGGAAAATGACACCCCACTCGCCTAAATCACCCAAAATCTCGAAATCCATTTTTCAAAAAACACATTTTGACCCCTACCCCCTCCAAATTTCAGATTTTTAGAACATTTTCTACTACAAAAACGCGTGGACAATGGACGGCGGACGGCGTACGGCGGACGGCGGACGGCGACGGCGACGGACATTGACCTTTTTTGATCAGGACATCATGAAACGTCCAGAAAAAATTTTGAGCGAATCGGAGAGGTTGACCATTATCATGAAACATAGGTTGATTATTCAAGGAATAACCAACCAAAAGCAAATGTCCGTCCGCCGTCCACGCCGACTTTGGCAGTAGAAAATTTTCTAAAAATCTAAAATGTTGGTCAGGGGTCCGTTCTCGGCTTCAGTTGGTCCTTGAAACTTTTCAGCCCGATCGGACCAAATTTGGACGTGAGGGGTCAAAATGTTTTTTTCAAAGAATGGATTTTCGATATTTTCGCGATCTAGACGTGTGGGGTATCATTTTCCACTAAATTTTGGACGCTGAATCCAATGAGACGGGTATTGGAACTATTGGTGCCCTCTAAATGAGGCTAGGGGGTCAAAATGGGTGCCAATTTACCCATTTCGAATATGTGTTTTCGAGGTTTCTGGTACCCAGGCGTGTGGGGTATCATTTCCACTAAATTTTTGACCCTGAATCTATTGGAATGGGTTCGAGACCCGCCAAACCCTCTGCTTTTCCCCATTTTCCTCAAGTTGAAGAAATGAGTCTCTGGTTGCTGAGGTCTGTTTGTAATATGTAAAAATGGTACATTCTTCAATGATTCTTCAAACCTTCTTCAATGATCGAGAAAAATCTACAAATCTATCAACACCGCGCTGATGATTCTTTTCACGCAACTAAACAAAGTCATATTCATTATTTGCAAAAATTGAGTCGAATCGAGAAGGCTTGCACGCATGAATCAGCGCGGAATAACAAAACAAAATTCATAGGCAACATTGCGTGCTCGCTGAACCGGTTGGGCGCAATCAAAATTTGGTTAGGAATTGAATTTTCATGAAATTTTAGGTAGAATCCGTATCTGCAATAAAAAATTGGGGTTCTTATTTAAAATATGAATGGTGGTATCACTTGGGCATAGTTGTATAGTGTTTACTTGATTTGTGTGGAGGGAAATAACTCGTGACGACTCTTTTTTAGGAAAATGAGCATCTCTATCATGTGGATTTCATAGTTTTGAACTAGAAGTTAGTTGGGGCTGTGTATTGCTAGTTCACTGTTTGCTATACTTTCTCATGACGGTCCACCATTAAAGATTATCAATCCATTTTAACCAAGCTGCGAGCTCCAACTCCCTTTTTAATCAAATAACTTGTCCTGTTCATCGCCATTTCACAGTTTGACCTTTGAGTTCGTGTTTCTACTGTTTCACTCCAATCTCGCGCTCCTGATGTTAGTTAATACAAATGACGGAGAAGTAATTAAGCTTCTTCGTTCTCCGCCATGGCCTGTGTAGAATATTCCTCTTCAAGTCGGGTAACTCACCCAGGTTGGCTCTGAAGTGTTTCTGTAATGAAAGTTCTTGACCACCAAAAGTTATCTGTTTGTAGGAGTTAGAGTTCACAGTACGTCTTTTGGTGGTCACTATCATTCGTTAATGAGTGAAGTGTATGTAATGATTCAAGATGTAATGAATAACCAACCAAAATTGGTTGAGGGATCAAATTTTCATGAAATTTGGGAAGAAATCCGAATCTGCATTAAAGAACACTGCAAATTTGTTCACAGAGGTTGGTTATTCCTCGGCCCAGGCATGGATTCCAATCGATTCCGCGTCCAAAAATTATAACATGGAGAAAACAAGGAAAACAGTGGGTGTGGCGTGACCGAAATCTCGAGAAACACTTTCGAAAAGGGTAATAGATACCCATAACCTCTTAGGGTGGGTGCCAATCGTTCGTCTCGTTGGATTTAGCTCCAAAATTTAGTCAAAAAATCTGCAAATTCTTACACACGTTGGGTTATTCCTCGAATGGGGGGAAACGGTGGATGTGGCGGGTCCCGGACCCATTCCAATCGTTCAGGGTCCAAAATTTAGTGGCAATGATATCCCACACGCTATTTGCCCTAGTCTAGGTTAAACCATGGCGCAAGTGGCTAGCGCGTTCGGCAATAACCGGAGGTACTCAGTTCGAACCCAGGTGGTGATTTAGTTTTTTTTTTATACCCATAATTGACCAATTACTTCTTCCAGTGGGTGCCAATCGTTCTGGGACCAATTTATTTGATTCAGCGTCCAAATTTTAGTGGAAATGACACCCTACTCGCCTAGATCGCCCAAAATCTCGAAATCTTTTTTCATCAATTTAATACAATTATTATAGCCTTCTAAATTACCTACGTTTTCTCAATATTATATTAGTAAATTAGTGTCGTAGTGCCCCATAGATACACCCATCTTGAATATGTGTTTTCGGGATTTCTGCTACCTAGGCGTGTGGGGTATCATTTTCCACTAAATTTTGGAGGCTGAATCGATTGGAATGGGTCTGAGACCCGCCACACCCACTGTTTCCCCCATTCGAAGAATAACCAACCCGTGTGTAAGAATTTGCAGCGTTTTTTGATCTAGACACTTTGAAACGCCCAGAAAAAAATAGAAAGATTGAATTTTTGCATGAAAACATAGGTTGATTATTCAAGGAATAACCAACCAAAACGGACACCTAATAAACAAATGTTGCTCATTATTCTGAAAAACTGTCGAATCGAGAAGCGAATAGCATCACTTGAAATAGCGTTAAAAAACATAGGTTGATTATTCAAGGAATAACCAACCAAAACAATGAAAATTCATGTGCTCGTGGACACGTTTTACAATGTTTGTCCAGAGACGACAAACATCCAAGTGGAAGGAGTGTAATTTACCAAAAAGGAATTTTAAGGAAAGAGCAGGAACTTTGACGGATGGCGGTCTTCAAGTAAATGAAACAATTAATGTAAGCGGAGCCTGTCGTGCTCGTTTAGCAAATGGACGGTAGGTGATGCTGATGATGGAAAAACCTAAAGAAGGGAGTTTTAAACGAGTGAAAATCCCCTCTACACGAAAAGAGGACTAAGTCAGTGTCAAAGTCGACCATTACGTTTAAGTGGTGATAAAACTTGTAACGTGGGTGTTATGATAATTAAATACATTATTTATAGCGATAAGAATGGCTCTAGCCATCAGCGAAAGGCAATAAAGTAATGCATGGAATCCAAAAAAGAAAAGGCTCTGAGGCCGTTTTCAATTTCATTCAATCTGGTCTAAACATTGCCTCTCAAAACGTGGTAGAATACTTGCCGAAAGTGATTTTCAATATTTCTGAAACACAGGGACTCTGAAATCCTTGAAAACGATGTAAATCAGCGGTATACGGACCACACAACCCATACATAAGAACATCATTGTGCTCGTAACTACAGAGAACACGAAGCCCCGCCTTTTAATAATTGAACCCTACAAGTTTTAATTAACCCGGGATGCCTGAAGCGGGAAGTTCGTGGTAACCCGCGTGAGCTCAAATTATATCTCCTCCACAAACTGGGACATGAACATCACATGTGAAAGGTATGTCTGAAGTTGACGAACGAGTGAGGGGATGGTTCAGTGCTCTGAGAAAAAAAGCTGCAAATTCTTACACGGGGGTTGGTTATTCCTCGGACCAGGAGCATCGAGACTAATTTAAAAATATATTCAGCATCCATAATCTCTTCCGATGGGCGCCAATCGTCCCGAGACCTGTCTCATTGGATTCAGCGTCCAAAATTTAGTGGAATACACGCCAGTCGTCGAACATGAGGAAAATGGGGGAAACAGCGGCTGTGACGAGAACCGGACCCATTCCAGTCGATTCAGGGTCCAAAATCTAGTGGGTAATGATACCCCACACGCCTTGGTACCAGGTACCAGAAATCTCGAAAACACACATTCGAGATGGGTAGATAGCCACCTATCTTGATCCATAACCTCATCCAGAGGGCACAAATCGTTCCGGGACCCATTTCATTAGATTCAGCAACCAAAATTTTGTGGAAAATGAACCCCACTCACCTAGATCGCCAAAAATCTAAAAAATCGACATTTTGACCTAGAGATGGGTAGATAGCCACCTATCTTGATCCATAACCTAATCCAGAGGGCGCCAATCGTTTCGGGATTCATTTACTTGGATTCAGCGTCCAAAATTTAGTGGAAAATGATACCCCACTCATCTAGGTACCAGAAATCTGGAAAACACAATCAAGATGGGTAAATAGGAACCCATTTTGACCCATAGCCTCATCCAGAGGGCACCAATCGTTGCTAGAAGAAAAGTAGTGGAAGATCATAACTCACACGCCCAGAAATCTCGAAAACACATAATCAAAATGGATAATAGATAGCCATTTTGATCCATACCCTATTCCAGTGAGTGCCAATCATTCTTGGACCCTTTTCGTTGGATTCAGCGTCCAGAATTTAGTAGAAAATGATACCCCACACACCTAGATTGCAAAAAATCTCAAAAATCCATTTTTCAAATTTCACAGTTTGACCCCTACCCCACGCAAATTTGGTTCGATCGGGTTGTTTTGAGGACCAAGTAGAGCCATGATCGGACCCCTGACCCAAATTTCAGATTATTTGAATAATTTCTACTACCAAAGTCGGCGTGGACGGCGGACGGACATTTGCTAATTTTTATCTAGACACCTTGAAACGTCCAGAAAAAATGTTTGGACCGAATCGGAGATTGACATTTTGCATGAAAACATAGGTTGATTATTCAAGGAATAACCAACCAAAATCGTATTTCACTTGAGCCTTTTATGAAAGGCTGAAATACATACGTGCTACTCGGGAAAACGTACATTAGCTGAGTGGAGCAGAGCACGTATTCCATGAGTAAATGCGCCAAAGAATTGTTTTCTGCAGGCACAGGCGCCCTCAAACGGTTCAAAGTGGGAAATTATCCTCCGGGCGTATCGTTTTTCAACGTTTGCGAACAATATATTCACCAAGATCTGCAAAATGCCTCTAGCGAGATTGTTATGCTGAGGAGTGCCTTGAAATGAGGAAAATCCAGAGGAAAATGTTTAAAAAATGATAGGGCCCGGAGGATGCAGCCCATTGGAGTTTTTTTACAGTAGTCAATTAAGGTTAAAGAGATTCAGTCTTTTACAAGGTTAGAGAGAAATAAGGTAAATGGGATTGCCTCGGAAGAAGCAAAAATGAATGGTATGATTTTTTGTGGAGTCTTTCTTAAGTTCCTTCACGAAACATAAGATAAATAGTAGTTTGCTGTTCACTAAAATCGTCATCTAGGAATGGATTACGACCGGGGGGAAATATTGTAAAGACTTATCACATGAAAGTCAGGACGTCAAGGGGGACGATAAAATGTGAATCATACAGGGTTTCAAAGAAGGCGGAAACGGTGCGAAATATCACGTGAAATTGAGATCCTCCTGATGTAATAGGAAGTAGAATTCATTTTAAGAGGGCCTGCTCCGATATAGGATACCGGCTTGACGTCAGACTGATTCATTCGTATCAGGTTGCCAGTTGTTACCGTCATTCAGACAACAGAGATGAGCCATATCGCCCTCATATTTCGACGTAGAAACATCCAATTGACTACGAAGATTGATGTGCACTCGTGGAGCGCCAGGAATATGTCCAGGGGAATTTAAACTGAATGGGGAAGACTTGATAGCGCCTTTAGCAATGTGACATTTTATCCACGTATCGCCATTTTAGCCGAGTATAAAAGAGCACGTTCCACATCCACGGAACAGAACCTAGCGGTTGGCGAGTTGTTTCATCCGATGAACATGCTCGTGCATGAAGCTGAACCGTAGTCAGTGTGGTCGTCCACCCTGGCTTGACCCTTCTCAAGACCGCATACCTTCTCATCAAGGGTTACTCTCAGCCTTCAAAATAATCAATGCTCTCAAACCACTAGCGGTTCAGTCCACGCATCTTCTCAAGCCGGGAATAGACGAAATCGCTTTGGCGCTAACCAATCCGTTGTTCCTTCAACAGATATGACTGCTGAAGACACGCTTGCAAGATACTACAAGTTGAACAAACTATAGATCCATCCAATGAGATCGGCTCTGTTCGGTTAGCTGTCATTTCCACGTCCTGCGATCTAAACTTACCAAACCTGATTTCGGCAACCCTTTCAAAACCATCCACTTAAGTCTCTGCTAAATGTTTTGCCTCTACTCCATTACACTCAAAGCCCACAAGCCATAACATTACTGAGTCCATTAAAATTAGCGTAAGACGTGGAAGAGAGCACCAGGGATTCCTTGAATAATACATTTGATAGACGAAAACTGTCCTTTGATTAAGCATATTTGACTCGGAACTCGGAATAATACATTTGATAGACGAAAACTGTTCTTTGATTAAGCACATTTGACTCGGATCAGCCCCGTTCTGGCGGCAGGGATGATAATAAAAGGGAAATCATGTTTTCCCCTAATTGAAAAAGAGTCTAATTTGACCTGCAGATACCAGTTTCAGGATTCAATAAATATCAACGTTTTGAGATGAGATCAAAGTTGAATATAAACGGTTTCAATTAATCATGAAAAAAAACTCTGCAAATTCTTCCACAATGCTTTATTAATCCTTTCAGCAAAAGCATGAGGAAAAGAGTGAGTTTGAAGTGTCTAGGGCTCATTCACTCGATTCAGCGTCCAAAATTTAGTAAAAAATCGAGTTTTCAACATACCATTGCCAAATTAGGGCCGGTTGGGCTGAAAAGTTTCGAGGGTTGAACTTAAGCGTGTTGAGCATCATTATCCGCTGAATCGATTAGAATCAGTCTTTCCCATACTCTTGCTCTAAGGAATAATAAAACCATTGTGGACGACGTTTTGATCCAGACAACTTGGAACGCAAAATGTCAAAGTCAAAGTGATCGATTTTTGGCAGAAAAACATTTATATTCAACGAAGGATAAACCAAAAGCCGTTCGGAGCATAGTTTGAAAGTCACTGGCTTCATCAAATTGGAGAAATTGCTTTTGAATATTTAGGTTTTTCGGCCATCTAATTTATGCTCGTTCACTTTCAGTTGAGCAAGTTCAGACTGTATTGTATTCCACGCCTTCCAAAAATATCAATACCATTGCCAGCTGTGGCTCTCACTAGCAGACACTTCCTCCTTTCGGGCCTGATATTACAATACAACTTTCCCAGAAATCTCTTCGAAAAATATCTCAAGATTGGCAACACTTTTACTCGTTCGGATCTTGGTCCTCAAAACTGAGCACGAGTGGAGGCATCACAAAATTATTTTATACCATGAGGGATATTAAAAGTTTCCGCATCTTCAATGTGAAGTATTTGAGTGTATGGCAAGAGAATTCCGTGACAGCGCGAGAATCGTGGACGAATAAGCTTCAAGTAAAGTGTAATATTGCGACAACCCAGTTGTTATGGAATGGGAAGGGATATGTATATATACCACAGCCCTAACCCGTAAAAGTATTCACTATTGCACGTCAAGGAAACCAATCCCAACCACGCCCAGCACCCTTCGGACAAGATTTGTCACCCCAACAATCCCAGTACCTTCGTCCCTAAAAAGTCAGATCGGACACCAACAACCGGACAGGAGGAATTTCCAGGTGAGCTTCGGCAAAAAAGGGACGAAAAGTCCTCTCCGTCAATTTGAGGAAAACAAACAGAGGGGAAAAACCTATAACTCCCGGATAGCTTTCGATGAAGGGCGGTTTCCAATCGTACGAATTTCCAGAGCAAAAAAAGGCCACAAAATATGTGGCGTCCCTATATTTTTGCAATGGTAGATTCACTATGGCACTACCACATCAAGTCAACTGGCAGTGTTTTTCAGAACAATCATAATTTTCGTGATTGCGTAGGATGGTACCAAACTTTATAAGATGGCGGTCTATTTTCAGTTCACCTCAAATAACTAGTATCATTTATTAAGTATTAAGTATTGTAAAAACATTTATACAACTTAAAAACGCTGCAAATTCTTTCAAAAAGGTTGGTTATTCCTCAGACCAGCAGCATGGAGACTCATTCCAATCGATCCAGCGTCCAAAATTTAGTAGAAAATGATATTCTACGCGCCCAGAAATCTCAAAAGCACATTTGAAATGGGTAGATAGATACCCATATTGACCCATAACCTCTTCCGGTGGGCGCGAATCGTTCTGGGACCCGTCTTATTGAATTCAGCGTCCAAAATTTAGTCGAAAATGATACCCCACACGCCTAAATTGCCGAAAATCTTGATAATCCATTTTTCGAAATACACATTTTGACCCCTGATCACCCTGCCCCTAATGTCCTTCCGCCGTACCGGAAATGTATGTCCAGAATTTCCCACAACAATCTCAACCTTATAACTCAATTTACAGTTAGTCTATAGTATGCCGTCAATGTCAGTGTCTATGCACATAGAATTTTCCAATAATTTCCGGAAAGGACAGGCTCACACCAGTGCATTTCTTTTGCATGAAAGGTTTACGAAAAGAATTTCAGTCTATTTCTAAGTTATGGAGACTTTCCAAAGATGCAAAATTACCAAATTTTCTTCACTAAAAAGTGCGGCGATCCCCAAAATTGGTCGCAAAAAATACTTAAACATGGGAGTTAACTCGGACGGCCGCTAGGAAGAGAAATAGACTCAGTCATAGCGTAAACTGATGTACTATTTTTGACTCGGTCTACGATTAATCAGTTCGGACTCAAATGCGTATTCCGTGTGACGGGTATAAATGTCGAAATAGCTGATCTTGTGGGAAGTGAATCTTCATCAAGGTTTACTCTACGGGAGGAAATCTGTTCAGCATATCGGAGAACTTGAAACGTTTCTACTCTTTAGCGGACGGGTTTACCACTCCCTTCTCCCAAAAGCCGAATAAGCGGGTTATCCCGAATCGGAAGAGGCTTTTTCTTTATCCTTGTTCCCTTTCCAACCACCCGAGCACCTTTTGTAACTTTGTCTGTCGAACGCCTGCTTACACCGACGTGAAATAGAATTTTCCGACTGTACTGAGTGAGCGTGAATGGCCAATGGAGAAACTCAATCCATTCATTTGCGAGGTTGAGTCGAAATCGATCAGACCCCTTTTCGTGAAGGCGATGAAAAGCGGAATCTGAGCTAAGTTGGGGATTTTAGGGTCGAATCTCGACCATAAAACAATTGAGGTTCAGGGATTTCCGTCTGGGATATTGATAACGAACTTACGAAAGAAGTTGGACACTACTCAATTCCAAAGGAGGCATGCGAATGAAATTTCCAGGGCTAATTGGATTTTAAGCACTTTGTACGCCAAGTGACACCATAAACGCCGTAATAAATATCGATTGAAGACGAGGCGCTCCACTCCTTCGAGGGAAAACGAAAAGAAACCCCTTCAGTTTTCACCTAAGCAGGCGAAAAGATAAGGCGAGTACAGTAAGACTCAGAAAAAAAGGATACCGAGTGGTGAATACTGATAACGAGTGACTGACTTCTTTCTTCTGGTATCTTGCCGGTCGACGAAGGAAACTGAGGGAAAAAAGTGGGCTCTAAACGACCCAGTGGAAAATAAGTAGGAAGGACACACGGGGTTTCCTCCCGCATCAATCACGCCAAAACACCTTTCAGTAGAAACGAGAAGACGAGAGCAGACTCTCGCCATAAGAATGTGGGAGGGAACAGGACGATATCAACGAGTGTCTAAAAGGATTTTCGATTACCAGTCAAGGCAGTGAACATGAGCAGGGAAAACGGGGGAAAATACCGAACGAGGAGGAGCATCAACAATCTGAAAAGTGCTCACAATTTCCTTGGACGATTCAGGGGTATTTTCAGGCAGAATAAGAAGAAACCAATTCTCACGAATGGCGAATATTCTTCCTCACCAAGCGTTTTGAGTCGATTCGACGGTATTTTGGTTGGTTATTCCATGAATAATCAATCCATGTTTCCATGCAAAAGGTCAAAAAAAATTTCTCAGCGTTTCAAAGTGTCTAGATCAAAATTAGCAAATGTCCGACCGCCGTACTCCGTCGGTCGTCCACGCCAACTTTGGTATTAGAAAATTTTCTAAAAATCTGAAATGTTGGTGAGGGACCTGTTTTTGGCTCTAGTTGGTTCTCGAATCATTTCAACCCAATCGGATCAAATTTAGGCGGGTTAGGGGTCAAAATGTGTATTTCTAAAAATGGGTTTTCGAGATTTTTGGCGATTTAGGCGCGTGGGGTATCATTTCCCACTACATTTTGGATGCTGAATCCAATGAAGTGGGTCACAGAACAATTGGCGCTTACTGGAAGAGGTTATGGGTCAAAATAGGTATGTATCTACCCATTTCGAATATGTCTTCTGGTACCAACGCGTGTGGGGTATGATTTCCCACTAAATTTTGGTCGCTGAATCCACCGGAAGAGGTTATGGAAGCTGAATCGACTGGAGTAAATCCCCGTGCTCCTGGTCCAAGGAATAACAAACCCCTGTGAAGGAATTTGCAGCGTATTTGACAATGTTTCTTCGAAAAAGGCAAAACAAAAAGAAACACAATCGCAAATCTCAATAACCACTAGTCCGAGTACATGTACTCAAAGCACCACAAAGCAGTTGACGAACGCTGGGTATCGGTAAAACATAAAACATGTTTTTTTGCTTTCGTATGTGACGGTGATAAAACACGTGGAATAGACGAATCGTAGAACAAAATTTCAAATTGAAATGATTTACTTTAGTAGTTATAGAAAATAAATAGTGAAACAATACGTCGGGTATATCGCGTCTGTCCTTTCCTTTCTCCGACATTTTCGAAGGAATTGACGCATATATTTCCCCATTAGCCTTCTCCATTTCGGTGTTGTTATGAAGCGCACAACCCCACTTAATGACCATTGAAATGCGCACACGAGCCATAAATTTAAGAACTAAAAACGCTGCAAATTCTTACACAGGGGTTGGTTATTCGTCAGACCAGGCGCATGGAAACTTATTTAAAACATGGGGGAAATGGGGAAAACGGTGGGTGCGGCGGGTCCCAGACCCATTCCAATCGATTCAGGATCCAAGATTTAGTGGAAAATGATACCCCACACGCCCAGGTACCAGAAATCTCGAAAACGCATATTCAAAATGGGTAATATATACCCAATTTGACCCATAACTTCTTCCAGTGGGTGCCGATCGTTCTGGGACCCATTTCATTGGATTCAGCGTCCAAAATTTAGTGGAAAATAATACCCCACTCGCCTAGATCAAAATTTCCAAAATCTCAAAATTCATTTTTCAAAAATCACATTTTGACCCCTACCCCGCCCAAATTTGGTCCGATCGGGCTGAAAAGCTTGGAGGATCGTTCTAGGCCGGGAACAGACCACTGACCCAAATTTCAGATTTTTAGAAAAATTTCTACTACCAAAAACGGCGTGGACGGCGGACGGACATTGACTTCTTTTAATCTAGACACCATGAAACGTCCAGAAAAAATTTTTAAGCCGAATCGGAGAGATTGACCATTTGCTTGAAAACATAGGTTGATTATTCAAGGAATAACCAACCAAAAGCGCTCACCAATCATATGAGACCAGAGAATCAGAACAACAAAATGTTCATTATAAGTTCTAATTTTTTCACGAGTAGTGAAAATTGCGTGCGCTACATGCAATTTTCTCAAAAACAATATTTACCAGTATTTACGATAGTTTTGTATTCACATTTTCCCTTTGGTTTAATAGAAAACTAGAGACAGAACCCAGCAAGGTATTGACTGTGTAGCTTCACGAGTTCAGCGTGCTTATTCTCGTGCTTCTTGCGTCTAGATACTCTTCCCATATTATTAATTCTGATGCAAGTCTTAATTTAAAATCGTTGTCGAGATAGTCAATAACATTGTGAATAGAGCTGTGCGGGTAATGAAAAAAAAAGAATTTATCCTTGATGCCAATACGAATCAAAACAAATAGCCTGGCACTTGCCACCAACAGTCCGATTCGCTTACTGTTCCGTAAGCTTTTCAATACAACTAAACGCAACTAAACAATTGAGCTCGTTATGTGCGCTCATTTGTGTACTTATCACACACATTACTGCACAGAGTAATGCGCGTGTGCGCAAATCAACTGCATCCCTTGAGTGGGTCTGAAATTGGTCAATTTTTGTTCGATATTGTCCATAACTATGAAAGGGGTGTCTGATAAATCAGAAATAGTGTGGATAATATTTTTAAAAAATTTCCTGCTTAACAGTGACGTCACAACCTGCGTGAAAAAGTGAAATGACGGCAACGCATGAAACGAAAAACGCGAAAAACTATAACAGCAGTCGTTGCCTTCCAGGATGCTGCGCTCTAGCGGACAACTGTAGATAACTGAATGTTTCCTAGCCTTGGTTTTGTTATAATTGTAAACATGCCTTCATTAAGAAATATGAATTTAAAAAAAGCAACGTTGAAGATGTGTCGCAGAACAAAAATTGTTCAATTTCATTTCATGATTTTTCTCAAATTATTTTATGTGGAGATCTAAAACCTGAACACTTTCCGACACGTCCGAGATCAAGTGATAATAGAAAACTACGTTCAAGAAATATGCAGCGTTTCTGGATTGTCATCCCCTAACGCACAATACAATGATCATAATCTGCCGACTAAAACCCTAGCTCCACTAATCGTGATGTCTCAAACTGTGAAGATTTGTTATTGTATTACCAATCAAAACATACGTTGACCACTTTCTTCACAGATCAGTTCGGTTCATGAAATAACCTTCTTATTGATTGGTTGTGCAACCAACGGAGGGTTTTTCTGTAATCACCAGCTCTCGGTTTTATCTATATTCCACCATCATGGGTCTCTCTTAATTGCCTTGGCCTCTAAATACACACGCGCTCAGTATTGATCAGATGAACGCTCTGCTATATTCGAAGCGGATAATCTTCCCCCACCACGGCGTCTCAAACATCAGAACACGAGTTTTTCATTAGGTTCGACTGTAAGCGTTTCCTCGACACTGCTTTACAACGTAGGCATGCAAGTAGACAAATTGGGATCGCGGGTGAGTTCGCAATTCCGTGTGGTGCTTCAGCTGTCACAGGCCGACTCATTCCACAGTCGCCAGTTCAATAGGAAGAATGCAAAGCGAGGCAGATGCGCACTGCAGTACGAATGGGAATACGAGCGCCCTCACACGCTCATTATTTCATTTTCAAAGCAGGGATACACTTTAGAGGAGTTTCCCAGCTATTCAATTCCCCGAGTATGTGAGATGCCAACAACAGAGTACGAGAAGAGATGGATCGCTCCCATAAGCTCCCACAGCCGAGCGACAGTGCCCGAACAACGCTGCATCTGTCCGCATAAATCCTTCAACCGAAGCTTCCGTACGCTCGAGGCACCAAATGAGAGGTATATCGCTCGCATTGCTCCCTCCCTTCTGAAAAACTTTGAAGGGTCGATAGCAATATCTCATTCATATCCCGAACCCTACTCAAGCGGAGAGGTCTTTCGTAAAAAGGGGTTTCCTCATATTACGAGACAACCGCCAAGTTGGGCAAATAAATGGAAAAACATATTAATCCGTCTCGATATGACGCTGAGGTTGAGGAGGTTCTCATGTTGTACGCCAGGCCTTCGCCGCAATGCTGTTCCATAAAGGATCTAATATGGTTGCAACATTGCGAACCAGACAGGACATTTATTTGCATCTAAGCCACGAAGAAGGGGAACTAGAAACATATATCTCCAAAACTTACACGGTGACAAAAGGAAGAATTTCAACGATGCATCTAGATATATAAACAGGATATCTACCCTTGAGTACCACCTAACTTCAGGAATATATCCAACTAATAAGCAACAAAAGTGAGCTTATGTCAGAGGTTTCATCATCAAGAAACTGAATTAAGAAACTGATAGTCTGCGCGAATACTGGAGGAGATTTATTCGATAAGATTTCCAATATTTGCTCCTTGATTTCTGCAAGAGTTCGTCTTTCATGGGTAAGAGGAGGGTTGTAACCTGACTATCATAATATCACGACGCTTTTCCTCGTTGAAAAACCACCGTCATAATGACAGACTGAATTTTTAATAACGGCTCCTACACCTGGGAGATATGAAATTCGACATTTTTCTCAACGGTAGGTGCATTAAAATGTAAATTTTTAAAAGTAGTTTGGTTATTACGGTAATTTCATTGAGTTTGTCGAAATCACAAAGATCTTGGAAGTAAAACACATGAAAACGAAGCCTCCAAATTAGCTGTAGAAACACCCTCTGAAAGAAATGAAGTTACACCCCATTTATATGGGATTTTCTACCGCATTTTTTTCTGAAAGCTAGCGGAAGTTAGATGATTTGGTTTGACCTTCCATAATGCACTTCGTCTGAGTTCTCTGTTTGAAATGAGTTCTAACAGAGGCCGCCACTTGTTCTTCACTTTATAATTTTAACGTCTCGCAGGCGCCTAAGCCGGCATCATCAGGACAAGCAACCAGAGTCCATCAGTTCCTGTATCCAATGTCAGCAATAAATCCAGGTTGTTAATATAGATAAATTTAATGATTGATTTGAGCAAAAATTTGAGCTGGAAAGAGTAGGTAAGTTCAGCATATGAGTGAAGTTGTGGCGCTCAGACTCATAGTATGCATTGTGCACCAACCTAAATTTAATCCCTAAATATTTGGCAAATTACACCTACACGCCGTGATAAATTATCATGAGGCTATCCGTTAAAATTGAATCTTCCTGGACAATTGTTCCTAACATGCTTTATTTTCCAATCTTGACAGCCTGCCCCGTCTCATAGGGTAATCTTAATGAGACTACGGTTACTTGTCCTGTTGATGCCGGCTTAGGTGCCAAGAAAACGTCGAAAGTATAAAATGAAGAAGAAGTGACTACATATAAAGCCCGTTGTGACACGAAGTCAAACGCAAGTGGAACTGAATAAGTGGGTAAGGATTGCAACCAAGAAATGTGGGACATTCTTACAACATTTCAGTAGGTTTTGTAGCCTATAACAGGATACTGAATTTCAATGAAATACTTTTTGTGTTAAAATGCGCCCTGCTGAACTTCGACGTAATTCATTTTGTAAGACCGGCTGAGAGGGCAATGAAAATATTATCTAGTAGCTTGTACAAAAACGACGATTTAATAAATTAGGGGAAGTAATTGAGTAAGTATAAATAATTTAATCTTAAAGGAAGGAGTCCCATCGAGCAAGAGCCGTTCACAGAGCCGGCAGCTCGACACATATCAGCTTTTTAATTCGGTCCAGATATTCCTGGTAGAGGTCGACGTCGTTGTGACCGGCTCCTTCGACGAACAGCGGTTCAAGGGGTTTGATGCAATTCTGGTAGATCTCGATAGCGTGGGAGAGATCGATAATTTCATCCTGCGTTCCATGAATGACGAGGACGGGCGACGTGATGTCGGAGATTCGATCGATGTTGGGGAAAACATCGAGGCAACTTGTCTTTTTCGTGTTGGGCATCAGTAGCCGAAATCCAGACGTGAACGGCGAGTGGAGTACGACTGCTTTTGGTTTGGTCTGGGAAGCAAGGTGGATTGTTGGGACGGTTCCGATGCTTTGCCCGTAGAGGATGACCTGATCTTCTTTGACGCCAAAGGTTTTCCTGAGGACGTCCCAGGCCGCTCGCATGTCGGCGTAGATGTTCTTTTCCGTCGGCCGGCCGTCGCTGACGCCATAACCGGAGTAGTCGTAGCTGAACACGTTGCACTTCATATGAACCGCTATCCCGTAATAAAACGTACTCATCTGTCCCATGTCCACCGCGTTCCCGTGCGAATACACGATCACGAACCTCGACGCGTTCGTCACCCTCACGAACATGCATCCAATCTTGTTCCCTCGCGTGGTTTTCGCGAACACGCATTCCATCTTCTGCCGTTCCTTGTCCGTGTACATCCAGTCTGCGTGATCTTCAAACACTATTTGCAATTTGTCGCTTCCGTCGACGGCCTCGAATTTGTAAGATGGCGGAGGCGGCCCGAACGCGACCTTCCCGACTATCCTCGAAGGCACTGGAGGACAACAGAACAGATAACACAACTTTCCCATGTCAACAGTCAAATCTACCAAACCCTGCGTTGCCTTCCACATAAGAACCGTTCTATCGAACCATTTCACCCACACAAAAATTCAGTCCTAGCCAAAAATTAACAACGCGTATCAAAGTGACAACAAGCGTAGCAACACGACTCAAACAACAGCGTTTCTACGAACATATCGCGTCCTGCACCGAGCCAAATGTCGTTACTAGTTCGACTGAGCGTCGGGTGATCACTGCTCGAATACTCAAACGAGCCGAGACTCGATAAGAAATTCAACAACGTAGATAAGATTTCCGGGAGTCGCAGCGACTTTAGCGTAGAACATGTAGATTACAATTTTGTACGGAATGTCGAGTGCATTTCATTTAAGATGACTTGCTGTAATGAACGCAGATGTGCTCGTCACATGTTGTTTTGCCCGGTAAATAGTGTAATCAAAGTAAAAAAAAGCTTCAATTAAAAACTAATGAGTCTGATACGCCTATTTATCAAATTTCACAGTTGATAACCAAATGAAGAAAGAAGAACGAATACAAATGCAACGGAGCAAGAACAATGGTGATATTCAAACGCAATTTTGGCTCCGCTGTTTCAAGGACGAATCTACGAAAGTGCAGTAAGATCTATTATCGTACTGACTCTAACTGTACGCAGCCACTTGATTCGTGAATCAAGATTGAAATAAATAAATAGGGAGTTTGTTGCCAATAGAATTATATATTACTATATATTATTACAGGTAGGGTTAAATTAATGAGTGGGAAATATTACTTTCCTTTTTTGGAATTTCCTTATTTTAGCCACCTTACTCTACAATCCAAATCAATTGATTTAGCACATTCAAAATATATTGGAAATGAAGTAGTAGACCAACATGCATCCATCATCAGTCTATGTGATATGCTATCAACCAATACGTTAACATATGCCGCCAAGAATATAGAAAAGTGGTGCTGGGGATAGATCTTCAATTGTATAGCAAAGGTACTGTTCTGGCATCATTGCTCTTCAGTCTGTATCTAACCTTGATAATTACTGTTGAATGCAAGTAGGATTGTAGATGTGACAATTTCAAAAAAATCTGCAAATTCTTACACACGGGTTGGTTATTCCTCGAATGGGGGAAACAGTGGGTGTGGCGGGTCCCAGACCCATTCCAATCGATTCAGGGTCCAAAATTTAGTGGAATATGATACCCCACACGCCTAGGCACCAGAAATCCTGACACACACAAAATGGGTGGATACATACCCATTTTGACCCATAACTTCTTCCGGTGGGTGCCAATTGTTCTGGGACACACATCATTGAATTCAGCGTCCAAAATTTAGTGGAAAATGACACCCTACTCGCCTAGATCGCCCAAAATCTCGAAAATCCATTTTTCAAAAAACACATTTTGACCCCTACCCCCTCAAATTTGGTCCGATCGGGCTGAAAAGTTTCGAGGACCCGTGTCGGCTGGGAGCAGACCCCTGACCCAAATTTCAGATTTTTAGAAAATTTTCTACTACCCAAAACGGCGCGGACGATGGACGGCGTACGGCGTACGGCGGACGGACATCGACCTTTTTTGATCAGGACATCATGAAACGTCCAGAAAAAATTTTGAGCCGAATCGGAGAGGTTGACCATTATCATGAAAACATAGATTGATTATTCGAGGAATAACCAACCAAAACCGTCGGGTTATTGGAGTTAATATATCTCGAGAAGTAAATGTAATACTATTGACATAAAGATCACGAAAATCCATCTAATAAACCAGAAGTTATTTCCAAATTCCTGACTCCAGTTCTACAGATCAAAAATTATAATTTTTTAAAGTCTGAAGAAATACATCATTTTTCAATTGTTAGAAAAATCCCAGTAAAAATTTGGGGTTATTTTGCTGAAACATCATAGTTTCGTTGATTCTCTATCTTCTTATTGGGACAGGGTCATCCTACATCTACCCTCCATCACTTGCTTGGTAGATAGCATATTGATCCGAGAAAGTGCGCCGCAGATCCAGGCCTGTTAAAGTAATCTATGGCCGCGCATGTGGACACCCAATTGGTCTACTACCTAAAATGATACAAAAATGCTCCCTCACACACTTTGCCTTCGATACAAAAACGTTCCTTGGATCCAGTCGCGTAATTTAAATGCCTGAATTGGGTTTTATGGATAGTAAACTGTACCCATTATGCATCTAGGGACGTTGCGATACTTCCAATATATTGCGGTATCGATACTTTGTCTCAATAATACTGAAAGTATCGATACTTTATCTATGAACGAAATATTATGAACTTGATGAAAATTTTCTGATATTTCTCCTATATTTTCTCATTGTTGAAATAGGTACCTATTTCTTAAGAACAAAATAAAAATTCCCACCACAGACGGTAATATCTACCAACAAATGAGTATTTAGTACTAATCCGTTATTTTTTAGAGTACTTATCCTCAAGATTTTATTCAATGGTATTTTTTTTCATACGTAGATCTTTAATAATTTCAAATTTGTGCCTATCAATTGTTTTTGTATATAATAAATGAATACATAAAATATATTCACGATCTATCTTTATTGCTATTTGAATGTATTTCTCCACACGCAAAAACATTTAAAAAAAATATCGATAAATTATGATTTGATATAATTGGAACATCGATATTTACGTTCTGGTAATATTGAGAATTGATACTGTAAGAAAAATATGACAAAACGGCTATCGATACTTTGGTGGTATTGCAACGTCCCTATATGCAGCTGAATGCACCCTTTTTCAACCTAAAATCATACTTAGTATGATTAAGATTAAACAATTCCCGAATAATAGGCTGAAGCACATCATAAACATGAACATCTAAATATCTTGGGAATGGTCCCTCTCATATAGTCAGCCTGAATAGTATGAGTCAACACCTGGCGCTCAGCATACACCTACGGTAAATAGCCAGGGGTTGGAATTCCTTACGGCGAATGCACTCAGCCCCCCCCCCCCCCCCCATTGGAGCCCACAGATAGATGATAGCATTACCGGATTATTAGATTTCCTATAGTTCCGTTTTGTCTGCTATGAAAATAATTTCTATGCTTTCTATTCAAAGGCACACAACAAAACTGAAATTAGAAACGTGAAAGTAGAAAAATGAAAATGTACATGAATGAATGTGAGTTTAAGTGATTTCGCAAGCCAAATGGCAGAACAGAATCTGATGCGATGATTTATTCGTATTTCGTCATCAGCGAAAACCGAAAAACGCAAAGGAAATAAGAGAAACTTTGAAGAAACCGCTTCCTTTAACGTGAATAAAGCTTCTCTTTGTAACCGGATAGGTACACCAATTGGTTCCCTTCATCAGGCCTGACCGAGGTAACAAGCTAGCTTAAAATAACCTTCTGCCTTCGCTTGCAATTATTGTTTGCATAAAACTACAATAAATTACCACTGTAATGTCTACTCACCAGCCTTAAAGAAATGAGTAGGTACGATTCAATTTGTGGCTCACCTGTAAAAAAAGAAAAGGAAAATTAGAATTTTACATCTACAGAGTTGAAATGATAGACGTTAACATTATCCGACATCAATAAAAAGAGTGATAAGCGTGACAGTTTTTCCGTCACATCATGTTTGTGATCTTCATGAATCCGTAGGAAGTTGGGCTTGATCTCTTGCAAGACAAAATAAGTATTATCCACCAAAAGATGGTCGTTAAGAATTGGTTTAAAGAGATTGATTAATCGATGTGTTTACTTCGCCTCAGGGAAGATGTCAAAAATGTCCTAGTCAAATTTCAAAGAATTGTCAGCCAAATGACAGTTTTGATAGGTGGCACGACGCCTTCAATTATGTACAGGTCTCTTCAGATATTCGCGATTTCTTTCGAACCCAACTGAAACATGTGCCACATTGATTCTAAAATGAACCGGTTGACGGTTTGCTATCAAAATCGTCAATATTTTTCCAACAAATGTAACCAAACTCTTCGAAGTATTTCTTAGCGCCGTTCGTCCTAATGAGTCCCATTACGATTCTCCGCTCGACAAAATACAAGTTTTCTCTCTCCACTCGTGTTTTTGTTGTTCAATGAGCGCACATAATTTTGAAATATTTACACTCTCTTAAAGTCAACCTTGAACGCGTAAAACCGCAAACTTCTCAAATATTCATCGCGTGAACGGCCATCGATTTTAACGGCGTTTGACGGCATTCTTTTCGCATGAAAGCTCATTTCACTTTTTTCCGAATTTCCTCTTGTAACATTCACATTGGAACCAAGCCAAACGACTTTAATTTTTTTCCCATTCGGAATGGATCATCACAACAGGGTATCTGAGCTTTGTTATTCTTGTTCCAGAACTGTCAGCTACACGAGTTGCTTTTGTTTAGGGAATTTCTCTCGGGAAGGAGCTAAATTAAAGTGCAGCTCGAACTTAATGATATGCTATTGGCACCAACCCAAAGGCAATGTTTCTAGTACACGAATATCACCTAATCAATAAGCGTCAGATTAACAAGCCAACGAATTCAAGCTCGAGAATCAAATGAAACTTTCCATGCTGGGAAATATTTCAGAATTCGTTCTTCGAGTCTTACCAAACGACAATTTGCTGACATCGCCCACCACAGCCTTGACCCGAAAATTCGATTTATCACGATTAATTGCGTTTTAATTGCCACTTCAAGATGCCTCAGAAGAACGAAGAGATTACGTTTTTTCTTTAGACAAACCGCGATTTATCGGCTCTGCTGTGGTTACACATAATTTCTCTTGCATTGACAGACCCCATTGAGACTAAGATAAAAAAAGGTGGCGTGATCCTCGTATGAGCCCAAAAATAACTGAAACTGAAATTCCCCTCTTTATAATGTTCATAATGGGTTCGGTAAACAATCTTCAGCCATTCATTTTTTTCCTGGTCTGGTTATATCAAAATGTTACGTAAGCCACTTCACGACCGGAGTGAATCATGAGACGAGCCCACCCTCGGCGACGGGTGAAGAATCTTGATAAACCCAACTTGGGAGGGAGTAGAATGAATTCGAAATTTTGTGAATAAATTCGTCGCATCAAAGGAAACGAGAGCTCATTGCTGGAGGCAGTCTTCACGAGAAGAATCCTTTCCCCGCCTCTCAAGGGTTGACATCATGTGAATTGATAAACCGGGGGATTGGATTTTTCGTTCAGTAATGGAGTTGACAACTGGCTTCTTATACGAGCATCTCTTGGCCTCTTCTTCAATGATTCGCCTGAATTCAGACACTGGTTGAAACTGGAATAAACGTAAAAAGTATAGGAAGCATCAAGTGTCACACTTGATTTCATTTGGCGTGACAGCTTGGGAATTGGATATTCCCTTAATTTAGGGACTTCAATGAGTTGATTTTACAATAATTTTTTTGTACGTTGAGACATACGTTACACATTCTTCCTGATTGAATCCTCGAGCTTATGAAAGCTAACATTTTGGATTTATTCAGTTTAAACAACAGATCAAACAGGCGTGAGTGAGGGAATTCCTCAAGGCTAACAGGCATATCATAGGAGATCGATCCTCGTTATCCCCTTCCACACAGGATTCGAGCCCAAGTTTGCACCTTCAAACAAAACCCTCCCTCTCGCCTTGCAGAATATTAATCAACTTCCGAGCAATTTGAAACTTCCTACCGGGTTTGAGGTTAGCAAACTGATTTCCAACGACGCCAAGTTGAAAATTGTTTCAACTTCAGATATTTGAGAAATACTCGGAAACCACACGCGTTGCCAACTGTCGCTTCTGTTTAGTTGAAAAAAAAACTCTGCCAATTTTTTTACACGGGTTGGTTATTCCATGGACCATGCGCATGGAGGCTCATTTCTTCAACATGGGGAAAATGGGGGAAACAATGGGTGTGGCAGGTCCCGGACCCATTTCAATCGATTCAGGGTCCAAAATTTAGTGGAAAATGATATCCCTCACACCTAGATACCAAAAATCTCAAAAACATTCAAAATGGGTAGATAGATACCCATTTGGACCCATAACCTCTTCCAGTGGGTGCCAATCGTTCTGGGACCCATTTCATTGGATTCAGCGTCCAAAATTTAGTAGAAAATGGACGGACAGTGCTAATTTAGATCTTGACACTTTGAAACGTCCAGAAAAAATTTTTTGATCGAATCGGAGAGGCTGACTTTTTGCATGAAACATGGGTTGATTATTCAAGGAATAACCAACCAAAAAACTAAGCTCAACGTATGTTGGTGTAAAAGGAATTTACTTTGAACCTATGCGTAGCCGGCATATGACCTAAAAGAAGGATTGAATGGTTTTGTACGTTACGAACCATAATATAACTTGAATTATTCCTTAACTCAAAATATTTGGCGTCTTAATATGATGAAGGAAGCGTAGGCTTCTATCAATTAACTAGCTTGAATTAGGCAGAAATCACGAGACGGGTTCAACGTACACCAAAATTGAAAAAGAGTTGTTCCTTGATTATCAATATTACTTGTTCTGCTACGGTCAGAGTGAATCGTTGGGAACCAGTTATTCGATTAGTTCAGTGAATACTTGACGGGTTGTCATATCAAAGTCCCTTTAGCGATGGGCTTGGTCTAGTTTGTGTTGAGATGCTGTGTCGGACAATGGAGTTAGGAAAAGTAAAGGGCTCGAGCAAAATGGAAATGGGTCCATCTACAGAGAAATTCAGGAAAGAGAAAAAGAAAAAGAGCATTCAGCTTTAGAAGGCCAAGAAACTGGCGAATCAGCATTTAAAATAAACAAAGAGAGGACGAAAGTCACCAAACAAAGCTCTTATTCCTTTCATAGTGAGAAAAAGCAACCGCGAAAGTAAAGTTCGAAAAGTACTAGTGGATGAAAGGGATTTTTCCTCACAATGTCACATAGATATTTGAAAAAGCCTCTTCCTACACACCATTGTTGATAACATTTGGCTAATTAGCCACCCAAATGAGTCATCAACACATTCAGAGGTTATGTAAAAACGTACGTTCATCAGCTTTATAACGTCGACCAAGTTGATAAAAGAATCTAATTGTTGTTAATAAAGTTGAAACGAGGATAAAAGATGAAACATCGCAGCACGAACAGTTAGAAAGCGGATTAGGAACTCTTCCGGTTCTCAGCTCATGAGGTACTCAGCTTAACAACTCTATTATGTAGTGAGACACGCTCCTTTCATAACTGATTATGAAGCTCGGTAAAGTACAAGCATTTCAGTATAGAATGAGAGGCATTCTTAGTCACGCTGCGATCAACTGTAGAACACAAACGTCTCTTACATTCATCTGGTGTCAAACGATGGAAATAGGAGACAATTCCTGCATGTAGCAGCGGTGGAAAGTTTAAAACGCAGCAAAAATCGTGGGATTGAAAATTTGAGAGGAGTGATGGAAAGAAGAAAAATCCCGATTGAGAGAGAAACGATATCCCTCAAGCAAACCCCCCAACAATATCGGAAAATAATCCAGTCTAAAATTGTATATTTTCACCAATACACTGCCTCGGATAGTGGTAATCGGTTCAAAGCCACAATCGATTCAGCTTCCAAGATATAGAGGAAACTAATAGAGTAGACGCCAAGGTACCGAAAAATCTCGGCAACCTCTCGAATGAGCCCAATTTAGGGATGCTGCGAATTCTTTCACAGGGGTTGGTTATTCCTCGGACCAAGAGAATGGGGAAAACAATGGGGATATAGTGTCTCGGACCCATTCAAATCGATTCAGCGTCCAAAATTTAGTGGAAAATGATACCCCACACGCCTTGATCGCCAAAAATCTCGAAAATTCATTTTTCAAAACCATATATTTTTGTTCAAGTTTGGCTGTTAAGGACCAAAATTTTAAATTGTTAGAAAACTAGACCTCACTAAACTGTCAAATTTTGATGCAACATGGACGTTTCATGTAAACATAGAATGTATGTTTATTTAAGGGATAATAAGCCAAAATCAATGCAAATACTCAATATTTTTCGTATAAAGCGAGTTTTTACTCAATGCAACGGTTATACCGTGCTATTAAATGCTGAAATGAGTTTCTTCGACAACATGGCAATGACCCGGTTCAATAATCTATCTAATCTTTATCGATCTAAAAAGCGTGGCACTGATTCGCTGAGAAGAGGGAAACGCAATTTCCCACGTCACAGAGAAACTTTTAGCGATATTCAGGCCGTGAAAAGCCGCATCCGAAGTTCTTGAGTGAAAAGCGACCGAGAATCGCCTCCGGGACCCAGCAGAAATAGAGGGAAAGAGAAAGAACTTTCGCCCTTAATCCTTTCCTTTTGTTTCCAGGACTTCTTCAGATGTTTACCTTACGGAGAGGAAAACTCGGACTGAGAGGCGCATCAAATGAGAAACTTGCATTGCACTCGCAGCTATCCTACCTTCTCGTTATCTTTAAACTTTAACAATTTCTTCATTGAAGAAGTGTAGCAGTGTTCATTTCAACCCGTGAGCACCTTCGTTGATTGCGTGAAGCTTCAGCTCTCGTGAATTAACGCTGAACACCTCCGAGCCATACGCAGCCCATCAACTTGTTCTTACTCGGCTGTTAAATGTATTCATGGACGCAAGGGAAAATATTTGAGCTCCTAACAGCACTTCTTATGCGATCCAGGATCCCTCTGTGCTTGGATATTCCCCAAGCCAGAACAAGAGTAAAAGATAAGAGGAAAAAGTGAGTGTCCAGGAATCATTACGATTGATTTAGCGTCCCAAATTGAGTGGAAAATGATACCCCACAAGCCTGGTTGTCGAGTATCAAAAGCATTTTTACCCATACACATCCCTAATTCGGGCCGATCAAGCTGATAAAGGACTATGTAAAGCCCAAAAGAGGTCCCTGCCCGAAATTTCCAAATTATTGAAAATTGTCTACTACTACAAACATGAAAGTGAGCTTCGAGAGAGAAATCAGAATGGGGTTGGAATGATCAAAAGTACAGACAACGAACGTTCTACGGCGAACCACCTAATTTAAATGTATCGCGAACCACAACAACAACAGTAACTTCGTAAGTCTCTAGGGTGCCTCAAACTTTCAACATCAAAATAACCAGAATTTCGGGGAGAAAGATAAATTACTGCTCCTTCCTTTCGCCGCGAAGATGAACTATTCAACGGCAAGAGCTTTCCATTTCCCGTGCTTCCCCGACGATTTGACAACGTTACCGATCAATTTGTGGAACTTAGTCTTCCTCGGGTAGTTTTTAAGATTCTGGAGGGGAGGAATCGGTTGATCTCATTTCTGGGTTTGAGTCAGACTCAGATATTGCCGATGCTCGTTGGATGGAATCACTGAACTCGGGGGTTCTCGCGATCGCTCGGAGGGATCGGCGGTGTTGTGGAAACCACTAGAAGATTTATGGTGTTTGTTCTGTCAAGAGGATGATTGACCGAGAGTGCTTTTTCTGAAAGAAATCGAGAAGAGAAAATGAATTTAAGCGAAATTCCACTCAGACTGCATCATGCGACGTGGGTTTGATATTACTATTGAAAGTTCACCAGATAATCACCAAAAGAACCACCAGTAATGAGGAGAATATCTATCTCATGGTTCAACTCAAACGATAAATCAGGTCCAACTCGCCGTGATCGAGATTCGTCGTGATTTCGTGGTACCCTCGTCAACCCTTTTCAGCCAATTTCCAATTCGGACTCACACCCGTCTCACTAACGAAGTCGTTATTCAGTCCGGGCGATCCGAAGTCCCCAATTATGAAGCCTGTCCATTTTCAGAGGAGAGTTAGCATATACTTGTTAGGCCCACGGGTCCAGCCCGACAGAGAAACTACCCAGCAGAAGTAAAGTGCTTATTCCGCAGACCAAAGAGGCCGTAAAGCTTCCTCGTTTTCACAAACTAATCGTCAGACACCAAAGTTCTTCTCAAACTCCAATCATCTGTGATAGTACACACACACCCTCTGAAGAGCCCTCCAACTCAACAAAACTAAAACCAAAAAGATCAAGTTCATCAAAAGATATCGGAGTTATCGGGTTGAAGAGTCTCATCGCAGCCCTTGTCACTTTAGAGGCCACCCTAATGAGGTGTCTGGGTTCTAAACAGAGATACTATACACTCAAAGGAAGGGATGATTGAATCCAAGACACATAATTGAAGTCCCTGAGAGGTCGCTTATTTGCCAGTTTAATGGGAACCCTTCGAGGACAACATCTGCATTAGTTAACATTTAATATAAGAAGTTGTAAATTCAAACAAAAGTGGAATGAATTGAACAGTAAGTATCAATGATTTCAAGCGAACATAGCAGCCAAAACATCGGAGCAAATTATTCCAGAATGGCTGATTATTGAAGGAAAAACGGTAACTATGATATGTCCCGAACACATTCCAATCGTTTCAGCGTCCAAAATTTAGTAGAAAATGATACCCCAAAATCACGAAAACCCATTTTCAAAATGGCTAGATACTCGTAGATACCCATTTTGACCCATAACCTCTTCCGGTGGGTGCCAGTTTCACTGATTTCAACGTCCAAAATGGAACTCCTAGGAATAATCAACCAGTGTGAAAGAATTCGCAGCGTTTTCTGATAACAAAAATAACTAACCAAAAGAATAATATTTTTTATCTACATTAGGGGAAGCATCCGTTGTACTCAACAGATTTAGTTGCCGTGAAGTGACTTGCGTATACATGAAAACACTCTCACGATCATTTTTAGCCCTCACCGTGCGTGTCTTTTTCATTTTTTCTCAAGCTAGTCTGAACAAATTATTTTTCTAAGGTCTAGACGATGACGTCAGGAAAAAAGAAAAAAACGTGAGGAAAAACAGCTTGTCGAGTTACGGCTCTCTAAGCAATCTCTAGACCTGACAGATGAAATAGAGACGGGAAAACCTCATATTTCATGTACTTATACCCTGAGCCATTAGCAATGGTGATTTTGGTCTGCTATGTCCATCGCCAACTCATCGTTTCAGTAATAATCACAAAAGGACGACCATCCCGAGTCGGTGACCTTATAATTTGCCCATGATGACCCTCTCGATCAGCCGCGAGCACGTCATTCCAACTCGGTTACTGGCAATATTTCACCCCCCCCCCCCCAAGGGCGGCTGAGCCAAGGGGTGCTAATGATTGCGGTCCACCCCTAATAGCTCGTGTGAAAATCCTTGTCAACAACTTTCGGCCATTGCCACGTTCAGTACAATGTTTCAACGCAGTGTTGAATAAGGGATTTAAGATGAGATATAAGGCGAAATTACACTCGATTCAATTCAAAATTGATTCCCTGTCACAGTCAATCATCGCCTTACCGTTTACCTTTCTCTTGAAACCTCGTCTCAGCCTAAAACAATCTTTGTAAGTAATGGCGGTGGAATAATCTCAGTTGTCTAGCGAAATGACAAGCTTCACGCAATTTGAAGTACTTGTTGATAGAAATTTCCAACGTGACAAATTCAAATAAAACACTTGTAGTATTCGTACTTGTATATAGGCTTTGGAGCCAGTCAGGTTTTTGACGAAAAGTTGAAATGTGTTGCTAGAAACCTGAAAATCCGCTGAAATGTTTGTTACAGGGGTTGGTCATTCGGACCAGGAGCATGGTGACTCATTCCAATCGATTCAGCGTTCAAAAATTAGCGGAAAATGATACCCCAAACTCCTAGGTACCAGAAATCTCGAAAACAAACATTCAAAATAGGCAGATAGATACCCCATTTTGACCCATAGCCTCATCCACAGGACACCAATCGTTCTGGGACCCGTCTCATTGCACTCAAAGTCCAAAATTCGGTCGAAAATGATATCCTACACGACTAGATGGCCGAAAATCTCGAAACCCCATTTTTCGAAATACACATTCTGATCCTTACTCCTCACCCCTTCGCAATTTGGTCTGATCGGGCTGAAACGTTTCGAGGACCTACTAAAGCCGGAAACGGATCCCCGACCCAAATTTCAGGTTTTTAGAAAATTTTGCTTATTTTGAAAAATGTCCAGAAAATAATTTTGGCCCGAATCGGAGAGGTTGTCACAACTGTACTAATTAGACTGAAAATGTTTCAGCTGTGGAAGAGTAAGGTAGGACAAGCATGGGAGATATCATAGAAATGTACCGTCGAGTGAAGAGGGGAACGGATCAAGTAAATAGGTGAGGATGAACGGAAAAGGTATGTAATGTCAGATGCAAAAGAACCGACATTGATGGCCTCCTCCACGAGAAGTCGGATACAGAAGCAATTTATATTGATTCCAACGAGTGCGGTAGAGCGCTAGTTTGAACAGTCCCATTGCCTTCAACTTTTTTATCGGGACCTTTTCCGAACTCCAGATGTAAATCACAATTTCTATTTCGGGTGAGACTCATAAAGGTCTCGATTTGAAAAGGGAACGTTTGCCAAAAAGTGGCGGATCTTTGAAACAGCTGCTGGCAAGAATTGTGAGAAGCGATGTCCAACGCTCCGTTAAATGACCCCACACCCTGATATATTATGAATCGCTACGCCTTCACGTTCAATCATATTTTGACGAGAAGGGACGGAAAACACGAACTCTCTCGATAAATTGCCATAAAGGCGAATGATACGACGCCCAGCCACCTTGTTTGTTCAGATTCCATTTGATTCACAACCCTTTCCTACTAGGATGTTTTCGAATAGGTGCACGGTGCACACAACATCAATCCAAACTAGGTGAAGGACGAACCAACAGGAGTTGTCCCAGAGCAGAATGACCTATCTGTTTTTCGTTCGTTGTTTGCGGATCTTCTGAGTCGCTGAAGGTGAAGTTCGCCGGATAACCCCCTCCCCCACAACACATGGCAAGGGCCTGTATCAAAGTTGGCAAAGGAAACATCGAGGAGAGAAAATATAAAATCAATACTCGTAAAGAAGGTCTCAGCCGAAGGGTTATAGTTTCCCTTCAATGTAATGATTTTCAAAACGTCGATTTCTGTATCAATGTCACTTCACAATCACTGTGATTTATCATCCCTGGAGCATTCTCATCCATTTTAAATTGCAAGAAGTCAAGTCGAGTGATTCATTCCAGCCCCAATGTTGCACACAAGCCTTCACCTAACTCATAAAAACTATGTGACCCAATACAATGAACAATAATTGTTCATTGTGAATTCACAGTAAATTGCGTAGTATTGCGTTATTTACTGTGAATTTATTAGAGGAATATGCATCGAGAAAGAGGTATATCGTTTTAAGCAGGTCACAATTATCGAATCTCGACCGCATCAATTTTTTTTTTTTTTTTGTCTTGCAACGACAGATACGGAAAATGGCCCAATTCGATAAAGATGTGAGAATTGGGCTGGAAAGAGGCCACATATAAGAGTGAGGGAGCTGTCAACCAAACATGGTTGATGACAGGGGTGTACAGTGTCATCATCTGATACGCGTTTCATACTGTCACCAGCAGATCTAGAAGCGCCTTATTAGGCCCTTTTGTAGCCTGCTGTCTTGATTAGAGATGGGTTGTTCTGCATCTGATAATATATGCCAATGCCAATACAAGCCATGAGTGCAGCCATGACTCGCCCCAGATTGATCCTCGATCAATCGCTTCCTCGATTTCTAGTTCCTAGAAATGCTCCTGTAACGTGTCACATTTTAGCAGATTAGTGTTAGTTGTCACATTGAGGATCATCCTGTCCTCCTCCCGTCTCTCCTTACTTCCCTCCATCATCCACCTACCCCTTGCCATACAGCCAAAATTGCTCCCAGGTAACTGCTCACTTGGGCAGAGTTGTGAGCAAGAATGTGGTTTCGAAAACGATTAATCGTTAGGTTTCACTATCAAGTAGTGACGTTGCAATACCCGATTCGATCCAATATTTGGTAGTGAAACGTATTAAATTAAAATACCCATCTCGGGTCTCATCTCAATGGATTCAGCGTTCAAAAATTACTGGAAAATGATGCCCTTTTCACAGAAAATCCCGAAAATCCAATTTTATAAACTCATTTTCACCTCATCCCACACTAAATTTAGTCCGATCGTGCTGAAAAATTATTATGTCCAACAAGAGCTGGATAGAGGTCCCTGGAGAGGGGTGTACCTCTGTCATGAAAACATAGGTTAAAAATAATCAAGGAATAATAAACCAAAAATCGAGTTTTCGGCTCTCATTTGGAAACTTGGGGAGTCAATCTCTTGTGAACGAAAACGTAAATCTTCTTTGCCAAGTTTGCAGCTAAGACAAACATATTGTCATTCAAAATACAAACATTTTTTTGATGCACCAGAGCTCAGGGAATGCGCAACTGAACACCATCACGTCTCCATTGGCTCACAGAGTGGATATCACTTTTCTTTTCTGCTTTAGCCATCGCGTCTCTCGTTCAAATCCTATACAAAACTCGAACTCACTAGACTTCTCGTATCTTTACATATTTTTTCTCTCCAACGAAGGGCAAAAGTACCAGGTTACTCAGTTCTGCCGCTTTTGTTGCCTACGTAGGGCACTTGTAGAACACAAGCAAACAAAAGCTTTTATCAAGAAAGAGATAAATTTTGCACAGTTCGTTCTCATGGGAATTCTAATTCAATATATTCGCGTATTTTTCTCTTGCCTGGGCCACGTAAATTCCGCTATCTGCGCCTGTCTTCATTTGTTTCACACTCGGTTCATTTGGTCCGTTAATGGAAACTTTCCCGATGGGATTCCCTCGAGAATATAAATTTCCCTGTACAGGGCAGTCACTGAGTTTGCTGTTTCTCTCCAGGCGAACGGTTCGGGAGAGAAGCTTCCCTGAGGATATCCACTCAACTTCTAACTTGCTCGTTCTACTTATATACTCAGAATACATTCTTTTACGTCCAATGCCGTCTAAAACTCGGGGGAAACTTAATACGACAACCGAGACGTGACTCCTCATAATATTTACGTGAAATATTATTAAAACTTGTGGTAAAAAGAAGTAGAGGATCATGGTGGAGCGTGCGAAAAACTGGATACAGAGAGAGTATTCTGTTTCTCCAACTTCTACATCAAATTTATTAGAGAGAATTTTGCGTTATGGGGTTTCTCCCTGTTGAGGGAGGATCTAGAACAATTCCATGGCTCAATTACTAAGCGAACAATGAACATTTGTACCATTAATGTCACGTTATCGTTGTCCACGACACTAATATTAACCCATCATCCAAGGTAATGGATGGGAGATAACAATAGGGCCACGACCCACACGGCCTTTAGGTAATAACACAAAATCGATTTCTAATAAATAATAAGCGGCCAGCAGCAGTCAACAGGACGTAGGAAATAAGACAAGGGCACGCGAAGATCATCAAAAATGCTTCACGTAAGGAAGTACAACAGAAATCGAGAGTTCTATTTCAAGAAAGACGACCGAATATTTGATCTGTGCACCAGACATATTCGAACACTCTGATTTGAGGCATACTGAGACTGAGCACAACATAATATATTAGATGTTATATAGTCAGCTAAACTCGCAGAACATCTAAAATGTTATAGATCCTTTACGCCTATCATTCATAATGGAATAAAACATCCTTGTGTTTGCTTGAAAACAGTTTAAATCTTCATTTACCACGTTCTAAAGTGCGAGGAATCAAAATACGATAGATTTATCTGGGCCAAGAAGTTCTTTCAAATGATCCTAAAAGTTGGAAATTTTGTTCAATATGTAGACAACATTCTCAGCTTCTTTGCCCAGATAGGAGGTCGCCCGCTATGGGTGAAAATGTGTATTCTGGAAATCGTATTTCAATACACATTTTCAAGGATCTGGACGGGCGGGTTAACATTTTTCATCAAAGGCTGGCCGCTGAATCGATAGAGGTAAATCCCAGTATGGCGCTGGACATGGGTCAGGATGGGTATTTTCATAATGGACCTAAATACTTCTTGTTGTGGAAAAAACTATTTTTCTTATCACCTTCTCAGGGCATCTCAAGGAATGGTGCTTTTTCCCAGACCTATGACAATTCTAGAATTTACTATTCTACTTCAATATTCAACCACCGTTCATTCAAACGTGCGACACCACTGAAGTGGACTAGATGGATTTGATTTGTGCTTAAAATCCGCATCAGGTGGTCGGAGGGATCTGAAGAGGAGGAAAGTATACCAAAAGATCAAAGCGAGAGCAGGAGATATTCTCGCGAGAAGTTGCACTATTAGTCGAGAATGAGCGAGAAAGGAATAATTCGATAAGAAACGGCAGAGCTAAGAAGGAACAAGAATCATACTCAGAGAGGTTTATGAGTGGAAAAGTTATGCTGTAGATATATTGCTATGCTATTGGCAATTCGCTGAAGAGGCGAGGCGCCAATTTGATAGGTAGTTGTCCTCAGTTTCTTCAACATGATGCCTCACTAGTTTTTTCCTATGCGCCCGGGAGTGAGATTTTGCATGAACTTGACTTATTATTGTTTTAAATCATAGTTCCATAACGTAGGAATATGCGCTGTTTCCAGATTTTTTAAAACAATTCTTCCGAATATTCAAATTTATAGATGATATTAAACGTTGCTAACGCTCAAATTTTACTCAAAAGGAAATCCCCTCCATTAGATAAGTAAAACTTTGCTAAGACAAAGGGGAACCAATCTTGATGCGATCGTAGTGCCATCACTTATCTTAAAATCTCACTAGGCGGCAGTCCCTTATAGCCTTAACTACTGGATCTATGAGATGAGAACAAATATTTCTCGGTAATGCGTAGGCCTGTTTCCTCAGTGATAAGGGCTATCGTCTCATGTCGCAACATGAGAAATAATGAACCATCGCCAAACGGGACCAACGACGACGTGAGACATCCTTCATTTGTAAGGAATTGTTCAACGTTGCACTAAAGCAATGGTTCATCGCGACATTTCATTGTAGAGGAAAATTGACGACAGGTCATGAGAATATTTCTGAGACCAATGGAGTTTCAAGAAATGTGAAGTTGCACACGCTCTGGTGTCTTTCGGAGTTTCATTGGCAGAAGACATATTCAGCACTTAGAATTATGTTTTTGTGACCGTTCAACTACCCTTAATCCAGACAATAGGCACTGAGCCCAGTAGCGACACAAAAAAGGCGCATAAGTGCGTAGAAAACCAGATTGAACCTACCTTGAAACTCAAAAGTTGAACAAAAACTATGAAAAGCCGTAAACGTCCCTCGTACAATGCCCGTGCGTAAATTACAGAAAATATCTGGTACCTACAGAGGATACGAACGAGGTCAAGAGATACATGAGAAGCAATCCTCATGTATCTCCATAACTGCCGGACGGTGGGAGAGACAATAGAGCCAAATGGCCTCCGCAGGTCCCATCAAGCGCAGGCGACGCTTCTGCAATGTAATACGGGTGCGGGATCCTGAGATGTTTCAGCCGTAATACTTGACTGCTGCCTTCATTGAGTGGCAAACTGACGCCTTAATGGCGTGACTCGAAGGTATCTAGCAGAAGAAAACATATCTCTGGGTAGAGAGGGAAATGTAAGATAAGATTTTCCGACAAGCAGTCATATGATGCGGAAAGCGATGCTCCAAGTTGTAAAAGTGCTGCAAATTCTTCCACAATGGTTGATTATTCCTTGGAGCAAGAGTATGGGGTAAAACAGTGAGTGTGGTACTCATTGCCAGTCCAACAGGGGAGAACAATACCACTAATTTCCTAAAAATCACAAAAATCTAGTTTAAAAAATTATTTTTGCCCATACCTTCGATCGGGCTGAAAAGTTTCGAGGAGCAACTAGAGCCAGAAATATGTCCCTGACCAAAATTTAAAATTTTTGGAAAATTGTCTTCTATCTACTACGTATAAAAGGCGAATAGCGGACAGTCATTTGGGTTCATTGATCCAGACATCATGAAAAATTTACTGTAACTTCTGGCGCAAATTGGAGAGGTTGATCTTTGGAACTATTCCTTGAATCATCAACCGAAAAGGACGAGTTCTGAGAAGATTTCTATAACGTACGGTGTTTTATGACAGTCCCACGTCAAAACTGGGCCAGAATTTATCTGCAAATCGCCATTCTGGTGGTGATCACTTATCAATTGTGCAAATCTTGGTGAATAGGACATGTTCACAGTAGCCTGAATGCTCTCAAATTGTTATGAATTAAGAGAACGTGTCAAGACTTCTCAAGTGGATACCAATCCGTAAGAGAATTTTGTAATCAGTTCCACGCCCGATGAGAAAATACTGTACGTTCAGTTTTTCGATAAGCCATCCTACGGTCTCTTTTCAGCTGATATTTTCAATATTCAATCATGATATTGTCAATCATACCTGGAAATCAATTATAAATAGGGGCCTAATAAATATAATGTTATGAATCAAGAGTAACGTCGTTTAATAAAAATACCAAGCTGCGATGGAGTAGAGAAGCTAAGTGGAGCGTCCACAGAAGTCAGGCAGCACAGATCAATAACACACACTGACATCCTTCCTTGCGGGGAACTGTGCAGCTGGATTGGGGACAAATCGGAGCAGGATTAAACCTTAGGATTAACTAAATTTCTCTGCATTGCGCGGAAATTTAGCGCGATCTACTTGTCGTAGTTGCATCGATCTGACTGCAAACTGACGTTGGACGACATTCCTGGAGTAGATGTGAATTGGGTGCAGAGCTGGTGACTGATAGAAGTTAGAAATCGCATACATCAGTGAAAGAAGGCCAATCAGGAGAAGAACGCAACTTGGGTTTGGAATCGTAGGGCAGCTGTATCATTCGGCAGATGAATGGAAACAAACGTACTCCATGATGCACGATCGAACCCAATCGCATTCTACTTCAAGAACTGTAGAATTTACCGCAGGAGAGAAGAGCCGAGGATGCAAATTTTCATTTTCCAGGGAACTTGTTTAGGATAAATTTGCAGAATTTGCTGTGAGTTGGTGTTTTTCATAGGCTTAACGACATTCATCACAAGAAAGGTTCGCCGAGGATTGGAGGGACGAGGGTCTGCAGTAAAATAAAAGATCTGAAGTTGTCGTAGGAATGGCAAGGATGTGGGATGTCTTCATTTATGAGAGTCATCTTTGGCAAACTCAACCTCATAAGCTTCGCAGTTAGCAAGGAGATAACCGATGGAAGACGAACCAGCTTAAGATTGGGAAGTCGCTCATTCCAACAAAACCTGTACATTATTTCATGATGGTTGGTTATATATGGGTTGGGGAAATGAGTGTGTGTAGAGTGTATCCGTCCAAACTATAGTGGAAAAAGAATACCCTACCCGCCTAGGTACCCAAAAAACTAAAAAAACCAGCAGTTAGGTACCCATTTTGACCCATACCCACCTACCGAGGGCACCAATCGTTCCGGCACCCATCTCAATGGATTCAGCGTCCAAAATTTGGTGGAAAATGATACCCCACACGCCATGGTCAGGGACCAATGAGTGGGGAGAAGAAGATATAATGAGTATGCAGAAACAGGCGATGATCCAATATTTTTATACTTCATGATTTCGTATAATTAAGTACAGGTTCGTAGACAGGTAGGTAGACAAACGATTATCAAATTAACTTAATTAGAAAAAAATTGAAGTTGATTGGGCTTTCAAGCCCCCCGGATGTAAGGAATAAAGAGTTGAAGCGTCAAAGTCAACTTGTGGAATTTTTCGAAGGGATCGGTCAGGATCAAGATGAGATTCTCCAAGAACAGCCGATTATTTCGGTCACGTTCCTTACATAAACCACCCTTTTACGATGTTTTCAAGACAAGAAAGAAAACCCTAGGGGAGGGAATCTGAAGAGTAAAGACAATTGGTTGAGTTCATATCGTCGAAATACGTCTTTACTGAGCATAACCCCGCGTCATGAGAGAAGATAACTGCCATCATCCCTCTACAACACCTTATTATTTGTCAAATATGGACGAAATGAGTGATTTTGACCAAGTGCTTGCGATCACCTCTGCTTAAATACCTGAATCCGTATTCTTGTCTAGCTCAGGGACGAAATTGACAGCAACTTGTTGACATTGTTGTCCTTCGTCAATCCCACTTGTTAGCAAAACTAGGGGAGCGACCACTCGGCGTGATTGGGTGGAAATGAGATGGCCCCGCGCAGATTACAATCAGATTAAGACCTCATTCAACGCGGTATACGTCAATTCATCATAAGGCCCGAAGGGTTTGAAAACAAAAGCGAAAAGGGCAAAAGCAAACATCAGCCGTGTAGCCTTAGAAGCGAAAAATCATCCCCGATTATTTGGTGGACAGGGGACTGGGGTAAAAATGTATAAATATTATTTCATCGGACGAACAACATCAAAATTAAACCGACGACCCGTTCACAAGACCAAGTTACCGCAAATGGTCACACAGTGGATGGTTATTCCTTGGAGTAGAATTATGGGGAAAATAGTGAGTGTGGAGTGTCCCTGACTGATTTCAAACAATTCAGCGCCCAACATTTAATGGAAAATTATACACAAAACGCCTTATGACTCATATCCACCTCTAGCGTGTACCCATGGGTTCAGCGTCCAAATTTAGTGGAGAACAGTACCCCATACTACCTAGATCGCCGAAAATCACAAAAATCCATTTTTCGAAAAACACATTCTCACCCCTACCCTTCCCGAATTCGGTCCTGATGGGCTATAAGTTCCGAGGACCGACTAAAGCGGGAAACGGGTTTCCAACTCGGATTATTAGAAAATTGTCTACTACCAAAGGACGGCGGACGGACGGACATTTTTCTTTATTGGTCTAGACATCAAAATGGATTTCGGTTGGATAACCAAATAAATAATGGAATAACCAACCAAAAACGGCACCAATCAAAAACTGCAGCCCCTACTCAAGTTCCAATATAAAGCAGTAATTCAAACGGGTCATCATGGATGCATACGAACATGTGAGCACTCAATTTATTTTGAAATTAGCCATTTGCCGCACATCCAAAATCATTTGGTTCAAATCAAAATAAGACACCAGCAGGCAACACTAATAAAACACGAATTGGCCACGCAATCGCAAGCAATGCAAAAGCCAGCCTTTCGTTATTTGTCATCAAAACAGTACGACAATGCGGAAACAGGAAACTGAAAAGTTTGACTGGAACTGCAGGATTAAAAAAAAAGAGCCAAAAGCTTTTATCTTGGAAAAAGACAAAAATTCAAGCCATAAATCTGACATCAAAAATCGTTAATGAGAGGACCTTTTGATCCATCGTTTGATCCAAGCAAGACATCCGGTTTGATGATCGTTGATTTCCGGAGGAGGTGGTTTGTTGGGAAGGATGGTAATGATTGTGTACACGATGATGCACTGATAGTCCATCTCGGCATGGTCACGATTTCATTGATGAGGGAATGGGGCTACGAGGAAGAAATCGGTTTACGAGGAAGGACAATTCGGATTGATGGGGGCGTTGAGAGTCGCTAAGACCCTCGTGTTACGAAAGGCCCAGCAACAGGGTGACTCGTTCTAGAGGGCGCCGAGCGAACGACTGGGGCAGCTGAGTCGTTCGTCTGCCGGAGCTTTGGAGGGGCGGTTGACGGAGGCGGAGGGGCGGGAGGGGGTTGCCATGGTGATCAGCTTCAACCCCTTTCACCCCGCAGGGCGACGTCCCACCCTGTTATAATCTACTCCACTTTTCCTACTCCTCGCGGAAGGAATTTTCCGTTGACAGCCTTTTATGGGTGACGTTGAAGTCCACTGCATCAGCCGTTATTTGTGCCTCAATCGGATCATAGGAAACAAATCAACAACGACAAGTCAAAAATCTCGTTTGGTGACAAAACTGTGGACAACATTAGGGCTCACGGGTCCCTATAAAGTCGCTCGATAACTGTAAGGGCCAAGAACCCACGTTGTACCGCTTGAATTCTACTTTGACCGAAAGTTGTAGTTCCAAATCCAACAAATTTTAGTTGCTGGGATACATTTGATGGCCACATAAGAGCCAAAGCTGAACAATGATGCGAATCAAATTGAAAACCAAATTCTAAATCAACAAGTCCGAGCTTCAACACCAACCTGAAACGAAACATAGCTGTATTTCGGTGCGACAATTTGCTATTTATGGCCGTGTTGTCCACTTGACGGCGGTTGAACGAATCGGTCAATGAATTTTGATGGAGGATCAGAATCAGTTCAAAAGGACCCAGAATTAACAGGAATGTAACAGAATGTGAAAGAATTAACTTCGCTTTTTCGAAGGATATTGACCTTTTCAGTGCCCTGTCAAGAAGCCCCTAGGATAGAATGATGCTCTGACGTTTCCCATAAAACTCGAGACTTTTTTTTTCCCCGACTTGATTGTGGGCTGCCTTCGGAGGCGAACACAATATCGGTGGCGGATTTAGCGCTACTATGGGCCATTGAAAGGGCTCGCGACAGTCAATGGGCAGGGTTATTTACTATCGGATCAAGCTGGAGTGGAAATCGCGAGGGTGGAAAACACCGATGGCGCCCGAACCCCCACGAAGTCTCCAGCCGCACACCAGTTCCACGAAGACTCCTCCCACTCAACTGAAGAAGCCTCTGTTCGAAATCGCCGATTCTGGGCAATTGAAATCCACGTTCTTCAGCGCTAAACGAGACGTATAAATCGACCTGTCACATTCTAAATCCCTCCACATCGTGATATTCCTGTGAAAATGAACAGATCTATACTAATGTAGAAGTTACTAACACGATTTCATCGACCATAACATCCAACTTTCTATACTGCTTTGATTTCTTCCACTTGACTATTGAACTGAGATATATGATCCCGGGAAAAGACCTCATCAAGAAAGTCTTCGCAATTTACGAGGACTTCCTCAAGGAACTTGCCAAACTCCACTCATTAACCAGGAGCTGAGGACCACGACTGATGCAGACGAAGTTTTATCTACCGCAATAAAAATATGGCCGAGCTCCAGAGCTCTTCGGGAACTGCAAAGTTGGAGCTAACGATTTTGCTCTTCTCAAGCTCACGCGGAACAGCGCAGTCCGAGTTGATGAACGGCTTCCCAGAGTTCGAATCGACAAAGTTTTTACGTTCGATAGAAAGACTCATTCTCAGACTCGTTTAGAGCGGAGGTTTTCAGGGTCTCTTCCGTTTTCACGACCCCACGAGACAGTGAATCGTGAAGTAGCTTGTAGTCTACAGTTTACTGCCACCAAGCCGTTTTACAGCTTCTTTCGAAACGATCTTCACCAATAATTGTTTTATTGGGTGAGTAATTTGCGGTTTATTCCCCTTCTCGCGTTAAGGATTCGCGTATTAAACCAATTCCGTTCAGTTCTGTCGGCAACGTCACAAACACTAAGACCATGGCCTAGAACGAGGGGTAGAATTGTTTGAAGCGTAAGCAACATTGGTAGACAACAGCCGCAATTGTGATCTAGTCGACTGTGAGCGGGTTAAACCCCACCCCTTCCTCATCCAACAATCCACCACTGCACCAAACTAGGACGAAGGTATTGTCCACCGTTAATTCAATTAAGTGTTCACGTCCAGTTTAACCTCCCCACGGAATTGGTTGACTGTTCCCTTGAGATCTAGACAATTGAATGCTCTAAAGCCCTTCACGACAATCCATTCGACCAAATTTGGCACATCAGACTAATGAAATAGGCAGAAATGATTATAATGCGTTTCAATTTAGGTCTTTAAAGGGCTTTTAGTGGCCAAGTCATCAACTTAAAATTTACTCGCTCTAATCATGATTACACGGGAATTGTTTGAGTGACCCAAATGCCTATTCCTCAACAAGGGACTTTTCTAATCAATACAACGCATGATGAGGACATACTTGATTTTGGCACAATAAATAAGATGCGTTCACAAGCGACAGGAGAAGAAAGGAAATCGGACCCAATACTACCAACATGAGGCCTCAGCCTCTAAATTTGGATTCAACAATCGTCTCAACAGGACAGAAACGTCGTCAATTGTAACCCAGTAACGATTCTCCTATTCGGGGGAAGAATGGGCAATGTTCAAAATTTGAAGATTTCTTAAAAATCTGTTTTTTTGTTTTATTTTTTTAAATTTTATTAGAACGGAGGTTTATCTGCAGGGACTCCCCGCAACAGTATCGTCTGCGAACGTTGCGTAGCGCGTATTATCCTCATTATATCCTCACTTTCTGGAACATCACTGGTGAACAAGCCGTATAAAAGTGGACCGAGTACTATCCCTTGTGGAACACCAGCGTATATTCTAAACGCTTCTGGCAGAGCAGACGTGCTTTTCCTCCGGTTCGATTATGTATGTGGCCCTATGCACCTGGTCGATGGATGAGTCGAAATCCGGATTTTCAGGGGGAAATTTCCGGAATTTGGATCACTTGCCATTCCTGACATAAAAGCGTACGACTACACCAACCCCCTCCTGTTTTTGAAAATTTAACGATATACCCTTTTTTATTGATTTTTTTCCAGACCTTATTTGGATAAGATTACCGTGCTCCAAAATATGCCTGGCTAACTATAAGCCTTGTAGAGGTGGGGGTTATATTGTGGCGGAGTAATAGATACATACATATTCCTCTATGTTCGTTCATACTCGACTTCGAAAGTCTTCCAAGTGAAACTCGATGCGAATGAACTTGAATAACAGAAATTAATCGAAGACAAAAGCGTCAATCACATTCAACGCTCTTCGCGTGATATGAAACAAGAAACAAGTGGCGTTCAGTGTAAATATTTGGAAATAATGCTTTCAGCGCTGGTAAATATTTGCGGCAAACCGAAGGCCTGTTAGAAGAAGGGGGTTGAGAGGTGGTCACGATGTTCCCTTCAAATGTTCGTATTAAGATAAATATGGCTTATGATTCAAAAGCAGAGAGCAAATTTGTAGTATCAACACAAATCGATGTGTGATTGATAAGCTCGATGAAATTGCAATGAGAACGTACTGCGAACGGATAACCATCAATTGTGATTCATGAGAACAGATAGTTTCGCTGGCGTAAGATCCGTCTAAATAACTCTCTTTAACGGCACCTCAGGAGAGATCAGTGTGACAAATTTCCAATGAAACTCTCAATCGACGAATACGAGTCCCAAGCCCGCGACAAAACGTGACTCGCAGTATCCAACGGAGGATGGGAATTGATTGCTCGCCCTTCAACCCTAAAATAACTGCCTCGGAGAATTTCATTGTCAAGAGACGACGACCAAGGGCGGATTTATGGTTTATTTTAGAATCGCAGCCGCGTGACGTTATTCGCGTCCCTAACCGAACTAATTTTATCTGATAAGAAACTCTCACCTAGAGCCAAGATAGTCAAGCGGGGGTGAGGGAATCAAATTGAGTCATCTCCGAAAAACAGTGAACTCCTTCACTCGCAAAGGAAACAATTAGTAGGTATTGCTTTCGTTTCAAAAAGTAGCATCTTTTGATTTGAAATTCGATACCTATTGGTAAGCTTAGAATAGATATGAATCATTCATTTCAAGAAATTCACAATATTCTACACCATTATATTCACATTAGACAAGCACAGAATTAAACGAATTCATGATCCGAATGTTTGTTTAAGGGTGCATTATTGCATTTATTTAATTTCGAGAAAGAATTCCGAAAATCGCCGAACACAGGCCTAAAGAAAATATCCTCCCTGTTGTGGACTCGAGTTTTGGTTGGTTATTCCTTGAATAATCAACTTATGTTTTCATACAAAAGGTCAACCTCTCCGATTAGGCCTACAATTTTTTTCTGGACGTTTCAAGGTGTCTAGGTCAAGAAAGTCAATTGTCCGTCCGCCGTCTGCGCCGTTTTTGGTAGTAAAAATTTTTTCTAAAAATCTGAAATTTGAGTCAGGATCCTGTTCCCGGCTCTAGTTGGTCCTCAAAACTTTTCAGCCCGATCGGACCAAATGTGGGCGGGGTAGGGGTCAAAATGTGTATTTCGAAAAATGGATTTTCGAGATTTTGGCGATCTAGGCGTGTGGGGTATCATTTTCCACTAAATTTTGGACGCTGAATCGATTGGTATGGGTCCGGAACCCGCCACACCCACTGTTTCCCCATGTTGAAGAAATGAGTCTCCATGCGCCTGGTCTGAGGAATAACCAACCAGTGTGAAAGAATTCGCAGCGTTTTTTCTTCTTTACTGGGCTAACAATACGCATTTTAACGACCTTCCTCCATACATTTTACGCAAGTTCTCGGGGGTAACTTGACCTCATCTTTCTCTTTTCCTCCCCCAAACAAGCCCTCGTTATCTTCTCGTTATCCGGGTCAAATGCAAATGGGGAACTGATATTTAGGTGGGATATTTTTGCAGAAGGGTAACCATCCTTAAAGGTCTCACTGATGAGTTGTTCGAAGTATTAATTGATAATATTTCAACAAAATCGCTTTCTCTGCGAATTTTGCTTAAAATTATAACGATAATGCATTAGAAACTCAATATAAGCAATATGGCTTTCGTTGGAAGTCTTAAAAGGAAAGGAAGGGGCTTTGTGGAATTCGCGAAAACTTAAATCGCACTCCTTTTTCGCGTTAACTTCGGGCCGTTTTTTTTCGAAGCAATTCGAAAGCAAAAGGAGTTCCGAAGATTTACTGCTGACGAGATGGGTTCGATTACCACTTCACACTTTACACAGGCGCGGATCTTGCTGAGATCGCCTAATGATTGTCAATAAAGTTTCCTCCTTTCCATCAACTCAACTTCTCAGAACTTGCTTCGAATTTTAAAACGGGTTTCCTCTCGAAATGGATTCCCTTTGTTCTTTCCACCACAGATGGATATTCCATGAGTTGTTTTCGGCCAAGGAAGGAATTTCCATTCAAATTCTTTCGAGAGAAGTATTCTCTTCAAACAAGAGATGGAATTTGATGAGGACAGCGATGTTGATGCGAGATTACCTCGTTGGAAGAGGAAGAACACGATACTGGTTGTAGGAGTCTTGGAGCTCCCAATATTATAGATCAAGAACGACTCATTGAAACGAAGAAGAAAAAGGTATAAAACGAAATGAGAGCGACAGGTAATTCGAGTAGATTCCTCTTGTGAGCTCTTATCCAATGTTTCAGGACAGGCTTACTCAATAATATTACGAAAGAATCGGCGTATCACCATGGGAGCATTACCTACGGTAGCTCATACCAAACGTCCATTGGAAAGAACACCCTTCAGGTGGGAGGGAGTGTAGTAATGAAGATAGATCGCCTCCTACTATCGCGTCTTGGCGGTAGAAGTCGAGGAAACTTGAGTCATTTTTCTTCCATTAAACGGACGAATATTGACAGACCTTTGGTGGAGAGTCGTAAATTTCATCGATCGTACTGTTAACAGAAGCCCCTGAGCCGAAGGGTGGGTCAACATTAACAAGAAGCTCTTCTATGGCAAACTCGTGAAGCGGGAAAGGAACGACCGGTCATTAACAACAGAGTAGAAACTTCCTCAATATTAGTTCAACGAGGTAAGGTATTTTTTAACCATACTGAGCTAGCGCAGCGATATTGAACAATTTGATTTAAAGAGGAAATCCTCAGTTCATCTGCACAAATCAGCCATCAAAGAGGAGTTACTTGAAAATGCTTCATCGAGGAAAGTCAGTTCGTCCACCTCTATGGTTGTTTATTCCTTGAATAATCAACCCATGTTTTTATACTCAAGCTCATGAGGGTTCGACCATCTCCGATCGGGCCAAAAAAATGTTTCACAACGTTGCGTGATATCTAGAACAAAAGCGCTGCTTCCGGAGGGGTTGGTTATTCCTCGGGCCAAGAACGTGGAAAAAAATGGGGGGGGAAATTGAGTTTGGGGTGAGCCAAACTCATTCCAATTGATGCAGTGTCTAAATTAAGTGGAAAATGACACCACACACGTCTATCCTCGAAAATCTATTCTTCAAAAAAAAAAAAAAAAAAAAAACACACAAACAGGTCCGATCAGGCTGAACAGTTTCGAGGACGTCTAGTTGGCCACAAAATGGGTCCCGGACCAAATTGGGGGGACCAAATTTTTTGATAAATGGATTCTCTAGATTAATGGCGATATAGACGTGTGGGATATCATTTTTTACTAAATATTTGACGCTGAATCAATTGGATAAAGTCCTGGGACACCCCATACTCACTGTTTCCCCCTATTTTATCCATGCTCCGAGAAATAACCAACCCCTATGAACAAATTGGCAGCGTTTTCTCATCTTTTTTATTTATTTTTTATTTAGGTACTTTGCTTTCCCTTACTAGCAAGTTACGCCTAATTTGCAGCGTTTTTATTATTTCAATGGCGGACTGTCCGGTAGCTTCCTATGGTTCGATATTCTTGTTTACTGTGAAGGTGCAGCCTCAAGTGTGGGAGAACCCAGTCCCAGGGTCAAAGGGGACGGGTGGCCTAGTTCTGGGAGAATCCCTCTGAACACGTGGGACCCCGCCCAATGTACAGTGGGCGTAACGCCAAAAAACGGCTTCACCAGCTTTTCCACGGTGAATTCAGAAACCCCCTCGTCGCCTTTATAGGGGTGAGAGGCTTTCAACCACGTCAGTACCAGAGTTCCGCTCCCGAACGACACTCCACGCTCAGAATGTGCAGGGATTCCATACAAAACCTCACCCTGGCGATCGTAGGACAAAGGGCTCTTCGACACTGGTCCCGGGCGAGAGGAGAATGAACCTGGGGGAATTTCCACGATGGAATTTCAGCCCTCGATAATCAATAAAACTGTATCGATCGGAAGGGGCCGAGGGTGAACCGAACATGTTTAACGTTCCCATTCCTCAAAAACGGACTAAGAGCGGCAAAAAGGGGGCGATCTTATACAATTAAGGTACACCTGATAGGTAAGCCTAATTTATACGGACCATGGAAATGTAAGCAATGACTTGCACGGGGTAAACCCACTACGGAATAGCTTTGAGAGCAAATTTTCAACTAATTAGTAGTGAATCGCCACAGAAACCTTTTTTTAGTGAGTGAAATTTTGATTAGGGAAAACCCATACTACCCTGTACGTAGTAGTTTTTGTCTTCTCGAACCATTAGCCGTAAAAGATGGACAGCAGTTTGCCTCGTACTTCTGTACAGGGGTCGATTCTACGACTCAATTGGAACAAAAAATGTCTTAAGGATTTTTTTCATTTTTAGAGGCATCGTTCCTATTATTCATGATTCAAAATTGTTTTCGTGTTTTCGACCTGAGGATTCTAAAATCTTGAATAACTAGGAACGATGCCTCTAAAAACCCTCAAGATATTTTTTGTTGAAATATATTTTGTTGAATGAGAGGTAGAATCGACCCCTTGAAGGCTGCCAACCTAATTGGTTAACGTATAACCCTGTATGCATGAGCACGTTATGATTATTTTTTTTCTGCACAAATTAACATTACTGTGACTCTTTTGATGAGAGGAGGCAATTCACTGCTAAGATATTGAATTGCCAGTCAGATGAGACAGTTGATTGCAGCAAAAGCCTAAGCCGAAACGGGCAATTCCACAGCAATCAGAACGAGCTTGGAAAATAAGCTCTTACATTAGCTAGGCCCTTTTACCAGAGAAAAATCCCCCGTGTCGTCCCAAAAGGAGAGCAATCTCTTTTTGTGGATCCCATCTAATCAAAGTGAAGAGCTTGTTGAGTGAGGGACGACGTACCTTCTTTGAAACTGAAGTACGTAATATCACGGACCCTTTCGGTCCGACGAGGGGAACAAAGAGTTTTTACAGTTGGGATGAACGCCCTTGCAACAGAAGGTTGAAAGACTACTATTAGACGGTGAGTCAACAAATGCCTTCAGCAGACACATTCGCCGAGAATTATTTACAGAATTTGAGTGTGAAGGGAAGGGAAACGACAATAAGAATTACTCTTGAGGAAAACCCAGCAGATTAATCTACACAGTTTCATCATTCAAGAGTTAGCTTATTCGAGAAAGCGAATCCTAAAAACGTATACAGAAATCTGTCGCAAACCCATTTCAGCGTCGTCTAAATAGGGTGAAAATGTGCTTCACAAGCCTAGGCTACAAATCTTGAGGAGTAAAAACTCACAAAATCACTCATAATATACTCATTTTTACCCAAAATACCTATACTCTGTCACTTTTGCGGTGAACAAACTAGGCCCAAACCAAGTCCATGAACAATATTAAGATTTTTTCAAATTCAGATTAGTAAAACTTACAGTAGAATCACGAAAATGGAGGGGTGAAATCAGGGAATCGATCAACCCGCTTAAGAACAGTTACAACCGCGCCATAGACTTCAGCCATGCAGTATTCATGAAGGACGTAGCAGTTCGAACAGCCAAGACGCGGCCAGCATAAATCAAAACTGTCAACAAGAGGGTGTCGAAGTTACATATCACGTCGATCACGGGCTCTTTCCTAAAAGCGGAACATGGAACATGCGAGTCTCATAGCGTGTTCCTGTACGCCTTACAAGTTTTAACGACGGCATTAAACACGTCTCGAGGGACGAAAACTCCTTCGAAGTTAATGGCGTTGAAATGTGAAGGGTAGCGAGAAACATGTTTGTAGAGGTTTGCAAGCTTTCAGCAATGTTTCGATCCTAACTTCTACCAATTACAACGGAGGAAATGGACTTTGGCTGTGTTCACCCAGTCTTAGCCAATCTGAGAATCGCTCTTGTGTCCCAAGAAATCGTACGCAAGCTCAAGGACGGAGGCACTACTTCATTTCGTCGCCAGAGAGAGTTTAGGGATGAAAGTTGTTGAGGTTCAACTGGATGCCTGGCTCAACCGTCGCTAGAGCGCGGTCTTGATGGTCACCTAGCGTCCTGCTTCTCAAGCATGACACTCACGATCATTCTAATCCTTCTAAGACACAGGCCATTCTTCAAAATGATACCTACTCATTGTTCTTCTCATTGCTTTCAATCTTCTCATTGTTTTTCCCTTGAGTATAAAAAATAAAAAATTATATTAATTCATAAATTGAAAAAAAAAAAACTTTAAATCATTACAGACTAAGAAAATCGTTTTCAGAATCAAGCCTCATTCTATTTTAATCAGGGTTATGGGGAAAAACGATGTTTTCTCAACTTACAATGTACACCCACGCTCAGTGAAAACGCTGGAAATTGTTCCGCAATGGTGTATTATTCTTTTATTCCTTGATCATGGAGGAAAATTCCTTCTGACATTGGTCAATTTTTGGTTTCCAGTTATGTTGCCTAATACAATGAAAGGTATCAAAAATAGGTGGATAATGGATTTTTCAACTCCTGTGAAAAGGTGAAATAACCTGCTATCTTTGAGACAAGCGCCCGGTCGTCATGGAGTGTTACTTAGTAAGTAAATCTGGTGTGCCATTATTGCCCAATCATCCCGCATTGCCGGTACAGACTGAAATTGCGACTGAGTGGGTGCAAATGAATGGTACCCCATCCCGTTTGGCTTGTTGAAGGATGTAGATTTCGTTGGTGACCAACCGGTCATGGTTGGTTGACTGTATGGAAAGACTGGAAGATCGTTTATTTGTTCAAGTCGGATCTTCCAGTAAGTGGCGACGGACTTCCAATTTTGACCATTGTCGATTGCAAGTTTATTATTCCTGTAAATGAAAGGTAAGATGTGTGTTGTGGTGGTCAGAAGGGTAGAGTAGCTAATAGTAGACTCCAATTCTTTAGCGCATGGGGGGCCTTTCGGCTGGACCGGCCTGGGTCGCCGACCAAAAGGTGAACAGCGAAAGATTCCGGGGCCGTCCTTTTTTGTTATCCACCGAAAACCTTTCAGGGTTAAAAGTGTCCCCCCCGGGTCGGGACAATAGTTCGAGGTCTTTGTGTGACGCGAATGACGATCGGAAGGATGACGGGAGTTCCCTTTTCAACAAAAACCTGCCGTCCGTCCGTCCTCGCTGTGCATAAGGATGGTCTTGGTGCAGGTTCTCGCGCGAAGCCCCGAGGGGGTGTGCGTAGGTCTCTGCAACTACTCGAAAGGAAAGATTGAAATATCCGCATCTTGCCGTGGTGGGACAGAAAAAATGACCGTATTCTCGGGAGAACGTGAATAATTTTGACGTTCCCTCGTCCTGGTCACACTTCCTACACCAATTGACGCGTTTGAGGCCACTGGGGCTGCCTAGATGCCAATTTTGATATTTTTAGGATTATCGCCGGTTAGAACCAACGTCCACTTTTTTCAAGGAATCCTCCCATCCTTCGATCCGTGTCCACAACAACGACTACTAACATTAAGCTGGGTTCCCATGGACTCGGTTGGTCCGTTGGACGGCAAACGGCATTCGGCCAATCTGATTGTCTACCATGGTTCATGATCACACGTGCCACGTTGAATTTTGAAAGCGGTTCTGTCACAGCAAATCATGCTAATATTTGCCTCAGTAACGCATAGCGGCAGTGGTTGCTCGGCCAGCTCATCCAGCTTGTTTTTGTCGTCTCATGTTGCGAAGTCATTTTTGTTACGGTCTCCATTTGCCACCAATCAGCTTCACAAAACTGCGCTTTTGCCCGGGCACCGGTGCATGTGTAGGCACCCTGAAGCATCAGGACGGTATAAGGCCCTCCCCCGCCAATGCTACCGCAGTCCGCGAACGGCAATGTGACCCAGCTTTCACAAACTAGTTATAACACAGACATTAGAAATGCCAATAGATATCTCACCACAATAACTTTTTTAGGCTCCCAAGGGGGAGAGAAGGGGGGGGGGGAGGGGGGGGAAGGGGGGGGGGGGGGGGGGGGGAAAAAGAGGGAGGCGGGGGGGTAGAAGAACTTTAGCTCCCCTAGACAGTTGACGAAAATTAGTTACTGGGTTTGCTAAGCGAAGACTTTCCAAGGGTATAGGATAGGTGTATCTGTGAAGTTAAACGGAGGGTTTCGCGAATATACCATGCAACAAATAGACTCAATGAACTTGGATGCACCACAAGTCCAATACAATCAGGGAGGAATCTCAAACAAAAATCTCCCTTTCGGAACTTTACGAGTGTTTGAAGAAAGTGAGCCAGATAAAGACACTATTCATGCGCCGATAACGTGGTACTTTGTCTTCACTTCGCGATGTGCGGGACACTGTCCCTCGGTAAACGACAAAAATCCCCTTTTTAAAACTGGCAATCCTTGAACATCTGTTCCTCGATGGGACTCGTACTCTAGGCGCGAAATTGCCCGCTTTTTACCTTTGCACACACGGGGGCCGCGCAGTTTTTCTCATTTTATTACCACTTTTTTTCGTTCTTCCTAGGTTGAGCCCCTTTAAAAGGATAATGGAAGGGAACATCTCCAGCGCCCCCGTTACCGATCCATAAAGGCAACAGATGTTACACGGTATAACTTAACGCGCGTCGTCTAATACTCCCAGTGCGAACGTTTTGACTTGGAGATGAGACATCGTGGATTCAACGGATAGAAAAAGCGGCATGTCTCTTCCCCTTTATGAGAAAAATTCACCGGTCGGTTGTGGAAACTCTTCAATTGATTCACTTGAATTTTTCCTTTTTCCTCAGTCTGTATAAAAGCACATCGAATTTACTTTTAGGCGTTCAAGATCTAAGGCTAACACTTTATGTTTCCAGGTGGGTACGTGCTGATCCCGGTTAAAAATTCATACCATTTCTTAATTAAGGTTCTCGCCAACTGTTTTCAGATGAGAAATTTTCGGCATTACAAGGAGCTGACGAATAGAAGAATTTCCTTCACTTTTCCACCCTTTTTATCATTTTTTATGGTCGTAAATCGATCCTACTCAAGCTACGATATCAAACTCCGTATTATGGTGTTTGATTTTATTTAAGAGGTTATGTTTGGCACGGACTCACCCATCCTATCATAGTCCCATGTACCTCTGCAGATCGTGTACGTGTTTCAAATTCGAAATCTTCCAAGCCATCCTGTGATGTGAGTTCTTCCGACAACGCTTGCGTTGTGGTCCAGGATTAGCGCACACCAGTCGTAAAGTTATAAACCCTCATGAGAATGGCCCAACCGTTTCCATTAGCCATCGAGGAAAAACGTCATCGAGTGAGCTGCAATTTCTTCTTCGGTGTATACTGAAAAATGAAAATTTGGATTACGTAGACAATCACACGAAGAAAGGAATTCAAATACACTGCCGTGGCCGTGCTCAGACGGTTTGAAAATTCCAGCTCTACAATTTTAAGCCTTACTGCATTTTTAAAAATATAAACTAGAGACAATCGATTTGCCGAGCTCTTCAAAGAAAATTATTAATAGTGTTACGGATCCGTCACTAATGACAATTTAGATTTTATAATACGGACCCCATCATGTCCCTTAACTGCCCTCATCGCCCTGCTTCACTGCAACTATCCCTGTTATCCACTATTTTCCGTCCGCATTCAACCAGAATATGCTCTGTAGGGTTATCTGTGGCACAACCCCATACCGCCACGGAATGCCATACTCTCGCTTCAGCGTCTCGCCTCTGCGTCCCTCCACCACCTTACTCTCCCTTCTAAATCAAAATTAGTTGATACACAAAGAATCCGGAAACGGTCGTGACAATTTAGGTTCTAAAAATTTTCTTCTACCAAATTCCCACTCACAAAATCGGCGCGGATGGCGGACGGAACATGATGCTAATTTTGATCTAGACAACCTTGCAACAATAGCCCAAAAATTTTTGGGCCGAATTGGTGAGATCGTGCTTTTTAGCCAAAACATATGTTGATTATTTCAAGGAATACCAACCAAAACCTAAAATTGTTGGGTCTAGGGGTTCGTTCCCAGGCTTCTAGTTGGTTCCTCTGAAACTTTTCGACCCATCGGACCATTGAGTGGGGGGGTGGGGGGTTGTCCAAAATGTCTTATTTTTTAAATGGGTTTCTCTTGATATTTTGACTGCAGATCTAGCATGTTGGGGGTCGTTTTCCCACTACTTTTGGACGCTGAATCGATTGAAATGGATCTTCATGCGCCTGATCCGTATCCAGTTTTTTGAGGGAACCAATTCATAAGGGATGACACAACGTTTTTCTCGAAGCAAAAATCTCTATTAATTATTGATCTAGAGCGCCCGTTTTGCGCTCTTGTATCCGAATCAGTCGAAAAAAAAACGCGTTGTCCTTCTGCTTATAACTAACTTTATAACCTGTGTGGTTCTCCTTGAGCGATAGCTTCTTCAGTATTCGCGCACTGATTAGTGTTTCTGAAGAGTCCGTTCGCTGTACTATGTTCGATTCTCCTTCCTGTAATGGTACGGTCTCTTGAACTATCCCATAGACGCAACGGTGGCACGTTTCACTGAGATTCGGAATAGAAAGAGAATTAGAGAACTGAATAAAGGGTGACACTTAGATCATCTTCACGAACCTCGGGCTTACTTAAATTTTAATATGTTTCCAAGAGCGAAGGCGCGTATAAAGCACAAAGTAAAGCAACATTACTTTTTGAAAACCGATCCGTCAAAACATCGCGCTCGACATTTGCTACTCAAAGATGAATGATGTATCGAGGGATCGAGTTGCCGTCAAAGCCGTAACGCACCGCATGCTACCCGACCACGTCGTGGGTGATTTTCTCCCATCAATCCATACCCTGAAAGGGAACCAAATGCGAGGTCAATATTGCAATTCAAGGAGCCCGGAGGGGTAAAAGCTCCATCTCCGAGTAAATAACAAATATAGAAACGGGCCTGGTAGAGTACTAAATTTGTAAGTTTCATCATGACAATCACCATCCGACATTGTGGAAATGGATACAATAGATGTGGGCACGAGTGCCCCGGAGCACTGGTTTCAAACAATAGGAGGACAACTTATGATGAATCACCCGAGCCGTCAATTGGAGAGAGACAACGGTTGTTTGGAAAAGCAACATGACTGTATTGCCTGAACGTCCACCAACCAATTAGCTGTATCTCTCAGCCATTGTTTCGTAACCTCAACTGAAGAGTTACCCGACAAGGCCTCTCCTTTCAAGACGTTAATAGCGTTGCTTTGGTCATATCAAATGGATAGAAGACCGACACAAGACCAACAAATCACAAACAACCCCCCTGACTCGAATGACGATTCATACTGCGGTTCCAATTTCCATTTCAAAATATTTATTTTTGAATGATTACATAGATTTTATAAGGAGTGTTGTCAACAGAGTTAATGCCCGACCGACCCCTACTGTGTCTACAGACTCATTCCGACCAAAAGTGCCTCAAGCAATGCAGTTTTAAAAGGCTTTTGGTTTTCAATTATTCGCGATGTTGAAGATGTTTTTTATTATCGTTTTTTCGATCTCATGTCGGACAAAAGGAAGTATTAGATATGACTCCTTTTAGATAAACACTTTTTTAGGTAGACTATTTTAAGATAAACTCAATTCTGAAGATACCATTGAAAAGACCGTTAAATTGTCTGCAAATCCCCTTTCCCTTTCCCCCTTAGAGCATGCAACGTAAGTTTTTTGATTTTTTTTTGGTTTATTAAGGAGTGGACAAGGTGGAACGATCAGGTGGCCTCCTCATAGTGCTGACCACACACCCATGGATTTTTATCTGTGGCAAACTCTTAAATCCAAGGTGTATGGTGCAGGATAGAGTCGAGAGACCAGATGATCCAGAGGCTTGACCAAGTTTGCAGCAGATCGACATCGAAGGGAGTCCCCGAACGACATCTTATACCGCTAGGTTATGGCCAGGAAAAGCACGTTTGTTTTTAATTTACATCAAAACCAAGATTTTTGTGAAATTCTAGGGCAGAAATTAAAAAAAAATTGATTAAGCAGTTGGAAAGGCTGCCTTTTGGAGCATGTTTATGAGCTGACTTCACGTTTCTGCATAACTAAGATTAATAAGGCTACGGACGTTTGAAACAACTGTGTTAATTTGGACAAAACTTATTTTTTGGTCTCTTTTGTGACTCCAGTTTTTTCTCCATCTTAACTCACGTTTTATCTGAAAAACATTTTTTAGGCTATGAGAAGATAGGAAATTTGACGGTTTTTCCAACGGTATCTTCAGATTTGATTTCATCTAAAAATTAAACAAGTCATGCCCATTTTAGGAGTAACAAAAAATAACCTATATTGCATAATTCCGAAAACGAAGCCTTTAAAAAAATTTACTACGCGAGGCACTTTGGTCGAAATGTAGTTGTAGACACGTAGATTGGGTCGGGCATTACTCATGAGACACTCTGTAGAACGAAATCAAGATGTTTCATTACTTTTCATTATTCACTTCAGCTGGGAACCGGGATACGTAATTTTTATAGCTATTATTTGATTGAGCCGTGTGCTAATAAGGAGGATTGTCAAAACACGGTCATTAACGAACCATAAAAATAAGTCGCATTTAACTTAGAATAGGGTAGCACATGCAGGTACTCAATTAGGTCTTACATTTCATTATTTATTCTTTTCTATTGAGAGTAATATTTTTGTCAACTCCAATAATACAAGACTGTAAACAGAAAATCACGTACGCCCACCGTAGTTACGAAGCCCCTAACTGGGCGCCCTCTAGCAGCGCCCGCACGATTTTTGGCTGGATTTATGGAAGTTATCGCTGTGGCAAGTAACAGTAGCATAGTAGCGAGTAATAATTTTAATTTTGGAACAATTAACGTTTTTTTTCATTTGTAAAATGAGGCGCAGCTTTGCTGTTAAAGGGTCCTGAAGATCGATGCTCGAGCGCCATAGCTTTCTGTTTTGGTGGAACAACTTCTAATTGGATGAAGATAGAAAATTGGATAGTTTTAGTCAATCGTGACACTCCACTGAGCTCGTTCTTGTAACCACCACTTCTCTAATGGACTCTTGTAAGAAAGCCCTAACGTAAGTTATGGGGGACTTGGAGTTCCACAGATAGAGGGAAAGCAAAGTCTGATTAAGGAAGAAATTGAAGATGAGTTACGATAGCTGAAGCGGGCGGTAACCAGGGCGCTCAGACTCCTTACCACACCATTCTCAAACAAACCCCACCCCCTCTTCGGCTATTTCCCTCCATTTAAACCGCCTCTAATTAAGACCCGTCCGACATAATAGCGCCAAAGGGGCGTTTCAGGGGCTTAACTCTGAAGGTTGGCGGTTCCCCGTCCTGCCTGGTCCTACCACTCCCCTCTCGTCGTGCGCGGGTTCCCAGGATGTTGACATAGGTTTGTTTCCTGCACCAGCCGCGCAGCTTCCCTCCTGAAATCCCTGCAGCGGGTCTGAACCGTTTAATATGGACTAGAGCCAACATCTCGGTGCCGGTCATCCGTTCACGCTGCAAAATTGGCTCTGAGCGTCTAGGTGATTTAGCGAAAAGCTCGTTTCCACTACATTGACTTTACGTAAAGGTATAGCGGGGGATTACGGTTTGGCGCTACTCGGAAAGAAAAATTACGACGGTTTCTTTTTTAATATCCGAATAAAATGGGAAAAACCTGAATCAAATTTATAGGTACTCATCGTCGACCTACTTTGTTCAAATCCTATATCAGAGAGGATCACGCATCCAAAAACGTTCTCCAATAAAGTCAAATATACCACCGAGTTTTGCCATTGTTTGTAAGAAAAGTGACTGTGAACAAGACCCGCTTGAAGTTATCTATCGGCTGAGCTGGCTAGTTATCATTGACAAGCTGATAGTCGAAAGTCTTGACTTGTTGCTGTGTGGGATTTCCAATGAGTCTCCTCCACCCTCAAGCAGACTGACTCAAGATTGGTGGGGTTCTTGGGACAGAATTAATGCGAGTATTATTAATCAAAATCACTCAATATCAGATTTTCCGTTTCACTGGTTTGTTTTCCAGAGATTAGAAGTTACATGCTGAAAAGGCTCCTGTTTTTATTGCTCGAATGAACTCCTCATCGCAGTTTTACTCTCGCTTTTTACCTGACAAATATCAAATCTAACGATACCGTTGAAAAGGCTTTTCAACTGGAATTCCAGGCAGACTTAATCAATCTAGGGATATCCATGGTTTTGTGAGACCATTATACAACAACAATCTACAAAAATGAAAACGAATGGCTTTTGTATAACTTATAAGTGATGATCTTTCTTCTTAGGAAAATTCAGCAGGAGACTTGAGATATAAATGGATTGGGGGGGGGGGTTGGGTAGTCCGTCCATTCCAAGCACGTCTGCTTCTGTCAGCGTATCAGCTTTAAAGCTAGTTCGCCTAAACAGGCCCCGTCCATTCGGGCAACGTATCTTCCAATTTTCGAAACTGCCGGTGAGTGGATATGGTGGTTCAGAATTGAGTTCCCATTAACTCCAAAGCTTGGACCCCACGAAGCCACAAAGGTGCACATGATACGGACTGGAATGATGCAGGTACGAGTACATTAGAGAGGCATTACCACTCAAGATTCTAGCTCGCGTGAGGATATCACCCAATGTTGTAGTCAGCGTTGCAATCAATCACTCCGCTCAATCGAGTATAACCCAATTAACCATACCATACTGCAATAACCCTCGCAATGCAGGGGTAATCGACAGTTATGGCGCCGATGATTACTCCATCAATATTGTGTAAGTTTGAAGGGGTTTTGATCGATCTGAATCCGCTCATCCCGTGCAAGTTATGTATATTATTGCACCCTCACGGGCGTTGGTGGTGACCGTCTGGGTAACCCATCCAAGTAGAGCTGAACAGTTAAATGTTGTTGAAGCCACAGTCAACCCTACGTATCATTATTCTCTTGACCTGAATTGGAAGTGGTTATCGCTTTCACGATTAAACGTGTTGACGATAGTAGACAGTTCCTGTTATGGAAGTCAATGAATGGGATGGCAGGAAAAATCTGAAAGCTGCCATGAGAAATTTCGAATTTTTCTACTCACCTCCAGAAATCTTCCAGTATTCATCTTTAGATACTCCAACATCTGTTTGCAGATCATTTTTATGCCGGGCAACATTCTCTTTACCTTATTAGGGGTAAGGGAAGGTGTGACGATGCCTCGTGAATATTTCCAACTGTAAGAATAAGCGACCATTCAGCTTAATCCTCAATTTGTCTCAAAATTCTAGGATGTTTCTTCACTCATAAATATGTTGTCTACTGCAAAATAAATAAAAACGATGATGTGACCATTTTCTTTTAGAAGTGTTGATTAAGCGTTGATTTCATCTATCATTAGTTTGTGTGCTTGTTTTTACACATTATATATCTTGAAAGTAGGTAAGTGAGCATCCTAACAAAAACTGTGCTTTTGAGCTCCTTCTAGAACCTTCCAGACCCAGCCCCCCCCCCCCCCCACCTTTTTTCTACTGGGCCCCCCCTCCTATTCCACTGCTGGCCACCCTGCAGGGAAACCCCTGAAGTTCCAATCCTCATCCACAGTAGTTGGCTTGATCATAGAATAAGGTAGGGATCACGCAATTCCATGGTTATACTTTAATTTTAAACAGCATTTAATTTCCTCATTTAAAGGGCATGGAGGAATGTAAATGCATAGAAAATATGGATTATAAATAGTAGACATTGGCCGTAAGAGGGTTAAAATACAACTATTGTTAAACCGCCTGCTTAAAAATCAACTGGAACATTTACGCAGAGCTTTAAAGTTTTGCTGGAGAAGCCTAACCGAATAAGCGAAGGAAAGGGCCTCCGGTAATTTACATGAGAACTTCGTCTGTTTACAGCACAGGGGTGGGTCGAGTGTATGCAAATAGCTTTAACTAACGTAACCGAACTAAGCTTCCGACCCGTGCACTCTCAGCGTTGAGAATCGGCATTCGCATCGAGTTAAATTCCAATGGAAAATCATTGTCTAGTTACCGTGAATGTAGTGCTAGTTGAAGAAATAATTAAGTATGTCGAAAAGATGGCATTTCTGTTGTCTTATTACTCTTGTACGGTGGAACGTTGAGCAGAAGAACCTCAAAGCCGATTACCGATCTATGATGGCCTTCTGTTTAACGGTCTGTAGGTGGCAGGGTCGTGAAGATGGAACAGGATTTTTCACTATGCTGCTTACATTAGGTGAGCCCAGCTGCAAGGTGGATTGAGATTCTGCTGCCAAAAATGCCAAATTTGCACCCTCGATAACCGGCAAACATAGGCTGATGTATGAATGAATGTCCTTGTACCTCGTAGCTATCTATGCCCTATTCGACTACCACCATTCACAAAACAAAATACGCAAGGAATCTCACACCCCCCTCTCTCTCAATTCGCCCGTCTCACCACCTTTTACCTCACTAATGCATATCTCATCTTCCTAAAAAAAATTTTGATTTTCTCCACTCCTTCCTGACTCTCCTCTTCCTTCCAGTTTCGTGATGATTTTTTCACTAACTTTTCTCCTTTGCTGTTGAAGGGATTCAGCCCGAGAATCGGATCGACTTGTGGATTAACGTAGTAGTCATTGTCGTGGAAACTGTTAAATTCAGTAGCAAACACTTTCTGAATCAGAGCTGGATCTTTGATGAAGAGCGCTGGACACCAAAAACGATAAATACCGCCAAACGGTAATTCCTTCAAATCCCTGTAAATAGGAATTTTGAGATTATTGAAACGAAATACGCTTCAGATTTAAATAAAAATTAGCGTTTCGTTGGAACCAAACATTAGTAAGAACTTATACCAATAAATTTCATCGTAGACTTCACCGATTGTCTTTCTCATCAGGACGATATCAGCGATTGAGCCGAAAGGGAACGTTGCTTCCAGGCTGGGAATCCCTCGTCTTTTCCAGTAGGAAACTTTCCTTTTCCAAATTAATATAAACGTCAAAGCGATACTCGCTAGCAGCAGACAAGCGCTGAGCATCCTGCAAGAAGAACTATTTCACCATGTAAATCTCGTTCGTTGTTGGATCAACAAGTTCACAAATAAGAGGATTATGAGGTGTTGAGATTTTATACTTTTTCAGGAGGTAATATAGGGGGATGTAGTTCATAAATACCTAAGCCTTTCAACAACCATCTACCCGAGCCAAAAACTCCTTCACCTTCACCTCGCAACGTCTTTAGCGCGTCAGATTTGAAAATTCAAAATTCCACTCCACCCATCATTTCCTTCAAATTATTTATGCCAAATTTGTTCATCTGGGGGCCCTGTATGATTGCCACAAATAAGGGGTAGTTATGGGTGAACTCGTGTCTAAATCAAATTAATATGTTAAAGTTTCAGACTATAGGTTGCCGATAAATGGTCGAAATTTGAGTTGAAGATTTCGCGGACAAAACAGACAAACAAACAAGAAAGCGGCGTTTAAAAAACGTTTTAAAATGTCCGTCCGCCGTCCTCCGTCCACGCCAACTTGGACAGTAGACAAATTTCTGAAATTTTGGTCAGGTACACATTTTTGGGTTTAGTTGGTCCTCGAAACTATTCAGCCCGCTTTCGGATCAAATTTAATGGGTAGGGGTCAACATGTTTATTTCGAAAAATGGATTTTCAATATTTTCGGCGATCTAGGCGCGTGTGGGTATATTTTATTCGACTAAATTGTGGATGCTGAATCCAATAAGACGGGTCCCGGAATGATTGGCACCCACCGGGAGAGAATATGGGTCAAAATGGGTATCTCCCTATTTATTTCGAAAACGTGTTTTCGAGATTTCTGGTACCTAGGCGTCGTTTCCACTAAATTTTGGACGCTGAATCGATTGGAACGATTCTCCATGCTCCGAGGAATAACCAACCCTTATGAATGAATTTACAGTGTTTTTAAATAGGTAGGCGTTTAATATGATAAGCATTCTCATGCAAGAACAAAAACCATGCTTCCAACCGCCTTAGATGACTTCGCTAGTAAGAATGTAACAATAATTTAAAATTCAAGATTCGGGGGTCGATGAAAGTTAAGGATGTTAGTTTCCTTCAGATCGACAAAAACAGATAGGAAACACGGCGGTAATTGCTCAGATATCTAATCAAGAAGTTGGTAACACGGTTGGCTCTACAATTAGCCCATCAGCTTGAGTACGAATAAGTGAATCAGAAGTTCCAGGCAGCAGTAAATCTCGTTAGAACCGCGAGAAACCGCGTTTGTCAGCGGTATTTTCGATTCCGACCAAGTTTGAAAAGGGGAAATGTTCCAACCCCTTCTTCCATCGACGATTCGGGTGAATCAAACTATGCGGTAAATCACATCGCGAATTGACTCTAGGGGGTGGAGGGCAGGTTTCCCAGGGCCGACGTTCCATTTCCCGCATATTTATACAGTCAATGGCTTTTCTCAAAAGTTTTCCAAACTGTTCGACTACTGATAAAATAATGAATGGAATGACGATTCACCGGGTTTATTAGTCATTTGATACGTCATCATTTATTTAACTCGTCGCCCACGGGCCACTCTAATTTTTATTAATTATTCTTATATTAATAAAACACACCCTCAAGTATTCGTTTCAACCGAAGAAAAAAATTAGTTTTCAAAAAATTTACAATACTTTTGGTTTATTATGTAATACAGCATTTTCAGATCAAATTGGAGACGTGTCATTTTAAATTGGAACTTTTACACATTAATTTAAGGTTTTACCAACCAAATTGGAGTTTTTCATTTTAAATTGAAGTGTGTTGGTGTGTAAAACCTCCATTTTGAAAGGAAAAAACCCTCCAATATTTAAGTAGGAAAATGATTTACCTGATGCCGATGCTGCATGAGAGACCAAGTTGAAACATTTGTTCATTATTATCCGTTCATTATGTTTATGTTATTGTGCATTGAATGCTACTTTTCACTTACTAATTTTAATATTTCATCATTCCTTGAATTTGGACCCAATTTGTTGAAAGGATGGGTAATTAGGGGTCGAAACGTGTTTTTCAAAAAATGATTTTTCGAGATTTTCAGCGATCTAGGCGTGTGGGGTAATGTATTTGACTAAATTTTGGACGCTAAATCCAATAAGGCGGGTCCCAGAACGATTGACGCGACGAAAGGTTATGGGTCAAAATTGTATATTATCTACTCTATTTCAAAAGCCGTATTTCTCGAGATTCTGGATTCTTGTCTGTTGGGGGTGTCATTTTCCACTAAATTTTGGACGCTGAATCGATTGGATCAAGTCAAGGACTTTCCACAACTACTGTTTTCCCCATTCTCCCCATGCTCGTGGTCCGAGGAATAACCCACCCCTGTGAAGAAATTTGCAGCGTTTGGGTTGGTTATTTCTTGAATAAACCAACCAATAAGCAAATGTCCGTCCGCCGTACACAGTCCAACGTTCACGCCGATTATGGTAGTAGAAAATTTTCTAAAACATGAAATTTGGATCAGAGACCCGTTTTCAGCTTTAGTTGGTCCTCGAAACTTTTCAGCCCGATCGGACAAAATTTGGGCGGAGTAGAAGTGTATTTTAAAAAATGGATTTTCGAGATTTTCGGCGATCTAGGCGTGTGGGGTATTATTTTCGACTAAATTCTGGACGCTGAGTCTTATAAGATGGGTCCCGGAACGATCTAGAAGAGGTGATTGGTCAAAATGGGTATCTACCTACCCGTTTCGTATGTGCGTTTTCAAGATTTCTGGTGATGTGCATAATTATACGCTGATTATTGAAGTAAAAAACCAAGAAACTTACTATTCGAATTATTCTCTGAATTCTATTTTAGCTGTTCCTGTTCATTTTACACTCAACTAAGGCAGGGTATCGAACAATTGAAAATGTTTAAAAATGCCTTTCGAGCTTTTTGGGGTCCGCCCAGTACCCAGTAAGCTGCAATTTACAGGCTCAATTGGGCTCACACATTGGTTATGTTGCTCAAGAACAAAATTTAGTTTATAATGACTCCTTCTCTATAGTCAAATTAATTCAGTAACGTGAATACGCACACGTCGGGTACTTACATTATTAGAAGATTCAATCCAGTATTTTCCTATTTGAACACATCTACGTTAAGGACACTCGTGGGCACTTATATTTTTCGGTTTCTACCGATAATACGTTTCTCTGAACAGTGGGGCGCGCTAAATGCAATTTGACCAAAGCGAAAATTGTATCAAAATAACGGTATAAATCTGACGAACCGCACTACAGTAACACGAACCGCGAACTAAGAGGTTTCTGGAGAAACCTGAAATACGAATGAGTCACAAGATGGGAAACCCCCTCTCGATGACGATTTTGACGCGACCTTCCTGAGTTCATTTGAACAACTTTTTACTAGTTGGCGATTTCAAAAGCGAATGCTGAATTGTGTTTTGAGGTTGTTTTAAGAGAACGAATCAGCAAAAAGTTATCTCAAGTGGCGAGATGTAGAAGATTATATCCTCTGATATTTCAACGATCTTCTTTCACGATGATCATTTGATACGACTCAACCGAACGTGAGCCAGTCCAGTCCAACGACAATATTTTCAATTCATACTTGAAAAACAAAGGCGTTTTAAGACAATTTTGATCATCTATTATGAAACTTGATATTTTTAGTTCAAAAGAATATCTCATCTATAAACATGTTTTAAATAATTCAGACATAATATATTAAATAATATGATCAAAAATCCTAAACATTTTGAAAAAATGATACCCCACTCACTCGAACGCCAAAAATCTCGAAAATCCATTTTTCAAAAAACACATTTCGACCCCCACCCCACTCCACCACTTCTCAAATTTGGTCCGATCGGGTTGAAAAGTTTTGAGGACCAACTAGACCCAGAAACGGACAGCGGACAACGTGCGGCGTACGGCAGACGGACAGTTGATTATTTTGATCCAGACACCTTGAAACGCCCAGAAAAAATTCTCTGCTTTCTGAATGAAAACATGCGAGTACTCGTAGGTTGATTGTTGAAGGAATAACCAACATAAATTAAAATAACCGTCCGCCGTACACGCCGTTCTTGATAATAGACAATTTTCTGAAAATTTGAAGATTCGGTCTGGGACCTCTTTTTGGCTTTAGTTAGTCGATTGAGAAGTCCATTGAGATCCGATTGAAGTCGATCAGAGGTAGCTATGGGTCATAATGGGTACCTACGTGCTATTGAAATAATCCTGAACACTCACTGTTCTCCCCACACTCTTCTTCTGAGAAATAATAATCAAATAATAAAATTGTTGAAGAATTTACAGCGTTTTTCAAAACTTACTGTCAAAACAATCATTGTGCCATTTAGGAATATAAAACTAATTTAATTTAATTTCATATTGATATCTTGTCAGAATATTACGCAGAACATTCGCGACGTAAGGTAACATTATGCTCAATGTCCGACATCCACAAGCTGCCACCACGATTAAAATAAGCCGAAAGTAAATAATAAACAGACCTAAGCATCAATTTTCACGATTTGAATTCATTAGTGATCCACAAAATTGACAAATTTGCCAAAAATTCCCTCTTTCATTCCCAAAGTTGATAGGTTCTTGTATTGTAGTGGGTAAAAAACCGTTTGGAGTTTCTGATAAAGATAAAAAGGGCAAAAAACTAGTGGGCCCGTCCGGGATTTGAACCCGGGACCTCTCGCACCCTAAGCGAAAATCATACCCCTAGACCAACGGGCCTCTTGGACCGCCAGAGCTATCTAATATTGAGCACGTCAAACTGAATCCATGAACCACTTTCACTATTTTATGACGGACTTGACATACTTGATTTACTCGTCGTATATACTTGTGGCTTGGCCAACATTTGTACGACCAGCGCACTCATTCTCTTGTCCTACTGAACCTATGGACAGAATTCAAGAAAAAGACGAGGAGCGACCCAGAAGATGAAAGATTAATACCGCGTTGGTGTTAAGTAACATTTTCACAGCAGTGAATTCGACTAGTCATATTGGGTTTTGTGATTAAATTGATAGATACGAGTAAACAATAAAATTTGGTTGTTGATAATGAATCGAAGGTATAGGCGCAATTTCAGGTAGCTTTGAGTTTGAGGACACAGGTTTGGGATCTATTCCGATTAGTTCAGCGTGTCTATTCGTGGAACAAAAACTATCGTAAGTGATCAATTAAAAATCGAGCTATTAAAAGTACGTTTCGTGAAAGACAGACTGCAAGACAGATTTAAAATTATGTGTGTGAGGAAAAACACCAACATACGTAAGAATATAAAAAAGTCTAACGGGAAACGCTGCAAATTTTTTCACAGTATTGGTTCCATTCCTCGGGCCGATGTATGGAGACTCATTCCAACCGATTCAGCATCCAAAATTTAGTGGAAAATGATACCGCAACCGCCTAGGTAGTAGAAATATCGAAAACACGCATTCGAAATAGGTAGATAGACACCCATTTTGACCAACCTTCCGGTGGGCGCTAATCTTTCCGGGATCTCTCTCATTGGATTCAACGTCCAAAATTTAGTCAAAAATGTTACCCCACTCATTTTTCAAAAAACACATTTTGACCCCCCTCCTCCCTTTAATTGGTCCGATCGGGCAGAAAAGTTTCGAGGACCGACTAGAGCCTAAACGGTAAACAATAAACATCAATAAATAATAAATAAACAAGATTAATTATTCAGAAATTTTTCCGGGTTTGCTTATTTTGATCTAGACACCTTGAAACGCCCAGAAAATGTTTATGGCGAATCGGATCTGCTTGAAAGCATAAATAGATTATTCAAGGAATAATTAATCAAATCTGGCGCAGAGAGCGAATCAGGATCAGAATCATCAGTTATTAATCGAAATGAATCCAATAAAGGGAGAGCAACTTGGCAACGAACGTTGGGAAAAAACTCAGGAAGAGAGGATTGGTTGATTTCAACGAAGGTATGTGAGAGAAATCAAAACACGAAAAGGAGAAAAACCACAGTCAAGAATTACTATTTGAAGGAGGAAACATTTCAAGAAAAGAGGGCAGGTACAAGGAGGAGAGCATCGATAATACGAAGTTAGACTCTGGAGAGAAACTCTCCGTACCCACAGGAAGCAACTAGGAGTCTGAAACCACTCTGAAATTTATCGAAGCGGGGGAGCCCTCTCCGCAACCAGCGTCTAATCCATACAAAGTAGCTTATTGTCGCCCTTCATCTTGTTTCCTCCCATTTTCGCGTTGGATTCCCTCCAGTGCGAGCAGATGGAACAAGAAGGTAGCGCAGTAGGTACACAACGAGGCGATGGGAGCTCTAAATCAGAAGGGGAACGAAATAACTAAGACGTAGCAACTTAGAAAAGAGGAATAATACAGTCGCCATTTTCAAACAAGATTTGGTCGAGGGAGAAAATGTGAGAAGACTGAGGCAAACGCTGAGAAACAAGGGTCTAAGAAATAAGTAAATTTTGACTTATTTTCATGAAAATATTCTCAACTGAAATAATGAGTTGATGCATTTTAATCACATTCATACAATTTTAAAGCTACCGTCCGAGCGCTTGCCTAATTATCTAGCCAATGAATGTACTGAATTAAATGTATATCGGACCAATGAATGGGACACCTTAAGAGAAAAGTATTCAATCATTTTAAGAAAGAAGAGATTTAAGTGAAGCGATATTGATTAGATTGAAAATAATTCTGCAGCTATGTATGATGAGTTCATACAAAAAGCCCTTGGCTTTCAGAACTACCCTCAATATGTGGCCCTAAAATCGGAAGCTGTATGGAACTGGATCAGGTAGATGATCCTATCTAGTAGATGGTTGTTGCTAAGGTGAGATGTGTCATTTTTGCATTAAATTTTCAACCCCACGTCGCTGAAAACGAAAATTGTAATCTATTTACAAATATAATGTTTTTTTTTTTTGCTTAATTTTTAACACGTCGCTGAAAAAACAAAATTGTATATTTAAAATATATGTTTTTTTTTTTTTTTAGAAAAGTAGCAGTTTATATTTGAGACCACTCTTTTGGGGAAGTAGTGGAGAAACCTGATGATTATTCAAAATAGGATATCACAGTAGTCTTTAAAGAAAACGCATTTCTTCGATTTACTTTTCAGTCGCTGAAATAAAGTTTGCGGATATAGGGGGAAGATATAATGATGACAAATTTAAAAGACAAGTCAAAATCTGATTTCACAGTCGTCGTCTTTGTTTAAAATCCTTTAACCACTCATTTTTAGTTTCCTAAATAACGTCAGGGAAGGAGGGAAAACAAGTGTCATTTCAAACCCGCTAATATCCATGCTAATTTTGATCAAGACAAAAAACGCTGCTCATTCCTTCACAGGCGTTGGTTATACCTTGAACAGGAGCATAGAAACTCTTTCCAATCGATTCAGCGTCCAAATGTGACAATAGAGTCCGAAACCAAAACCCACATTCGAAATGGGTTGATAGATACCCATTTTGACCCATAACCTCTTCCAATGGACGCCAATTAATTGTTCTGGGACCCGTTTTATTGGATTCAACGGTAAACATTTTGCCAAAAATGATACCCCACACGCTTATATCTCCTAAAATCTCAAAAACTCATTTTTTCAACACAGATTTTGACGTATTGATATCTAAAGCAGTAGCAAGAGTATGGGTGATACAAATTTTATTTAAATAAGAGTAGAATAACAAGATAATTGGAGATTGTTGGAGATCGTTGACCCGAAGAATAAGCTGAAGGTGCCTAAAAGGGATAATATGTTGATACCACTGTTGCCGTATGAGGCCAGAGACAGCTAACCCTTTCCTCTCCGCCTAAACGCATCAACGAAGCAATTTACATTTTCCCGGCATAAAACGAGATCCTATCCATCCATATTCATCGTCAAGAGCGAAATAACATCGACAGAATTCTCACTGTGGGTATTTTGGTGTTTACGTTAGAAACCCTGTGTCCTAAGACCCGAGGGCCAGCGGCTGGTCTTTGCTTTTGCCATAACCCCGTTTATTTAAGCTGTGTAATTACGTAGGCAGATAAGTGCTCTCCAGACCCCCCTCCCGGACACCCATGGTCTGCACAGTACGTGGATGTACAAACCATTCGCATGACATTTCATCTCATGTCATGTTGAGTGTTGTACACGTACTATTTACTGTATAATTGGTACTTTTAGATCCATTCAAATGTTAGCTTCCAATGGTGGCATCGACGGTGAACATCGATGTTGGACCGTTCGATGCCCCCCCCCCTCCACCATCCGTGAGTGGTTGACTCTAGATGGTTTTAGGATGAGCCTGGAGTGGCCAGCTGGGGATAGAGGAGTGGGGGTAAGCAGAAGAGGCGACCAGAAGATTCTGGAAGGAGTTCAGAAGCTCACTTTTCAAATTAGTCTTTGTTAGGACACTTACTTTCAACATATTATGTGGCTAAAGGAATCTTTGATTAAGTCAACTATTGACATTCGCTTTTTGAAGAAAATGGCATCCGTTTCAACTGCATCTTGAATCTTTTATCCATAAGATGTGTTTTTAGTAGACCCTAAATGTTTTGGTTTGGCCCCGTTCGCCCATGTCAGTCTTACCTAACCTAACTGGTGCAGTGGGCGAGCATTTTCGATGTGAGGACGTCATTGTTATGCCAACTTATCAGTTTGCTTCATCCAATCAGTTGGCTTGACAGTTGTAAACGCTCACTTAGAATTGTGTAAGGTAAGAGTGACCCTCTCTCCAATGCAACTAAATACTGTTGCGAGCTCCCACTGGCGCCGGTAAAATGGGCTGCTGGCGTCGCAAGGTCAACGACCTGTGGAGGTTTAAGGGTCTCGAACATTCGGGAACCTCCCCGTTCGTCCCAGAACGTTCTCGACCGAGCACAGGTAAAAAACGGGCCCAAAACGCCGCGCAGTTCAGTTCAATTGGAGTCGGATAAAGACGCTTCGTTATAAATTGTGCCGTGGCGTTATAAATATGTGCGACAACCGCGTTACAACCGGGTTGTGATTTCTGCATTGTGTAAATGCGCGAATGTGAACAGTGTATGTACTCAAGTGAACAATTGTTAATAAATTATTTACTAAGAACATAAATTGTTACAATACATTGCCAATCGGGAATAACCCTATAAATCTACCTCCAGACCATATTAGCAATTTGTCCTTGTTTTGTGATACTTCTTTTGACCTCATCTGAAGGCTGGAGCGAATACGTGTTAAAAAACGTGCAAACTCCGACTAAATTAAGGCAAAAGGGGACAAACTCGCCCCTAAACGGCTTGAGCATCGTCATTTTGGAACGCTTTTGAAGGTTTTTCGAGCAAAACCACTCCAATTTTAAGAATAGAACAACGTGGTTGGTAGTATTGGATTTGACGTTCATTCCTTCGCTGACGTATTTTTTCATACTTTCATCATTTTTCATCTTTTTACAAACAAAAAAAAAAAAATAATAATAATAATAAAATAATTAAACAAAATTGGCAGGTGAACATTTTTGAAGCACAACGTAAATTTGATGTTTTCCAATTTTCCTCCCTTCGAGAACAATACGAATTAGTTTAAATTTTAAGTAAGGCAAAAAACAATCCAAAGAAATTTCTAAAAATAAATATTGGATAAATTCCATGTTTTTGTGTATCAATGGAGAGCTTACAATTCCGACCTATTGATTAGCATTGAAATTTTCAGATTACCGCCCATTTACCGAGTTTTAGGTCCGATTTCTTGTTCCTATTTACTCCTCAGTTTTTATTCACTCGAAATGACGGCACTAAAGGAATTTTTTCAAACCATTGAATACATTTGAGATTAGGAACCAGGATTTGGCGCCCAACGTAGTAAAATGCATTGGGCATCCAAATCTTTCAAAAATGATTGACACCAATTCACTGCCGGAGACGTACTCCAAGACTAGGAAAAAAAATCTGCAAATTCTTACACACGGGTTGGTTATTCCTCGAATGGGGGAAACATGGGTGTGGCGGGTCCCAGACCCATTCCAATCGATTCAGGTCCAAAATTTAGTGGAATATGATACCCCACACGCCTAGGCACCAGAAATCCTGACACATACAAAATGGGTGGATACATACCCATTTTGACCCATAACTTCTTCCGGTGGGTGCCAATTGCTCTGGGACACACATCTTTGATTCAGCGTCCAAGTTTAGTGAAATGATACCCCCACACGCCTAGGTAGCAGAAATCCCAAAACACATATTCAAAATGGGTAATATATACCCAATTTGACCCATTACTCTTCCAGTGGGTGCCAATCGTTTCGGGACCCATTTAATTGGATTCAGCGTCCAAAATTCAGTGGAAAACTATACCCCACGCCTAGGTAGCAGAAATCTCGAAAACACATATTCAAAATGGGTAATAAATACCCAATTTGACCCTTACTTCTTCCAATGGGTGCCAATCGTTTCTGGGACCCGTTTCATTGGATTCAGCGTCCAATTTTAGTGGAAAATGACCCCTACTTGCCTAGATCCCAAATCTCGAAAATCCATTTTTCAAAAAACACATTTTGACCCCTCCCCCCAAATTTGGTCCGATCGTGCTGTAATGTTTCGAGGACCCGTCTCGGCCGGGAACAGACCCCTGACCCAAATTTCAGATTTTTAGAAAATTTTCTACTAACAAAAACGGCTCGGACGATGGACGGCGGAAGGACATCGACCTTTCTTGATCAGGACATCATGAAACGTCCAGAAAAAAATGTTGAGCCGAATCGGAGAGGTTGACCATTATCATGAAAACATAGGTTGATTATTCAAGGAATAACCAACCAAAAGTCATATGTCCGTCCGCCAGAAACTACAAATTTTTCTGCAGGGGTTGGTTATTCCTTGGATCAGGCGCATAGAGACCCATCCCAATCGATTCGGCGTCCAAAATTTAGTGGAAAATGACACTCCACACACCTAGGTACCAGAAATCTCGAAAACACACATTCAAAATGAGTAGATAGGTAACCATTTTGACTCATAACCTCCTCCAGAATGTGAAAAAAATGTCTAACAAAAAAGGAGAATATGCTTCCGTTTTCTCACTAATAATCCAAATCTCGCAGATTCCAGGGATGAAAATAACACTCGAGAATAAACCCACACACGGATCGCCTAAAATCCAAAGTCCAGCAGGAATTTCTAGAAAAGCAGTGGTGATATAGGAAAACGCCAGTTGTCTGAGTTGCGCAAATGCCCTTCGATGACCTTTGCTGTGAGATTGATAACATATGATCTCGTTCTTGAGCCTCCATGACCGGGGGTAGTACGGCCGAGGTCGTTAAGGCGTCAGTCGCTGGTCTGGTGGAGATATCGGTCACAAATTCGAGGCATGGGTTCGAATCTCCACAACACCAGCGCCCCCCGGCGTACACTCGACGTCGTGAGGAAAACAGAGAACCGGCAAAAAGTATCCTCTAAATGTTGTCGGGGGCTCAATACACAGTTACCTGTGTCTGCCTTATAGGAATTATTAATTCAAATTAAACTTTTGCGCTTTTGGTTGGTTATTCCTTAAATAATTTAGCCTATGTTTTCAGTTGGTAAAACCCATTAATTTAGCGCGGTGAAACCCATTAATGTAGAGCGAAATTTAAACGCAATTAATTCAAATTAAACTTTTGCTCTTTTGGTTGGTTATTCCTTGAATAATCAACGTAGGTTTTCATACAAAATGGTAACCTCTCCGATACATCTCAAAAATTTTTTCTGGACATATGATTGTGTCAGGTTGAAGGCTAATGTCCGTCCGCCGTCCGCGCCGTTTTTGGTAGTTGAAAATTTTCTAAAAATCTGAAATTTGGGTCAGGGGTCCAATCTCGGCCTAGGACGGTCCTCGAAACTTTTCAGCCCGATCGGACCAAATGTGGGTGGGGTAGGGGTTAAAATGTGTTTTTTGAAAGATGGATTTTCATGATTTTGGGCGATCCAGGCGAGTGGGGTATAATTTTCCACTAAATTTTGGACGCTGAATCCAATGAGACGGGTCCCGGAACGATTGGTGCCCTCTAGATGAGGCAATGGGTCAAAATGGGTACCTATCTACCCATTTCGCATGTGCGTTTTTGAGATTTCTGTAACCTAGGCGTGTGGGGTATCATTTGCCACTAAATTGTGGACCCTCTATCAATTGGAATGGGTCCGGGACCCGCTACACCCACTGTTTCCATTTTCCCCAAGTTGAGGAATGAGTCTCCATGCGCCTGGTTCGAGGAATAACCAACTCGTGTGTAAGAATTTGCAGCGTTTTTTTTTTTTTTATTTGGACGTTTCATGGTGTCTAGATCAAAAAAATCTGCAAATTCTTACACACGGGTTGGTTATTCCTCGAATGGGGGAAACAGTGGGTGTGGTGGGTCCCAGACCCATTCCAATCGATTCAGGGTCCAAAATTTAGTGGAATATGATACCTCACACGCCTAGGCACCAGAAATCCTGACACACAAAATGGGTGGATACATACCCATTTTGACCCATTACTTCTTCAAGTGGGTGCCAATTGTTCTGGGACCCATTTTATTGGATTCAGCGTTTAAAATTTAGTGGAAAATGACACTCTACTCGCCTAGGTAGCAAAATCCCGAAAACACATATTCAAAATGGGTATAAATACCCAATTTGACCCATTACTTCTTCAATGGGTGCCAATTGTTCTGGGACCCATTTTATTGTGTCAGCGTCCAAAATATAGTGGAAATGACACCCCACTCGCCTAAATCCCCAAAATCTCGAAAATCCATTTTTCAAAAAACCCCTACCCCCTCCAAATTTGGTCCGATCGGCTGAAAAGTTTCGAGGACCCATCTCGGCTGGGAACAGACCCCTGACCCAAATTTCAGATTTTTAGAAAATTTTCTACTACCAAACGGCGTGGACAATGGACGGACATTGACCTTTTTTGATCAGGACATCATGAAACGTCCAGAAAAAATGTTTGAGCCGAATCGGAGAGGTTGACCATTATCATGAAAACATAGGTTGATTATTCAAGGAATAACCAACCAAAAGTTGAGATTTTACTGAAATTTCACATGGATTCCCTGATTTTTCAGAGCATTTTTGGGTTTTGAATAGGTAGAAAAATACTTTGGGAAGCAAAGAGTAATTTTGAAAGAAAAAAC
>CM033999.1:23186798-23259540 GCA_019603395.1 Cyrtorhinus lividipennis | reverse complement strand
AAATGAGAGAGGTAGAAATCAAAATGTGTATCTCGAAAGATGGATTTCAGATTTTTGGCAATCTAGGCGTGTAGGGTATCATTTTCCACTAAATTTTGGACGCTGAATCCAATGGAAAGAATCCCAGAACGATTAGCACCCACTGGAAGAGGTTATTGGTGAAAATTGGTATCTATTATCCATTTGAATGTTTGTTTTTAGAGATTTCTGGAACCTAGGCGTGTGGGGTATCATTTTCCACTAAATTTTAGACCCTGAATCGATTGGAATGGGCATACGTCCCGCCACTACCCTGTTTCCCCATTTTTCCCATGTTGAAGAAAAGAGTCTCCATGCGCCTTTTCCGAGGAATAACCAACCCGTGTGATAGAATTAGCAGCGTTTTTTCAATCAGTGCCTATTCGGAGATTTCATACATTCGTACAAGATCAACCTTGATCGACAAACAATCGTGGAATAAACGAGCTGTGCTTGCGCTGGTTTATGTATAGTTTATCATAGGTATTTTCAACAGTTCTTTAGACATATTTTCAAGGACACGAGGATGCTCATTTGCCATGTTGTCAAATTTCAGTTCGATATCTCTGATTATTCATAAATAATATTTTCGGTTCAGTTCGCTTTGGTTATGCCGCTGCGCAGGACTTACAGTGGACATTTGAAATTCAAGACTTCAATGAATATGAGTAGACTGTAGATGAATACTCAGGCGTTACTCACAACAAATACGGATGTAACTTACCGGTGTAACAACCGACTTACGTCATAATAATAATTTTAGCAAATTGTTGGGAAAGTCTAATGAAGGATATATCTAGTATGTACGAAAGATATCCCGCTGTTCACGGTTGTCAGGTAGAAGTGCGAGTCAAAACCTATTGGCAACTCAGTGGGATATTGGAGTTGCACTTCGCTGGTTCTTTTGCGGTTGCATAATGAGAGCTACTCGAGTGGATAGATCAGCTCCCCTCGTCGTGGTAAACCATTCCCGGGCACGCGAGGAGCCCACACTTATCAAATGCCCAGATGAATGTATCTTTTGCACTGGAAAGCAACAGGCAACCAGAGATCGCGGTATGTGCGATATGAGCGGCTTCTGTCGTTGTCAATACTCTGAGCTGGAGCATCATAGTCAGAAGCAAATGCAACATGCTGAATCGGTTGACTTTAAACCCAATTAATGCTAACCCAAATTAATTTGATTGAAAGTCCATGAATAGGACATTCCTTTGATCAGTACCTAAGTACCATAGATAACTTTGACGAAGAACAGGATTGCCCAAGATAAATGTACAATTTGTTTTCGTTAACTAATATTTCAAAGGAGCTTAATTTTTTCTTTTGAGTAATTTCATTCTTTTGTATGCTGACACTTTTACTCCTTATTAATGGCTTTATTGCCCTAAATATTAACTAATATCTGAAGCTCGCCCGTTATCAATGACCTAATGGAGGTCCTAATATCTAATCCTAAGGGATTACCGAGGTATTTATTTAGATGTAAAGTAGAAAAACACTGCAAATTTGTTCACACAGGGTTGGTTATTCATCGGACCAGGAGTATGGGTGATAATTTAAATAGGTTCAGCGTCCATAAGCTTGCAATGGGTTGCAATCGGTCAGGACCGTCTTGATGGATAGCGTACCAAGAGAGGAAAACTATACCCCACACGCCTACGTTGCCATTTTGACCCCTGCTTCCCTAAATTTGGTCCCATCTGGCAGAAAAGTTTGAGGACAACAACTAGAGCCAAAAACGGACCCCGACCCAAATTTCAGATTTTCAAAAAAAAGTCTACAACCAAAATCGACGTGGACTGCGGACGACATTTGCGTATTTTGATCTAGACACTTGAAACGCCCAGAAAAAAATGTTTGGGTCGAATCGAAGAGACTGAATTTTTCCATGAAAAATAAGGTATTTTTCATTCACAAAACATCGGGGGAATGAGCCAGGTCACTGAGATGTAACAGATACAAAGTACCATAAACAGTAACAATGATTTCATACTAGGTGACGCTTACATTCCGAAGAAAATGCTGCAAGATGATCAATCGGGCTGTTAAGGAGTACAAAATGTATTGAAGAGCATTATTATTGCAATTGCATTAAAAGGAGCAGCTTCATCTATTAGTGTATCTACGTTCAAGTATTACTGACACCAGGGCCTGCAAGGATCGTTGGATTCCACTCGCATTTGTTTAAGCTATCCTTGCATAGTTAATATTTGGATGGGTGACCACGATAAGTGGCCAGCTGTTCGAGAAGTTTCCCCGCGTGGCTGAGCTGCATCTGTTAACGTAGAAGCTGATGCAACGAGGAGCCATGAGCAAAATGGCCAAAAAGAGTTCTGATCCGACAATATAGTTGGTGTATGGCCTCTGGTTGAAATGCCCCTTAACTTAATTCCACTTTTATCTGCATTACAAAATACAAAAATTTCAAAACGGAGAGCAAACAAATTTTGGCTGGCAGTTTTCCTTCAACTTCTCAACATGAATACCACGTGAGCGACCTAATTTTCATCAATATTAGGTAGGAATTCAGCAGGCAGTTCTAATTATAACCTACGAGGTATAGGTTAGGTTGGTACTTGCACTTGGCTAGTACGTAATGGCAGTTCTAGAGTGCGAACTTTTCTTCGTAGCTGTAATTTATTATTTAAACTCCAAAAAGTAAAGTAGGAGAATTTCAATTGAGGTATACCTGTCAAGCCTAACTCAAACATTCAGTAACCGTAGCTTTCAATGCAAATTGAGGAGACAACGAGCTTATAAGGTTATAGTCAACGCATTTCAAGCGATCGTCTCCACCGACGTAACCCACTCACAATCGTGTTCTTCAGGTCGCCCAACAGGTGGCTAGGTCACGACGGGTCTTAAATAAGTGAATTATACCGGATTACTCCACCCACGCCTTTCGTGATGTATCATCCCTTGTTTCCTGACTCTTTGACCTTTTCAAAATAAGTGCACAAGGCCTCAGTAACGTTGGGTAGAAGGAAGAAATTTCATCGACATTTGACACGCGTTGTTGTCGTTCGAATGTATTTTTGTTGAATTCATTGAATTCCTCGATCCTCCGGACAGGAATCGTTCATGGTCGTATATGCCAATTTCAGCACTCACTCTTGTCGTATGGCCCCAGACATACATTTTTAAAGGAAAACCTATGAGCTGAGCCATTTCATCGTATATTGACTATAAACGCGCGATTTCTGGTTCAACAGACCCAAGGAGGACACCAGGCGCATGGCGACTCATTTCTTCAACATGGGAAAAATGGGGAAACAGTGGGTTTGGCAGGTCTCGGACCCGTTCCAATCGATTCAGCGTCCAAAATTTAGTGGAAAATGATACCCCACACGCCTAGGTACAGATTTTTAGAAAAATTTCTACTACCAAAAACGGCGCGGACGGACGTTTGGCTTTTTTGATCTAGACACCTTGAAACGTCCAGGAAAATTTTTTTGGACCGAATGAGAGAGATTGGCCTTTTGCATGAAAACATAGGTTGATTATTCAAGGATCAACCAACCAAAAACCCTAACCACCAAATAAGAAGATATGGAAGGTCATTCAACACAACCTTCAATTTTGCTTGATCAGCAGCAAGTCGGGATGATGTAGCCAGCTCTGAAAGAAGGAGGTACGGTGCAGTCATTTTGCTCTGAAACAGAAATACTGATTAAATACCACTTAAAACAAGAATATTGATGAAGAATTGCACATTACATATATTGGCTGATATCCAGATAACGAAAAAGTGCGATAGTATCGCCTCGAATCGGAAGTGGCGATACATCGGTTCTCCACCATCGATGCTATTATTTCTATAATAATAATTAACCCCTAATAATAGCTACCCCTATTATCCAATGACTGAAATAAACCGTGTCAAAGGAGATTTAGGACCGGGGTTGCTAAGGTCTGTACGAACGGGGCCCATTCGTAGGTAAATTATCACTACTATAATACCTTAATTATTTTCAAATTTAATTCTCAACACATGGAATGTGTTCCTCAACTCTGGGAAGTATGTGGAAATTTGAGTCTAAAATTGTGTTTTCAACAACTTAATAACAGCCTTCCTTGTCATCCTACCCTCCCTATACAGGACGCTGACAAACCTGCGGGCTAAAATGGGCTAATTACCCAGAAGAATCCGTTTGTCACTCGGAAACCTCACAATTAGCTAATCTCAGCCCTGTGTGGAGCAGCTCGTGAGGCTTATTTGCATAACGGCAATCTGGAAGCTTTGTCTCTCAAATGGTATGGTAGGCAAGGAGCTAAGCACCTTAAGTATGAGTGATGAAGGAGCTAAGCGGTCGTGGAAGTTGCTCCTTGAGCGGTTTCACAGCCCTGATACTTGTGGAATAGCAGTTTTTAAAGTGCATCTAGGCTTGAACTTTCATATTCGACCGCATTGTTTATACCCATAGAAATAAGCAAGAGCTAACAGGCTCATGAATTTTAAATCCATTTCATCGCCGAATGTATAAATCACTTCTCTTTTACCCTGGACGGTGAAAATTTTGACAAATATCTACTCAAAAACTATCATACAATTTTGCATTTCATCTCGCAAAATAAATTTAATATGTAATTTTAAAAATACACCATCACTAATTTTAAATACAACTTAGTATCGGCTGTGAAGAGACAAATGACCTGAAGAAAACAAAACTGATTCGTCGTGATTATTTCGCTGGTTCGTCCTTAGGGAGGCCTAGTTATCTTATCTTGTACTGCTCTGGAAGAGGATGACGATATCGCTTCCTTCCATCCACAGCCAACGAGAGCCACGTTCAAAAGAAACCTCTGTTTAGAGCGTCTACCCTAACTGTGGGTACGCTTCGGTGAATCTTGAAAACTCAATGAAAGAGACATTGAAAACTCTTGTTCCTGAATGAGTGGTTAATACTATTGTAATTTATTTGTATTCTGTGATATATTGAAGATTTTGACGTAAATTTTGAGTCCAGAAGAATATGTATGATTTTGAATAACCTGTGGAGTCATCTTCGATGTAAAACGAGAGAGTCGTACCACTTTTGAATCAGGACTTGGATGATGACTTAGTGGCCTGTTGGCAAAATGGAGAGGATCTAAAATTTTGGTTGGTTATTCCTTGAATAATGAATTTCATGCAAAATGTCAATCTCTCCGATTTGGCCCAACCAAATGTGTTTTTCAAAAAATAGATTTTCGAGATTTTACGCGATCTTATCATTTTCCACTAACTTTGGACCCTGAATCGATTGGAATGGGTCCGGTAGCCGCTTGACCCTCTGTTTCCCCCATTTTCGACGACTTAGGCGTGTGGGGTATCGTTTTCCACTAATTTTTGGACGCTGAATGGATTGTAATGAGTCTCCATGTTCCTGATCTGAGGAATAACCAACCCCTGTGTGAGAATTTGCAGCCTTTTTTCTGGACGTTTCTAGGTGTCCAGATCAAAATAAGCTTTTCTAAAAACCAGAAATTGGGTCAGGGGTCTGTTCCCGGCTCTAGTTGGTCGTCGAAACTTTTCAACCCGATCGGACCAAATTTGGGCGGAGTAGGGGTCAAAATGTGTTTTTTTGAAAAATGGATTTTCGAGATTTTTGGTGATCTAGGCCTAAGGGGTATCATTTTCCATTGAATTTTGGACGCTGAATCCAATGAAATGGGTCCGGGACGATCGACGCCCACCGGAAGAGGTTATGGGTCACAATGGGTTTTGAATTTGTGTATTTTGAATGTGTATTTTCGAGATTTCTGATACCTAGGCGTGTGGGGTATCATTTTCCACTAAATTTTACGCTGAATCGATTGGAGTGAGGCTCTATGCTCCTGGTCCTAGGAATAACCAACCCCTGTGAAACAATTTACAGCGTTCTGTATAGGTACCATTAATAACCACGAATTGAGGGAACAGTATGAATGTTTGGGTTTCGCTAGTTTTGTTTCCAATTCCTTTACTCGTTGATTATACGTAACGCAATTATGGATGAAACATGTGCAAGCATCGTACAATTTAAAGATTTTTACGTCGAAAAAAGACCACACTTTCTCAGCTTCCTCTCTTACAAAACTCGGTAAAACCGTCCTACACAGTTTTTGTGACGGGCAAAAAGGGGATCGACCAGAAGATTCTTGGGGGTCTGGGTTATTATAGCTACTGCCGTTCAAATCAGAGGGTCCCTGGGACAGAAATGAGGTCCAGGTAAAGAAGGCAGGCAGAAAATGAGACCGACCAGACGTCTGTTTTTCGACCTCAAGCTCAGCAAACGTCCATGCGTGGAAGTAAAACATCTCGTTTACCCTTTGGGCTGAAAATAAGACGTCGAGGCGGACTGATCGCGTTTACTCCTGAGGGAGCGTCTCGCCCCCAAAATAACCTTCCCTGGAGTCTTCCATTCACACATAACCGTCCTATTTTAGTCGAAAGTAAGAAACGTAAATATTGACTCTAGCGCTTCGAGTCATATAACTCTGAAACATTAACAATTATCCTGCCTATTTTTTCCCTGAAAATATTGACGTTTGATCGAATAATAAATATAGCCAACCTCCGAAAGTCGTTCTGTCTGCATCAGACCCAGAAATGACAAACGAATTGCCATGACTTCCTTCCGATAATACAGGGTGTCAAAATGCCCCCCGTCTACGCAGAAGCAGTAGATACGAGGGCAACCCTTACTAGGAGGCCCTTGTATTCAGCAGGGAGGGGGACATCTGAAAACCTTATTTGTTAGTACATCTAATACTAATTTAATAAAAGTGAGATGCCAAATAACAAATTTTTCCTCAGTTGAGGGCACATCGATTCAGCATCAAAAAATGCAAATTATTGCGACATAAAATTCATTTTCATGAAGAAAGTCGGACTGGAAATGGAAAACCATGATATCCCCCAAAATAACCACGTTTATTCGCATTGAAACATCATTTTCTCCGAAAACATTCCTCTAAACAAGTTTATTTTCTCATACCATTGAAAAGTTGAGATTCTGAGCAAGTTTTTTCGGGGTGTCCCGACAGAACAACCTCCATTCTAATAGCACAAAAACGACTGAAAAAAGGTTGAATTTTACGAAATCTTCAAATTTTTCACCAATCAGAACAGAATAATACAAAAAAATTAATAATAATAACAAAGGTTTCATATCAGGGAGGTAAAAAATTTAACGATGTTTACGATCATTAACGATCTCAACTCTTGTTTCACATAGGATTTGTAGGGATTTTTATAGCCATTTCACTGCAACAAGGTCGAAAACACGAATAAAATCTTGAAAGTGAAAAAACAGGATTTTTAATGGAGTAAAAAAAAAAAAAAAATCTAAGGAGCACTTTTTGTTGCAAATGAGCTGTAGAATCGACCCTTTTGGGTTTGTCCCATAATTTGTGTAGACACCATGTACAGGTACGGTACAGCTGGTTGTAAGGAACTGCCTATGAACTTTTACAGTACAAATACGAGCACAAGAGGCTTCAATTCACCAAGGGATGGCAGAGTTTACCCTCATTCAATAGGGTATTCGTTCTTATAATGTTATTGCCGAAGAAAACCCTCCACTCCAGGGTTATTTTATTCAGAAGGATGAGGGCTCGAGTCACGAGCGAGTTTATCATAAAGATAGCCGCAGTAGGGAGCCAGTTGATTAGAAGCGGCCATGAAAGTAGGAACATTATTCGGGTAATAAATGAGATCGTAAATTTCGAACAATCGTAAATGTTGATTGTTGCGAATGTTAATGGAGATATAAATTGATTCCTGTTCTTGTGCTCAAATGATTTTCGCCCAACCTTCACGGTCATTTCGTTCTGTATCAATTTATTCCTTAGCAAATACAATAAACAATGATGACCTTATGATGGTACATTATAGCTTCGTAAGTCTTGAATGGAATATCATTATGGTTAACATGGCTATAACCTGTAGAATCTGCGAGGAAACTTAACGCGAGAAGCTTGATCGAGTGCGTGAGGATGAATTAAACGTTCTCCCGCAAACAGTATTTTGATATTACATACTGATTCATAGAAGCCATGATAGGAAGAGACAGAGATTAGAGATAGTTGTTTCTATTACCATTCTTACTATTGTGTTAGTTGGGGCAAAGGTTTGTAGTACTTATCAGTTTTTGATTTTTTACGATTTCTTCCCTATACAATTGACGCGTTCCTCGGTCCCTTTTATGCTCGCTCCCTTGGCCGAGAACCTTCTCGAGTCTTCCTTGGTTCTGGGAACTCAACGTGTTGTCTCAAGCAAACGGGAAGGTTGCAGCCAATTTGATAGCCATGGCCAAGGCTAGGCCAAGGCTAGGTCGTTGTCCATGTAATGCTGGTTGCCCAGGAGACTGGTGCAGGTGTAATCTCGCAACAATATAATGAAAGTACTGCCAATGATTCAACAATGGCTCTATTATTCTAGGTTAAATTGTAGATTGATGATAGTATTTTGTGGTACTTGAGTTTCAAAACTCGCTCCTTTCAATTTTCATGAAAGGTGAGGTTGCTGGAGTTTTGTGTCCGCTTTGCCAGATTTCAAGATCAGAATGAGGAAAAACCTACCAACTTTTCCTCTTTTTGACCATGAAACATCGCTATGAGTTCCAAAACTCATTCGTTGAAACCACTGGCTAGAAACCAAACTTGCTCCTTTCATTTGCCTCTTAATGTTTGACGTAACACTAGTAACATGCAAGCGTAAAAAGTAAAAGTTTTTAGTCATATTTTCACAACGTTTCTGAATCGATTTATCGTGGAAAACCTAACCCCAAGCGCTTTGATTCCTAAATGATTCAAAGCCCAAGTATCCTGCCTCCGTTTGGAGCGATTGGGCTGAAAATTAGAGATACAACCAAGACCCCAACGAAGTTAATGTGAAAATTTTCAAATTTGTTGTAGTTTTTCAAAGGTCACTTTTTATCCGGGACGGCGGACGTACGTTTTGGATTTGGAGTCCAGCACATGGAAGCGGAGGAGACTGTAACCCATCGTTTTCACCCAACGGGCTAGGGATCCTAAAATGACCTAGGCGAATTAGTGGGAAATTAAAGGCTTTATTACCGTCAGGATGTTGCAAACGGTAGGTCGAGGACGTCAAGTACACTTGAAGAGTATTCTAGGTTGTCCAATATGTTACCAGAATTTACCAAGCTCTGAGGAATGGGGTTCGTGATTGAAAGACAAGGATCAATATTGACTTATAATAAACGCAATTGACCGAAATATAAAATACGGAATGTCTGGCCGAGGGATATTGACTATTAACGTAACCTAATTATTGAGTAGGCAAAAGTGAAGGGCTGAGGGCCAAATGAATTTACGGGGTAGCTGAAGGCTCAAGAATGTTTGATTTAACGGAACGGTAAAATGAAAGTGATGCGTTAGTGTCCTCCCCTAATCCCTTTCTCTTTTCCTAACGTACGACAGACAAAATGCTAAATAATACGGCTACAATGTACACTCTATGATCAGCTTTCTGGTGAATAAACGTCAGGGCTTGGGCCAGATTTAGAGAGTTCGACTTTTGCGTTGAAAGGGTAGGAGACAGAGATGTTTCACACTTACGTGTACCAACTTCTTAGGGTGGAGGACAACAGGGTGACGTTCTCTTCGTGCTCGGCTTTGGTCAGGGGAACGCCGTCCAGGCCGGAGGAGGCGAGGCTTTTCGACGGAGGTCCGACGACTGCGGTGCGTGGGGAACCCGGACTATTGGCGTGGGGTCGGGGCGAACGAATCAACACTCGGTCCGACGGGGGATTTTAGTTCGTAATAGGGCCCACTGTTATGGGAGAGGAATTGGGATCTCCCAATTCCCGAGGTCTCACCCTGAAGGAACGACGAGACACTTGGTCCCTCAGGTCACGTTCACAACACTGCTTCACAAGGGGGTTGATTTGCTTCGCGTCGGTTGTTTCGCTTCAAAACAGGTTGTGGTTTCGGGTGTTTCGCTTCGCTATTTCGCCTGCCTCGTCTACAGAGATTATGGCGAACGGAGAGCACAAACTTTCTTCCACTTGAGTTGTACACGACTGACTGCCGCAGCCTTTACCAGTCTACTCGTCCAGTCGCCTCCCTCCTCCTACTCCCCGGGTGCCTCTGCCACCCGTCGCCCAACCAATCCGATGAGGTCACGCCTTCGCCCAGCTGGGTCAGGCGCTTGTGAGGGATAGGGCCCGACCCGTAACCGCCGCCGCAAGTTTCTTGACGGGGCGCTTGGACTCTGCCGCGTTACAAGACCACATTGTTTATTGGTCGAAATAAATACATTGATGTATTTCATGGATGTAGTTCAAAATGAAAAATCCTTAATATCGTTGTTTGTAATTACTACCTCTACGATAAAATTTATTTCAACCAAATGTTAATTAGATTAATCGATAGAAGTTTATCACTGAATATACAGTCTATCTGAAGAAAACGCGACATCTATTTATAATATCGTCATTATTTCTGCAGAATCAATTTTCAGCCTACAACATAGTCAAGATTGTTTTTCGTATGGAATCAATTTTCGCTCGTTTCGAATTCTAATCAACAATCCGCTCCGGTGGTTGCCTTCAGATGAGAACTCGCTTATTTCGAATCAATTTGTTCAGCTCCTCCCTCACGCAGAAACAGATGACCCAAGGGCGATAGCCTCCATCTTAACCCACTAACAAGCCTTTTTGTTTGGATGGAGGAAAATATATTTTATAGAATTAGTGCACGGAGCGGTGCCGACATTATCTTATTCGGTCCTGATTTACATAAGGCTTCTGTGTGAAGAGATAAACGCCCCGAAACACGCACTACCGTGTCGTTGACAGCGTTATCCATCGGAAGAATAGTGGTATTCATATATTATACACGGGCGTCCCTATCGGTTCCTGCTCTTCTATCACTATCGGTAATTTGGTACGAAGTTATCGTGATCTCGACAAGAGTAATCGTGGCAGCTTTCTAAAACATACATCGCGTTTTTTCTCGAATGATGTTAATTTCAAATTTTTTCATGCACTTAAACGCTACTGCTTTCTTAGGTCTTTCATTCTCCTCAGGTTAATTTGTCTCTTTTTTTCATCTCCAGGGCATGACAGGGAAAGGTGGAATGCATGTTTAGGTAATAACTAGATAAAATAGACTCGATTATTAAGAATACTACCAAAATTACCAGCAGGCTCCATCAGTAAGATACCAAAATTTCGCGTAAAGACTCATAAGAAGTCTCTCAATCTGACCAGACACGTTTCATAAAGCTCCCCTAGTCTTCATTATATTCAGTACTGATCGGAGAACTGGTATTCAAACGGCAACGTAATTGGCCATTGAATGCCGATTCATAGAAGCCAGAATAAGGAACAAGAAGTCTGAAAGTGGTTTGATTTGTACAAGTTGTCACACTTGTATAGTGTACACTGAGTATTTTTGCTAGGAGCTAAAATATCATATTTGCTCACCCCGCTACTATGCGCACGTGACACTAAGTTTCTCAGTCTGAATTAAAACTCCAATTTTTTATTGCAGATAAAATGTATATTTCGAAAAACGGATTTAATTTTGAGATTTTTGACAATCTAGGTGTATGGGGTATCATTCTACACTACATTCTGGACGCTGAATCCGATGAGATGGGTTCCAGAGTGATTTACGCCCATTTATGGGTCAAAATGGGTACCTACCTACCCATTTTGAATGTGTTTTTTCGAGATTTCTGGTTCCTAGGCGTGTGGGTTATGATTTTCCTCTAACTTATGGACGATGAATCCAATGAGAGGGGTCCGGCCGGAAGAGACGATTTGGGCAAGCTGGAATGTGCCTAGGGTCAATTGGGCCCATTACAGTCGAGTGTTCGATTGTCAGGGGGACAACTGAGGTACAGGCAACGATAGGCGGCCATGGCAGAAAAAGGGAGAGAAGAGAGGCGGGAAGCGCAGGAAATGAGAGCAAATACCCGCAGTTGTTGTTGTTGAGGACGATAAATGGGTAAATGTGGCACCAATTTGACCCATGGCCTCATCCAGTTGGCACCAATCGTTCCGGGGGACCCTCTCATTGGATTCATCGTCCATGTGAAATGTTGGAGACTGGAATACATCCCATTGAACTGCAACACGTACGACTACGAGGCGAGCAAGATTATCATTCGCGCAAAAATACACATTCGATAAATGGTAGGTAGGTACCCATTTTGACCCATAAATGGGCGTAAATCACTATGGACAACCCATCTCATCGGATTCTAGCGTCAGAATGTAGGTAGATAGGGGACCACCAGACGACCAGAGAGGGTCATAATAATCTCAAAAATAAATCCGTTTTTCGGAAATGTGTACATTTTGGATCTGCAATATAAAAATGGTGTGCCCCTTCCCGTGAGGTTGTTATAGTCCAGATCTGTTTATCGTGATCCGAAACGCTAGTTTGGCAATTTGTGCGCATTAGTGAAGCGGGGGGTAGCAAATATGAGATTTTATTGCTCCTAGCAAAAAATACTCAGTGTACACTTATACATGTGTGACAACTTGTACAAGTCAAACCCTTTCAGACTTCTTGTTACTTATTCTGGCTATCTGAATCGGAATTCAATGCCAATTACGTTGCAGTTTGAAAACAGTTCTCCGATCAGTACTGAAGATAATGGAAGACTAGGGGAGCTTTATGAAAGTGTCTGGTAGACAAGGACTTATCGAGTCTCGTACGCGTGATTTTGGATCTTCCTGGTAGAGTCATGCAGTAATTTGGTAGTATTTTAATAAGTGAGTCTACTTTATCTAGTTATACCTAAACATGCATTCCACCTTTCCCTGTCATGCCAAGGAGATGAAAAAAGAGAAAAAGTAACACTGAGGAGAATGAAAGAACCTAAGAGCAGTAGCGTTTAAGTGCATGAACAAATTGGAAAATTAAAGATTCGAAAAAAAACGCGATGATGTTTTAGAAAGCTGCCACGATTCCTTGTCGAGAGCACGAAGAACATTCGTACCCAAATACCGATAGTTATAGAAGGAGGCAGGAAACGATAGGGACGCCGTGTATATATATGAATACCACTATTCTTCCGATGGATAAGCTGTCAACGACACGGTAGTGGTGGGTTCGGGGGTTGATCTCTTCACACAGAAGGCCTTATGTAAAGCAGGACCGAATAAGATAATGTCGGCACCGCCGTCACTAATATATTACAATATATTTTCCTCCGTCCAAACAAAAAGGCTTGTTAGTGGGTAAGATGGAGGCTATCGCACTTGGGTCATCTGTTTCTGCGGAGGGAGGAGCGGAAACAAATGATTCGAAAGAAGCGAGTTATCATCTGAAGGCAAACACCGAGCGGATTGTGATTAGAATTTGAAAACGAGCGAAAAATGATTCATACGAACAAACAATCTGACTATGTTGTAGGGCTGAAAATTGATTCTGCAGAATAATGGACGATATTATAAATAGATGTACGCGTTTCTTCAGATAGACCGTATATATTCGTGATTAAACTTCTACATTTAAACTATTAAACATTTTGCTGAAATAAATGTTATCGTAGAGGTAGTAATTACAAACAACGATATTAAGGGATTTTTCATTTGAACTAAATACCATGAAATATCATCAATGTATTTATTTCGACAAGTTAAAACAATGTGGTCTTGTTACGGGGGCAGGAGTCAAGCGCCCCGTCAAGAAACTCGGCGGCGGGGTACGGGTCGGCCTGATCCCCTCCAAGACGCCTGACCAGCTGGGCGCAAGGCGTGACTCATCGGATGGGTGGGCGCGGGTGGCGAGAGGCCACCCGGGGAGTAGGAGGAGGGGAGGCGACGGGACGAGTTAGATGGTGAAAGGCGGCGGCAGTCAGTCGTGTACGGAACTCAAGTGGAAGAAAGTTGTGCTCATCCCGTCTGGCCATAATTCGTGAGGGACGCGGCTGAAATGAAGCGAAGCGAAGCCATAAACACCCCAAGCGAAACAACCTGTTTGTGAAGCAGAAAAACCGACGCAAGCAAAGCAACTCCTTGTGAAAGCCAGTGTTGTGAACGTGACCTGAGGGGAACAAGTGTCTCGTCGTTCATTGCAGGGTGAGAACTCGGAATTGGGAGATCAGCCAATTTCCGCTCCCATAACAGTGGGCCCTATACGAACGAAAAATCCCCGTCGGACACGAGTGTTGATTACGTTCGCGCCCGGACCGACGGCCCAAATTAGTACGGGTTCCCAACGCACCGCCAGCGTCGGACCTCCGTCGGAAAGAGCCTCGCCTCCTAGGCGCTGGACGGCGTTCCCCTGACAAAGCCGAGCGCGAAGAGACGTCACCCTGTTGTCTCCACCCTTAGAAGTGGTACACGTAAGTGGTTGAAACATCTCTGTCTCCTACCCTTTCAACGCAAAAGTCGAACTCTCTTAAGTGGCCCAAAGCCCTGACGTTAGCACAAAAAGCTGATCATAGAGTGAAATTGTAGCCGTATTATTTAGCATTTTGTCTGCTACGTTAGGAAAAGAGAAAGGATTAGGGGAGGACACAAACGCATACTCATTTTACCGTTCCGTAAATTTCAAACATCTTGAGCCTTCAGCTACCCCGTAAAGTCATTTGGGCCCTCAGCCCGTTCACTTTTGCCTACTCAATAATTAGGTTACGGTAATAGTCAATATCCTCTCGGCCGCGAGACGCATTCCGATTTTATTTCTGTCAATTGAGTTGATTATAAGTCAATATTGAATCTTGTCTTTTTTCAATCAAGAAACCCCATCCTCAGAGCTTGCGTAATTCTGGTATCATATTTGGACAACCTAGAAATACTCTTAAAGTGTACTGGACGTCCTCGACCTACCGTTTGCAGACAATCCTGACGGTAAGTAAAAGCCTTTAATTTCCACCTAATATTCGCCTAGGTCAATTTTAGGTTCCATAGCCCGTTGGGTGAAAACGAGGGGTTTACAGTCTCCTCCGCTTCCATGTGTGACTCCAAATCCAAAACAATACGTCCGCCGTTCCCGGATAAAAAGGCCTTTGAAAACTACCAACAATTGAAAATTGTCACATTAACTTGTGGGGTCTTGGTTGTATCTCTATTTCAGCCCATCGCTCAAATGGAGGCAGGCATACTTGGCTTTGAATCATTTGGATTCTAAGCGCTTGGGGTTAGGTTTTTCCACGATAAATCGATCAGAAACGTTGTGAAAATATGACTAAAAACGTTTGACTTTACGCTGCATGTTACTAGTGTTACGTCCAAACATTAAGAGGCAAATGAAAGGAGCAAGTTTGGTTTAGCCAGTGGTTCAACGAATGGTTTGGGAACTCATAGCGATGTTTCATGGTAAAAAGAGGAAAAGTTGGTAGGTTTTTGTCCTCCTTCTGATCTTGAAATCTGGCAACGCGGACACAAAACTCCAGCACCTCACCTTTATGAAATTGAAAGGAAGGCGAGTTTTTGAAACTCAAGTACCACAAAATACTATCAAGCAATCTACAATTTTACCTAGAATTTATAGAGCCATTGTTGAATCATTGGCAGTTACTTTTTCATTATATTGTTGCGAGATTACACCTGCACCAGTCTCCTGGGCAACCAGGTTACCTGGCCAATGACCTAGCCTTTGGCCTAGCCTTGGCCATGGCTATCAATTGGCGGCCAACTTCCCGGTTGCTGAGACAACACGTCGAGTTCCCAGAACCAAGGAAGACTCGAAGAAGGGTCTTGGACAAGGGACGCGGAGCATAAAAAGGGACCGAGGAAAAGCCAATTGTATAGGGAAGAAATCATAAAAAAACAAAAAACTGATAAGTACTTACAAAACCTTTGCCCCAACAGCAACAATAGTAAAGAATGGTTAATAGAATACAACTATCCCATCTCGTCTCTTCTATCATGGCTTCTAATGAATCAAGTATGTAAATTCAAAGTACTGTTTTTTTTTTTGCGGGAGAACGTTTAATTCAACCTCACGCACTCAGATCAAGCTTCTCGCGTTAAGTTCCTCGGGATTCTATCAGGGATAGCCCCATGTTAACCATAATGATATTCCATTCAAGGACTACGAAGCTATAATGTCCCACTCATGAAGGATCATCATTGTTTAGTTGTTATTTGCTAAGAGAATAAATGTGATAATGAAAGAAATTGACGTTGAAGGTTGGCGACCAAACATTTGAGACACGAGAACGAGGAATCAATTTATATCTCATTAACATTCGCAACAATCAACATTTCGATGTGTTAGAAATTACGATCTCATTTATTATGTGCCGTATAATGTTCCTACTTCATGGCCACGCTCTCAATTATGGCTCCCTACTTGCGGCCCTATATTTATGAAAAACTCGCTCCGTTGGACTCGAGCAGAGCATCTCTATTTCCTTTGTGAATAAAATAAACCCTGGAGCTGGAGGGCCCCTTCTTCGGGAACACTAATCATTATTAAGGAACGAGGACACCATTGAATGGGGCCCTTAAACTCTGCCATATCATCCCCCCACCACCTTGGTGAATTGAAGTATTGTGCTCGTATTTGTACTTAAACGTTCCTAGGATCCTTGCATACAACCAGCGGTATCAGTAACCTGGACAGGTGTCTACACAAATTATGGACAAACCATAAAGGGTCGATTCTACGTCATTTTGCAACAAAAAGTGCTCCTTAGATTTTTATTTTTTTTTTTTTTTCTCGCTATCACAAAAATCCTGTTTTTCACTGTTTAAGGATTTTATTGTGTTTTCGACTCCTTGTTGCCGTGTGCCAATATGGGATATAAATCTTTTATATCACCTACAAATCCGTTGTGAAACAAGATGGTGGAGATCGTTAATGATCGTAACATCGTCTAATTTTTATCTCCTGATATGAAAACTTTGTTATTATATTTTTTTGTATATTCTGTTCTGATTGTGTTATAAAAAATTGAAAGGATTCGTAAAATCAACCTTTTTTCAAGTCGTTTTCGTTGCTTAGAATGGAGGTTGTTCTGTCGGGACACCCCGAAAAAACTTGTCAGAATCTCAACTGTTCAATGGGATGAGAAAAAAACTTGTTTAGAGGAATGTTTTCGGAGCAAAATGATGTTTCAATGCGATAAAACGTGGTATTTTTGGGGGATATGGTTTTCCAGTCCGACTTTCTTCATGAAAATGAATTTTTAGGCGCACTTTTTTGATGCTGAATCGATGTGCCCTCAACTGAGGAAAATTTGTTATTGGCATCCTTCATTTTATTAAATTAGTATTAGATGTACTAACAAATAAGGTTTTAAGATGTCCCCCCCCTGCTGAATACAAGGGCCTCCTAGTAAGGGTTGCCTCGTAATCTACTGCTCTGCGTAGACGGGGGGCATTTGACACCCTGTATTATCGGAAGGAAGTCATGGCAATTCGTTTGTCATTGCTGGGTCTGATGCAGACAGAACGACTTTCGGAGGTTGGCTACGTTTATTATTTGATCAAACGTCAATATTTTCAGGAAAAATAGACAGGATAATTGTTATTGTTTCAGAGTTATATGACTCGAAGCGCTAGAGTCAATATTTACGTTTCTTACTTTCGACTAAAATAGGACGGTTATGTGTGAATGGAAGACTCCAGGGAAGGTTATTTTGGGGGCGAGACGCTCCCTCAGGAGTAAACGCGATCAGTCCGCCTCGACGTCTTATTTTCAGCCCAAAGGGTAAACGAGATGTTTTACATCCACGCATGGCGTTTGCTGAGCTTGAGGTCGAAAAACAGACGTCTGGTCGGTCTCATTTTCTGCTGCCTTTTTTTACCTGGACCTCATTCTGGTCGGGGACCCTCTGATTGAACGGCAGTAGCAAATAACCCAGACCCCCAGAATCTTCTGGTCGATCCCTTTCCCGTCCACAAAAACTGTGTAGGACGGTTTTACCGAGTTTTGTAAGAGAGGAGCTGGAAAGTGTGGTGCTTTTCGACGTAAAAATCTTTAAATTGTACGAGCTTGCCATGGTCATCCATAAATGCGTTATATCACATCAACGAGTAAAGGAATGGAAAACAACTACGAAACCCAACATTCATACTTTCCCTACAATTCGTGGTGTATTAAATGGACCATACAGAACGCTGTAAATTGTTTCACAGGGGTTGGTTATTCCAGGACCCGGAGCATAGAGCCTCATTCCAATCGACAGCGTAAAAATTTAATGAAAATGAACCCACACAACTAGGTATCAGAAATCTCGAAAATACACATTCAAAATACACATAATTCAAAACCCGTTGTGACCCATAACTCTCGGTGGGCGTCGATCGCCCGGGACCCCTTATTGGATTCAGCGTCCAAAAATTCAATGAAAATGATACACCTTAGGCCTAGATCACCAAAAAATCTCGAAAAATCCATTTTTCAAAAAACACATTTGACCCTACTCCGCCCAAAATTGGTCCGATCGGTCTGAAAAGTTTCGACGACCAATAGAGCGGGAACAGACCCCCTGACCCAATTCTGGTTTTTAGAAAAGCTTATTTTGATCTGGACACTAGAAACGTCCAGAAAAAAGGCTGCAAATTCTCACACAGGGGTTGATTATTCCCAGATCAGGAACATGAGACTCTCATCCATTCAGCGTCCAAAATAGTGGAAACGATACCCCACGCCTAAGTCTCGAAAAATGGGGGAAACAGAGGGTCAAGCGGATACCGGAACCATTCCAATCGATTCAGGTCCAAAGTTAGTGGAAAATGATTACCCTACACGCCTTATCGCGTAAAATCTCGAAAACTATATTTTGAAAAAACACATTTTGTTGGGCAAATCGGAGAGATTACAGTTTTGCATGAAATTCATTATTCAAGGAATAATACAACCGAAAATTTTAGATCCTCTCCATTTTGCCAACAGGTCCACTAAGTCATCATCCAAGTTCTGATTCAAAAGTGGTAACGACTCTCTCTTTTACATCGAAGATGACTCCACAGGTTATTCAAAAATCATACATATTCTTCTGGACTCAAAATTACGTCAAAATCTTCAATATATTCACAGAATCACAAATAAATTACAATAGTATTAACCACTCATCTGAACAGAGTTTTCATGTCTCTTTCATTGATTTTCAAGATTCACCGAAGCGTAACCACAGTTGGGTAGACGTCTCTAAACAGAGGTTTTCTTTTGAACGTGGCTCTCGTTGGCTGTGGATGGAAGGAAGCGATATTCGTCATCCTCTTCCAGAGCAGTACAGATCAGATAACTAGGCCTCCCTAAGGACGAACCAGCGGAAATAATCACGACGAATCAGTTTTGTTTTCTTCAGGTCATTGCGTTCTTCACAGCCGATATAGAGTTGTATTTAAAATGTGATGGTGTATTTTTAAAATACATATTCAAATTTATTTTGCGAGATAAATGCAAATTGTATGATAGCGTTTTGAGTAGTTATTTGTCAAAATTTTCACCGTCCAGGGTAAAAGAGAGTGATTTTACAATCGGCGATAAAAGGATTTAAAATTCATGAGCCTGTTAGCTCTTGCTTATTTCTATGGGTATAAACAATGCGGTCGAATATGAAAGTTCAAGCCTAGATGCACTTTAAAAACTGCTATTCCACAAGTATCAGGGCTGTGAAACCGCTCAAGGAGCAACTTCCACGACCGCTTAGCTCCTTCATCACTCATACTTAAGGTGCTTAGCTCCTTGCCTACCATACCATTTGAGAGACAAAGCTTCCAGATTGCCGTTATGCAAATAAGCCTCACGAGCTGCTCCACACAGGGCTGAGATTAGCTAATTGTGAGGTTTCCGAGTGACAAACGGATTCTTCTGGGTAATTAGCCCATTTTAGCCCGCAGGTTTGTCAGCGTCCTGTATAGGGAGGGTAGGATGACAAGGAAGACTGTTATTAAGTTGTTGAAAACACAATTTTAGACTCAAATTTCCACATACTTCCCAGAGTTGAGGAACACATTCCATGTGTTGAGAATTAAATTTGAAAATAATTAAGGTATTATAGTAGTGATAAGATATTTACCTACGAATGGGCCCGTTCGTACAAACCTTAGCAACCCCGGTCCTAAATCTCCTTTGACACGGTTTATTTCAGTCTTGATTTAATAGGGTAGCTATTATTAGGGGTAGTTATTATTATTAGAAATAATATCATCGATGGTGGAGAACCGATGTATCGCCACTATCGATTCGAGCGATACATCCACTTTTTTCGTTATCAGGAAACAGCCAATATATGTAAATGTATATCTTCATCAATATTCATTGTTTAGTGGATTAATCGTATTTCTGTTCAGGAGAAATGACTCACCGTACCTCCCTCTTTCAGAGTGGCTACTCTCCGACTGCTGCGATAAGCAAATTGAAGGTGTGTGTTGATGACCTTCCATATTCTTATTTGGTGTGGGTTTTTGGTTGGTTGTATCCTTGAATAATCAACTATGTTCATGCAAAAAAGCTCAACTCTCTCGATTCGGCTCAAAATTTTCTGGACGTTTCAAGGTGTCTAGATCAAAAGCCCAAAGTACCGTGCGCGCCGTTTTTGGTAGTAGAAAATTTTCTAAAAATCTGTACATAGGCGTGTGGGGTATCATTTCCACTAAATTTTGACGCTGTAATAGATGGGAAACGGGTCCGAGACTGCCAAAACCACTTTTCCCATTTTTCCATGTTGAAGAAATGAGTCGCATGCGCCTGGTGTACTACTTGGGTCTGTTGAACCTTTGAGAAATCGCGCGTTTATAGTCACATATACGGTGAAAATGGCTCGCTAATAGTTCCTTAAAAATGGTGTTCTGGGGCCATACGACAAGAGTGGGTGTGCTGGAATTGGCATCATACGACCATGAATCGATCCGTCCGGAAGACGAGGAATTCAATGAATTCCAAACAAAAAACATTCGAACGGAAAAACAACGCGTGTCAAATGTCGATGAAAAACTTTCTTCCTTTACCCAACGTTACTGAGAAGGCCTTGCTGCACTATTTGAAAAGGTCAAGAGTCAGGAAACCAAGGGATGATACATCACGAAAGGCGTGGGTGGAGTAATCGGGATAATTCACTATTTAAGACCCGTCGTGACCTAGCCACCTGTTGGGCGAAACCTGAAGAAACACGATTGTGAGTGGGTTTACGTCGGTGGAGACATCGCCTTGAAATGCGTTGATATAAAAATTATAAGCTCGTTGCTCCTCAATTGCATTGAAAGTGACGGTTTACTGAATGTTTGAGTTAGGCTTGACAGGTATACCTCAATGATAATCTCCTACTTCACTTTTTGAGAGTTTAAATATACCTTACAGCTTCGCAAGCAAAAGTTCGCAATCTAGAAAACTGCCAATACGTTACTAGCCAAGTGCAGGGTTACCAACCTAACCTATTCCTCCTAATAGAACTGCCTGCTGAATTCCTACCTAATATTGATGAAAATTAGGTCGCTCACGTGGTATTCATGTTGAGAAGTTGAAAGAAAACTGCCAGCCAAAATTTGTTTGCTCTCCGTTTTGAAATTTTTGTATTTTGTAATGCAGATAAAAGTGGAATTAAGTGAAGGGGCATTTCAACCAGAGGCCATACACCAACTATATTGTCGGATCAGAACTCTTTTTGACCATTTTGCTCATGGCTCCTCGTTGCATCAGCTTCTACTGTTAACAAGTGCAGCTTAGAGCCAGCGCGGGAAACTTCTCGAACGGCTGGCCACTTATCGATGGTCACCCATCCAAATATTAACCATGCAAAGATAGCTTAACAAAGGAATGCGAGTGGAATCCAATGATCCTTGCAGGCCCTGGAGTCAGTAATACTTCAACGTAGATACACTAATAGATGAAGCTGCTCCTTTTAATGCAATTGCAATAATAATGCTCTTCAATACATTTTTGTACTCCTTAACAGCCTGATTGATCATCTTGCAGCATTTTCTTCGGAATATAAGCGTCACCTACTGTGAAATCATTGTTACTGTTTATGGTACTTTGTATCTGTTACATCTCAGTGACCTGGCTTATTCCCCCGATGTTTTGTGAATGAAAAATACCTTATTTTTCATGGAAAAAGTCAGTCTCTTCGATTCGGCCCAAACATTTTTTTCTGGGCGTTTCAAGGTGTCTAGATCAAAATACGCAAATGTCGTCCGCAGTCCACGTCGATTTTGGTTGTAGACATTTTTTTGAAAATCTGAAATTTGGGTCAGGGGTCCGTTTTTGGCTCTAGTTGTTCCTCAAAACTTTTCTGCCAGATGGGACCAAATTTAGGGGAAGCAGGGGTCAAAATGGGCAACGTAGGCGTGTGGGGTATAGTTTTCCACTTAATCTTGGACGCTGAATCCAATCAGACGGGTCCTGGAACGATTGGCACCCATTGCAAGAGGTTATGGACGCTGAACCTATTTAAATTAGTACCCCATACTCCTGGTCTGATGAATAACCAACCCCTGTGAACAAATTTGCAGCGTTTTTCTACTTTAGCATCTAAATAAATACCTCGGTAATCCCTTAGGATTAGATATTATAGGACCTCCATTAGGTCATTGATAACGGGCGAGCTTCAGATATTTAGTTAATATTTAGGGCAATAAGGCCATTAATAAGGAGTAAAAGTATGTCAGCATACAAAAGAATGAAAATTTACTCAATAAGAAAAAATTAAGCTCGTTTGAAATATTAGTTAAACGAAAACAAATTGTACATTTATCTTGGGCAATCCTGTTCTTCGTCAAAGTTACCTATGGTACCTAGGTACTGATCAAAGGAATGTTCTATTCATGGACTTTCAATCAAATTAATTTAGGTTAGCATTAATTGGGTTTAAAGTCACCGATTCAGGCATGTTGCATTTGCTTCTGACTATGATGCTCCAGCTCAGAGTAGTGACAACGACAGAAAGCCGCTCATTATCGCCACATACCGCGATCTCTGGTCGCCTGTTGGCTTTCCAGTGCAAAAGATACATTCATCTGGGCATTTGATATAGTGTGGGCTCCTCGCGTGCCAACGAGGAAAATGGTTTACCACGACGAGGGGAGCTGATCTATCCACTCGAGTTAGCTCTCATTATGCGAACCGCAAAAGAACCAGCGAAGTGCAAACTCCAATATCCCACTGAGTTGCCAATAGGTTTTGACTCGCACTTCTACCTGACAACCGTGAACAGCGGGATATCTTTCGTACATACTAGATATATACTTCATTAGACTTTCCCAACAATATTTGCTAAAATTATTATTATGACGTAAGTCGGTTGTTACACCGGTAAGTTACATCCGTATTTGTTGGTGAGTAACGCCTGAGTATTTACCTACAATCTACTCATAATTCATTGAAGTCATTGAATTTCAAATGTCACTGTAAGTCCTGCAGCAGCGGCATAACCAAAGCGAACTGAACCGAAAATATTATTTATGAATAATTACAGAGATATCGAACTGAAATTTGACGAATTGGCAAATGAGCATCCTCGTGTCCTTGAAAATATGTCTAAAGAACTGTTGAAAATACCTATGATAAACTATACATAAACCAGTCGAAGCACAGCTCGTTTATTCCACGTATGAAATCTCCAGAATAGGCACTGATTGGAAAAAACGCTGCTAATTCTATCACACGGGTTGGTTATTCCTCGGACAAGGCGCATGGAGACTCATTTCTTCAACATGGGAAAAATGGGAGAAACAGAGGTAGTGGCGGGACGTATGCCCATTCCAATCGATTCAGGGTCCAAAATTTAGTGGAAAATGATACCCCACACGCCTAGGTTCCAGAAATCTCTAAAACAAACATTCAAATGGATAATAGATACCAATTTTCACCAATAACCTCTTCCAGTGGGTGCTAATCGTTCTGGGATTCTTTTCATTGGATTCAGCGTCCAAAATTTAGTGGAAAATGATACCCTACACGCCTAGATTGCCAAAAATCTCGAAAATCCATCTTTCGAGATACACATTTTGATTTCTACCCCTCTCAATTTTGGTTCGATCGGGCTGATTGCTTTCGAGGACCGTCCTAGGCCGGGAACAGACCCCTGACCCAAATTTCAGATTTTTAGGAATTTTTCTACTACCAAAAAACCCCGGACGGCGGACGGACATTTGACTTTTTTGATCTAGACACCTTAAAACGTCCAAATAATTTTTTGAGCCGAATGGAAGAGGTTGACCTTTTTTTATGAAAACATAGGCTGATTATTCAAGGAATAACTAACCAAATACTGCTATTACTGTCACAGGGGTTGGTTATTCCTTGGACCAGGCGAATGAAGACTCATTCCAATCGATTCAAAGTCCAAGATTTAGTGGAAAATGATACCCCACACGATAGGGGGTTGGCACCAAAATGTGTTTTTTGAAAAATGGATTTTCGGCTATCTTGGCATGTGGGGTGTTATTTTCCACTAAATTTTGGACGCTGAATCGATTGGAATGCTCCATGCTCCAGGTCCGAGGAATAACCAACCCCTGTTAAGGAATTTGCAACGTTTTCTCATTAGAATCCGATTTCCTTCCATAACTTTTGTTTGGTCATTTCTTGAATAATCAGCCTATGTTTACATTTTTACATGCCAGAGGAGAACATCTCCAATTAGCGCCAAAATAGGATTTTAAGGAATTCATGTGATTGTGGAATAAGACATGATTGTTCATCATTCCTTAGAGCTAGAGTGGGGAAAACAGTGAGTGTGGGCTGTCCAGGACTCATCTCAATCAGTAGGTTGGTACCCATTTTGACCCATATTCCCCCGGTGGGCACCGATCGGGCTGAAAATGTTCATTTTTTTGAAAAGGCGGACAAGCATTTGTTGTTTTTTGATCATCTTGAGACGCAAACTCTCAAATTTTGAGGCCAATCGAACAGGTTGACCACTGGCATGACAGCATAGTTGTATGCCTAAACCAAAACCGAAACATCTACGCCGTTTTTGGTGGTACAAAATTAAGTATCTAAAAATTTGAAATTTTAGTCAGGGACCTCTTTCCGGCTTTGTCTGGTTCTATGAGTTTTTCAGCCCGACCGACCCGAATTTGGGCAAGGTGAGGGTAAAAGGTTTGTTTTGTGAAACTAATTTCTCGGGATTTCTTAGGAAGTAGACATGTGAGGCGTTATTTTTCCGAAACTGTGGACGCTGAATCGGTTGGAATGAGTCCTTTACACTCACTGTTTCCCCTCCTCTCTGGCTCAATGAAATAATAAAACATTGTGTAACAATTTTCAGCGTTTTTTGAATACAATAGGCAAATGTCTGGGAAAACAAAAATTTGGTCGGTTAAAATACAAGGGTAGTGTACAAAAGAAACGGAATTTATTCCTCATTCATCTTACTAAAAACTATTGAGGAAACTTGAGCACATTCCTTCTCAATGATCCAAAATAATTTTAATAAAATAAGCAAAATGGAACATCTATCTGCGTTAGTTGACGTTGGGTTAAGGTAGAAACTCATCAGTCTCTCCTTGGCCACCAATTTTCAGTTTTCAGAAATTTTCAGTAAAACACCTCGTTTCTCTCCCCTATGACGTAAGTACATTAAATTTATTCAAATATAGTATAGGCACAAAACTCGACGTATTTTAGAAAATTATTTGTCTAGTAAATGACGTCATAATTTTAGTTCGGAATAATGACTATATGTGTTATACCTGTGGTTTTCCATCGCTGTCGTAACAAGATTTGTTACCCTCCGCGAAAATCGCGCACCAAAGTAAAATCACCAACGAACGGACGCGGGAAACACCGGTCATGGTCGCCGGGTTGAAATCCCCTCAAATCACAACACGAACCGCACCAACCGCGCGCTCACTGCCGACTGATCAGTTCAGTCGAAACCTCGTAGCGCCGTAAACCCGTAGTGAGACCGCCCATTCAGCAAGTCTGCCCCCCCCCCCCCCTCTCCTTCACACCAAGACAAGTCGTATTCAAAGTTTCATTCAACGCTCATAACGAATTGAAGTGGGGAATAAATCGAGGTTTGGGTGACAGATAATGTGCGTCAAAAATTTTGAAAGCTGCTGTGTTGGAAAACTAATTTTGAATGCTCCAATTAACTAATTTTTCGAGGGAGAGTGCACAATACATTGGTATTACCCCCTTTCCCAATACAAAATTGGGTGAAAGTCGGCATCAGCCCGCCCCTTAGAAATACGAGGGTGGATTGATAAGTTTCCGGCCTGACCAAGAAAACCAACGTTTTTAAGATTTTTTATTTTATTTTTTTATTTCTCAACATAATCTCCTTCAAGGCTGATACGTTTCCCATAGCGGTGCTCTAGTCTAGTAATGCCATCTCTATAGACTGATTCGTCAAGCTCCTCAAAATTGGCATTTACAGCTTCGATTACTTCTTCATTGTCCGTCAATCTCTTACCGCCAAGTCATTTTTTGAGGTTAGGAAACAGAAAATAGTCACTCGGGACTAGGTCTGGAGAGTAGGCAGGGTGCGGCATCAATTCAAACTTCAGATCGTTGATTTTAGCCATCGCAACGATTGACGTGTGCGATGGTGCGTTATCGTGATGGAACAAGATTTTTTTCTTCGCCAGATGAGAAGCTTGACGAATCAGTCTATAGAGATGGCATTACTAGACTAGAACACCGCTATGAGAAATGTATCAGCCTTGAAGGAGATTATGTTGAGAAATAAAAAAATAAAAAAATCTTAAAAACGTTGCTTTTCTTGGTCAGGCCGGAAACTTATCAATCCACCCTCGTATTTTTAAGGGGCGGGCTGATGCCGACTTTTACCCAATTTTGTATTGGGAAAGGGGGTTATAGCAATGTATTGTGATCTCTCCCTTGAAAAATGACTGATTCGTCAAGCTCCTCATCTGGCGAAGAAAAAAATCTTGTTCCATCACGATAACGCACGTTAACCATTAATTTTTAAGAGGTTGATTGTACTTTTGACTCACTCGACTGTAACTAACTCAACTTGACGAGAACAGCCGAATTTGGCTATACCAATGGAAAAAACGATAAATTTCCTATCTACTCGTATATGTTATACAATCAAATTTATCCTCATAAGTTCGAAAGAAGGTTTAAATTGAAACTACCAAGATTTCTAACAAACCGTCGTTCTTCTATGAATTTTTCCTTCATTACGAATGATCGGCATAAGCAACAGGTAATGTGTGTCAAAAATTTTGAAAGCTGCTGTGTTGGAAAATATACTGATTTTGAATGCCCCAATCAAGTAATTTTTCAAGGGAGAGATCACAGTACATTGTTATTACCCCCTTACCCAATACAAAATTGGATAAAAGTCGGCATCAGCCCGCCCCTTAAAAATATATAGATGTATCACTAGTCACTTTTGGGTATACATCAAAAAGTGACTAGTAGGGGGGGGATTTAAGAGTGGGGGAGGGGTAACGTGGCGGTTATAGACGGGTGAGGGGTTTCCATTTGATTTCAAATACCACGTGACGGGTGGGTGGAGGGGGGTCGAGGCACCCCAAGGTATATCGATACATCGTTGTGAACTAAAAATGCAGTAAATCGATGTATTTCTAAGGGGCGGGCTGATGCCGACTTCAACCCGAAATTGAAACGCCATCCTTAGCGGATTTTGCTGACACCTTTAATTTTTAAGAGGTTGATCCTCCTTCCGACGTTGACTCATTTGTAAATTATAACTCATTTATTTATGTTTAAATAATTTATTTATATCAATTGTTTGATGTACCTTCCCACCTGTTCAAAGTTTCAGGATCACTCTTTCATTATTTTAGCAGTAGTGACCGAAGTCCAGACTGCTCTATATCGCCAAGCCCCCACCTCGAGTTTTGTACATGATCTCATATTAGCGCCTTACCTACTAAATTTCAAGAGAGTGAAGATACGTACTCGAGAGCGTTCACCTTTCATAGGAAAATTCAACTTTCATAGGAAAACCACGATTTTGGTTTAAATTTTCAATTGTGCCCGAAAAATAAATTTGACCACGCCGTTGGAAAGGTAATCTGCAAAAGTTTTTTCCACAAATCAACGCATGAATTTTGTTGAGAAATAGTTTCTTTGCCCTGCTAAATTTTGACGAAGATTCTTGTTTTCAGTCATTTCCTAACTTAAGGCTGAATTATAAATATTACGTCTCAATTATTGGAGTCATTGAGGGGAACTCATGGGACTTATCAAAAGGGAAATTTGACCCTCTTTTCAACGGTGTCCTCAGATTTGAGATTATCTTATAAATTAAGGGAATTGTGGCAGTTTTAGTGACGTCAGGTCAAGAAATAAGAAAAAATCTTAAATTGTGAATAACTCGGAAACTTTGCCTCTGGAAAGAGAAGACCTAGAGACACCTTGTTGCAAATGAGTTGTAGAATCGATCCCTTGAAGTCTAACTACTCTTAACGTTAACACCCTGCATAGTTGGAAAAAAATCTTAAATTTTAAAAAGTATCCCCCCCCCCCCTCTTCCCATTGAGGCTCATAAATACGCCCTTCCATGGAGTGGCAATCTGTCAGTGGCCAATCTGACTCCATTCAAGCGTCCATAATTTAGTGCCCAATCATACCCCTCGAGTCCATGTCCCAAAAAATCTCAAACCCCCATTTTCACCCACACGATGCCTCCGTTTGCGGGGATTTTGATAACGAGGCCCAATTGGAGTCATCTGATGGGGAAAAGTTTGATTTTCCGGAGTCTTTTAACGGACATTTTCGGTCCGGACGGGGCAACGGACGGACATTCCGTTGGTAATTTGTATCTAAACTTTTTCTTTTCAACATAGTGGATGATTGAAGTTTGTATTGTTGGAAATCGCAGTCGAAAAGATTCAATCATCTTTTAGTCAACTTCTTCGATCTTAGGGCCACCTCTAGGTGGTGATGACGTGTGACCTCCTCCAGTGCCTCCTGGCTGTCCTGCAGCAGGTGGGCACCCACTAGGTGGGCACGCTCCCATGATCTTTGTCACGATTGGGGAACACACCTCTTCGCACTCCTTTAGTTTTCTCTCGTAGTCCGCTTTCTGAGCAAACTTGTTCGCTTCCAACCACATAGAGGTTTCGTTACACTTCCTCAACACTATATCTTTGTCAGCTTGGGAAATCGCACCTCGACGGTCGGACATGTTCAGATTCTCTATAGCGGCTTTCATGGCGTAGACGTAATTTTCAAGTGCGTTCCTCTTTTCAACTGCTTCCCTAATGTTGTCATCCTCATCTTTGAAAGTGGCCGCTTCTCTGATCATACGCTCGATATCGCCTTTATTCAACCTTCCTTTGTCGTTCGTGATGGTTATTTTATTAACACGACCGGTCGATTTTTCTTCCGCTGCGACGTTAAGTATACCGTTACTGTCAATATCGAAAGTCACCTCAACCTGAGGCACACCTCTTGGAGCTGGAGGAAACCCCGAGAGTTCAAACGTTCCCAAAAGATTGTTGTCTCTTGTCATGGCTCTCTCGCCCTCGAAAACTTGTATGAGCACACCAGGCTGATTGTCTGCGTATGTGCTGAAGACCTGAGAGTGTTTTGCCGGTATAGTCGTATTACGTCCTATCAATTTTGTCATTATACCTCCTGCCGTCTCAATCCCAAGAGACAGAGGAGTGACGTCCAGAAGGAGCAAGTCTTTGACAACAGCTGATGTGTCTCCTTGAATTATGGCAGCCTGTACCGCAGCCCCGTATGCCACTGCTTCATCCGGATTGATTGACTTATTCAAGTCTTTACCGTGGAAGTAGTCTGTCAGCAACTGTTGAATTTTCGGAATCCTTGTCGATCCTCCCACGAGAACGACTTCACTTATCTTGCTCTTCGGAATTTTGGAGTCTTTTAGCGCATTTTCCACTGGAACTAGCGTTCCTCTGAACAAATCCGTGTTCAACTCTTCAAATTTCGCTCTGGTGATTGTTGAATAGAAATCGATACCCTCGAATATAGAATCGATTTCAATATTGGCTTGCGTCGCAGCACTCAGCGTTCTCTTGGCCCGTTCACACGCTGTTAGAAGCCTGCGCATAGATCTTTTGTTCTCACTAAAATCCTTTTTGTGCTTTCTCTTGAACTCATCGGCAAAATATTTGACCATTCTACTATCGAAGTCTTCACCCCCTAAATGGGTGTCACCGGCTGTGGCTTTCACTTCAAAAACTCCATCAGCTATTGTCAATATTGAGACGTCAAATGTTCCACCTCCAAGATCGAAAATCAGTACGTTCATTTCTCCCGCTCCCTGCGAACAGGTATTCAGTGATAAAAAGCTGGAGCTGATGTATACGGGGGAACAAAGTCAAATTTCGCATTCTTGTAGGTACCTTTTTGTCAAGACCATAGGCCACAGCAGCAGCTGTCGGTTCATTGATGATTCTAAGAACATTGAGACCTGCGATTTGACCTGCGTCTTTTGTTGCTTGCCTCTGCGAATCGTTGAAATAGGCCGGTACTGTGATAACAGCGTTATTGACCTGAAGAAAATGGTGAACAGTAGATGATCCATCGTTGGACAAGTGCCTAGTTTTGTGCATCCAGAAGTGGAGTCGTAAATGGCCTCGAATCTACCTTGTTGCCCAAGTACGATTCGGCTATTTCTCTCATCTTGATCAAAACCATTGATGATATTTCTTCTGGATGAAATTGCTTCGATTCGTTTTTGTAGGTGACTGCAATGACAGGCTTCCCATCTTTGCCAATAACTTTGAACGGCCACAATTTCATATCAGCTTGAACGACTGGATCGTCAAATCGTCTACCAATGAGGCGTTTTGCATCTGCGGAGAACGCAAAATAATGAAATAAAGGTGATACATCAACCGTTTTCATCTAAGGATACATTTTAATCGCATAAAATATAATTGCAATATAATAACCGTATACTGTGTTTGTAGGGTTCATTGCTGCTTGATTCTTTGCAGGATCACCAACCAACCTCTCCGAATCCGTGAAAGCGACGTAACTCGGAGTAACTCTGTTTCCTTGGTCATTAGCTATAATGTCCACCTACAAAAGAGAATTATCAGCCTATATCGTGTTTTATTTGAAAAATCAAAGTGGAATATGGCATTACCTTGCCATTTTGAAAGTAACCAACGCAGGAATAGGTGGTGCCAAGATCGATTCCTACAGCGATCCCTTTGGCTTTTCCCTGTTTGTTGGCCATTTTCTCAAACGACGATCCAGCCTCTATAACAGAATAATTACAATTATAAATACGTAAAATATAAGTGCTGCAACCGTTTTCCCCCTGTGAATGCACGACTCAACAGTTTTTAAAAATTGAAAAGTTCCTTTATAATCGTAGGTTTCCGAAATCATCCGGTAGGTAGCACGAATGTCTTCAGTGGATGGACTTTATTTGGTCAGGCACTTGGTCGGAGGATTCGAATCTTTTTTTGATGGTCGCCCCCTGCTATTCATCAATAATTAATTAATTAATTATCTATCCATTTAACGTGCCTCCTGTTTGGCCTCGACGACAGCGAATTCCGGCGACAGTGATTTCCGGCAGCGGCCGTCACTCTCAATTTGCAATATCGAAATGAAAATGAAATAATTGTGACTGTAACAACGAAAATCCGAAAGACTGCTGCCGACAGAAATAAAAACGACATTATCTGGGATGCGGAAAGTCAGCAACGAACTGGTTGCGTCTGCAAAATATGCCTGCGTGCAATATAATTTCAAGTGAACAAACTAGGTATCTGGTTCTTTCACATGGGTAGGTAATTCCTTGGACCAGGTGCATGGGGTAAACAGTGGGTGTGGAGTGTCCCAAACTCATTCCATTCGATTCAGCGTCCAAAATTTAGTGCGAAATGATACCCCATACGCCTAGATCACCAAAATCTCCTAGATCCATTTTTCCAAAATTTTACCTTTCCCTGAAAAGCCTAGAGGACCAACTAGAGCCAAAAAGTGGTCCGGTTTTTCAGATTTTTAGAAAATGTTCTCTTAAATACCAACAATGGCGTGGATTACGGATGGCAACCAAAACGCTGCGAATTCTACAATGATTGATTATTCTTTGGAGCTAGAGGGTGGGGGAATCAGTGAGAGTGAGGTGTCCCACTCTCATTCCTATCGATTCACAAAAAAATGATATCAAACACACCTAGATACCCGAAAACTCACTACCAAAATATATGTACCTATTTAGACACATACCCACCTCCAGTGGGCACCAATCGGTCCAGGACCACTCTTAATGGATTTAGCGCCCAAAATTTAGCGGCAGATGATACCCCACATGTTGAGATAGTTCCCAAAAATCCCGATAATCGAATTAGAACAAAATTGTTCACCCGTGCCTTCCCCATATGTACATTTTAGTTATGTTGGTTTCCTTATCTATAGCAGATACAGACAAAGTAGGACCCTGCAGGAGGTGCGATTAACGCTCTTGTTTAAATATTGTCTCTATTTAAGGGATCTATTTCGGATCAAATTCGACAATTTTTAGGCTCTTTTCTCGTAAATATATTTTATAGCGAATAAACTGTCACTCACCAAAGAGGTTTTGTCCTGTCCGTGTCTATATTCTCATTCTTAGCCGACTGTTAAGTTTATTCATTTCAATGTTTGTTTTCTTCTAATTGTTGTGACATAGCAGTTTTTGAAATCATGTGTACCGACCTGTTTAAATTTATATGGAGTGATTGATTCATAGTATGAACGTACAACAAATACGTAACACATATAATATCAGCCCTCCTAAGCACTTGTATTTATGTTGTAAGGAGACTTGTGCCATTCCATATACTCCTATTATCGAAGTAAATTTCAGAGACATTTTAATATAATTAGGTACGTAAAATACATTTTGCAGATTGTAGGTATCATAATCATTCCAGGGAGAGCAAAATTTGCATCATGGTATGGAATGGAAAATGAGTCTTCTTAAAAAGAAATACTTAGTTGGACCGCGTAATAAATTGTAGAAGATTTTTTTTCTTTTTTTATTCATTTTGGTTAGTTATTCCTTGAATAATCAACTTATATGTTTTCATGCAAAAAGTCAATCTCTCCGATTCGGCCCAAAATTTTTTTATGGACTTTTCTGCTACCTAGGCGTGTGGGGTATCATTTTCTACTAAATTTTGAACCCTGAATCGATTGGAATGGGTCTGGGACCCGCCACACCCACTGTTTCCTCCATTCGAGGAATAACCAACCCGTGTGTTTAGATTTAGATGAAAGAAAGATGGCCTTCACATTATTAGTTTGTGTCCCTCACAGTCGTTGGTCTTTGAGACCGAAACACGGAAGAAGAAGTTGAAATGAATTTAGCGTTCCCACGTAATATAACCTTCCTGCCACATTTTCTTCTTGTGGTTCTCTGGGACGGATTTGAATCTGGTCAAATTACCTAACATTTCCCTTCAAAATTGCATCGTTGATCTTTTTCCTACTTATCGTTGAATTTTTGTCCGTCTGTGGTTTACTTCTAATCCGTCCTCGTTATTTTGGGCTTCTGTAACCTTTGAAAGTATAAAGTGAAATGGGGGCCGAAGAAAACACTACGGCAGAGCAGGGAGAGTAAGCTTTTTTTGAGTTATTTTTACGTAATAGATTGTGTTTCAGTGGTTGTCATTCACTTGAATTGTCGAATGAACTCTCCCTCTATATGATATAGAGATGGTGGCGTGGTGTGTGTCTCCCTGGTGGATGTTGTGTGAGTAATTTTGAAGAAAATACTGCTGGTTTCCACACTTGCTGTAAGCTTGTTTTGGTTTCGGTGCCACCGTACCCGATGTACTCTTTCTACATAGATCAACAATATTGATGATTGATAATTTGTTATTATGCTAAGGTCCTCGTACTTCGTGAGTCAGTAAAATGTACTTAGGTACCCTTTCGAGCCGGTCTACGGGTGTGTTTAAATTTCCTATTTTATTTTTGAGGTAATATGTTTTGTTATTGTATGGTTCTAGAGGCGGACTCTCGAAGAAAGCACAGAAGAAATTGGCCAAAGACGCGCAAAAGGCTGCGAAGAAAACCGAAAAAGCAGCTGCTCAGGTGAGATCATTTAACAAAATATCATTACAATTCAAGGTTGAAATGCACTGTCGGGGGCCCCTTGATAACACGCTTGATAAAGCGTTAATGGCGAAATTTATCGTGAATACCATAATATAATACTAACCCGCTATGAACAGTTCCTTTGGTTGATTATTCAAGGAATAACCAGCCTATATAATCATACCAACGGTATAATTTGCCCCGAAATATGACAAAATACGTTTCATGTCTAGATCAAAATACCCGAAATTATTGAAACCCCACATTCGAAATAGTTAGGTACCCATTTTGACCCATACCCACCTCCAATGGGCGCCAATCGGTCAGGGACCCATCTCAATAGATTCGGCATCTAAAATTTAATGGAAAATGATACCCCACACGCCTAGATCATCAGAAATCTCTGAAATCTATTTTTCAAAAGACTAATTTGTACCCATATCCTCAGTCATCGAAATTGAGCCATCCACACCATTTTCGGTAGTAGGACATTTTCTAATATTGTGAAATTGTGGTTAGGAGCCTCTTTCTGGCTTTAGTTGGTCCTAGAAACTTTTTAGCTTAACCCGACCAACTTGGGGAGGTTATTGGTGAAAATCTCTTTTTTGGTTGGTTATTCCTTGGATAATCAACCTATGTTTTCAAGCAAAAAGTCAATCTCTCCGATTCGCCTCAAAAATTTTTTCTTGACGTTTTAAGGTGTCTAGATCAAAATTAGAAAATGTCCGTCTGCCGTCCACGCCGACTTTGGTAGTAGAAATTTTTCAAAAAACCTGAAATTTTGGTCAGGGGTCCGTTTATGGCTCTAGTTGGTCCTCGAAACTTTTCAACTCGATCGAACCACATTTGGGTGGGGTAGGGGTCAAAATGTATATTTCGAAAAATGGATTTTTGAGATTTTTGGCAATCTAGGTGTGTGGGGTATCATTTTCCACTAAATTCTGGACGCTGAATCGAATGAAAAGGCACCCACTAGAATAGGTTATGGGTCAAAATGGCTATCTATTACCTAATTTGTATATGTGTTTTTGAGATATCTGGTACCTAGGCGTGTGGGTTATGATTTTTCACTAACTTTTGGACGTTGGATCCAATTAAATGAAACCCAGAACGATTGGCGCCCTCTGGATGAGGTTATGGGTCAAAATGTGTACCTACTTACCTATTTCATAAGCGAGTTTCTGGATTTTTGGGAACATACGCGCATGAAGTATCATTTTCCATTGAATGTTGTACGCTGATTTGATTGAAATGAATCCAGGACACTTCCACATGCCCCTGCTCCAAAGAATAATTAACCGTCGTGGAAAAATTTGCAGTTTTTAAGTCGCGTGGCTAACTTTGTAACACTATTTTCCGTTAATTTTATATTTACACAAATAAGGTGTGTATTCTTGGTGGAATTCAATGAACCTTATTGCGTGAATCATTCAATTTTATGGAAATTATTTCCTTGAACTCGGAACATGATCCAGCTTTAGTCGAGTATTGATTTTTTTGACGATGCTTTTGCATGATTGTATTTTATTACTCATTGGGAATGGGGGATGTGTAAACATATCGAAATAATTATCGTTCTCGTAAGATTTTTTTACTCCGTGTCATAGTACAAAATTGGTTCGTATTCGTTCTTGGCAGAGGAGCGGCTCATTTTGTGAGCGGGTTCCTTCCTTATGAGGTAACCTGCCTATAACCTCCATACCTCCGATTGCAGTCTCGTCGTAAGAAATACATAATGGGGATGGGACATCGAATAAAAATATCGATGGTGACATCGATGTCTACATCGGTAGCATGACATCGATGTTATGAAACAACATAAATAATATCGGCCATATCGATGGGGCGTAACATCGATAGCCGATGTTATCGACCCCTCTCACCATCGATGTTCAACATCGAATATCGAGCGGAAAACATCGATGTTTTGCGAACATCCGACATCGATGTCCCATCCCCGTAATGTCACTATGTCACTAATGTCAGTGCTCAGTGAAGTTCGTGGTCGCTAATCGGTGTTTTTGACGACGTGGATTTTCACGGTATTGATCTCTGTACGGTTAAAAAGCCGTAATTCCGTTGGTAAATCAAGTAGTGTTGATAAATCAACACACCCATGAACGAAATACGACTACCGAATCCGTAGGTTCATTATTTCGAGTGGGCTCCTCCCTGGTAACCATTACCGCTAATCTTCGTCTTATCTGAGCTGCGTATTAATAGATCGAGTGCTAATAATGCATTGCGTTTTCTCATTCATTTTGGTTTGAATGTGTCTGTGTGCAGTTAATAACTAGTAGTTCAGGAGTTTTTTAGAATCTCTCGACTTACTACTCATTACTTAGCTGTTCGGCTTATCATAAGCCAATCGTGTGTCATTCTCGGTACACAGCTTGGAATAAATGTGCGGTATAATAATGAATAATAGAGTAATAAGGTAATAGTAATAGGATACAGATAACATCTATGTCCCGAAAGCGATCGGTTTGGACCTAAGTGGTACTGCCATTATCTTCCCAGTTAAGTACGATTGTACTTGGAGAGCCCTCTTGATTTTAGCTATTATCATTGAGGCTCCTAAAAAAATAGCATATCAAGCAAAATTAGCGCTTTTCTTGGGTATTTCCGCGATTCATAGCTCCAAAGGTAAATCGTTTTTACGCAGAAAACCCCTTTTCTGACCAGTAGTGGTGACGATTTTTCTCAGTTTCTGTCTGTGGGTTTTGCGAGCTACATTCCAATTTGATATCTAAAACTCTTCTCTAACACGTGCGCAAATCTAGCCCCTTAAAGAACGCACAAAAACCGCAATATTTGGTACTTTTCTACCTACGTGAGGTCAAGTAGCATCTCTGGATTTCATATTCTACATTTGCGATTTAATAAACTAAAAATGCATTAACTTCTCTACTAGAAGGTTGACAAATAATATTGAAAACTTCATTCGAATTAACTTTTCGTATAAATTCAATTTTTTGTTGAATTAATTTTACTTATTATTACGTCTAACGTCTCTTCTGCGATCCTCCTTTTTATTATCAATAGCGGATTGAGACGTTGTATTTTCTAACAAGCTTCGTTTTGCCAATTTTGGAGTAAGATAGTCTAAACCTGCTCAACAGGTTATATTATCAGTTGCTGAATCAATAGAGAACCCATGGGTGTGAAATTGATCAATTTTCGTTTTCCAATGATGTTGTCCGTAACTATGAAAGAAAAATGGTGTTGGATACATCTGAAATAGTTTGGTGGGTGGTAGATGGTGGATTTTTCAAACCAAAAATATCCTGGTGAACGGTGACGTCACAACGGGTTGATTATTCCTCGAACCAGGCGCATGGAGACTAACTTAAAACTCGGACCAAGCGCATGGAGATTCATTTCTTCAGCATGGGGAAAATGGGGAAAACAGTGGGTGTGGCGGGTCCCGGACCCATTCCAATCGATTCAGGGTCCAAAATTTAGTGGAAAATGATACCTCACACGTCTAGGTACCAGAGATTTCAAAAACTGACATTCGAAATGGGTAAATAGGCTCCCATTTTGACCCATAGCCTCATTCAGAGGGCAACAATCGTTCCGAGACCCGTCTTATTGGATTCAGCGCCCAAAAGTTAGTGGAAAATCATAACCCACACGCCTAGGTAGGAGAAAACACATATTCAAATTAAGTAATATATACCCAATTTGACCCATAACTTCTTCCATTTGGTGCCAATCGTTCCGTTAGGACCCATTTCTTTGGATTCAGCGACAAACTTTGGTGGAAAATGATACCCCACTCGCCTAGATCGCCCAAAACCTCGAAAATCCTTTTTTCAAAGAACACATTTTGACCCCTACCCCGCCCAAATTTGGTCCGATCGGGCTGAAAAGTTTCGAGGACCGTCCTAGGCCGGGAACAGACCCCTGACCAAAATTTCAGATTTTTAGAAAATTTTCCACTACCGAAAACGGCGCGGACAATGGACGGCGGACGGACATTGACCTTTTTTGATCTAGACACCATGAAACGTCCAGAAAAAAATTTGAGCCGAATCGGAGAGGTTGACCATTATCATGAAAACATAGGTTGATTATTCAAGGAATAACTAACCAAAACGCGGATAACTACATCAGCAGTCTTTGCCTTCATGGGCGCTGCACCTGCACTTTAGCAGACAATTGTAGGCAACTGAAAATGTCATCTACTTGGTTTTGTTATTGTTGCATACAAACCTCTGTAAACAAGAAGCAGCAAAGATCGGTCACTCCGAAGCGCAGCTGCAGGCTTTTTAGATATCAATGATAGTGATAACTCAGAAATCAAAGTGGACCTCACTTGGTTTTGTCTCAACAGGGGCAGGAAGGGAACCGCTGAACGCTCAGAATTTTCTTTAAATTTTTTTCAAAATGAACAATTTTGATTTCAAGCAAGAGTGATGTAGGTTCATACTCTCCAGAGCACCCCTTTTCACACAATTTTTTTTGTTACATTTCATTGTGTTGTCAGGTCACCTCCAGCTATTTCATGTTCACTTAAGAATCAATTTTAGTTTGCCAGAATATAAAAGAATACAAGTGGGCTTTTCATGGTTCTGCTAAGGTTTTGACCTTTAGGCACTTGCCAGACCAATAAGTGCAACAGAACAAATAACAAAATTAAAATTGATATCACTGACTGAACAACTAACAAACAATCAAACTTCACTCATTGCGGTACAGAATACAGAATACAAAAAACTATATATTCACTAATCTAGTCAAACATTGAACACAGGGATTGCAGTGGTATAAGTGAGAGTAATGTTTTCTCCTCTTGCCTTTTTGTTTTGTGTAAAATTGTGCATTGGTTCCATCATTTTTTTTTCTTCCTTTTATTAAACCTCATGAGGTTGAGGCTGGCAAACCCTTTGCAAAATCCAACTCAGTAGAGAGGCTGCCAGGACAAGTCCTAGAGTGAAGATAATTATTGAAAAGAAATGGGCTGCTCAATTTCCAACTAAATAAATATGTAGCCTGTTAACATCTCTCGTAAATGTTGCTGTTAAATAATAATAATAATAGCGTTTTATTTGGCCATATCAGGCTGCAATGTACAATGACACATCAGCATTTATACACATAATACAACGCAAATTCCCCTTTCTGTGCTGCAACTCATGAAAACCATCTTTAACAGATTGATGGAGATCTAACCAAGGCAGGTTTTTATTGACAAGACCTGTGTAACAATCAAAATCAACTTTAGTCTTGAGAGGTTTCTCACTATGGAGCTCGTCACAAATGGAACAACTGGAAATGAAGGACAAACAGAAGCACAAAAAACTTCCTCCATCGAGTGTTTCAACTGCATGGAAATTGGCCATGAGAGTTCTGCATGCACCAAACAGAAAAGTGCTGATTCTAAGGAAGAAGGAACTGCTGGTTCTGTGAATGGAAAACCATCCTCCAATTCCTCTGAGACTTCCCCAGACACACCTAATCAGCTTGCAACAGCTTCATCTCATTCTGAATTGCCTGTAAACACTGGTGTTAATCAGTATGGCATTTCTCCTTTCTGTGGCATGGACTTTGGAAACTGGGCCTTCTGCTTGAGGATCACTCTAGAAAAATTTAACATCGGGCATGTACTGGATGAGGAGCCAGTTGATGATAAATTATGGGAATCTCACAATTCTAAGGCTAAATCTATCATAGTGACTTGCATATCTGACAGTTACCTCCATTACATATCTCAGTGCAGCACTGCTAAAGAAATGATTGACTGCTTGAAGTCTCATTTTGAGACAAATGATTCTATCCTGTTAGCTCTTGCCCAGAAAAAACTATTGAAAATGAAATATAATGAAAAGAGGAACCTTCCCTCATATCTGCTTCAGTTCAAGAAGGTTCTTGAGGCAATAAACGAATGTGGTGCAGAACTGAAAGAGTCTGAAATGATTTTGGCCCTCTTAGCCTCAATGCCTAAGTCCTTCAAAAAATTTGTTTCATTGTTAGAAATTGAAACTGCATCAGGATTGCTCAAGTATGAAGATGTTGAGCAAAAGCTCTTGAAAGAAAGGCAAAGGAGAAAAAAATGGTTTTACAGGCATCAACATTCTAAACAACAAAAATATGACATTCCCAATCATCAGCACAAGGACTCTAAGGTTGACGATCAAAAGCCATTGAATGGCTCCAACATTCCAAAACCCCAAAAGACTTACATTAATCAGAGAAGATCTTTCAAATGTTACAATTGCGGGGAGGAGGGTCACCAAAACTCGGGTTGCTTCTACAATAAAAAGAATATTGCTAATAGAAATGAGGTAGATACAAAAAAACCGAAGAGCAGTGAGCAAAACTCCCCCAATCAGGATTGCCACAACACAAAAAAGAAGCCTGTTAATAAAAATGAGGTAGATATGAGAAAACCAAAGAGCAGTCAGCAAAACTCCCCCAATCGGAGGAAACATGATCAAAATTCATCAAAATCTCCTCAAGTTGAGAAGGACAGTTTGGGTTTGTCCAATTCCCCCTCATCCTCTCAGAATTACCAACAGTTGAATTGTGGGCTTGATAAAATTGATCAGGCATGGAAGGATTTTGAAAAATGGAAGACATCACAGGTAAATTATTTTGGCAACAATAACTTCCCTCCTAAGGGAGCCTTGATTGAATCAATTGATCTTTCAACTTTGATATTTTTGATTTCAGGCCCAACCAGAGGTTGAAGGAGAGGACGTGTCTGCTGGAAAGTATGGAAATCTCCCATTGATCAGAAGCCACGAAGGGAGTGATGCTCAATACTTGTTTGATCGGAAGTTCATCCACGTAAAAGAATTGAACAGCAAACATGCTAATACTGATGTTTGGGTTAGAGTTCGGCTTCAAACATCTAGGGCCAAAGGTTTGTTGTTATCATATCGCATTTTTATCATTGTAGAGTTATATATATAGCAGATAGATCATCAAAAATACTCCTACATGCTATTCTATATTACTAACATTTCTAAAAATCTGAAATTTTGGTAAGGGACCTGTTCTTGGCTTTAGGTGGTCTTCAATACTTTTCAACCCCATCAGACCAAACTTGGTGGAGAGGGGGGGATTATGGATCATGATGTGTTTTTTGAAAAAAGTATTTTCAAGTACCTAGGCGTGTGGGGTATAATTTTTCACTAAATGTTGAATACTCAATCGATTAGAACGAGTGCAGGACACTCCACACTCACTGTTTCTTTTCTTTTGTTATTCATAATAACCCACTTTGATTTATCGGTATAGGATAGAAAAGTGCATAAAGCGGAACTATCCGCTTAAGTCAAGTTGAGAAGACTGAATAGAATGATGTTCAAGTATTAAGTACATGCGAGTTTTTCTTGGTAATGATGGATTTTATCGCCCCAACCAACAGGGTTCCTTCAAAACATTGATACCCTCCGAGACAGTGTCCCCCAAAATCGCGTAACTCCATTTTCAAATGACTTATTTCAACCCATACCCTAGTTGGGTGAGTAGCATTTGGTCTCGTGTCCACTTTCAGTTTGCTGTCACAAATTGGATTCTTTCAGTTGCAGAACACCAGGGCCAATAACCCATGTTGGTTTCGTGTTGCTGTGATATAATAGGAACCAGAGGTGAACACGGTTGTGAAAAGTGATACCTTAGGTCCTCAAAATTTGCAAGATTTTGTCAAATACCTATTTGGACTCAACGCGATTGGTCTGGGACCCATCTCAATGCATTCAGCGTCTGACATTTAGTGAAAAGTGACACCCCACAAGACTAGGTCTCCAAAAAACACATAATCCCATTTTCAAATCACCTATTTCAACCCATACCCTTGTCCGGTGAGTAGCATTCAAACTGAGGCCCATCTCAATCAGTAGTCTACTTTAAACCCAATAGCTGACAGCCTAATCAAAACTCGAGGTAGCAACACGATTGCAAATACTCCTAGGATGTTCGGTTCTCCCAGGATGTTGTTTTCTTGAGAAACATTCTTTCCCTCACTTTTGATCCTAATAGTTCCTATTTGTATTTATTGATTCATAAATATTTATTTTCCAGGGAAGCAATGTTTTGTTGTGCTACGAGAACAATCGTCTACTATTCAAGGAATATTAGCAGTTTCAGATAAAATCAGCAAACAGTTCATCAAGTTCACTTCAAAGTAATTCACCTTATATTGTACGGTAATTTGCTCCGGTAATTTCTTCAATATGAGTTACATTGAGTAATTGCATTCCTTATTTTAGTATAGCTAAAGAATCAATACTGGATGTGTTGGGAGGCGTGGCCACTGTCCCAAAAAAGATTGATAGCTGCACTCAAAGTGATGTTGAGTTGGTCATCAAGGAGCTGTGGGTTGTCAGCAATGCCAAACCCCAACTGCCTTTGTTGGTTGAAGATGCTGCTCGTCCTGTCAATGAAGCAGAACAGGTACTTAATCAAATCCCTTAGCCCTTGGGAAGGATTGGAGACATGTGCCCCATGATACTCCCTTGAGTGTTATTTGTGCATTGTACGAGGGGCATACAGAAAAAAAGGTTCCCCAAGTTAAAAATCTTGATTTTTTTTGAAAAATTTATGATTTATTCAGAATTTTTGACAAATTTATTATGTTTCTACAATGTCTCTTTGGCAAAAGCTTCTGTAACCTCTTTTTGAGGTGCATGCTCACATCTCGTAGGTAAGTACCAACGGCAGTTTTCAGCTGGATGTCATTTTTGAATTTTTTTGCCCCCCTAAGACCTTTTAAGTTTTGGAAAAGGTGGTAATCAGATGGGGCAAGGTCTGGAGAATAGGTGGGATGAGGAAAAACTTCCCACTTGGAGTTTCCAAGGATTTCCTGGGTCTGACAGGCAGAGTGGGAACGTGCATTGTCATCAGCAGAACACGATTTGAATGCTTGAGAGACTTTTTGCGCTTAATTGCTGCCCTCAAACCAAAATTTCGCAGTATCTAGCCGAATTTATAGTGGAACCTCGTTCAAGATAATCCATCACACTTTCCAGCAATAGCAGGTTAAAGCAGCCCATTCAAGTTCTGACAAAACTTGTTGTGTTTGTCGGATGGTCTCGACCACCCAACAGTTGGGTTCCCGCTCCCCATCTGACGCTGTCAGAGGGTATGTGTGGAGCTGACGTAGTACAATCACAAACGGGGTGTTCAAAATATTGCTGAAAATACATTTTTAAAGTTTGGCAAGTAGGGTATTGTTTTGTCTACGTTTTTTGGACCCTGAGTCGATTTACCCCTAGAGGGCTAAAACTCATCCTTACTCAAAATTTTTTTTATATTTTTAAGGTTCAAAAATACACTTGAGAATTGATACAACCACTGTTTGCACGAGTGGGCCAATTGGGGTGGTACAACCTGAATTTTGAGGTAAAGAAACAATTAAAAGCACTCCTAAGGCTCAATATTACTAAAAATACTAATTTTTGTATGTCTGACATTGATCAAAAATTAGCGCGAACGAAAAAGGAAGGGAAACTGTTGGACAACTTGGTCGGAGTGTTTGTGGTCTTCGCGATCCTCGGTCAGGGTAAATAGAGGGGATAACTTCCCCCGCTACCGATGAGCCAAACAATTAATTTTGTTCTGGATGCCCCTCGTATTTAGCATGAGCCCTACCATTTTTCATTTCTTCATCACTTCACTCATTTCATTCTTACTCGATTTTAGGAGGGTCTAACCATCAAAGTCAACCAAGATACTCGCCTGGACAACCGTGTTCTCGACCTGAGAACCCCTGCCAACCAAGCTATATTCCGGTTGGAAGCTGGAGTCTGCAAACTTTTCCGTGACGGCTTATCGAAGAATGTAAGTATATTCACAGTTGAATTGATAGGAATCACTCAACCACTTAATTGACATGGCAATCAAAGGGGTTTTGATGATACTGTACATGGTGAAAGCCATTTAAGGGTTTTGCCATCCTATGGGATCGAGGGGCTGCAGCTGGAGTGGGTTGCAAGTTACTTCAACTCTTGGAAACCAATAAGTTACCGTTGAAGACATTGACAGCACAGACAAATCAGTAAGCTATGGGGTAATCCAAAATGGAACCCTGGATGTCATCTTTTTCCTGAAGTTCATCAATCAGTTAAGCAGTCTGAACCTGCGGGGGCCTCTTACCTATTTTCCGAAAAGCAATAGTTGGCCTATTAACCGGCTTCGCTCCTCTGCGTTTTCCATCTGAACCGCATAGGGGTGACTCAATCTGACTCAATCAGCAACCTTATGGAGACTCAGTGAGGAAGCAGACGAAACTGCAGCTCACATAATTTTCGAGTGCCCAGCACTCACATCCCGCTGGTGAGCGCCTCTTAGGGACACAAACCCCAATAAGAACCCCTGCAAAAAGTTAGTCCACAACTTAACAACCCTTATCTCTGATAAGGGCTGTTTATGTACTAAAATGGGACACCCAAGAGAAGCACAACAAGCCACTAGGCTTCCTCAAACCCAAACCCCTCCTCTGGGTGTGTGCCACCATCTACCATTTACCTATTTGCTGATGACACGGCAATTCTTTGTGAGAGTGATACGTGGGGAGAGGTTTTTGAAACAGAAAATATCGACCTCAATATTCCACGAGTTGTGCATGAAATCCTCCCTTGCTTTTTGGTTGGTTATTTCTTGAATGAACCTGTTCCTTGAACCTGTTTTCATGGAAAAAGTCCATCTCCGATTCGGACCAAAATTTGTTTCTGGACGTTTCAAGGTGTTAAGATCAAAATCACAGGGGTTGGTTATTCCTCGGACCAGGAGCATGGAGACTCATGCGAATCGATTCAACGCCCAAAATTTAGTGGGGAATGATACCCTACACGCTTAGGTACCAGAAATCTCGAAATTCCACTTTTGAAATCGGTACATAGATACCCATTTTGACCCATAACATCTTCCGGTGGGCACCAATCGTTCTGGGACCCGTCAATGAATTCTGCATCCGAAATTCTCCATGGACGGCGGACCGACACTTGACTTTTTTGATCTAGACACTTTGAAACGTCCAGAATGAAAATTTGGTCGAATCGGACAGATTAACTTTTTGCTTGAAAACCTAGGTTGATTATTCAAGGACTAACCAACCAAAAAGCAAACGTCCTTCCGCCGTCCACGCTGATTTTGGTAGTCGAAAATTTCCTAAAAATCCGAACTTTAGGTCAGGGGGCCGTTTCTGGCTCTAGTTGGTCCTCGAAACTTTTCAGCCCGATCGGACCAAATTTGGGGAGGGTAGGGGTCAAAATGTGTTTTTCGAATGATGGATTCTCGAGATTTTTGGCGATCTAGGCGTGTGGGGTATCATTTTCTACTAAATCTTGGACGCTGATTCTATTGGAATGGGTCCGGGACACGCCACCCCCACTATTTTCCATGATACAGGTATCTCTAGAATGATTGTTAAAAATCATTGACCTACATGTACTTGCACAGGTGCCATATGGTTCTGGGGCATTTCTACTAATAACCATCTATCCTCTTGTAACCCATGGGAAAATGAACCATGTATCATATCATATCTTCCTCTTGTAGGGATTTGTGGAAATACACACGCCTAAAATGATCAGCGCTGCCAGCGAAGGGGGTGCCAACGTTTTTACCGTGTCATATTTCAAAGGAAACGCTTACTTGGCTCAAAGCCCTCAACTGTACAAGCAGATGGCAATAGCCGCCGATTTCGACAAAGTTTTCACCGTCGGAGCTGGTAAGTAGTTGATGACAACAATCTAAATAAGATAAAGCTTCCCTCCAGAATGTTCACTGGCAACTTTTGTTTGTAGTTTTTCGTGCGGAAGACAGCAACACGCACAGGCATTTGACAGAATTCGTCGGCTTGGATTTGGAAATGTCATTCAAGTATCATTACCATGAGGTGATGAACACCATCGGCAATCTCTTTACAGAGATGTTCAGAGGGCTTCGTGATAGGTGAGTTTGGTTTCACGTTTTGTCAAGTTTCTTAGGAAATTATTACTATTATTTCAAGTTGAGGAAACATGTTACGTTATGTTACTCTAATCAGTGACCTTGCGATACTTGTGACCCGATTTGATCCGATATTTGGTATCAATGCATATCAAATTCAAAATACCGATATTTTTCCAAATTTTGAAAGAAAAGTTTCGATACTACAAGTATTGGACCGAATTTGGGGAGTAGGGGTCAAAATGTGTGTTTCGAATGAGAGATTTTCGAGATTTTTGGCGATCTAGGCGAGTGGGGTATTATTTTCGATTAAATTTTGGATGCTGAATCAAATGAGGTGGGTCCCGGAACGGTTGGCGCCCATTGGAAGAGGTTATAGGTCAAAATGGGTTTCTATCAACCTATTTCGAACGTGGGTTTTCGAGATTTTTGGTATCTAGGCGTGTAGGGTACCATTTTTGTCTAAATTTTGGACTCTTAATCGATTGGAATGGGTCCAGGACACGCTACTCCCACTGTTCTCCCCATATTCCCACATTCGAATGAATTCACAGCGTTTTTTTAATTGCGCGCAACCGGTTCAGCGAGCACGCTATGTTGCTCAACTCCTAATTATCAAATAGTATATGATGGTTTACTCTAAACTAATGCAGATTAGTTTACATGGTTTTTAACGCTTATTCTAAAGATGCTATCTATTTCTATATTCGGCTCAAGTCAAGTTCAAAATTAGTTTATTTTGCGTTTAAAAATCATATTAGCGCATGTCTGCCCATAGAATACCTATCATAGATTTGTATAAATATCTCTACTGAGAGAAAGGAAATGGAAAGTTATTCAAACTTCTTTTTAAACCCCCAATTAACCTCCAAATAACCGTGAAAATGCTAGAGACCTGACAGCCGCTGCTGCAGGGAAAGACTTACGTTGAAAATTGTGTTCATTCTTGTCTGTTCATTACGTTCATTCCTACTTATTTGATGTTGTATACTTGTCGCTAATTTGTTGTTATTACTTTCCCTGAAGTAAACGATTGAGGATTTCGGTCTACCTCCAAATTTTTGTGTGAAATAACAAATTTGATATAGGAAAAACGTCCGATTTGAAAAGGGAAACCTCAATTTTGAAGGGGAAAAATGCTATAAATTATGATTTAGAGCGATTTTCCAAAATGAAACAGGTTCTTTGCTGGCCTTCAGGTTTTTAGCTCTCCTATGACATTCCTAATGTAATATTGAGCTTGTTTTATATTGATACCTCGTCGCTTGTGTACGCTATTCGTTGATTGTCCTCTCGAATAGAATCAAAACCAACGAATGTCCCCTTTTTCTCATCGCTGCTTCAATTTGGCTCATTGTCAGGTACAAAGAAGAAATTGACGCGGTAAAGCAGCAATTTGGAATGGAGACGTTCAAATTCTTGGACCCTCCTTTGGTTTTGAAGTTTAACGAGGGCGTTGAAATGCTCCGAGAGGCAGGAATTCAAATTGGAGACGAAGACGACTTGAGTACACCTGACGAAAAACTTCTTGGACGTCTAGTTAAGGCTAAAGTGAGCGCCATAGCTTATACTATTCATCTAGAAACCATTGCTTCTTGAGTTCTATGATTGTATTATTTTATTCACAGTACGACACCGACTTTTACATACTGGATAAGTACCCTTTGGCGGTTCGGCCATTCTACACTATGCCTTCGCCTGACGATCCTGTAAGTATGAATACACAGCGCATTTATTTGTCTTCAGAAGCCTTTTTAACGTAAACGAGCTGTAAGCTCACGGAAGTATAGTGGAATGGTTAACGGGGAAACTCTTCTATATGAAAGCAGGTTGACTCTGGAAGCCGCAGGTTTAATTTTTCTCGTAACGTTTTGCGGAAAAAGTTCTTGTTTTCAGATAAAAAATAGTTAAAAATAGTCTTATACTTCCACAAAAACACACAAAAGAATGTTGAATGAGTTCGGCTGTTCGGCATCATCAGTAACAGTACTAATGAAGATAGGTACCGGAGGGGACACCTAATTTATAGAGGGTGTTAACCACAAGGTTAGCAGCCTTGGAGGGGCCGATTCTACAACTCATTTTCAACAATAAGTCTCTCCAGAACCAATAATTCAGACCTGGTATTCACTAATTCAACCGGGTAAAGGAGGCTTTATCTCCAAAAAAGCTACCGCATTCATTCGTGAAAAAACTCCCCCAAAATACCAGCGTTCCAACGGTATATTCAAATCTATCATTGTGGCATAATTCAAGGGTGGATATGAGTATAAGTTGAACTATTGAACTATTTTTCAAGCTGAATTGATTAGTGACACCTTTCCGAGGCTCCGGGAATGAGTTTCGACATTTTTAGAAGGGGCTTTAGTCTCTCGTCTCAATTTTCATTAATTTCCTAACTTTAGGCTGAATATCAGTGAATTAGTGAATATCAGGTCTCAATTATTGGAGACGTCGAAGAGCCCATCAGAGGGAAATTTGGCGCTTTTTTAGACGGCGTACTCGGTGTACATTTATCTTGTAAGTTAATGGGGGTTGTGGCCGCTTTAGTAACCGTCAGGTTGGAAATCGAAGAAAAAATTCTTTCACAAGGGTTTGCTATTCCTCGGACCAGGCGCATGGAGACTAATTTTGATCGGTTCAGCGTCCATAACATCTTCCGGTGGGCTCCGGGACCCATTTCATTGGATTCAGCGTCCAAAATTCGGTAGAAAATGATACCTCACATACCTAGGTACCAGAAATCTCGAAAACCTACTTTCAAAATGGGTAGATAGATACCCATTTTGACCCTATAACCTCTTCGTTGGGGCCCAATCTCCCAGGACCCATACTCATTGGATTCAGCGACCAAAATTTAGTCAAAATAATACCCCAGACGCCTTAATCGCTAAAAATCTCGAAAATTTTTCATTTTTCGGGAAACATTTTTACCCCAACCTAAAATCGTAAAACGTGAATAACTTGGAAACGAAGCATCTAAAGAGAAATGTCTGCAAGGCACTTTTTGTTGCAAATGAGTTGTAGAATCGATTCCTTTAAGGCTGCTAACCTGCAACGTTAACAACCTGTATAAAGTAGGTGTTCCTATTGGTACCTTCATTAGTACTGTCACTGATGACGCCTAACAGCCGACCTCGGTTCAACGTTATTTTGCGTGTTTTCGGGGAAATATAAGACTATTTCTAGCCTTTTCTATCTGCAATGGGTTTCCACAATTTATTAATGATTGACTTTCGTGGTATTTCTTGTTTTCCGTTGAATAAAGTGGCGTAACGTTAGAAAGATCACGAACTGGTGTTTTCTCGTTTTTAGCGCCTTTCATGTGTCACCTAATTTTGTTCTAGTGGTACTATTGGTTTCATTTTTTTCCAAAACGTTCGTTTTTCTCCAATTTCAGAGGTACTCAAACTCGTACGACATGTTCATGAGGGGCGAGGAAATATTGTCGGGAGCTCAGAGGATCCACGATCCTGAGTTGCTTACTGAACGAGCTCAACATCACGGCATCGGTGAGTCCTCATGAATTTGATGACATTTTACTCCGCAATAAAAAGGTTTGTTCTATCAACTCGACCGCGTTCGACCGACGCATGCGCAGTACCGTTGACGGCTGTTCCATCGGTAAAGTGTGGTCGACCGTGGTCTAACCTACTCATAACCCTGCTCATTTCGATCTCAGCGTGAGGGTGGTTATATCGTGTGGAAATCTTGTTCGAGGAGTGTGTTCCTACTACAAATGACCGCTACGATGCAAACTGATGATTGACAAGCGTTAAATAACCTGAGAACAACAACTGATCACGAATAGTGAGGTTTTATGGCTCAAACTGGAAGAATAAAAAGAGTTTTCGCTTGTTCGATTCTTTACGTCACACGAAATGGCTGGTGTTTGACCGAACTTGCATTTGAGCGTTCCATCCATGGTTGGATCGAGGTTGAGGTCGTCCAAACCACGTCTCCAGAGCCCGTGTATGGATGGAATAAATCTACAACAATCTATCTTTGTTATAAATGGGGTTTCTCTAAACGGCCCCAAGAAACGTCGTAGAAATATTAATTTGGACCGAGACGCTTGGCCAATGGGATTAACCATGAAAGCGCAAGGTAAGGTAGGTACCCATTTTGACCCAAACCCACCTTCAATTGGCAACCATCGATTCGGAGCTCACCTTAATGGATTCAAAGTCTTAAGTCCGCCGACCGCACGTTTTCGGTAGTACACAATTTTCTAAAAATCTGAAATTTTGACCTTTTTTGGCTCTAGTGGGTCCTCGAAACGTTTCAGCCCATTTGGACTTAATTTGAGAAAAAATAGGGATAATGTTTTAAAAATCAAATTTTGTTATTTTTTGCGATTTATGCTTGTGGGGTGTCATTTACCACGAGATTGTGGACGCTGAGTCAATTGGAATGTTGTCCGGGACACTCCACCTTACTGATTTCCCCATACTCCTGCTCCAAGGAATAACCAACCCATGTGTAAGAAATCGCCGCAATTTTTTCCAATTTTCGACCAGATTTTTGAGTTTGGCAATAAATTTCCTGTACGATAAATGCACGTTGATACTGAACTAAGGTCTGCAATCGCAGTTCAGTGATAGCAAGTTTTCTCAAATTTAGTTTGAAAATACGTCATCATTCTAACAAGAAAAACGCTGCAAATTCCCTCACAGGGGTTGGATATTGCTCGGACCAGGAGCATGGAGACTTTTAACCGCTACTCAAGTATATTCTCTCCGATTTGCCCCAAAATTTGACAGTTTGCGTTTGGACATGCATGTTGGACGCTGAATCGATTGGAATGTGTGTGACACCACTCCGCACGCACTATCCCCAATATTCTTGCCTCAAATAATAACAAAAAACCTGAGAATTCTTTCACAAGGGTTGTTATTCCTTGGACAAGCAGCATGGAGACTCATTCGATTCGATTCAGCGTCCAAAATTTAGTCGAAAATGATACCTCACACGCCTGAATCGCCGAATATCTCGAAAATCCATGTTGATTTGATCACTACACGCCCAAATTTGGTCCGATCGGGCTGAATAGTTTCGAGGACAAACTAGAGCCAAAAAAGGGTCCCTGACCAAAATTTCAGATTTTTAGAAAATTTTCTACTACCAAAAATGGGCGTGGACGCCGAACAGGCATTTGCTCATTTTGATCTAGACACCTTGAAACGCCCAGAAAAATTTTTGAGGCAGATTGGAGGGGTTGTCTTTTTGCATGAAAACGTGGGTTGTTTGATTATTCGAAGAATAAACAACCAAAAAGTGCTCGAAGGTGGCAAATTTTGAAAAACCACCTAATATTCTCCTTATAGGACCAGTACTTTTGGCTGCCTGTCTCTCCAGCCTCGTTCAACCATCGCTCATCACAATTTTCCCTTACTTTTTGACTTTATTTTTCAGATATTGAAAAAATCAAAGCCTACATCGACGCCTTCCGCTATGGTTGTCCTCCTCACGCCGGCGGTGGCATTGGATTGGAGCGTGTCGTCATGCTTTACCTCGGACTTGACAACATCAGAAAAACCTCAATGTTCCCACGAGACCCCAAACGGCTGACACCTTAAGAGAAAAGCGCTGCTAATCACCCAAAATCTGGTCATTTCGATGCAGGTCGATTCGTTTTTTGTATTTACTGAAATATTTAGTTATCTGAGGGTCACTTTAATAAAAGAAATATCTCTATTCATCCCTTTGTAACGTTGTAATCTTCCAATTTGACTTTTATGTGGGCCGGGAATAAATTACTCAACTTTAACAAGAATTTTGTAACACAAATTTATTACTTATATAATTACATTTAAAATTATTTACACTCAATTAAAATAAAAAATAAAAACACTGTGAGTACGGCATGGTAGGTTGTCTCTGGTGTAAACAGGAAAAAATATCAAAAAATACCACAATTTCTGTTGGTTTTGATTCAATTTTGCAATGGCATTTTTGAGCTGGATTAACACGTCTGTTATGTTCAATTCCGTAGGAGATACGTGAAATAAAAAAAATTCTTACATTAATAAATAAATATTATCGAGTAATCTCGAAAAAGAAATTGGGTCGATGTTTTTCTTTGAAATGAAAACAAATTGGAAAAAAACTAATTACATTTTACATACATGGCAGTTCATTACCTAACGTAAAAAGTTTTCAAACGCAACAAATGTATTCCCCCCATTTGCCCCAATGTAGCATTGAAATAAAGTTGGTATCCCGTGTAACTATTTACAAATTGGTCTGAGATTGACGACGACGTCCCAGTGCAGTTGTGGACGAAATTTCCTCAAAAAACATGGTGCGACGGAAAACGGTGTATCACAACGAACCAGGCAAATTTACTGTTTGCTTCCACATTGGGAAGGTATGTCAGTATAAAAACGTCAATTGCCCGTGAAAAAGGTACCTGGAAATTGAGCTGTTTGATAGGGAAAAGCGTAAAAAGTTGTTTCGAAATTTTCCTAGGATTCTCAGAGCGGGGCGTACGGCTTGTGGTACAGTTTTACCTCGAAGGTTCTGTAGGTAACGTTGAATCACCTGCAAAACAATCAGAAAACATTATTATAAAGGCGTGTGTTATATACTGTCTTTCTACAGAAAAAATTAAGTTTATTTTTACATAAATAAATTGCAGAAGGGGAAATTTATTTCAAAATTGAAATTGCTGGCGCTGAGGGTTCATGTTGCTGATCAATGATCAACACATGTTCCTCATCAGTGTTTTTCTTTCAGAAACATAAATGTCCAAAGAACATAATAGTATATGTACCTGCTTCGATACATCGATTGTTTTATAGGAAGGGGGAGTATATATTAACAGCTTCGGCGCGTTTTGGAAGGTTATTCCTTAAAGATCGATCGAACCGATTGGAGGGGGTGGGGGTGAGGGGATCAACAGGTGTTCATTAGGATTTCGGCGGGGGGTGATCTTTCGATAATTTAGGAGCTGAATCATAGATGGGTCCCAAATGGCCCCACCAGAAAAAGTTTTGGGTCGTTTTGAGGTTTTAGGTAGGGCTACTTCAAAATGGTTTCATGCGATTTCTGTGAGCTGCATGTAGGATCATTTTGACAGAATTTGAGTGAATCGATGGAGTTCCCCATGCTCTGGTCCGAGGAATAACTAACCCCCGTGAAAGAATTTTGCAGTTTTGGTTTATTATTTTGTGGACGATCAACCTATGTATTGATGCCAGAGGTCAACTTCTTCGATTGACCCAACAATTTGACTATTCGGAAGTATATAAATGATTATTTCTCAGACCAGGAGCATGGGGAAATGGGAGAAAAGAGTGAGTGTGGAGTGTAGCGCACTCATTTCAATCGATTCAGCGTCCAATATTCAGTGGGAAATGATACCCCAAATGCCTAGGTACTCAAAAACCTTGAAAGTCACATTTTTCCAAAAAAGGCAATTTTAACCCCTACCCCACTCAATTTTTCATCGGCCTGATAGTTTCGAGTCTCTATGTCAAAAAATTTCAGATTTTGGAATTTTCTACTACCAAAAATGACATGGACGCTGGACGGACATTTTTTCTGGAGGTTCTTCCTTGAATAATAACTATCTTTTATGCCAGAGACCAAACCTCTCCGATTCGCCCCCAAATTGACAGTGTGCGTTTCAAGTGTCTCGATCAAAATGCAAAATGCCCGTCGGTCGCCCTCGCCGTTTTTTGTTGAAAATTTTCCAAAATCTGAAATTTTGGTCGGGAACCCGCAATCGGATTCTAACGCGTGGAGAGGGGGAGGAGTCACATGTGTCTTCGAGAAATAGATTTTCGAGATTTTTGGTGATGATCTAGGCGTTGGGAGGGAGGGGGGATCATGTTCCACTAAATTTTGGACGCTGAATCGATTCGATAAAGTCTCGATGCTCCTGATCCGAGGAATAACCAACTTCTGTAAAAGAATTCACAGCATTTTTGAAAAATGGATTTTTGAAATTTACGGCGAGGCTTGTGAGGTGTAATTTTTCACTAAACGTTGTATGCTGAATCGTTTGGAATGAGTCTGAGACACTCCACACTCACTGTTTTCCCCATAGTATTGCTATGCTACAGTATGAATTTTAATACCGTTTCCGTATGCTGTCTACAAGCTCTCCACTGTTTCGGTATGCTATCTAAGGCGTCTTTTCGCCTATTTGTTTCATTGCTATCAACTCGCATGGTCCCTCCATATATTTGGAAACCATATCAGTAAAGGCGTATTTTCGTGCATGAGTAGCCATTTGAAGGGAAAACATGGCCAAACTCCGTCATTTTTTTACCCTTTGCGCACAACTTATTTGTATCTCATAAATTAAAGCGATTATCGACGTTTAAAAGCGCTTCTGCTGCAACTCACACTTCATCAGCGGCGGGATGGTGGAGGAGCCTGCGTGTGTTGTTGGCATCCCTCGACATTTTCTGGCCAATCGCACACGTTTTCGTTGGGGTTGAACACGAGGTTGGCTGGACAGGGCATGTGATGTTTCCTCTCCCCTTCGCACATGTAGTACATCCTGCAGTCCGCTTTGTCAGGGTGGTACGAAATGTGACCGTCTTCTTCTTCGCACGTTACCGCGGTAGCTGAAAATCATATCTTACTTGAGAACTGGAAGTTTTCCAAACTATTTCCTCTTGCCGACACTTCTACAACATTCGAGTTCCACAATAATGTGTTCAATAGAAAGAAAACTCGTCACACTTACGATCTTTCGTCGTGTATTGTCCATTCCCGCTGGGCCCCTCGTACGGTCCTTGGTACTCGAGTTTTATTTTGTAATCTTCTAGCTCTTGTTTCATAGCTGTCACCAACGGGAATTTTCCATTACCGCAGATACCTCTGAAGTCATCCATATCGATCGACCAAATCATGATACCGCCGAAGCCTTCTTCTTTCAGCCAATCCATCTAATGGGGAAGATAAATACACGTTATATATTATTCATGATTATCTCACTCCTAGGGTTTGTATCATCCACCCAAAAATTGATCCAGCTAGTATAATACGTAGTTTATTAGGTATAATTATTAATTTATTGCAATCCTGAGATTAACCGCCGACTAAAAATTGAGGTCTTTCTACCAAATTCAATAATATTGTAATTTTGCATCTCAGTTTTCTTTCATTTCAATCTTTCTCTTTTGGGCACTGAGGTGAATATTTCCGTCCATGTAAAAATATAGGTATTTTCTTCTCCTTTTGGTTGGATTTTCCATGAACAATTCAAAAATTTTAGGGCAAGTCGGAGAGGTTGACTTTCTGCATGAAAACAGTTTGGTTATTCCCTGAATAATTTTCCTATAATATTCCTTGAATAATCCACCTACGTTTTCATGCATGAAGCCAACCTTTGCTATAAGCCCCAATTTTTTTTTTTTTTCTTCTGGGCGTTTCAAGTTGTCTAAATCAAAATAAGCAAATGTCCGTTCGCCGTCCGCGCCGATTATGATAGGAGACCATTTTTTAAAAGTCTAAAATTTGGGTCAGGGATCTGTTTCTGGCTCTAATTGGTTTTCGAAACATTTTAGCCTCCGAACCAAATGAGAGGTGAAAGGGTGCAGGTGGAAATGTGTTTTTTGAAAAATGGTTTTTCGAGATTTTTTGACGATTTAGACGTGTGTGTTATTAATTTCCTTTAAATTTCAGATGCTGAATCGATTGAGATGAGTCCCAGACCGATTAGTGCCTGCCCGAGGTAGATACGGGTCAAAATGGGTACCTACAAACCTATTTTGAAAGTGGGTTGACGGGATTTTTCGGTACCTAGGCGTGTGGGGTATCATTTTCCACTATATGTTGGACGCTTAATTGATTGAAATGAGTCCGGGACACTCCAAACCCAATGTTTTCCCCATTTTCCCCATTCTCCTGGTCTGACGATTATTTACTCGGCCCGTACTTGGTAACGAAGTGGCTATGAAATGTTCATAATAGCCCTACTCAATTGATTCCACGTCCAAAAATTGGCGAAAACCTCCGCATCGCCGATTATCTTCGATGAACGTGTTTTTGAAATGTGACCAACATCTCAATTTCTACAACCTCATTATGATATAATTACTAAATCAATGGGTTCATTAGTGAGTAGAAATAAAGCGTTAGACTTGGCAGACGCCGATAGCCTTTTGAATTTTTTCTCAAAATTATTGATTACCAATCTCAACTCGATTAATGTGCGATAAATCTTACTGGAGTCATAAAAATTGAGAAGACTGGAAATTGTGGAAAAATATCCCTCGTCGTACTCTAAATCTCAAAACCCACTTCAAATAGGAGGTAGGTCCCTCCCCGTACCCACCACGAGGACACAATCCCGGGACCGTCTCTGAATGCTTCCAAAATTTAGTGGGATACACGTTTCACCAACATTTTCCCCCAAGTCGAATGCTGAAAACCACAACCTCCATTTTGTGAAACACACTTTCGCCATTGAAAATAGAACAAAAGGAAAAATTCATCAATCTATCTGCTTCTTACTTTCATTTTGAGACTCCTCTCGTCGTCAAACCCAACCCATTGGTTGCCCCTGTAGGCGAATGGAACTTGTTGTTCGTTGTCCCAAACCAGCGTGGTGTTGTCTTCGTGGAGGAAATCGCATATCTGAAACGATTCGTTTGAAATGCAGGGTTATGAGTGATTTGCTCATCAGGGATGAAGACACGGAATCATGTTCTTATCATCACTTTTCCCTGTTTGCTCACCTCGTAATACGCCATAAAGCCGCTCTCAGCCGTGTAGTTGCCTGGTTTGCCACCACCCGAAGCAGGCGCTCCAATGTCGAATTTGGTTTCGTCAACAAGCGTGAAACTCCTTCCGTACGTTGGCATACCGATCATCAACTTCTCCTTGGGTGCTCCTTGTTTCACCCATTCGCGGGCGCTGTAATCCTGCAGAACAGTAACGCCATTAGTATCTGGCAAAAGTTCATGTGGACATCATCTTGGTACTTAGTCTGCAGTACGTACAACAGTGAGTTTCTTCTGGTAGCTCGTTGCGCTTTCCAGAGGGAACAACGGTGAATTGTGCCCAACTTGTCTTTCCCATTGACCGTGGAAGTCGTACGTCATCACGTTGATGAAGTCCAAGTATTTGGCGATTTCAGGAACATCGTAGCTGCAAGTTGCGTGGGATGATTAGCACAGAAAGCGAAAAGTAACGTTGTATAACGTTCTAACCAACTATACTTCGGTCTAGGCTTACCCAGCGGCGATGGCTTCAAAACTGGCTGGGACAGCTGCCGTCAGCAGGAGCCTGGGTTGACCTGAAGTCTTCGCTTCTCCTTCGAAAGCAGTTCTCAATTCCCTCAGGAGATTCACATAAGATGCCCGGTCGTCAACTCCTCTGAAACCAAGAAGGAATGTTTGTTAAAAATATTGATTTAGTTCAACCTTTGGCTCATATTCTAAGTATACTCCACTCACCTAGGATACTCCCAATCGACGTCGAGACCGTTGAACTTAAACTCTCTGAGGAACTCGATGGCTTCATAAACGAATTGGTTCATTCTGAACACGTTGCTGGTCAATTCTTTGAATGGCGTCGAACCAAAGGCCCAACCTCCAATAGCAAGCAAGATCTGGAATGAATTGATCAAATAAGTTGTCGTGTATTGGCAGTTTTAGACACCAAAGAATTGATGCAGATGCCAGCACAATCTGTTGTCCCAGATGTACTTCAAGTTCGAGGGTGTAAAATATTATCCCTTTTTGAGACCATTTCATGTTTAGGGGCTTAATTTTCCACACAAAAACAGTTTTCTCCTTAATATTGTGCATGAAAATACTGAACAAATTGAAAGCTGTAAATTTAATACCTAAACATTTTCAATTTTTGTGGAAAGATTCATTATTTAGCGATGAAAATTGTTTTCAGATTTGAGATTATCTGGTAAATTAAGGGAGTTACGGCCGTTTTAGTGACGTCAAGTCGAAAACACGAAATAAATCTTAAATCGTGAATAACTGTGAAAGAAAGCCTTCAAAATGAAAAGTTCTGGAGACACTTTTTGTGGCAAATGAGTTATAGAATCGAGCTCTTCTCTCTACCGTGACTTTTATGTCTTCACCTTCAAGTTGGGATTTTTCTCTCTGAGCGCGATGATTTTCGAATACTGCTCTTCCGTTCCAGGAGCAGCGTCCAGCTTGTGTTCTGACAGAGTAGCGAAGGCGTAAATGACGTGTGTGCACAAAGTGGCTTGAAGGTCTGCCGGTTCGAACCTGCCAGCGCCTGGCCTTTTGGCCGACCAGGAAGTCAAGTAGCAGAAAACTTGAGCTTCTCGTGCTGTAAATTTGAAGCAAACGTGAGCTACAAATAACAGACTCCTTGGAAATGGTCGAGTTTTTGGAGGAAATTTACCGTTAGCGTCAGTTGGGATGGGAATGATGTTATTCGAGTTGGTGTTCTTGGTTTTGAGCCTCGAGATGACTTCAGACACTGGTATCTTGATGGCTGCTGGCTTGACAGTGGCTGTCGCTGCAGACTTGGCCACCTTCGACCAATCAACGTCCTTCGCGTCTTTTCCTCTACTGACCCCTCGAAGCTCTTCCCTGAACGCAAACACGACGTTAGATTTCGAATTCACCTGGTTTTCATTCATCCAAAATAACAGTAAAACTGGTTACCTCATAGCGCCGATGAGCGGGTATTTGACGTCGTTGCCGCAAATGGTGCCGCTGAAGTCGTCCATGTCCACAGTCCAGACCATTGCGCCTCCAAAACCGTTTTCCTTAAGCCACTTCATCTTGTACCGGATGGACTTTTCGTCGTCAAATCCCACCCATTGGTCACCCTGATTCAGCAAATTGAGAGAATAATCAGTATATCAGTATGTGGAGATCACATAGTGAACAAACAACGATCAGGCGACATGAACATACGTGGATAGCGTAGGGAACCTTCATTTCTTCATCCCAAACGTAGGTTGCTCCATTCTTCAGCATTTCGCAAACCTAACGGATGAAATCTGGATTAGTAGTTTGTTACTTAACTGATCATATTCCAAGATGATTGTACAGTTTTAGGTACCTCGTAGTAAGCGAGAAATCCTCCTTCTTTCGTGTATTCACCGGCTTTGCCTCCTCCAGATGCCGGCGAGTTGACAGTATTCTTCTCTCCCGCTAGCGTGAATGTTCTACCGTACGTTGGCATTCCTGAAACGAGGATAGCGTGCTCTTAGAAGGTTGAATAGGCAAGACTCAATAAAGCAAACTTCGCCATGAACGTAATTACGGTCACCATTCTGCTCTTGTGGAAATGAATATCTATTTGGTCATACAGGGTGGAGCGCGAATGACTGATGGATCACTAAATGAAATCCAGGGGGTGGTTATTCCGACCAGCAGCATGGAAAAAATGGGGGGAAACAGTGGGTGTGGGGGATCCCAGACTCATTTCAATGGATTCAGAGTTAAAAATTCAGTAAAAAATTATACACCATACGCCTAGGTACCAGAAATCTCGAAAACCCACTTTCAAAATGGGCAGGCAGGTACCCATTTTGACTCGTGCCCACCTCGAATAGGCGCCAATCGGTCCGGGACCCGTCTCAATGGATTTGGCGTCCAAAAATGAGTGCAAATTGATGTCTCACACGCACAGATCGCCAGAAATGCACACAACTAGATCGCCGAAAATCTTGAAAATCCATTTTTCAAAAAACATATTTTGACTAAAGTGAACTGAGACCTCAAAAAGTCCGTTCGCTGAGGTAACTTTTCAAGAGAAAATACTTACAGATTATTCTATGTGGATTAACGTCTTCTCATCTCCTTAAGGGGATTTGAACTGGCCAGCGCCTGTCACCGGATTGAACCACCTGCAATTTTTTCCTGCTGGACTGATTCAAATCCAAGGCTTACAACGATTGGCCCAAGACCTTAGAAGCCCTCGAGAATAACAGCAGACTCAACATAGCGGAAACTCCCGTTGAAATGCTCGAAAGAGTTCACGAAAACTTCATAAAACGGCTTCTTCAGTGTATTCAGAGTAAGGACTTCGATTTGTCAGATGAGTTGTTCAAAACTTGGAGGCATTGGAATCAGTTGGCCTTTTTGGTGCTCTGCTTTCATGGACAAAAAGCTATCTCGAGGATCGAACTTCGTCTGTGCGTGTCGGTGGCACAGTCTCTGAGCCTTTTATGGCCACCTCTGGATGTTCCTCAAGGCTCACACCTGGGCCCTCTCCTCTTTATACTGACTATTGATCGTGTCTGCGCTAGCCTCGGGGACTGGCAGGTCCTCGTTTATGCCGACGATTTCAAGATCTTCTCTCGCATCAAATGTATCACTGATTGCCTCACTGTCCAATCACGCCTGGACGCCTTCATCTCTAACTGCTCCTCTGTCGGCCTCTTCCTGAACCCTAGCAAGTGCACGGTATCCACCTTTCATCGATCGTCATCTCCTATATACCATGTCCACAGCATCAATGGATCTCAACTTGCGCGTCCGTCACTCATCCATGATCTTGGGGTATATCTGGATCCGCAGCTCACTTTCAATGAGCACGTGTTGCAGGTGAACTCTCGAGCTATGCGGTCTCTGGGTTTTCTCAAGCGGAATACTAGGGAATTCACTCATATCCCAGCCCTCATCACATTGTATCGTGCCATTGTTCAGCCATGCCTCGAGTATGCCTCAGTCGCCTTGAGCCCGTTTTATGGCTGCCACATTGACCTAATTGATCGTGTGAATAGGGCGTTCCTCCGCTACCTTACCTTCAAGTCAGGCATACCTCGAGACGGCATTGACTACGGCGCACTCCGTGCGCAGTATCGCCTCCCCAGCCCTGCTGACCGACGCACTATCGCGGATATGGCTTTCCTCAGCGGTCTGTTCTCTGGGCGTCTCTCCTGGACCAGATTGGTCTCCGGGTCCCAAGACCAGGCTCCCGCACACGTGACCTCTTTCGGGTCCCCTTCACGTCGACCAACTACATGCTGCACCCCTCAGCCGTCTGCCCCGCACCGCCAACCATCTGCTTGCTGCTGCAGATATGGATCTGTTCACCCTCCCCCCCGTCATCCTCAAGAGACGCCTGCTGGATGCCTTACTCCTCGCTGACACTGCAACTCTCACTAATTTTTGAACTCCCAATGGTTATTCATTTCTTATTTTTTATTCCTTTTATAATCCACCAATGTTTGATTTAACCAATATACTACTGTAAACTGGGCTCGTTCCCGTGTATTGTAAATAAATAAAACCATATAAATTCTAATTTCCAATACCAAAAAATGAACTTTCTTTCTAATTTTGTAATCTATCTGAGTTTGGCGCTCCACTCTGCATAATGATTAATCTAAATCAACATCTTTTACCATGCAGGATGCTAAATTGTTGCCTCATTAGGCCTTCTGCACCGAATTTCTTATGCTCACGTCAAAGATAATCAATTCTAAGATTCGCTTAATTGATCTTCCTAATCTAGTTCAAATTATCTGTATGAAATCACTCGTACAGCGTTACTACTATTTCTTTCGAGGAATGAATTAGTGTGTCGAGTATACCGATAATGAGTTTCTCTTTGGGAGCTCCCAACCTCGTCCACATTTCAGCGGCAGCGGACACTGAGAGTTGTTTCCTCCATTCGGAGTCCGACGAAGGTGCGAAAAGTGGGGCGTTATGACCGGTCTCACGTTCCCATTTACCATGGAAATCGTAAGCCATGAGGTTGATGAAGTCGAGGTAGCTGTAAAACAAGAAGAGGTGTGAAAAAATGAATTCAGTTGAAGGGCTCCGCCACGAAATTATCAACGATCCAGTGATATTTGAAAAGCAGCCTCGGTGTTTCGGGGTTTTCTTGAATTATAATCGGAAATTGAGACTTATCACGTACCCAGCCACTGCAGGGACGTCGTATCCACCTCTGACGTTGTCAGGACCGACTGGAACAGCAGCGGACAGAAGCAAACGGGGTTTTTTCACTTCTTGGGCTTCCGCTTCGAAAGCTTCTCTCAACTCTGTAAACATCGAGAGAAATTTTGAATTATAATTAAGAGCCTCGATTATTCTTCGATTCATAGCCTTAAAGACTGTACTACCCAATTATGGGCGTATTTCTCCTTCTAAGTGGAAATACTACTAGAATTAATAACCTAGAATGCTGACACGGATGATCCAAGGGATACTAAGAAATCAAAAACAATTTCACCAAACGGTAATAATTTGAGTTTTTTCATAAGTTAAATTTATTTTTGGTGAATTTAACTCAAACTTCCCTATTTCGCACCAATTATTACTGATATTTAGGTCTTTCACGCCAGAAATGACAGAAATCGGGTTTTCTGTTAATTTTTTTTCTATATTTAACCTTTTTACGAGTTATCTATCCCAAACCTCATTTCTGTGTTTTTTTTTTTTTTTTTTTTTTTTTTTTTTTTTTTTTTTTTTCTTTCTTAGGATCAGTGGAAATGCCGTGAAAAAATGGGTGGCAATATGCTTTTATTCTTTGGGGTAGTAATGATTCGTTGATAAACTTTGTTGGGGTTAGATAATTACGAGTAATCCTAGTTTTGCTCGAGAAGTTGAGTAATCGACAAAAATTGAATATTTCGAACGGTATTTATTCGTTAATTTTTTGCCATAGTTGGCCGTGAAGGAACCGTTTCACAAAATCACCATAATGTATGCTGTAATTTACGTTTGAAATGGTTTAGTGTCATTTGGAGTCAGTAATTCCTCTTGAATCCCTCAATAAGGAAATCGCACAATTGAGGATTTTCTCCCCAAAACGGCTTGCATTCACTTTTAACCAATTTCATTTTTTACATTTTCTGATTCTTTTTCCTGGGCTCCATGGCTACTAGCAGCAATTGCAATCCTAAGTGGATTGTATCCGACTGTAAATAGAAGGTAAAAATCCATCCTGCAACATCTTTCGTCTTGTAGTAACAGTTCGATTGTTTTACACCAATATGGATTGAATCCATCATTCATCGTAAACCTGAATCCTTTTCATCACGAAAGTGCTTGTATTGAAATTAAAACAGAAGGTCATCTCATTCAACATGTTTCTCACTAATTTTGTCGTATTTCGGTCAGTTGAGTTTTAATCATTCCTCCCGAAATGAAGTTGAATCCATGTTTTTCTCGTAAAAGACATGTATCTACACAGGCGCTGCCTGTTTACGCCTTCAAACAATAATTACTTCCAAATTTCAGTAAAAATGTCACTTAATTTGTGACACTTGAGCCAATCCACAGGCATGAAAATATCTTTGTTCGAATGTGATAAGTTTTTTGTGATTTCCCAGAAGAAATAAAAATCACAGGGGTTGGTTATTCCTCGGACCAGAAGCGATTCAGCGTCCAAAATTCAATAGAAAATTATACCTCACACGCGTTGGTACCAGAAAACTCGAAAACACACATTCGAAATGGATAGATGGGTACCCATTTTGACCCATAACCTCTTCCAGTGGGCGTGAATCGTTCTGAGACCCGTCCCATTGGATTCAACGTCCAAATTTAGGCGAAAATGATACTCCACTCGCCAAAAATCTCGATAATCCATTTTTCGAAAAACACATTTTTACCCCTACTCCCCTAAGATTTGGTCCGATCGGCCTGAAAAACTTCAAGGACCAACTAAAGCTAAAAACGAGACCCTGACCAAAATTTCAAATTTTTTAAAAATTTTCTACCACCTAAAGCGTCGATGGTGGACGGTCATTTTGATCTTGAGATTGACATTCTGCATGAAAACAGGCCTATTATTCATGGAATAAGCAACCAACATGGAAAACACCACATTTACCTTTCAAAAGAAGGACGTAGTTTTTCTTGTCATCCCCTCCTTTCGGATATTCCCAATCAATGTCCAGACCGTCGAAGCCCCTCTGCCTCAAGAATGGAACGGCGCTGTAGATGAAAGTCTGCCTAGAATATCTCGTTGCGGACATATCTTTGAATTTTTGGGTTCCAAATGACCAACCACCTGAAACGGACAAATCCAATTACTTAATTTATTCATTTCCTACGTCAGTTGAGTTGATTCAACAATTTCTTAGGTCTCTTTTACTCACCAATAGCCAACAGCGTCTTCAATTTCGGGTTGGCTTTTTTCAAATTTCTTATTCGCTCGTAAAGGCCAACTTTGCCTTCTTTGGTGTCATCGTTAGATTCAAACGAAGACAATTTGCCTTTTTTAAGCCAACCGAACGCGAATATGATGTGCGTACATAGGTCAGGTGAAATATCTTCTGGAAGGAACTTCCCCACTTTAGGTCTGTACTGGGACCAATTTGTGTAGTAACAAACAATCTACAAATGGAACTGTCAGTGATTAAAAATAGAAAGTAAATAAAAGTAGTAAAAATCAATAAATATTATGTGCATATTTTCATTTTGTAGGTACTAAGAACTCTAGGAACTACTAAATTGGGCATAACTTCAACTTCCCATCCACTCTTTTCTACGTTACAATGTACCTGAGGTTATCGTCAGAAATCATAATAAATTTTTCTAATTAAAAACATTGAATATCAGATACTTGATTATGAATCTACAATGTTGAGGGCCTCATTGCCGTATTATTGCCTGATTAGATTCGATATATCGTTCAAAGGTTCAAATTGTTTATATTGCGAAATAATGATATACAGTATTTCTAATAGAAATTAAAAAAATAAATAACTCAAAAAAATTAAATCAAATTTTAAAAAAGGTGCGAATTCCATTACAGGGGTGTGTTTAGGAGCATGGAGACTCATTCCAATCAATTCAGCGTCTAAAAATGAGAGGAATAACGATACCCCACGCGCCTAAATCGTCAAAAATATCGAACATGAGGAAAATGGGGAAAACAGTTGGTGTCCCGGACCCATTCCAATCGATTCAGGGTTAAAATTTATGGGAAATGATACCCCACACGCCTAGGTACCAGAAATCTCGAAAAAACACATTCGAAATGGGTAGATAAGATATTTGATCCATAACCTCTAACAGTGGGGCCAATCGTTCTGGGAACCGTCTCATTGGATTCAGCGTCCAAAGTTTAGTCAAATATGATACCCCAAACGCCTAAATCACCAAAAATCTCGAAAATCCATTTTGTGAAGTACACATTTTGACCCCTACTCTGCCCTCCTTCCCCCCAAATTTGGTCCAAATACGGATCCTTGGCCAAAATTTCAGATTTTTATTTTAATCTAGACACCTTGAGACGTCCAGAAACAATTTTTGGGTCAAAAAGGCCGATCATTATCAATAAAATTTATTAATTTTTTCGTTACATTTGAATAATTGGCCAAAAACGCTATATATGATCTTATGATCAGGTTGGTATCGATACATCGAATCTTATCTGGAACTATGCCCATGGCAATGGGTCCCCGACACTGAGTTTAGCCCAAAAATGTATTTTCAAGTTCCGCATTACAGAAAATTACCTTGTAGCCGTCATCACTTGGAGGTGAAGACGTCCCTTCAGCGCTGGACTTCCTCGAAATGGCTGGAGAAGAAGACTTCTCCGACACTCTACTTCGTACCTTGAACCTGCGCAAAGATTAAACGCATACTTTCAATATTTACTTGAAACGCAAGCGTTTTGTAAACCGTCTTAAGTACCTGAGCGTTTTTATTCGTTTATGCTCGGCGGTGCATCTAACAAGGTAAATTCTTTTGACGAGTTACCTATTTACGCTAGCGCTCGTCTCCTGGTCTCCACGGGCTTTCGCTGACGAGCTTGTGGGTCTTCGCAGTCTCCGTCGAACAGCTGTAAATTACAGAAAATATTGTAATATGTTACAAAGAGGTATTTTAAATACTTTGAGGTTTTAGAGAAAGAAAGCGAAGAGGCTACAGGGTGCGGCAGCATTACTTCCTTCTTTCAATCCTGATAAAACACATTGTACGAATCAGAAAATTTTAATTTTTTATTATAATGTAGGTACAAATTTAGTTTCGTTTAACTTGGTTTTGAAGATCATATCAATTACGTCGCCCATTTCCCTCTACTGGGTGAAGTTAGTCGCCTCAATCTCAATTAGGGGCACTTGGAATAACCGGCCAAATCCCCCAATTCAGCGGCTTGTTTTTTTTTTTTTAATTTTAATTGATTTTTTGGAATTTGAAAAACCAAGAACACTGCAGATTTGAAGAACAAAATCATGGATGAAATTACCAAAATATCGCCTGCTATGCTGGTAAGATATACAATGCCAGGATACAGAGACGACGGTGGACTCCCCCAGGGTAAGCAACAAAACTAAACATTACAAAAATAATTCTGGCTACCTATTTGAATATTCGAACGAAAGAACCAAAAGCCATTATAAAATACATATTTCAAAACCATCGAACATACATAATATATATGTTTCACCAGTGTTTTTCCGAGCGTCTTCTTTGATCATCGATGATTTTACCTAATTTTGCAACTTTATTTGAACAGTTGGATCATGGAAGAAGGAGATGGAAATATCCTCCTTCTTTCATGAGTTGGATGAAGTAGGATATAGTAGGATGTAGGAATGATAAGTGCGGTGCCCTGCCTAACTTTCTATAGGGCCCTTCTGCGCATGTTCCAGGGTTGGACCCATAATGGTTGACATGGAAGTTTTGGGAGCTACTCTGGGATTCTAGCTTAAGATTCTGTCAAATATCTTTGAATTTAGATGAAGCACCGCTCAACAGTCTAGCGCACGTCCTGCCTGAACTAAAGAGCTACTTCAGTAGGTTAACATCCTCAGGATCTGTTGTCCCGCTCTATAGCATTTCCGTGTCAAATTCAAGGGTTTCCCCATACAAATTTAAGATTGTTTGAACCAAATTCAAGGGTTTCTCATTTCAATTCAAGACTTTCCAATTCAGATTCGCGATTTTCGAATTCAAATTTAATATTTTTTTAATTCAACGTTTTTGTCCTTTACAACATATAAAACGTACATCACGTTTTTGGGAAATCTTGAATTTGAATAGTAAAACCTTGAAATTGATATAATAAATCTTGAATTTGAAATGGGATATCTTGTGATTAGAAAAACCCAAACTTTGACTCGGAAGACCTTGAATTTGACTCAGAAATGCTGTAATATAATTACACGATCAGCCCACCTGCTGGGCAGGCTGATCTAGATTATATTAGGTATTAGAGGAGAGTGATGACCACTCTCCGAGATACCGAAATATAATTCAAACTTCCCTGAACGGCGTATGCCATTTTCTTCTTTCTTTATTATTTCGTTTAAGGCAGCGGCATTATCAAGTTATACAGCCCCTGACGATAGGTTTTCACTTTTACTCGGTTTGAGTTTATTTTCCGACTGTGTAAACACCCATATTTTATTCCATAATGCTTCCATCAGTTTCTATTTCCTCACAATTCGTTTTGGGTGGTTATAACCCCCGCATAGGAAAAAAAAAAAAAAATCATCAAAGATTCCCATTAGTCTTGGTCGAGTTTGTCCACAGGGTCTCAGACAGAAAGCGTCTGTCTATCGACTCTTTTCACTCGGCTCTTTCTTCCTTCAGGCACCGAACCAGGAAGGAGATTCCAGTCGGACGCTATTATCCCAAGAAAGAAAAGAAGTGAAAATTTCTCAAACCCCCCCGGGATAGTAGCCTACGTCTTGACTACTAGAGCCCGAATAAAATTAGCTGGGAAGATTACCCCGGTAAAAACATAGGGATTCCGTGACACCGCAATTGTTTCTCTCTAAGAATACACGGGAAGTTTCGGTCAAAAATCATTCCTGCCCACGAACCGAAATGAAGTTTTTATTTAATAATGACATCATGCGCCTACAGGAATAACTTTGTCGACCAAAATGTCCTTATAAAAGTAATAAATAATTATTTATTTAAAATGAATTGTGACTCTACTGCTGCTAAATGAATTTCTTTGTCATTACACTTACAACAGTAGTTAGGGAACGATAATTTGCTGAGGAACTTCCAGTTTCTTCTATCAAAATCTACCTTTTATGTCTCCTATTTTTCTAATATATCCGTCAGCATTTGTCAGGAAACCATTATTTAGCTTAAAATTCATCGGTCTAATCGTTTTCAAATATCGATCAACGCGTTATATGCTTTATCCAGCATTTGAAACCAAATAAAGAAATTAAAGAATGGGCTCAGGATTGGTTTTCATACAAGATAGAATCAATGGTGAGTGAGTCTTTGCAAATCTTATTATATCCATGCGGCTACCGCTACCCTCTCTACATTACCATGCAGAGTACTCTTCTGATCTCGCGGATCCATCGCATCATAGTCGCTAAATAAAATGAATTGTGACTCTACTGCTGCTAAATGAATTTCTTTGTCATTACACTTACAACAGTAGTTAGGGAATGATAATTTGCTGAGGAACTTCGTTTCTTCTTCCACCGAAATATCCTTTTATGTCTCCTATTTTTCTAAATATATCCGTCAGCATTTGTCAGGAAACCATTATTTAGCTTGAAATTCATCGGTCTAATCGTTTCCAAATATCGATCAACGCGTATATGCTTTATCGGGCATTTGAAACCGAATAAAGAAATGAAAGAATGGGCTCAGGATTGCTTTTCATACAAGATAGAATTAAGTGGGTCTTTGCAAACCTTATTATATCCATGCGGCTACCGCTACTCTCTCTACATTACCATACAATGCAGATTACTCTTCTGATCTCGCGGATCCATCGCATCAAAGTTTGCTGAATAAAATGAACATTAAATCGTGACTCTACTGCTCCTGAATGAATTTCTTTGTCATTACACTTACAACAGCTGTAAGGAAATGGTAATTTTGTGAGGAACTTCCACTTTCTTCTTCCACTGAAATCTCCTCTTATTTCTCCTATTTTTCTAAATATACCCTTCAGCATTTGTCAGGAAACCGTTATTTAGCTTAAAATTCATCGGTCTAATCGTATAATTTCAAATATCGACCAACGCGTATATATGCTTTGTCGGGCATTTGAAACCAGATAAAGAAATGAAAAAAAATGGGGAGATTGCTTTCTATACAAGATAGAATTAATAGTAGGTGGGTCTTCATCATAGTTGCTGAATAAAATGCACATTGAATGGTGACTCCACTGCTGCTAAATGAATTTCTTTGTCATTACACTTACAACGTAGTTAGGGAATGCTAATTTTCTGAGGAACTTCCACATTCTTCTTCCACCGAAATCTCCTTTTATGTCTCCTATTTTTCTAAATAAAATACTTTAGAAATTCAGTTGTACTCACGTGAAGAGGACGAGGTTTCTGTGAGTGTTTGCGTGACTACTGCGCATAATAGGAGTAAACATAATATCCTACTTAACGGTGTGCTCCCGTCCTGAAACAGAAAAGAAATCGACGTTAGTGAAAATTAATCGTAGCATGAAGCAATTTAAGCGAAAGAGCTCGAAAAAGCCACTTATTTTAGTTGAAGTTTTTCGCAGAGTAATAATTATTACTGTTGTAGCGTAGTCGTGGGAATAACGAACACCTCGATGATGATGGGAGGATCCACACTTAGGTTTTCATATTAGAATAGCGGATCAAGTGCTGAGTGAAAGTGGAGCGCCTTCTATTGTATAAGGCGAACGTGGCGGGAAGTTTCAGGTTATTCAATGAATGTGCTCCGGTAAGTATAGTTTGTTCTCGGTTGTTCTCGCCTTCACGATACAATATAAAATGCCCACTCGGTTGTTTTATCATTAACGGAGCCTGAAGAGTTTATGTTGTGTTAACAATCCACAGTATTCTCAAATTGATGGAGTAAATCAGCAGCAATAGGGGTGAACGATTTTTTAAAATTAAAATATAAAAATAACCAAATATAAAACGGATATTTACAGAGAGTAAGAGGTTTTCCAGATTGAAGCCGTTGGAGGAGGAAAATGAACCCAATTTAAAAATTTTTCTTTATTTTTGACAATTTTCCTTGATTATTTTCCTTATTGCTGAAATCAAATTATGAAGCGATAAAGTGCAAAACCATTGACGACTTGCTATCACTGTTTTTTAATTTTCTATTCTTGCCCACAATGTGAATAAATAGATACCACCTTTTGACCCATACTTCTTCCGGAGGACTCGTTTCATTGGATTCAGTGTTGAAATTTAGTGGGAAATTATACACCTCCACGCCTACATCGCCGAAAATATCGAAAATCCATTCTTCGATGTAGCCATTGTGAAACCCCACTCATTTTATTTTAGTACTAATTTAAAATATATTTAAAGATATTTGGAAATCTGAAAATTTGGTAAAGGACCTCTTTGGGCTCTACGTTAGTCTTCGAATCTTTTCGGGCCCGATCGGCCCGAAATTGGGGAGAGGTAATTGGGTCAAAACATGTTTTTGAACATTGATTTTCGGGGCTTTTTGGGAACTAGGGTCAAAATGAGTATCTATCTACCGAAATACCGAATATCTACCGAGTGTATGTTTTGTGATTTCTGGAACCTAGGCGTGTGGGGTATCTTTTCCCACTAATTTTCAGACGCTGAATCGATTGGAATGCGCTCTCATGCTCCTGGTCCGAGGATTTTGATCTAGACACCATGAATCAGCCCAGAAAAAAAATATTTGGGGCGAATTAAAGAGGTTGGCTATCTGCATAAAAACATAGGTTGATTATTCATGGAACAACCAACCAAAATGGGGTTCCGACGACGGGCAATTAACATCATTGCCATTTTACGAGAAGATCGTCTCATAATCTTTAGAATCCTGAATTTCAAACTATAATTATCATGAGGGAATCCATTTTTGTGACAACAACATGAACCACATGAGCTTGCAGCCCTGGTGTTGTTGCAATCGTGTGTCAACTCATGTTTCAAATTTGTGACTGCAACTGGAAACTAATACACACGCGTATTTTGCAGTTGTGTTACTGACCTTCTTCTATAGTGTGAAAGCAACTTGAAACCCAAATGAAGCCACAAGCGAAGAATGTAATGTATAAAAATGATATATGATCATCTTAATTTCAACTGTGATTTCATTAATGTTTCCTGTAGTTGAAATTTATCAGTGTTTTTGATATTATAAATTTAGGTTAAATAAGTTATTTAAGGTAGATGCGTCTACATTTTCTTTTGTCTTTCCTCTTACGATCAGTTCACTTGTTGTGCTTTCTTGTATCCCAGGGAACGTTACCACAGATCAGAAGATGTTGCACGTACCCTCCAAAAACTCCAAAGGAGAACGATACAGAGCAACAGAAAGTATATCCTAACAAAATTAAGTGGTTTTTGTTTGTAAGTAAGAAGAACAACAGAACATCAATGACCTGCCACAAATGTGAATAAATACGAATAGTAAAGCGAACGAAGAGAACCAAAGGGCGGAATGTGGAACTTGAGGTGACATAGTAAGCGTTCATACGTGCTTCAGGAGATAGAAACGTTTTGTGATGTGAGATAATGAAAAGGAAGGTCATGTGTAACCGTTCTTTCCAGGTATTCGGTTGCATTGATATCAGTCATCGAGGTTAATCGCTTCTGAAAGTATTGTTATTGAATAGAAAGCTCTTATTGAAAGAAGGCTATTGAATTGCGGTTGCAACAGGACAGCCTTGAAAGATCACGGAGTCTTCAATTGAAAACAAAAGACTCTTCGCTATCAACTTGCAACGGTCTATATGTCAACGTGGTGAAGCTACCCAGTTAAATTCAATATCGTGGGTTTGCTATTTCGCAATAGCTACCGTAGGTAGCTCTCAGATCAGGTACGGGACGTGGCCGCCAGAGAAAAAGGATATGTGACTAACACGACTATGAAGCTAAATCGCCAAGTTCCCACAGAATTGGCCAATAATGGACACAGAAGATCTACGGCTCATGCACCCCCGGTCATCTATAGTCAAGACTAGACTTTTATCTGTCCTATTTTTCCCCTTAAACTGATTAAACGTACATCACTCTCGAACAGAGCCAAGGACGACTCCAAAATCGAACTCATAAATTACTGGTTGAATTATTAAAACATTACAATTCTACGTGGAATATATTTTTAGATCTCTGGAGTAGTTTCTAATTAGAATGAATAAAATGAAAAGGAATAATTGCCTTTTTTTAAAAAGTATAAAGCGTATATTTTCAACATAATTATTTTTAGTCATACCATGCCACCTTTGAGTGCCACCAAAATTGAGTTTCAGAAAACAGATTTTGACTCATATCCTCTCCAGATTTGGGCCAATCGGGCTGAAAAGTTTCGAGGATAAACTTTAAATCCCAAAATAAGTCCTTTACAAAATTTTCAGATTTAGAAATCTTTAAAAAATTCCATTGCCGAAAATAGCGTGGACGGCGGATAGACATTTTGATTTTTTGATCATGGAACGTATACTGTCAAATTTCGGCGCCAACGGAGAGGTTTACCTCCTCAATATTCAAGGAATAATCAACCAAAACGATACTTTGAGACAAAATTTAAGATTTTCAGTAAAATACTTCTGTCAAAAACAGTAGACAGTGTACGGCAGAAGGCAGTTCGGTTTTGGAGTCTTGAAATGACAAATATTGTGCTAGTTGTGTAAAGATCTGGTCGATCTTAAATACCTTAAGATCGTTAACCATAATGAGCCATTTATTATTTTTTAATTTTTTTCCCGCCTCAAACTTTCTCAAACCGCATTCAACCAAATATGGCAATCCAGCACTGAGTTGACTGACCTGTTGCTATTTAGTCCGAATGTCCGTGGGCGAAAATGGGTTGCCCACGCAACTAGAGTGCTGCAAGGAACCTTAAATGGTAACGAGAGAAACAGAGACGAAATAATGCATGCATGGTAGATATTTGCGATAATATGTCATTTTCTTCGCGAAAGTTTGGAAGTTACGCGTATTTGAACGTGTCCGTTTCCATTTTTCTGAACTTATTTCATCTTTTCCTAAATTATTGTGCATCATGTAGAAATAATCACACCCCCTAACTCGCCACCATGATTTTTTCCCCCACTTGAAATTGAAGTTTTGAAGTAAAAATACAAAATCTCCGGGTTAAAAGAAGCTTCTAACATTTTA
>CM033999.1:23096633-23186698 GCA_019603395.1 Cyrtorhinus lividipennis | reverse complement strand
ACGTTAGATTTTCACCTAGATTCACCTAGTTTTTCATTCATCCAAAATAACCGTAAAACTGGTTACCTCATAGCGCCGATGAGCGGGTATTTGACGTCGTTGCCGCAAATGGTGCCACTGAAGTCGTCCATGTCCACAGTCCAGACCATTGCGCCTCCAAAACCGTTTTCCTTAAGCCACTTCATCTTGTACCGGATGGACTTTTCGTCGTCAAATCCCACCCATTGGTCACCCTGATTCAGCAAATTGAGAGAATAATCAGTATATCAGTATGTGGAGATCACATAGTGAACAAACAACGATCAGGCGACATGAACATACGTGGATAGCGTAGGGAACCTTCATTTCTTCATCCCAAACGTAGGTTGCTCCATTCTTCAGCATTTCGCAAACCTAACGGATGAAATCTGGATTAGTAGTTTGTTACTTAACTGATCATATTCCAAGATGATTGTACAGTTTTAGGTACCTCGTAGTAAGCGAGAAATCCTCCTTCTTTCGTGTATTCACCGGCTTTGCCTCCTCCAGATGCCGGCGAGTTGACAGTATTCTTCTCTCCTGCTAGCGTGAATGTTCTACCGTACGTTGGCATTCCTGAAATGAGGGTAGCGTGCTTTTAGAAGGTTGAATAGGCAAGACTCAATAAAGCAAACTTCGCCATGAACGTGATTACGGTCACCCATCTGGTCTTGTAGAAATGAATATCTATTTGGTCATACAGGGTGGAGCGCGAATGACTGATGGATCACTAAATGAAATCCAGGGGGTGGTTATTCCGACCAGCAGCATGGAAAAAATGGGGGGAAACAGTGGGTGTGGGGGATCCCAGACTCATTTCAATGGATTCAGAGTTAAAAATTCAGTAAAAAATTATACACCATACGCCTAGGTACCAGAAATCTCGAAAACCCACTTTCAAAATGGTTAGGCAGGCACCCATTTTGACTCGTGCCCACCTCGAATAGGCGCCAATCGGTCCGGGACCCGTCTCAATGGATTTGGCGTCCAAAAATGAGTGCAAATTGATGTCTCACACGCACAGATCGCCAGAAATGCACACAACTAGATCGCCGAAAATCTTGAAAATCCATTTTTCAAAAAACATATTTTGACTAAAGTGAACTGAGACCTCAAAAAGTCCGTTCGCTGAGGTAACTTTTCAAGAGAAAATACTTACAGATTATTCTATGTGGATTAACGTCTTCTCATCTCCTTAAGGGGATTTGAACTGGCCAGCGTCTGTCACCGGATTGAACCACCTGCAATTTTTTCCTGCTGGACTGATTCAAATCCAAGGCTTACAACGATTGGCCTAAGACCTTAGAAGCCCTCGAGAATAACAGCAGACTCAACATAGCGGAAACTCCCGTTGAAATGCTTGAAAGAGTTCACGATAACTTCAGAAAACGGCTTCTTCAGGGTATTCAGAGCGAGGGCTTCGATTTGTCAGAGAAAGTTGTTCAAAAGTTGTAGGCATTGGAATCAGTTGGCCTTTTTGGTGCTCTGCTTTCATGGACAAAAAGCTATCTCGAGGATCGAACTTCGTCTGTGCGTGTCGGTGGCACAGTCTCTGAGCCTTTTATGGCCACCTCTGATGTTCCTCAAGGCTCACACCTGGGCCCTCCCCTCTTTATACTGACTATTGATCGTGTCTGCGCTAGCCTCGGGGACTGGCAGGTCCTCGTTTATGCCGACGATTTCAAGATCTTCTCTCGCATCAAATGTATCACTGATTGCCTCACTGTCCAATCACGCCTGGACGCCTTCATCTCTAACTGCTCCTCTGTCGGCCTCTTCCTGAACCCTAGCAAGTGCACGGTATCCACCTTTCATCGATCGTCATCTCCTATATACCATGTCTGCAGCATCAATGGATCTCAACTTGCGCGTCCGTCACTCATCCATGATCTTGGGGTATATCTGGATCCGCAGCTCACTTTCAATGAGCACGTGTTGCAGGTGAACTCTCGAGCTATGCGGTCTCTGGGTTTCCTCAAGCGGAATACTAGGGAATTCACTCATATCCCAGCCCTCATCACATTGTATCGTGCCATTGTTCAGCCATGCCTCAGTCGTCTTGAGCCCGTTTTATGGCTGCCACATTGACCTAATTGATCGTGTGAATAGGGCGTTCCTCCGCTACCTTGCCTTTGAATCAGGTATACCTCGAGACGGCATTGACTACGGTGCACTCCGTGCGCAGTATCGCCTCCCCAGCCCTGCTGACCGACGCACTATCGCGGATATGGCTTTCCTCAGCGGTCTGTTCTCTGGGCGTCTCTCCTGGACCAGATTGGTCTCCGGGTCCCAAGACCAGGCTCCCGCACACGTGACCTCTTTCGGGTCCCCTTCACGTCGACCAACTACATGCTGCACCCCTCAGCCGTCTGCCCCGCACCGCCAACCATCTGCTTGCTGCTGCAGATATGGATCTGTTCACCCCCCTCCCCGTCATCCTCAAGAGACGCCTGCTGGATGCCTTACTCCTCGCTGACACTGCAACTTTCACTAATTTTTGAACTCCCAATGGTTATTCATTTCTTATTTTTTATTCCTTTTATAATCCACCAATGTTTGATTCGACCAATACACTACTGTAAACTGGGCTTCGTTTGATCCGTGCATTGTAAATAAATAAATAAAACCATATAAATTCGAATTTCCAATACCAAAAAATGAACTTCTTTTCTAATTTTGTAATCTATCTGAGTTTGGCGCTCCACCCTGCGCATAATGATTAATCTGAATGTTCATTTTTTTAAAAAACGTCAAGTTGAAATACTTATCAACATCTTTTACCATGCAGGATGCTAAATTGTTGCCTCATTAGGCCTTCTGCACCGAATTCCTTATGCTCACGTCAAAGATAATCAATTCTAAGATTCGCTTAATTGATTTTCCTAATCTAGTTCAAATTATCTGTATGAAATCACTCGTACAGCGTTACTACTATTTCTTTCGAGGAATGAATTAGTGTGTCGAGTATACCGATAATGAGTTTCTCTTTGGGAGCTCCCAACCTCGTCCACATTTCAGCGGCAGCGGACACTGAGAGTTGTTTCCTCCATTCGGAGTCCGACGAAGGTGCGAAAAGTGGGGCGTTGTGACCGGTCTCACGTTCCCATTTACCATGGAAATCGTAAGCCATGAGGTTGATGAAGTCGAGGTAGCTGTAAAACAAGAAGAGGTGTGAAAAAATGAATTCAGTTGAAGGGCTCCGCCACGAAATTATCAACGATCCAGTGATATTTGAAAAGCGGCCTCGGTGTTTCGGGGTTTTCTTGAATTATAATCGGAAATTGAGACTTATCACGTACCCAGCCACTGCAGGGACGTCGTATCCACCTCTGACGTTGTCAGGACCGACTGGAACAGCAGCGGACAGAAGCAAACGGGGTTTCTTCACTTCTTGAGCTTCCGCTTCGAAAGCTTCTCTCAACTCTGTAAACATCGAGAGAAATTTTGAATTATAATTAAGGGCCTCGATTATTCTTCGATTCATAGCTTAAAGACTGTACTACCCAATTATGGGCGTATTTCTCCTTCTAAGTGGAAATACTACTAGAATTAATAACCTAGAATGCTGACATGAATGATCCAAGGAATACAAAGAAATCAAAAACAATTTCACCAAACGGTAATGATTTGAGTTTTTTCTTAAATTAAATTTATTTTTGGTGAATTTAACTCAAATTTCCCTATTTCGCACCAACTATTACTGATATTTGGGTCTTTCACGCAAGAAATGACAGAAATCGGGTATCTGTTAATTTTTTTCTATGTTTAACTCTTTTACGAGTTATCTATCACAAACCTCATTCTCATTTTTTGTTTTTTTTTCTTACCAACATTTTGAGTAGGATCAGTGGAAATGCCGTGAAAAAATGGGTGGGAATATGCTTTTATTCTTTGGGGTAGTAATGATTCGTTGATAAACTTTGTTGGGGTTAGATAATTACGAGTAATCCTAGTTTTGCTCGAGAAGTTGAGTAATCGACAAAAATTGAATATTTCGAACGGTATTTATTCGTTAATTTTTTGCCATAGTTGGCCGTGAAGGAACCGTTTCATAAAATCACCACAATGTATGCTACTATACGTATAATTTACGTTTGGTGGTTTAGTTGGGATGACTTGGGGATGGTTTAGTGTCATTTGGAGTCAGTAATTCCTCTTGAATCCCTCAATAAGGAAATCGCACAATTGAGGATTTTCTCCCCAAAACTGCTTGCATTCCCTTTTAACCAATTTCATTTTTTACATTTTCTGATTCTTTTTCCTGGGCTCCATGGCTACTAGCAGCAATTGCAATCCTAAGTGGATTGTATCCGACTGTAAATGGAAAGTAAAAATCCATCCTGCAACATCTTTCGTCTTGTAGTAACAGTTCGATTGTTTTACACCAATATGGATTGAATCCATCATTCATCGTAAACCTGAATCCTTTTCATCACGAAAGTGCTTGTATTGAAATTAAAACTGAAGGTCATCTCATTCAACATGTTTCTCACTAATTTTGTCGTATTTCGGTCAGTTGAGTTTTAATCATTCCTCCCGAAATGAAGTTGAATCCATGTTTTTCTCGTAAAAGACATGTATCTACACAGGCGCTGCCTGTTTACGCCTTCAAACAATAATTACTTCCAAATTTCAGTAAAAATGTCACTTAATTTGTGACACTTGAGCCAATCCACAGGCATGAAAATATCTTTGTTCGAATGTGATAAGTTTTTTGTGATTTCCCAGAAGAAATAAAAAATCACAGGGGTTGGTTATTCCTCGGACCAGAAGCGATTCAGCGTCCAAAATTCAATAGAAAATTATACCTCACACGCGTTGGTACCAGAAAACTCGAAAACACACATTCGAAATGGATAGATGGATACCCATTTTGACCCATTACCTCTACCGGTGGGCGTGAATCGTTCTGAGACCCGTCCCATTGGATTCAGCGTCCGAAGTTTAGTCGAAAATGATACTCCACACGCCAAAAATCTCAATAATCCATTTTTCGAAATACACATTTTTACCCCTACTCCCCCTAGATTTGGTCCGATCGGCCTGAAAAACTTCAAGGACCAACTAAAGCTAAAAAACGAGACCCTGACCAAAATTTCAAATTTTTTTAAAATTGTCTACCACCTAAAGCGTCGATGGTGGACGGACATTTGCTTAGGTAATATTTCGATCTAGAGATTGGCTTTCTGCGTGAAAACAAGCTGATTATTTAAGGAATAACCAACCAAAAAACATTTCCACCAGACATTTTGGTGGAAAATACCGCATTTACCTTTCAAAAGAAGGACGTAGTTTTTCTTGTCATCCCCTCCTTTCGGATATTCCCAATCAATGTCCAGACCGTCGAAGCCCCTCTGCCTCAAGAATGGAACGGCGCTGTAGATGAAAGTCTGCCTAGAATATCTCGTTGCGGACATATCTTTGAATTTTTGGGTTCCAAATGACCAACCACCTGAAACGGACAAATCCAATTACTTAATTTATTCATTTCCTACGTCAGTCGAGTTGATTCAACAATTTCTTAAATATCTTTTACTCACCAATAGCCAACAGCGTCTTTAATTTCGGGTTGGCTTTTTTCAAATTTCTTATTCGCTCGTAAAGGCCAACTTTGCCTTCTTTGGTGTCATCGTTAGATTCAAACGAAGACAATTTGCCTTTTTTAAGCCAACCGAACGCGAATATGATGTGCGTACATAGGTCAGGTGAAATATCTTCTGGAAGGAACTTCCCCACTTTAGGTCTGTACTGGGACCAATTTGTGTAGTAACAAACAATCTACAAATGGAACTGTCAGTGATTAAAAATAGAAAGTAAATAAAAGTAGTAAAAATCAATAAATATTATGTACATATTTTCATTTTGTAGGTACTAAGAACACTAGGAACTACTAAATTGGGCATAACTTTAACTCCCCATCCACTCTTTTCTACGTTACAATGTACCTGAGGTTATCGTCAGAAATCATAATAAATTTTTCTAATTAAAAACATTGAATATCAGATACTTGACTATGAATCTATAATGTTGAGGGCCTCATTGCCGTATTATTGCCTGATTAGATTCGATATATCGTTCAAAGGTTCAAATTGTTTATATTGCGAAATAATGATATACAGTATTTCTAATGGAAATTAAAAAAAAATATATAACTCAAAAAAATTAAATAAAATTTTAAAAAAGCTGCAAATTCCATTACAGGGGTGTGTTTATGAGCATAACGACTCATTCCAATCAATTCAGCGTCAAAAAATGAGAGGAAAACGATACCCCACACGCCTAAATCGTCGAAAATTTCAAACTGAAGGAAAATGGGGAAAACAGTGGGTGTCCCGGACCCATTCCAATCGATTCAGGGTCCAAAATTTAATGGAAAATGATACCCCACACGCCTAGGTACCAGAAATCTCGAAAAAAACACATTCAAAATGGGTAGATTGATACCCATTAGACCCATAATCTCTACCAGAGGGCGCCAATCGTTCTGAGAACCGTCTCATTGGATTTAGCGTCCAAAATTAGTCAAAAATGATACCCCAAACGCCTAGATCACCGAAAATCTTGAAAATCAATTTTGTGAAGTACACATTTTGACCCCTACTCTGCCTTGCCTCCCTTCCCCCCAAATTTGGTCCAAATACGGATCCCTGGCCAAAATTCAAATTTTCATTTTGATCTAGACACCTTGAAACGTCCAGAAAAAAATTTTGGGTCAAAAAGGCCGATCTTTATCAATAAAATTTATTAATTTTTTCGTTACATTTGAATAATTGGCCAAAAACGCTATATAATCTTATGATCAGGTTGTTATCGATATATCGAATCTTATCTGGAACTATGCCCATGGCAATGGGGCCCCCGACACTGAAGTTTAGCCCAAAAATGTATTTTCAAGTTCCGCATTACAGAAAATTACCTTGTAGCCGTCATCACTTGGAGGTGAAGACGTCCCTTCAGCGCTGGACTTCCTCGAAATGGCTGGAGAAGAAGACTTCTCCGACACTCTACTTCGTACCTTGAACCTGCGCAAAAATTAAACGCATACTTTCAATATTTACTTGAAACGCAAGCGTTTTGTAAACCGTCTTAAGTACCTGAGCGTTTTTATTCGTTTATGCTCGGCGGTGCTCTAACAAGGTAAATTCTTTTGACGAGTTACCTATTTACGCTAGCGCTCGTCTCCTGGTCTCCACGGGCTTTCGCTGACGAGCTTGTGGGTCTTCGCAGTCTCCGTCGAACAGCTGTAAATTACAGAAAATATTGTAATATGTTACAAAGAGGTATTTTAAATACTTTGAGGTTTTAGAGAAAGAAAGCGAAGAGGCTACAGGGTGCGGCAGCATTACTTCCTTTTTTCAGATCTTGATAAAATACATTGTAGGAATCAGAAAATTTTCATTGTTTTATTATAATGTAGGTACAAACATAGTTTCGTTTAACTTGGTTTTGAAGACCAAATCAGTTAGGTGACGTCCCCAATTTCCTATACTGGGTGAAGTAGTCGCCTAATCGCAATCAGGGGCAACTTGGAATAGCTGGCCAGATCCCCCAATTCAGCGGCTTGTTTTTTTTTTTTTTTAATTTCAATTGATTTTTTGGAATTTGAAGAACCAAGAACCCTGCAAGATTTGAAGAACAAAATCATGGATGAAATTGCCAAAATATCGCCTGCTATGCTGGTAAGAGTGATAACAAAAAAAAAATGCCAGAATACAGAGACGACGGTGACTCCCCCAGGGTAAGCAACAAAACTAAACATTACAAAAATAATTCTGGCTACCTATTTGAATATTCGAACGAAAGAACCAAAAGCCATTATAAAATACATATTTCAAAACCATCGAACATACATAATATATATGTTTCACCAGTGTTTTTCCGAGCGTCTTCTTTGATCATCGATGATTTTCACCTAATTTTGCAACTTTATTTGAACAGTTGGATCATGGAAGAAGGAGATGGAAATATCCTCCTTCTTTCATGAGTTGGATGAAGTAGGATATAGTAGGATGTAGGAATGATAAGTGCGGTGCCCTGCCTAACTTTCTATAGGGCCCTTCTGCGCATGTTCCGGGGTTGGACCCATAATGGTTGACATGGAAGTTTTGGGAGCTACTCTGGGATTCTAGCTTAAGATTCTGTCAAATATCTTTGAATTTAGATGAAGCACCGCTCAACAGTCTAGCGCACGTCCTGCCTGAACTAAAGAGCTACTTCAGTAGGTTAACATCCTCAGGATCTGTTGTCCCGCTCTATAGCATTTCCGTGTCAAATTCAAGGGTTTCCCCATACAAATTTAAGATTGTTTGAACAAAATTCAAGGGTTTCTCATTTCAATTCAAGACTTTCCAATTCAGATTCGCGATTTTCGAATTCAAATTTAATATTTTTTTAATTCAACGTTTTTGTCCTTTACAACATATAAAACGTACATCACGTTTTTGGGAAATCTTGAATTTGAATAGTAAAACCTTGAAATTGATATAATAAATCTTGAATTTGAAATGGGATATCTTGTGATTAGAAAAACCCAAACTTTGACTCGGAAGACCTTGAATTTGACTCAGAAATGCTGTAATATAATTCAAACTTCCCTGAACGGCTTATGCCATTTTCTTCTTTCTTTATTATTTCGTTTAAGGCAGTGGAATTATCAAGTTATACAGCCCCTGACGATAGGTTTTCACTTTTACTCGGTTTGAGTTTATTTTCCGACTGTGTAAACACCCATATTTTATTCCATAATGCTTCCATCAGTTTCTATTTCCTCACAATTCGTTTTGGGTGGTTATAACCCCCGCATAGGAAAAAAAAAAAAAATCATCAAAGATTCCCATTAGTCTTGGTCGAGTTTGTCCACAGCGTCTCAGACAGAAAGCGTCTGTCTATCGACTCTTTTCACTCGGCTCTTTCTTCCTTCAGGCACCGAACCAGGAAGGAGATTCCAGTCGGACGCTATTATCCCAAGAAAGAAAAGAAGTGAAAATTTCTCAAACCCCCCCGGGATAGTAGCCTACGTCTTGACTACTAGAGCCCGAATAAAATTAGCTGGGAAGATTACCCCGGTAAAAACATAGGGATTCCGTGACACCGCAATTGTTTCTCTCTAAGAATACACGGGAAGTTTCGGCCAAAAATCATTCATGCCCACGAACCAAAATGAAGTTTTTATTTCATAATGACATCATGCGCCTACAGGAATAACTTTGTCGACCAAAATGTCCTTATAAAAGTAATAAATAATTATTTATTTAAAATGAATTGTGACTCTACTGCTGCTAAATGAATTTCTTTGTCATTACACTTACAACAGTAGTTAGGGAACGATAATTTGCTGAGGAACTTTCTTCTTCCACCGAAATATCCTTTTATGTCTCCTATTTTTCTAAATATATCCGTCAGCATTTGTCAAGAAACCATTATTTAGTTTAAAATTCAACGGTCTAATCGTTTCCAAATATCGATCAACGCGTATACGCCTTATCGGGCATTTGAAACCGAATAAAGAAATGAAAGAATGGGCTCAGGATTGCTTTTCATGCAAGATAGAATTAAGTAGGTAGGTGGGTCTTTGCAAATCTTATTATATCCATGCGGCTACCGCTACTCTCTCTACATTACCATACAATGCAGATTACTCTTCTGATCTCGCGGATTCATCGCATCATAGTCGCTGAATAAAATGAACATTGAATGGTGACCCTACTGCTGCTAAATGAATTTCTTTGTCATTACACTTACAACAGCTGTAAGGGAATGGCAATTTTCTGAGGATCTTCCACTTTCTTCTTCCACTGAAATCTCCTCTTATTTCTCCTATTTTTCTAAATATATCCTTCAGCATTTGTCAGGAAACCGTTATTTAGCTTAAAATTCATCGGTCTAATCGTATATAATTTCAAATATCGACCAACGCGTATATATGCTTTGTCGGGCATTTGAAACCAGATAAAGAAATGAAAAAAAAAAAAAAAAAAAAAAAAAAAAAAAATGGGGAGATAGCTTTCCATACAAGATAGAATTAATAGTAGGTGGGTCTTCATCATAGTTGCTGAATAAAATGCACATTGAATGGTGACTCTACTGCTGCTGAATGAATTTCTTTGTCATTACACTTACAACGTAGTTAGGGAATGATAATTTTCTGAGGAACTTCCACTTTCTTCTTCCACCGAAATCTCCTTTTATGTCTCCTATTTTTCTAAATAAAATACTTTTAGAAATTCAGTTTTGTACTCACGTGAAGAGGACGAGGTTTCTGTGAGTGTTTGCGTGACTACTGCGCATAATAGGAGTAAACATAATATCCTACTTAACGGTGTGCTCCCGTCCTGAAACAGAAAAGAAATCGACGTTAGTGAAAATTAACGTAGCAGAAGCAATTTAAGCGAAAGAGCTCGAAAAAGCCACTTATTTTAGTTGAAGTTTTTCGCAGAGTAATAATTATTACTGTTGTAGCGTAGTCGTGGGAATAACGAACACCTCGACGATGATGGGAGGATCCACACTTAGGTTTTCATATTAGAATAGCGGATCAAGTGCTGAGTGAAAGTGGAGCGCCTTCTATTGTATAAGGTGAACGCGGCGGGAAGTTTCAGGTTATTCAATGAATGTGCTTCGGTAAGTAAGTATAGTTTGTTCTCGGTTGTTCTCGCCATCACGATACAATATAAAATGCCCGCTTGGTTGTTCTACGAGTAGTTCTCGTATCATTAACGGAGCCTGAAGAGTTTACGTCGTGCTAACAATCCACAGTACTCTCAAATTGATAGAGTAAATCAGCAGCAATAGGGGTGAACGATTTTTTAAAATTAAAATTAAAAATAAAAATAACCAAATATAAAACGAATATTTACTGAGAGTAAGAGGTTGTCCAGATTGAAGCCGTTGAAGGAGGAGAAGGAACCCAATTTAAACATTTTTCATTATTTTTGACAATTTTCCTTGATTATTTTCCTTATTGCTGAAATCAAATTATCAAGCGATAAAGTACAAAACCATTGACGACTTGCTATCACTGTTTTAATTTACTATTTCTTGCCCACAAATGTGAATAAATAGATACCCATTTTGACCCATAACTTCTTCCGGGACTCGTTTCATTGGATTCAGTGTTGAAAATTTAGTGGGAAATTATACCCCTCACGCCTAGATCGCCGAAAATATCGAAAATCTATTCTTCGATGTACACATTGTGAAACCCCACCCATTATATTTTTGTACTAATTTAAAATATATTTAAAGATATTTGTAAATCTGAAAATTTGGTAAAGGACCTCTTTGGGCTCTAACGTTAGTCTTCGAAACTTTTCGGCCCGATCGGCCCAAATTTGGGGAGAGTGTAAATCAAAATATGTTTTTTGAAGGTTGGTTTTCGGGGCTCTTAAGGGAACTAGGGTCAAAATGAGTATCTATCTACCGAAATACCAATATCTACCGATCGTATGTTTTTGTGATTTCTGGAACCTAGGCGTGTGGGGTATCTTTTCCCACTAATTTTCAGACGCTGATTCGATTGGGATGCGTCTCCATGCTCCTGGTCCGAGAATTTTGATCTAGACACCATGAAACGCCCAGAAAAAAAATATTTGGGGCGAATTAAAGAGGTTGGCTATCTGCATAAAAACATAGGTTGATTATTCATGGAACAACCAACCAAAATGGGGTTCCGACGACGGGCATTAACATCATTGCCATTTTTACGAGAAGATCGTCCCATAATCTTTAGAATCCTGAATTTCAAACCTATAATTATCACGAGGGAATCCATTTTGTGACAACATGGAACCAACATGAGCTTGCAGCCCTGGTGTTGTTGTCAACTCATGTTTCAAATTTGTGACTGCAACTGGAAAACCTAATACACCACGCGTATTTTGCAGTTGTGTTACGACCTTCTTCTATAGTGTGAAAGCAACTTGAAACCCAAATGAAGCCACAAGCGAAGAATGTATGTATAAATCTGATCTATTATCATCTTAATTTCACTGTGATTTCATTAATGTTTCCTGTAGTTTGAAATTTATCAGTGTTTTTGATATTATAATTTAGGTTAAATAAGTTAATTAAGGTAGATGCGTCTACATTTTTCTTTTTGTGTTTCCTCTTTACGATCAGTTAACTTGTATGTGCTTTCTTGTATTTAGGGAACGTTACCACAGATCAGAAGATGTTGCACGTACCCTCCAAAAACTCCAAAGGAGAACGATACAGAGCAACAAGAAAGTATGTCCTAACAAAATTAAGTGGTTTTTGTTATATGTGATAGTAAGAAGAACAACAGAACATCAATGACCTGCCACGAATGTGAATAAATACGAATAGTAAAGCAAACGAAGAGAACCAAAGGGCGGAATGTGGAACTTGAGGTGACATAGTAAGCGTTCATACGTGCTTCAGGAGATAGAAACGTTTTGTGATGTGAGATAATGAAAAGGGAAGGTCATGTGTAACCGTTCTTTCCAGGTATTCGGTTGCATTGATATCAGTCATCGAGGTTAATCGCTTCTGAAAGTATTGTTATTGAATAGAAAGCTCTTATTGAAAGAAGGCTATTGAATTGCGGTTGCAACAGGACAGCCTTGAGAGATCACGGAGTCTTCAATTGAAAACAAAAGACTCTTCGCTATCAACTTGCAACGGTCTGTATGTCAACGTGGTGAAGCTACCCAGTTAAATTCAATATCGTGGGTTTGCTATTTCGCAATAGCTACCGTAGGTAGCTCTCAGATCAGGTACGGGACGTGGCCGCCAGAGAAAAAGGATATGTGACTAACACGACTATGAAGCTAAATCGCCAAGTTCCCACAGAATTGGCCAATAATGGACACAGAAGATCTACGGCTCATGCACCCCCGGTCATCTATAGTCAAGACTAGACTTTTATCTGTCCTATTTTTCCCGTTAAACCTGATTAAACGTACATCACTCTCGAACAGAGCCAAGGACGACTCCAAAATCGAACTCATAAATTACTGTAAATTATTATTACATTACAATTCTACGTGGAATATATTTTTAGATCTCTGGAGTAGTTTCTAATTAGAATGAATAAAATGAAAAAGAATAATTGCTTTTTTTGTTTAAGTATAAACGTATATTTTCAACATAATTATTTTTAGTCATACCATGCCACCGTTTGCAACTATTGGTCGAAAACCAAATTTCATTTGATTCAGCATCCAGAATTTAGTGGTAATTTATACCCCATCAGTCATGATTCCCTAAAAATTTCCGAAATACAATTTTCGACCGAACCATCCCTCGGTGGTTGGCGATCGGACTGGAAACTTTCAAGGACCAAATAGAGTAAAATGCTGCAAATTATTCAACAATGGTACTGTATTCCTTGGAGCAAGAGTAGGGGGAAAACAGTGGGTGTGGAGTGTCCCAGACTGATTAGAATCGATTCAGCCTCTTAAATTTAGTGGAAAATGATACTCCACACGACTAGGTACCCGAATTCTGAAAAACTTACATTCGGTAGATTTCGGTAGATAGATACCCATTTTGACCCTAGTTCCGAAAACCTACATTCAAAATAGAAAGGTAGGCACCCATTTTGACCCATATCCACTTCCAGCGGCCGCTAATCGGTCTGGGACCCATCTCAATGGATTCAGGGTCCAAAATATCCTGGACAACGATACCCCACATGCCTAGTTATCAAAAAGTCCCGAAAATCAAGTTTCAAAAAACATAATATTTTGACTCTCCAAATTTTTGGGCTGAAAAGTTCCAAAGACAAACTTTAGAGCACAAATGAAATCATTTACCAAATTTTCATATTAAAAAAAAACCTACTGCCAAAAGTGGTGTGGGCGGGGGACAGACATTTTGATCTTTTGATCATGGAGGGTATACTGTCAAATTTTGGCGCCAAACGGAGAGGTTGACTGCTTTGTTATTCTATGAATCATCAACCAAAACAATACTTTTTTTTAGACAACATTTTAGATTTTCAGAGAAATACTTCTGTCAAAAAACGGGAGACAGTGTACGGCAGAAGACATTTCGGTTTTGGAGTCTATATAAAAATTTTTAACTGACAAATTATTGTGCTAGTTGTGTAAAGATCGACCACAGTAAGCCATGATGAGCCATTTACTATTTTTTAATTTTTTTCCGCCTCAAACTTTCTCAAACCGCATTCAACCAAATATGGCAATCCAGCACTGAGTTGACTGACCTGTTGCTATTTAGTCCGAATGTCCGTGGGCGAAAATGGGATTGCCCACGCAACTAGAGTGCTGCAAGGAACCTTAAATGGTAACGAGAGAAACAGAAACGACGAAATAGTGCATGCGATGGTAGATATTTGCGATAATATGTCATTTTCTTCGCGAAAGTTTGAAATGTTACGCGTATTTGAACGTGTCCGTTTCCATTTTTCTGAACGTATAATTCATTTTTTCGTAAATTATTGTGCATCATGTAGAAATAATCACACCCTCTAACTCGCCACCGTGATTTTTTCCCCCACTTGAAATTTGAAGTTTTGAAGTAAAAATACAAAATCTCCGGGTTAAAAGAAGCTTCTAACATTTTAAAATCTGAAATTGCGCATATATGGAGTTTACCTACTAAAGGAGGTATTTTGGAGAGTACGAACCTAACCTACATCACTTTTCCTTCAATTCAAAATAGTTAATTTTAACAGTATTAAGGAAAATTGTGTGACGTCAGCATTCAGCGTTTCCCTTCTAAACCCTGTTGAGGGACAACTTAAGTGAGGTAGAGTTACCTATCTTTGTTCCTTCTTCTTTACAATGATAACAAAGCAGGAGATGATAGGAAGGTAGGAGACTTGTCCGCTAGAGCGCAGCGCTCTAGATGGCAACTGCTGTTGTAGTTCTTCGCGTTTATTGTCTCAAATGTAACTCTCATTTCACTTTTTCAAGCGGTTTGTGACGTCACTGTTCAGCGGGTAACTTTTTTGACCTTTTCCCCTCCCATAGTTATGAATGCCATTATTGGAAAACAAAAATTGACAAATTTCAGACCCATGGGATACACCCCATTTGCTGGCCCTAGGGTGATTCTAGGAATTGTGAGATTGAGCTTGGAGTATATGCTCACAACTTTCAGGTAAGTAAAAGAAGGGATGAAAGTCTGATGCTAACCCAGTCATTCCTATTTTATGTGAGGTTTTATTGTTTCATAGTTAAAACATTTCAACATATAATTTACTTCTTTTTTCTTCTCTCTTTTTGGTAGAAAACATACTTAGTTTAAATGTATGTTTTTCTCTCCTTTTCTTGTTAAAATTCCTTTTAATTTATTTAGTTGCCTCGTATTCTTAGGTTAATTTATTATGGAGCTAGATCATAATATTTCCACTGGCCACTTTGGGTTGGATATGCTTTGTATAGGAAACTTGCAAGGCAATAATGCAATTTTTGATTGATCTATTCATCATATTTTATGGAAACCTCCTTTAGAGAACTCAAGAACAGATACATTTTGGGATGAGGGAGTTTTTGAACTGATAAGTAAAGGAACTCGCCGACTCCGTGAGGTTTTTGATTGGCAATAGGAAGGCCACACCCAACCGCCTATCCTTGAGGCTCGAGGAAGCGATTTTACCGCACAAGTTCTACAGTTCCAACAGTACGAGCCAACCCACCTTGCTCGATATAGACGGAATTACGACCTCCAACGGTTTTACCGCGGTATTGCCAGCGGCCAACTGGGTGAGCCCGAACATTTTTCGTCCGGTGAGAAGGAGAGGGGGTAATGACAACGATACAATAGGTTATTATTGCACTGCCATACATCCTAGGTGTGAACCCGAATCGAGTGCATTTTGTGATCCCCAGGGTCACGTTCCGCTGCCTGAATGGCAAGACCCGGGCTGTTTGAATACAGAAAACCAAAGGGAGTTGTGGCATTTGGCTCATTATTCCTTAAATAACCAATCCGTTTACACGCAAAAAGTCAACCCCTCCAATTAGCCTCAAAATTTGAAAATTTTGCGTTTCAAGATGTCTTGTAGATCAAAATTATTAGAAGAAAATTATACTCCGAACGGGTAGGTACCCCAAACACCTCGAAAACTCACTTTTGAAATAGGTGGGGAGTACTTATTTTGACCCATACACATCTGTAGTGGACACCGATATGTCTGGGACCCATCTCAATGGATTTAGCGTCCAAAAAATGATACCCCACATGCATAACCCCCTAAAGTCCCGAAAATTGAGTTTCAAAAAACACACTTTTATTCATATCCTCCCCTAATTTGGTCTGATTTTGGGAACTAGGCATGTGGGGAATCATTTTACAGTAAATTTTGGACGCTGAATACATGAGATGCGCCCCAGACCAATAGGCATCCACCGGAAGGTGTGTATGGGTCAGAATGTGTACATATCTACCTAGATTTTTGGGTACCTATGCGTATGGGGAATCAATTTCACTAAATTTTGCACGCTTAATCGATTAGAATGAGTCCGAGACAATCACTGTTTTCCCCATACTCTTGCTCCAAGGAATAATAAACCATTGTGGGATCATTTGCACTGTTCTTGTTTGATCCAAGCATTCAAGGGGAGTATTATGGCTTTTGTGGCATCTCTTTCAGCGCATTGGGCAATATATTTGGAGGAATGCACAATTTGGATGGATAGGCGTGGGTCCCTGACCTCGGACCGATAGATTGGAGTTGATGATAAACTTATGTTTAAAATAATTAACTGATTCTGGCCTGTCATGGCGGTCTCATGCTCTTTGTTGGAGCTTTATAAGCTGCACAGTTCAAAAATACTGATGCACGTTTACTGCTGCATTGTTTAAATGTGTTTATTTTTATTTGTCTTCACATAAGAAAACCCATGTGATTTGTCATTGAACGTTTATGATTCGAGGATGAAGTCATGGTAAACACATTCATCCCTGTGGCTTGGCGTTGATCTCAAATCCTTCACACAACAACATCGATGACTCAAACGAAAAATGTTGGTTGTTCACGAGGTTTCCCGCAAGTTCACCTTGACGAGACCGAAGGGAGTTCTTCGAACAGAAATTTGTTTGACGGGTGGTAAAAAAGTTGTCTGCGTTTCGCGTAGGAATCAGGAAGGCCATTTGAAGACTGGGCACACCGACCCGTTTACGACCCTCTGATTCACCAAAGGTGGTAGTTAACATGTAAATATTGACGTGAAGAGCTGAACGAACGAGGCAATTTATGAAATACTCATTCATGGCGATCGCTAACCAGCTATGAGTGTTCGCAAGAGCGCACCGTTTGAATAAAAGATAATATGCTTCACAACTGAAGAGGGAACATAGGAGAATCTTTACGATGAAAACGGTATAAATCCTCACACGAAACGTAGGGAATGACATATGAAATAACAAGAATACATTTTAACGTATGGTTTCCGAGGAAAAGTGTGATTTTGTGCGGAAAAAGTGGGTTTGTGAGGTGAAAGTTACGTTCTCCGTTGAAACCAACTTGCTAAAAAAATGAGTTTGGAATCGGATATTATAGTATTTATTCATCTTAATACCATAATATTGAACCCTTAATTTTTAACATTTGTAAATAATTCTCCAAAACGAGCCCTCGAACCGAGCATGGGATGGATATTCACATGCCAGAACGATAACGGGCCACCAAAACGTCTGCACTACAGTTTGCAACATATCCACATTCGTACAAACCACAATGCACATTGAAATCGGAGTACAAATCTAGCTGAGTGTGTCTGTACTAGAACGGAAATGTTGATTGTTCGTTCAACAAGATCGAAGTCGGCCAAATCGATAGCTGGGACAAAATGTGATGATTATTGAGTACTTAGTTGAAATTTCAATTCGGTTCGCTATCAATAATTATCAAAACCTTCAATTTCACTGTGGAATTCATTTACTACTACGATGGTAAACGGAAGGCCAAGCAGTCCCGAGGAGGATGAGAAGTGTCACCAGCGCATTCTGTGTGAAACAAAACGAAATTTCCTGTGCGGAAAATAATTTTTCGTAGCAATATTTGATGGCAATTGGTGCTTTTTTCAACTGTTTCATCCGAATTGAGATCATTAGATGTAAGAAAAAGTTATATACGTTCTAATGGGACATGATCGAAAACAGAAAACCAATCTTAGAAGTGAAGTACAAATGCCAAGTATCCAAAATGTGACTAACAGAATCGCCAAAATTATCCTAATCGGTCCTAAGAGTAATATAAAAATTAAAACCACGTAGTTCTTCAAGATGAAGCGTGTTCTGGAGACGCAAGGAAACAACTACAAGTAACAAATACTGTGATTGCCATTATGCAGTGTAAATGCTACAGTGGCGATTGCAGCGCAGTCTTGCGGCGAGTCGATGCGTTTTGCTCACATTGCAGACGAATAGTACTTAATTTAGTATTTGTATTTGCCTTCCATACCAATTTAACAGCTTTTACTTTGCCCTAGTCAAACGTAATAACGTTTATTCTATTTATGATACATTGTTTTTCGTTAATCTTTCTTTAGTCTCAGTCCAATTATCCGACTTTTCGATTATCCAAATCGATCCAGGTCCCAATTAATTCGGATAGTTAGCGTTCTACTAACAAATGAAGCCTTTACATGGAAATATGGACAGCTAGAAGGCACTACTTGTTGAGAATGAGCTGTACAATTGATTTTTAGGAAGCTAACAATCCAAAAATTGAACATTCTGTTGCCGTCACGTTTCCTTCATTGAGGGGTTGCCATTCGTCCTAACTAGCGATCAATAATCGCCTTTGATTTGTTTGTGTTACACATCTTTTCATACCTTCAAAATGCAAACCGGCATTATACCCAATAGTTATCATAATGTATTCCAAGAATGAGTAAATGATCTTCTGCCGGGAATAGGTACTTATAGGGAAGTCTGGATCGCGATTGGACACAAACTTTCGCGTTCAACAACATTCAAAGTATCATGGTGACCGAATGAATTGACTGTCGGGATTATTTGTGGAGATTTCACTCGTCCGTAGAAGATAATCACCCCGTCGCATTCCGGATCTGTCTGGCAATAGTGAGAATAATAAAAGTGGACGAGCTGTTTGTGTATCTTTACGAATCGTCGCACAGGATATTCTTTTCAATGAAGAAGGAAGACCTCTCTTCAGTAATATTTTATTTCATTTTATGAGAAGGTTTAGGCCACCCGTCTACAGCCCAAAAATAATCAGTTCTTCAATTATGTTTTTGAAGGGATGAGGATTATTTAGTCTCCCACGATGATGATTGAGGCCATTTCCTAGTTGTAACGGTACTGTCCTTGTACTTTTACACATTATTGTGAGTCTGATGTTGGTTTGTGGTGGTTGGCCGAAATGTCGCAAGTTCCAAACATAGCTCATCTTCCATTCCTTCGACTAATTCTGCAAGTAAGCCTTCAACTCATTCCAGTATGTTCATCAAGTCCCATTCACACGGTCATCAAACTAAGAAAAAATTATAGAAGAAAGTACTTAATTAAACGTACGAGCCAAACCCACTGGCTAAACAATTATTACTCGTCGGAAAACGAGTTGACAATCTTTTCCGCGATCCATCTTCGCCCAATCCGCATTTCCTTTTCCTGTTTTTTACGTAACAGAATTACTGCAGGATAATTATGAGCGCAAATGACGGAGAACCCAGTCGGAAGATTCGTTTAGAAAGCCAGTTCGTTCGACATTTCAAAGTATGAAGTCGTTCGAAATCGTGAAAAGTAATTACGTTTCATGCACGGGACCCAATTTTTACAGTTGTTTATGAACTGAGCGTTTTTGGTCAAATTATTTTAGTTTATTACAGCGGATATTTGCTCCTAGAAGGGCTGGAATTGGAGAGACGTAACTGCACAATCAAGTTCTACGGCGTCTAACTTGTTTATAGTCTCGGTAACAACATATCGAAATATAACCGTGAATAAAATTTAAATAATTCTGTTAGCAGGCTTTAACCGAGTTTTAGTGAAGGCCGTGACTCGTAGGTCGAAGATTTACTAATGTTTTTTGATCACCGATGATTTCCTCGGGGTATTCAATAACCTATTTGGCTCTTTATCCACATATTGCAAAATATTTTGGATTTATTCAGCCATTTGCAGTCCCTTGCAACATGGACTATGTGTTCGAATGAATTAACTTTTCCTGTTAGCCTGCAAAGAACTCCTTTTCTACCTCCGATAGGTAGTGGTTCAGGTTGCCATCATCCCCTAATCCTGTCCAGGGCGCACAAAGATGCAACTTCTGCAGCTTTTTCCAGTCTCCAAATTGTCCAGGATCATTCTGCTTTTGATTGATTAGTCCTTGAATTCCTTGAATAATCAACCTACGTTTTAATGCTCAAGGTCATGGAAGGACAACCATCCTCGATCGGCCCAAAACATTTTTTTCTGGACATTTCATGGTGTTTGGAGAGAAAAATATGTCTCCGCTGTACGCCGTCCACGCCCATGTTAGTAGTAGAAAAATTTCTAAATAGTAAAAGTAGTAAAGTCTGAAATTTTGGTCAGGGACCCAATTTTAGTTTGTCATTGAAACTTTCCAGACCAATCAGACTAAATTTGAGGGGGGGGGGGGGTGCAAAATGTGTTCGACCCCAATTTTCGAGATTTTTGGCAATTTAGGTGTGTGGGGTGATTTCCACTAAATTTTACCGCTGAATCGATTGGAATGAGTCCGGGACACTCCACACTCACTGTTTTCCCCCATTTTCTCTATGCTCCTGGTCCGAGCAATAATCAATTTCCAGCGTTTCTTCGAGCAAAGCCCTGAATGAGCAGGAGAGAAGCTAAAGCTACCTCATCTCATACAAGGAAGTTTAATTCGATTCACGACAGTACACCAGCTCTGACATCAAATACACGTGTTAAGTCTAACTTCGAAACTGGAAAACACTAAAAAGTGACCGTTCCGTAAAGATCACCCACGTGATAAATAGAGAGGCTCCCACACACGCACAAGGCAAACGTAAAAAAGGGTTCTTGTTCTTGAAACCAGGTGAATCTTCCATAAAAGACCAGAACCACTTGAGTTGATTGGTGGGGACGTCTGGTTACTGGTTACTTCGAAGAGGGGGTGTTCGAACAGGTTTGATTCGGTGAAAAGTGAACGTGGGCAAGGAAGTCGGCCAAGCAAGGACAACTCTCTTGAGTGCACCTACAGACGTGTTTTTCGATGTTGTCTCCTGTCAGTAGCGAAGGTGTTGCATCGTCGCGGCGGTTAGTATGAAAGTCCGCTAATGTCGTGAGAGATGCAGAAGCCGACCGTTCCCAACTGGAAGGTGGGATGGGCAGGAAAAGCGCTTTTAAGGCCTGAATCCGTCATCTCGATTAGGACTGAAGTAATGCTAGAAAATAACTCATTTTCTGTGATGATTGCGTTGCGCTGTGGGAACGTGATGCAGTGGTTAGCTACAACGTTTTCTCTACCCTTCATTGATGCCTCTCAATTTTTTTTCGGTTTTAAGGAATGTTGACAATTTTGAAGACCAGGAAGCTAATTTTTGGTAAAGCCAACGAACGACAGAGAAACGAGATGAGAATTACAATAGCTGGGTCAGTAGTGGAGGTCGTGCACCAGGTCAGTAGCTCCGAGTGTCCAGCGTCTGCCCGAGGGGGAGAGTGTAGATGATTCATCGAGGTCAATGACGGAGTTCATCTCCAAGACTTGCCGAGCCCCTGAAGAAAGGACTTATCGTTTGAAAAATACATATTTACCCCCTCCTCGATCGCACGCACAAATCACAAACACGCGAAACTGGTCCTGGAGCCTTCCAGCGTGCCCCTGGGTGGTCGATCTGATGACCTCTGTTTGGTCTTGAACTCGTTGATGATCGCAATCCCGCTCTTTTCGTGCTGCTCCGAAACAATTTGTTAGATGACGGTGGAGTAAACAAGAACAGGGTCGTGTCAAGGAACCTTTCACATGGAAATTCCATGAAACTTCGTTCACCTCTTTTTGGTAACGCGTTTCCGATTCATTTCGTCAGTATGTTCGTACTTCTATCGATGTATTGACTCAACTGTATACTCAATGACACCGTCCGAATCCAAACTAGATCCTTTTGAACCCGAAAACTACGTCTGAATATACCCAGCAAAGTTAGCTCTTGATTCTAGTGACCTACCTACACTCAAAATCGGCGGATTTATTAAAATTTGAATAGCCTCAGGTACCATCCCAAATAATCACGATCTCAATCTTCATGCACGTTAAAGTTATGGTACATTCACCGCCGAATTATGCCTCTCACGTCACAACTCAACCAAGTAGAGTCAGATTGAGGTATTTCTCATCTCGATGTAAAATATACGCTCCGTTGGAAAGGCGCTAGACACTTAAGCAAGCCGAGAATCCACGTAACTCGCATTTTCCCTTTGGCGTGACGGCTAACCATTTCGAGAATGCGTTCGCCAGTCGTAAAAGTAATATTCGATCTCGGCCCTCAGCGGTGCAAACCTGCGCCCGCTTATCCTTGAGCGAACTGAAGAAATTTTTTTTAATAATAAACCGATTACGAAGTACGTATATAGCGAGAAAACTGAGGTTGGAAGTCAACGAGATTAAAAACATTCGTCATTCCTGACAATAAAGGTGATGTTATTAACTGCGAAGCACGTCTACGTAAGACACGCGTATATTGAAAAAACGCTGCAAATTCATACACAGGGGTTGGTTATTCCTCGGACCAAGCGCATGGAGACTAATTTAAAAATAGATTCAGCTTTCAGAACCTCTTCCGGTGGGCGCCAATCGTTCCAGGACCCATCTCATTGGATTCAGCGTCCAATATTTAGTGGAAAATGATACCCCATACGCATATCACCAAAAATCTCGAAAATCCATTTTTCAAAAAACACATTTTGACCCCTACCCCCTCAAATTTGGTCCGATCGGGTTGAAAAGTTTCGAGGGCCAACTAAAGCCGGAAACGGGTCCCTGACCAAAATTTGAGATTTTTAGAAAATTTTCTATTACCAAAAACGGCGCTGACGGCGGACGGACATTTGACTTTTTTGATCTAGACACCTTGAAACGCCCAGAAATTTTTTTTGGGCCGGATCGGCCTTATTGATTTAAATTAATGATTTCACAAAGGTTTGTAATTCTGGGTGGACCTCATCCGTGCAGGAAAACGTATCATAAAGGTCTCCAAACTATACAAATAGAAAACGATGCAAATTCTTCTACTGGTTGATTCCTTGGATCATGATTTTAGGGTCGAGCGTCCCGAGCTCATATAAATCAATTCAGCGTCCAAAATTTAGTAGAAAATGATACCCCTTACGCCTGGATCGCCATAATCTTGAAAATCCATTTTTCAAAAAACACATTTTTACCCCTACACCCCCAAATGCTGTCTGATCTGGCTGAAAAGTTTTGAGGACCAACTAGAACTGGAAAGAGGTCGCGGACCAAAATTTCAGATTTTTAGAAATTTTCTGAATTGACTACTAAAATCGGCGTAGTACGACAAACGAATATATTGGGTTTTCGAGACAACGGTTTTTATTTGAATAATCAAATAATGAACAATGTTGGTTTTGCAATGCAAACAATAACTATAACCCTGGCCATATAATCCAAACAAGAAACCGATCATGATTGGGCCTGTGACGTAAAAACCTACCACAGGTCAAATTGGCTCCTTTGGTACTTTGGTGATGACTCACAAGCTTCCGTGCGTGCCTAGTGTATCGCCTCCTGTGAGCACGTTTTGTTAGGTGGCGGCGACTCAAGAAACACTCGCATTGAAGCCGTAAGGTCGAATATTGTATAAGCGCTTAATGATCATTTTATTGCCCAACTAAATCGTTTCCCTACTTTCACTTCCTATACAGCAAATCCTACCATCATTCCTTTACGGGGGGAAATCGTCATGACTAGTGGACGGTTTCAATAGAGATACATTCATTTTGGTTATTATTGTGTTCTGAGATTGTAACAGAGGACCTTCACGAGGTGTGTTCTATTCTACAATGTCTGCATTCAATTCGAACTACAAATATGTGTCCCTCTCTACAACCTCGCAGTGTGGTAGATTTTAGGATTTACCAGTAGCATTGGTAATAGTGTTGGCATTACTGTCGGACCTCCCTCAGGCTACACAAAGGCTATTTCGTACATTTGATTATGGTAAATGTTAACATATCCTAACGTGAGCCAGTAAACAGTTGTACAGGGGCAAAGGGTAATTCTTAAACTGCATTATCTCTAAATGACGATATAAAAATATAGGGGATACATGTAGCAAACTAAACTATCCTGAGTTCTTAGGGGTAAGAACAAGACCTTGAACCTTCTGACACAGGGTTTTTATATGTTACACCTCAACCTATGGATGATCGCGAGCCAATAGGAAAAGGGCTATCAATGCTCACGCAATCTGGCAGTGGTAACCTTAAGCATAGTGCAGAGGGCGCTGACTACTGGAGCTACTGCTAACCCTTGGCACATGGACTCCTAGCACAAATCACATACAAGAATACAAGTTTTAAAGACAGCATGGCAGCATTACTTGTGTTGCAACACAGTTGGGAACTGTGGCACTTTGAACTGCACTTCATGTTTGCAGCCTTGCAGAGATATTTCTTAGTAAAACACGCACTTTTCCAGGGCCGCCCAACAACGATGCTCCAACGAGAGTGAGGCATTTTTATGCGGATGTTGTCTTAATTTTCGTAGCCTATGATTTCAGTCCTCTTTTGACAGAATCGTGAATTCTTCCGAGAGTGGAGTTTTCCTCTTGGCCGCTGATGTTACATCGATTCAAAAGGTTACTGAATACTGGTCAGATAACCAGGAAGGTTATGCGGCATCAGGGAGGATAAATCCCTGAAGTGAGAAGCAGATCAGGTCATCCCTGAACACTCTTATTCCTGCTACTTTCTTACATTTGCCAATAGGCCGTGGGGAATCCGCAAAGTCGCAAAGCCAGATTGGTTCCTTTCCTATTCCTCACTTAGGGCCTTGTTATCAAATCACCAAGATCCGATCCAAATCTGATGGTCATCATCTGCAGTTGATGTCTTGTCAACTGCAAATTGTCCCTCTGATGGTCATCAGACAGATAGCAATAACAATAGAATCAATTGGAATTCTAGAATGCATTTGGAAAGTCACTGTTGCCACACTGAAAACAAACCTCTCAACAGCTGGCAACAGCGGGAAAACTAGGCAGCACCAATTCGAGACTGCTGATTGCCTGTTCCAGAAGGCACAGTTGGAATTAGAAATTAATGGAGAATACCAATAACCCGTGTAAATATTTTATCCAGCATATCTCCTGTACTACTCAAGGTGTTTTGGGCTTTCACCAAGCTGGTTGGCCAATCCTGGGGTAAACCAAACTCCAAGCAGTCCAAAGCTAAATTCATCGAACCAATGCTATTGGAAAGTCCTAGGTTGACCATCTGGGGTTCTACAGTGTCATATATAACCTACATGAAGGGAAGGGAAGTTCCCAGACGGTGTATGTAGGTATTGTGAGAGGTGAAAATGTTTATTTGACGACGGTCGTAATAGCTGTTTTCTTTTTCAAGTCGAACCATTACACAAATGACGTCGGTGCTCTCATAGCTCCAAGGGATCGAACAGCGAAAAAGCAACAAATGAAACTCCAGTTCGACTGTCCCGGAGCATTAGTGGTCGGAGAGAGAATTCGATTTCTAGTTGTTCAGTACGACGGGCGTGGCTACCTTAAATGACACAAAACCGTATTCGCATTTACGTGCCCCGCTCGCCTCCTCAGCCTGTTTGACCTGCTGGCCAGATATCTCCCCAATGAGGGCAACTTGCTCGTCGACTTGTCCCGTGTAAGTTGGTTATGTGAACCGAAAGCAAGCCAAACATTGTTGCATAGGGCTGAAAGCAGCGGCTCTTACCCCGTTTGATTTTGATCTGAGACTATTTCAGTTAGATAACTGTTCAGTTTTGGAGAATCCATGCATCAGACGAAGAAGGCTAAAAGGTGGTTGTCCGTTGTACATTCAACACGATCCGTTTGCCGACGAGGTCGTGCGTGGTTTACACAAACTGTCTTCTCGCCTTCCAACGAAATAGGATCGCCGACATCGGATTTCAGTCCTCTTTTCGTTATATGTCAGTAGGTTGCCATGTGGGAGCGCTTACTGAATAGGTTAGAAAGTACTTTTCAAAAAACAAATTAGTGTCTTCACTCGCAGTTTTGCCCAGCATTTTTGAAATGGGGTGACGTGAAGCTTGATTCAAGTTAGCTCAATGAGCAATTTATACATGGACGGTCGATTTTGGCATTTGGGCTATTTTCATGCCAGAGGTCAACCTTTCCGACCTCAGGGACCTCATTTGGACATTACAGTTATCCTCGAAACTTCTCGGCCCAATTAAATTAAGTAATATTAATTAATTAAAGGGTTAATTTTTTTCTGAAACTAGATTTTTGGACTTTTTAGGAATTAAGCATGTGATGTATCATTTTCCACTAAATGTTGGACACTAAATCCATTGATATGGGTTCCTGACCGATTAGCGTCCACAGGCGGCTCTACTTGGTCCTCAAACACTTTTCAGCCAGATCGGAGCAAATTAGGGAGGGGAAAAGGGGTAAAAATCTGTTTTTTGAAAAATGGATTATCAACATTTTTTACGATTTAGGTGTATGGGTCCAATTTCCCTCTAAATTGGACGCTAAATCGATTCGAATGAATCCGAGACATTCCCCATAACCTTGCTCCAAGGAATAATCAACCATTGTGGAATAATTTACAGCGTTTCTAGTTTAATATGGCTTTTCCGAGTCAAATTGTAAATTTCCCATGTCAAATTGAGAATCTCCCAAACCATTTTGAGATTTTTCCAGTCCAATTCGAGGACTTTCCCCACCAATTTGAGGATTACCTAAGTTTTGTTCCTACATTTTATTAATTTGTTAAAAAACTATTTTCTTTCACTTTGTTTCAGTTTTATTTCATTCTTCCATTCAGTTCTGAAAACTCCCTCTTCCTTTCTAGTTGTGAATGCTTGGTTGCTCAAATTGGTTTGGAAAATTCTGAATTTGACTCGGCAATTACCCAAATTGACTCGGGAAATCTTAATCCGACTTGGAAAAGCTATATTAGAACGATGGCCCGTTGTATAATTATTTGTATCAACCAGAAAATGACCTAAGTATTGCTTGTTACGTTTCAAAGTGTTGAAAAAAGCGATATGTTCATTAAAATGCTCCAAAATATTCAAAATATATAATTTGCCTTCAATCTACTGAGTAGCTCTTGATGTGGTTGTGGATGAAAATGCATTTTTGACATGTTAGAGACTTGTGCTTTTGGGATTACGTTACCCACTGAATTTTGTACGCTGAATTGATGGCCACAAGCCGTAGGAGAGCATATGGGTCAAATCAGGCGTTCGTATTTTGAAATAATGGGGTTCCAAATTAAAAGTTAATTGAGAGAATTTGTAACGTTTTTTGTAACATCACAAGAACCCCCTCTCTTTCAGCCCTTTAGTATTGAGATAGATCAGGCAGGTTCGTCTGTCGACTACGGGAAGATTGAGAAATGCTGGAAAGGAGATATAACATGCTCAAGGCTACACTAGCTAATTTAGCCGTAAAACACGAACTCCAAAATGATTTCTGGAAACTTCTCGAAATCACTCGAACCCTCGTCAAATACTCGGGGTTCGTCAGTGAAATCAGAATGATTTTTTCGTGCGTGGAAAATGAAAATTATAGATAAGTGGGACTAAACCGCATAGGTTAGTGTAACCTATAACATGACCTATGTTATTGCAACACATCTTCCTAAATCGCACATTCATTGAAAATTCGACTAAACTAAAAATGTTCAGCATTGTGTCGTTGTGATATCAAGCATTTATTGTTGTATCGCGTTTCAAAATCGTAATGCGGTACCGTGAATACTTGTTATATACTCTTCTGGTCGGTTTTGTTTGATTTCTTGTTGTTAAAAATGTATGAAAAATGATTGTTTCTTGGTAGGGACACTGAACTTTCTCTCGGCTTAAATATGTTCCAACGAATGAATTAAAAAGGACACATTTTTCCCACACGGTGTAGCGTGTGGGAAATTTCAGAGTGAACGCGATGGATACACGAGCGATGGGAAACTAATGTATCGGACCGATCATCATGAAATAAATCTGATATGGGGAATCGCGGGAGTTGGGTTACGCAAGACTAGTGGCCTGCTGCTCGCCCCTCAACTGGCTCGCCGAAAGGGGCACGAGCCTGGGCTTTACTTTTGGTGCCCGGTGGCATTGCCGTAATTATCGCGGAACTTTCAAGGCTCACCCGTGTGAATAGGGTTAAGACTCGGGACAATAGGACAAACCCGAGGAAGGAAGGGCCTTATCGGACTCGAGTTCGATTCTCTCTCCTCGGCTTTGGACTATTGTCTCCTGGCTGGCAGCAGAGATTGGCAAAGAAACGACCATTAGCTTCGTCAACCCATTGCAACACCCCCCCCCCCTCCGTACCCTAATACTTCATCATTTCCATCCATTAATATTGAGAGTCCTTCTAGAGGTTCTCGTCCTTCACCCATCACAATTAATATTCTGGCTACCGTCCACGTGTAGACGGAATTTCAATCACGTCAATGACATCATCTGAATTTATATCAGACAGGGGCGGGTAAGTTTCAACTGCCCCAAAATAGCGACGAGTGCGTAACTTTACCTTTTATTGACTCACGAGGTTAGTTATTGTTGCAATATACTCGCTAATTGGCAGCAGTTGACATCAGGGACATCAGGTGGAGGGAACAAACTTCAACTTACAACTACTTACCTCGTCTTTTTCAACTTATTTTGTTTTATTACGTAGAAGGGGCGCTTACCTGAAACAGAAAATTTATTTATTTATTTAATATGTAAATAAAATAGTATAATCAAATTGAAATATTCAGTCATTTTTAGTGTATAGAATTGTTGATGTAGCGTTTTAGATTCTAAGGATGTAGCACTAGATATTGAACAACATTATGTCTTGCCTAGCTAGTGGGAGGGGGAGGGGGTTGATGGGGGTCTATTCCCTTTTTTTATTCTTTCAAAACTGGGGAGTTCTCATGAGGGTATGAGAGTTATTGTGAGTAGGCATTGTGGTCCTCGAAACCTTTCAGCCCGATCGGATCAAATTTAGGGGGGCTAGGGGTGAAAATGTGTACTTTGAAAAATGGATTTTCAAGATTTTCGACAATATAGGCGTGTGGGGTATCATTTTCGACGAAATTTTGGACGCTGAATCCAATGAGACGGATACCGGAACGATTGGCGCCTACCGGAAGAGGTTATGAGTCAAAATGGGTACCTATCTACCCATTTCGAATGTGCGTTTTCGAGATTTCTGGCACATAAGCGTGTGGGGTATCATTCTACACCAAATTTGGGACGCTGAATCGTTTCAAGTGAGTCTCCATGCTGCTGATCCGAAGAATAACCAACCCCGGTGAATAAATTTGCAGCATTTTTGAAAACATTATTCAATGATTGGAGGGGGAGGGGGGCTTTTAAGGAAAATAACAAGCAAACGCGCTTCAAGAATTTCATAGCCGGAAAATCATCGCATGAGTGCCTACAGTGAGTGGATTAGTTTCTGTTCCACTGCAACTATTTTTATCAAAGTATAGCTCATCACTAATATGATTTAATTACCATTCAAAGTAATTACGGCCAACGAAATTACTCGAATCAGTACAAACGTTTTGCATTATTGGCAATAATCACCGTTCACGGGCATTAATCCTCGTAATAACGCATGTTTTGAGTTAATGGGTCATAATTTTAGAGGATCTTCGTATAGCTGGTGGTTATTCCTCGCGTATGAGAAATCAAATGAGGGGAAGATGAGGGAAACGTTAGCGTAGTGATAAATACAAAATCCCTTGACATTGAAATTAAATAGTTTTAAAACTGTTCTGGGTAGGAGTAGGGTTGAGGGTGAGGTCTTTAAGGATCATTTCCAAGGTAGAAGAGGCTGTGAAGACAAACTCTGGCTCTCGTCAGGTCGTAACCATCTTACCAGATGGTTAGATTATCCACTGTAATTATACAGCGAGATTTCCCTAACCGAAAGGCACAGCCAGGAGAATGCTCGGGTGGTTCACAAGGAAGAGTTAGCACCCACTGTGACAATCATTATGATGCAGAAAAACAACTCCTGATAGTCGCTTGTTATTTCAAAGCGCCTTCTCCTCGGAAATTTCAACCTCCGAGCGATGGTATTTCACAATTTTCTCTCTCGAGAAGGTGCTGGTTTTTTGACGATTTTTTTAACCCTACCTTCAGGTAACCACTTTCTCAATTCACGATTCCCCACGAAAATCAGAGAAAGCTACCCTTGGAGGGAACAGGTGACTCCTTATGTCACCCGTTGATTGAACTGTGTAAGATACATGACTACATACGCGATTTACCGCTAGAGTTTTCATGTATACGAATTTAATTCATTATAATATTCACTATATTCATTATTTGTAAAACCATTTCTCAACGAGTAGCTACTGCTACGTCGTACAAACTATGACGATCAAGTGAATAAAAAACCATCATATAGTACAACAAAAGCAGGTACAAGAACAATGATGAATCAGGGTGAATAATAATTTAAATTGAATCAAAAACGAAGTTTCAAAGCTTATTTAAGGGTGTTTTAAGAGATCGTAACCTTACTAGACTGTATTTCATTCTCTTGATATAGTTAATACTTGGATCCACAATAATATTACTGAAATTTTGCTTTATTGTTTGTATTTTGACCCAAATGAAAAGAAATTCAATCTTCTCAAACTTATCATCTTGCTGTGCTATTAAAAAAATTATGGTGTATGTATTTATTTAGAATCTTATCCCGGTTGAGGCAGTAACACGATAGTGTAATGTACAGTAGGTTCTCTTCCAATAATTATAGTAATTAGTGATAATTATTACTCTTGAAAAATCTGGGTTCTTGTTCTCATTTTATGTACGTGCCCGCATCACACTTGATATTTGAAATTCGGAGCTAACGACCTCATAAATCCAAGAACACAGATCAGGTGGAGTTCCTAAGTTGACATGTTGAGAAGTAGTGACACTAGCAGCCGCAACATGGCGCCTGTGGTTTGACTCGACATTATTTGTTCAAATTAAAACTATGGTTGTTGTAACGTGGTTATTATTATTGCTAATGGGCTCAAGAATTAAATTAAACATTCAGAAGAATAACTTCTAACTTACAGTTACAATATGAGAAACTGAGAATGATAGGAATGAGAATCGATTCTTGAGAAAATATTTTCCTACTCCTTGACAAAAAGTTTCATTATTGTATGATTTATGCACAAACGATACCTTTAATAAATTACTTTATACATTTTTTGAATGTGAAATTATGTATTTTTGGGAAAAACTAAATATTATCCTTCGCTACGTACAATGCGCGTAAAACCAGTTGCAACGAAACATTGAAAATTAATGTAGAGGGCACTGCATTCGCCCAGTGATAAGATAACCACCATGTGCATGCAATGTCCCTGTTCAGTCTACTAAAAACGAATGTTGCATCGATTAAACACAAATTTGAGTTCATAATCGTTGAGTGATCTCAACAAATAATCCGAACCGTTATTTAAAGTTATTTTAATCCTGTGCCCTCACTCTCCCGAATCAACCATACAACCTCCCTCTTCAACATTTCGTGATTGTTGGTAGAAGTTACAAATAATTTTCCAGGCATTCCTTTCACTCGAAAAACTAGCTCATCACGGGCCTGCAAAAGGATATGTTAGACCCTAGTTATCGCTTGATTAAAACACTCTGAAGCCAGTGTATCTGATGACGAAGGTAACCTGCTTCATCACGTCGAATATGACCCTCGAGACGTGAGCTCTCAGCTCCTTCTTCTTCAATTTTTTTTTCTTTTTACATAACTCCGTTGGTATTATTCAATGAGGTGAGAACATGCATGGATTATGATATGAACGAAGAACCCGGTGGTTGTATCGAGAACCCGATTCGCCCTATGCATCAACTGATCTCAGAAGGCGAACTTGCGAGTCGCTTCGTAAAAATGACATAACATTGTGAGATGGGAACTTCTGGGAAATCAAAGGGTTCTTTTCGATGTAATAAACATAAAGAATTCCCACGTCATCACGAATCATATAGTTGAAAATTTATGATTTCGCTAACCAGCCTCCTCTTTGATACGCTTGAGGGTACCTGGTCTTCCCTGTAGTAAAACAACCTAAAATTGTGGTTAGTTTACTTATCCTCATGAGCTTCTCTCAAGCAACAAGGGCATGAGGATCACTATATTCGGTCCTAAAAGCATTGAGAAAATGCATAGACCTCGCCCTCCGCAGTCGATAGGAAGATACATTTTTTTTAAAGATTATTTTTCCACAGTACAAATGAATGAAGTTCACAGGTAACGACACACCAAATTAAATGATAATCAATCAAATCATTAAATCAGAACTCTGTTTCGTTTCATTTGATGATTTTTAGTGTATGTTGTTTGATGCATGCGCAGTCTGAACGTTACGCTTTTTGTTGCATTTTACTCGTTTTGTCTCACTTATCGTAAACTGTCGACTACAAGTCATACTTAAAGAGTGCAAATTGTGATGATCTTTTCTTTTATATCCTCTACAGGCTGTTTAAACTTTATGTAAAGAGAAAAAAAACGCTTCAAATTCGTCCACACAGGTTGGTTATTCCTCGGAGCAGTCGCATGGAGACCAATTTCTTCAACATGGGGAAAACGGGGAAAACAGTGGGTGTAGCGGGTCTCGGACCCTTTCCAATCGATTCAGCGTCCAAAATTTAGTGGAAAATTATACCCCACACGCCTAGGCACCAGAAATCACGAAAGCACACATTCAAAATAGATACCCATTTTGACCCATAACCTCATCCAGAGGGCACTAATTGTTCCGGGACCCATTTCATTCAATTCAACGTCCATAATATGGCGGAAAATGATACTCCATGTGCCTAGATACTTGAAATCATGAAAGCACACATAAATATTGGGTAGATAGATACCCATTTTGACCCATAACTTCTTCCGGTGGGTGCTAATCGTTCTGGGACCCATTTCATTGGATTCAGCGTCCAAAATTTAGAGGAAAATTATACCCTACACGCCTAGATCGCCAAAAATCTCAATATTCATTTTTGAAATATATGTACACATTCTGACCCTTAACCCGCCCAAATTTAGGATTTAGGAATAACCAACCAAAAATGAAGTAGAGCTCTACCAATACACCTCTCTGACCGAGTAAATAAACTTACACGTACCGTTTTTTTGTATTTTTAAGATTAAAAACCACTTTAAATCGATTAAGACCACACTTTTGGATTGACTATTAAATTCCGTTTTTTGCGCTCGTCGTAAATTTATAATCGAAAACAAACTGTGGACCTTATTGGAACGGATTGAAGAAATGGAAAGCTGTCTGAACTCCACAGGAAAAGTAGTTAGAATGAAAATACATGCAACCTGTCAGTAAGAACTCATGACGTGGGCCTAAATCATTAAGGGTAGTTGTGAACCGCCTGATGCGCAATTTCGCTCGTCATTTGAGCAGCTCATCAAAACATCAGCTTTCGTCGCCACCCTGCATCACGATGCTGATGAACTGAAGGGAACGTCTCGATCTGACATGGGTTTCTTTTTCATTATGTCAAGCTAATGAACCAACCAGTGAAATCGACTTATCCGTATAAAAACCCTAGAAAACTATAAACAGGTTCATTACATCGCGTCGTCTGGAGATTTTTTTCGTATACAGATACACCTACTCTTTGATAGCCTTTTCTCTCCCTGGTGCATCGGACCGGGAATTTTTTAATACCCGTTGAGGCGGCCTGTTATTAGATATTATCCTCTCATGATTTTCGGATCCTTCGTTTCGAAGTTTTTCGTGAGAAGTTTTTATGGCCTATGGTAAGCGGTCATCATCTGGTTCAACCGTCCATGAACAATTTCGATTTCACCTTCGAATTCACGGTCACTTCTAAATCAGTAGGTTTTGGTTGTTTTATTTATACGGGAGTACATCAAAAGATGATGCGCGTTCGTGTATTGGACCTCAATTACTTTCCAGCCTGGGGATGCTCCATTGACTTGACTATTTAGGAGACAGATTCTGGCAGTCATACTTCGTGCTGAAATATGGCAGTAAACTATTTGGTTTTGCGTAACTTCTTAAGTTCTTCAAGGCGATATTTGTAATTGTGTTTCTGTCTCCTTTCGAATTAGAGGAATTAGTTGGATAAGTTAGTATTCCCTTTTTTATTCCCCGGTTTCGGTATATTATTCTTTGAATAATCAATTCCATGTAATCATGACAGACGTCAACCTCTCCAATTCGACAGTGTACGTTTCATGATGTCTAGAACAAAAACATAGGTTTATTATTCATGGAATAACCAACCAAAAACGCTGCAAATTGTTCTACAATGGTTGATTCTTTTTTGGAGCAATCTTATAGAGAAAACTGTGAGTCTGGAGTTTCCTGAATTCATTCCAATTGATTCAGAGTCCAACAATATTAGTGGAAAATTATACCCCGCACGCCCTGGTACCCGATAATCTTAAAATAGATAATTTGGTACTAATTTGGACTCATACTTACCTCCAGTGGGCACCCTTCGGTCAAGGACCCGTATCAGTGGACTTAGCGTCCAAAATTTAGTGAAAAATCAGCATATCTTGTTGCTGTAAAGTCACCAATCACTATTTCACCCATTAATTTTCCAAAAATTTGGTCCGATCGAGCTGAAAAGTTATAAGGACCAAAAACGGCAGACGGACATTTCGGTTTTTGGTTGGTTATTCCTTGAATAATGATGAATGATTCAGGTACATCATGAAAGGTATACACCATTCTCACGTCAAATTCAACAGCATTGTTCGTTTCACATATGTTTCAAACGCCCGCGTAGAGTTGGAAAATACCTACTCAGTGCAACACAACATGAAGAAAACATTCAGTCCGTCTCTTCCAAAAGCCATCCTTTAGAAGGTTTTCCATTTTGGAGCGTCAAGTTTGAAATGGAAAACCTCCAATTTGACGTGAAAACACTATATTGTAAAATTTCCTTGATTGTAGAATGGCAATCCATCCGTCGGAGCTAATTAGGTACTCAATGGAAAATTGTCTAGAAATCTGAAATTTTGGTCAGAGACCTCTTTTCGGCTGTGATTGGTCCTCAAAAATCAGCCCGATTGGCCTAACTTTGGGGAGAACACGGTGAAAAATTAGTTTTATGAAATTCGATTTTCGGGACTTTTTGGGAACTAGGTATGTGGGGTATTATTTTCCAGGATATTTTGGACCCTGAATCCATAGAGATGGGTCCCAGACCGATTAGCGGCCGCTGGGGGTATCATTTTCCGCAATTTTGGGCGCAAAATAGATTGAAATGAGTCCTGGACACTCCACACTCACTTTTCCTCCGATTCTTGCACCTAGGTACGATGTAATCCACAACTGTGGAAAAATTTGCAGCATTTTTGTAGTATATTTCATATCTGCCATTGCCACGTGCATCAGCCGCTTCCACAAAACCGAAAGGTGAGCGAAAGTAGTTCGTGTGCACAACACAATTTCTTCGCACAAATGTCTTCAGTGGCGTGTTCAGAAATGTAGAGCGATCATGTCAACCTATTCTAGCTGTTATAATGCCCGAGCATCAGAATGACACAAGATCTCTTTTGTCGCAACGGGTGGGTGGGTCCTCAGAAAGACGATGGTTAGCGATGCTATAACCATCAATTCTACACTATATGTTTAAACGTAACACCCTCTTGAGCCGAGGATTTCAACACGACCACCACGCAGGGCTGGATAGTAGTAGAAGGGACGTGATGACGTAACATGAGCACTTGAGTGTGTTTCCGTTACACTTTTTGTAACAGACAATACCTCATGCATGAATGACTCTGTTTTTTCCCGACTTCATCATTGCTGGTCACGTCGTTGGCGATCGATACGAAATACCGATTGTATTCTTCGAGCACCAAATTTTCATGTTTTTGATGAGTCGATAATCCAGAACTTGTCAGCTGGGTAGAATATGGAGTTAAATGTGAATTACTAGGAAGGATTGGCGTCGCTGGCATCCTCCTGGTCATACAGACGCTGCCCAATGATGGCGAGAAGCTTCACACCAAAGCCAACAACACGTTACTGTTAACGTACGCTCACATCCCACGTTTTCGACTGAAAACAGACTCTAAATGTAACCTGACGATCTTGAAAATTTGCCATTTCGCCAAGGACTCGATGGAGCTTTCTGGAGGACTGGGCGGAACCTCGTTAACTTATCCCCTCTCGGATATCTTTCTTTCTTTTGAATTCGCTCTCCTACGCGGCCCAAGCGCAAGGCCGCCCATGATAAATTAGTTGAGTCGAGGACGAGGGAGGTAAAATAGATCGGTATTGCGATTGTCAGTCTTTTTATCGAACATGTATTCCAGTAGCAAAGGAGGATTTGGAATTAATTTGATTTTTGAATGTTTCAATTTTCCTTCTTAGAAAAAATAGAGTGCATGGAAGCTTCTCAAAAACGTTCGCACAGTTCCAATTGAGTGTTTTTCTCCCTAACAGACTAACTCAGTCGTTTTCAACCTCATCAGAGCTGCCGTCCCCATTAGAGGTAGAAAAATTGTTCACGCCATCTAACGTAAAAATCCTGAAAATTAGGGCATGGTATAGTGCAATTTTTGGTCGCTTCGGGAAAATGAAATTTGTTTGTCGTTACAATACTTAGTAGAAAAAGAGGACCGCCTTCGTAAAAAGGGAGGGTAGATACCAGGATGACGAAATGTAGAGTGTATGGCTATAGAAATCTACTCCATATCGGTAAAGCAGACAATCGTGGCTCGACGTTCTCCATTTCATTGGGCAAACAATGATAGGAATGTTTTAATGGGCAACCAGTATTCAAGTAGTTGTCATTCCTCCTCCTTCCACATTTCTGCTGGTGAGACAGTAATATCGCAACACTTTTTTGATCAATGGAGGGTATGATCTGATCCACAAGTGAGAACGTCCCTCAACATCCACCGTCTCATTAGAGGACTGTTAACAATGCCAGATCTGATAAAAGGAACACATCTCTCATTTAACCGAGCTCCGACTGATATCTGACACGCAACTCCTTCTGAATGATCCCGTTCTTGTTTTTCCGCGTCTGGCCTCACTAGAAAATTAGTCCGGCAATGAAGGGCGGTGGCACCTTGGCCTCATTGCACCTGCTCGTAAAGCTTGCTTTGAAGAAAAAATCGAAGAGTAACAAAAATAACACAACTTTTCAGTTCAAACTTCTTGTGATAGCGAAATATAGCGTTAACCGTAGTGTAAAATCACGATTGGCTTGTTTTTTTGGCCATGGTCGTGGTCATGTGAACCACCCGGGGTCCTCTTCAGTCATATATAACCCAGACAAGCTTCTCAGGCCACTGAAGAAGCGGCTAAAAGCAAGAAGTGCTTGCATTAGCCCCAGGACATTTCTAAAGTCCGCTCAGGGGGACATGGAGGAAAACAATGGTCCGCTTAAAGCCTCTTGAATGTGCCCATTAGCGCTCCTATGACTGGAGAACGTGCTCCTTCACAATGATCTCCATTCACTCGGATTCAAAGGAGAGATTCAATACGGACGGGTCTCATTTAGGAATCAAAGGAACATTCAAAACCCAACGAAGCTTGATTTAGAAAGTTGAAGGTGATATGAGGAAGGTGTTGATGGGATTCACGCACCTCGAAACAACCAAAGGAAAGAACTTGTCGGAATTTCTTAGAGCCGAGTTAGAGTTATTTCCCCACAGGCTGTACAGAAATAAACTTTATCAGCTTTTCTTTGAGAAATTGGACAACCGTACATCCTCAGAAAGCATGGTCATTCCAGGTCCTGTTAATTCACAGCTGAGATCTCGTTATAATTTTGCTATTTCCCCAGAAGAACATGCGTCATGGGCCGAACTGTACATCAGACTGAAAGTGCATCAAGAGTGAGGCTGATTTTAGCAGTGATTGCGTAGTATGGGTGCATTGACAATTCAATGCCAAACTCCACTCAATGCGACGGCGAGATACACCTGCGTGCCCATGCGGCCACCCTTCGGAGACAGCAGATCACGTCCTGTGGAGCTGCCCGCTATACAGCAATGAGCGTCAAGCTATGACAGGCACGAATGAGTACAACGGCCCACTATGCTCATTAGTGGAGTCTAAAAATGCATGGGAGAACTTTGATGCATTTGCACGAGCCAAAGTCCACAAAAGAGGCGAAGCAGCTGCAATGCCGTAACAATTTCCGTTTAACAACCTTGCCCTCACGTGGGCCATCCCGGACGCATAGCGACCAACGTTGAAGGCAAGCAGACCAGGCAGCAATAAAACATGCAATATAATGGCTGCAAAGGGCCAGAATGGCCTCAGATGCAGACCAAACAGAAAGATAATCCTTGGATGACAAGCGCGCTTGCAGAGGATAGGGATATTATACCCATCCTGAAGAAGGTGCAGCGAGGAGGAGAAAGCAGCAGCAAATATCTCATATTTGAATACCAACCCTTCTCACAGTAACTACTAAACTCCATCATTGAAGGGCATACGGGCGTCAGACCGTCTAGGAGGATAGGTCCTGAGTCTGTTGAAGTCTTCAGGTTGATTTTGGGCCGCTGCACTGGCCAGGCAGGGCTGTCGCCATATGCAATAAGCTTATTGTTGTATTTTCAAATAATATGGCATAATCAGTCAATATGCACTTTAATGCTGAACCCAATAGAACATTTTTCTCCTGCGGGCCACTTCTTCTAGCAATGAACGTCAGCAGACATAATCATTAGGTTCACAACACGTTTCAGAAAAACCGGAACACTGTCTCTCATTTCCATAAATGTTCGAAATTCGTAGACAAAATGATCCGGACGTTGTAGCTTTGCGGTTTGAGGTAGGTATCGGGTTCGAACGATGAATCCTCAACATAACCGCAACTTCTCGTGACACGAGATGCCCCTCAGCGACCGGAAGCGCATCTTGGCAGCTCCACGAGTTTCTTCTTACTTGAGGAAAACATGCGGTTAGCGCTGACAGAACTCTCTACGAAGGTATCGTCTGAGGTCATGATCACGGCTTTCCAGATAATCAAAGAGCAGTTGAATAAAGTATTTTAGGTTTTTGGTAGGTTATTCCTTGAATAATCAACATGTTTCTACAAAAGCGTCAACGCTCTCCGATTCGGCCCCAAAAATGTTTCTGGACGTTTCAAGGTGTCTAGATCAAAAGTCAATGTCACCATAGAAAATTTACGAAAAATTTGGGTCCTGTTCCCGGCAGTTGGTCGAGACTTTTCAGTTCGGACCAATTGGGGAGTGGTCAAAATGGTAAAAAATGGATTTCGAGAATTTGCGAATCTGAAACGATTGTGGATGAGGTATGGTCAAAATGGGTCTTTTCCATTTCGAAGTGTGTTCTTTCTGAGTGTGTGGTCCTCGAGACATGTTCAGCCCGATCGGACCAAATTTGGGCGGGGTAGGAGTCAAATAATTTTTATAAAAATGGATAAGTTTACATTTAGCAGGGAGTTATAAAGCAAAAACGCTGCAAATGATTCCTCAATAATTGATAGTTCTTTGGAGTAAGAGTGATGATGGAGTTTTCCGGACTTATTTCAATCGATTCAGCATCCAACATTCAGTGTATAATGATACTCCACACGCCTGGGTACCCAAAAATCACGAAAACCCACAATCAAAATAGGTAGGTACCCATTTTGACCCATGCCCCCAGGTGGGCACCAATCAGTCCGGTACCCATCTCAAAGAACTCAGCGTTCAATACCATAGAAAAATGATACCCCATATGCCTAGTTCCCTACAAATTCCCAAATTTGGGCCGATTAGGACGAACATTTTTTTAGAACCAACCAGAACCCGAATGAGATGATTAGATATAGCTACTTTTTATTATTACTGTTTGAAGTATTTAGTAGTATTTATGTATTTAATTTAGAGGTTATTGCGGTTATCTCTCCATTTATTCGCTATCATTTCTACCTCTGTGTTCCATTGTTGTCATTACAAAACCATGGAAAATATCAAGGAACGCAGGAGGCAATTTAAATGTGATGGCTGAATAAGGGATCTAGGATCTCAGTTTTCTCCGCAGCATGCTAAGGTGTAATTTCTTACGCATTCTGAGTCACCTTCCCTATATTTCGTATTCCAAGTCGTGAAAGAAGACGCTAAGGAAATCATACCAGGTACAAAAGGTACACCAGGAGTGATCTTCCCGAGGTAATCATGCACGACTCAACTAATGATCACCTTGAAATCACTAATATAATCAAACGGAAGTTCGAAGTCGAAAATTCTACTCGGTCGCGAACTATGGTTTTGGCGGTATTTCCAGCCCCTGAGGGAACTTCCAGTTCCTCCGAATACGTGAGCTCATAAAACATGCACAACACGAGCCAGAAGAACTGGATGTTCCAGGACCCTTCAAGTCACGATGCACGAAAGTAGTGATATCCTCGGGGCTCTCAAATTACTGCTTTAAAGATCCTGACCAACAACCTTCAGAATCTGTGTGCATGGAGTGGCATCATCAAGTTGAGTTTTACGTCATAAGTCGAACGACCATGTTGAAGATAAACCGCCCAATAATGGGGTTTGGGTACCTATTACCCAACAAGGAGGTCGGAGTACGGAGTTTTGATGGTTATTTCGAGTCAGGACTACTTCAGAATACATATTATCCGGCTCCGATTAGATTGTATTCAGGTAACTAGGTATTTTACCTACTTACAGCCACGACTCTTAGCCAACTCTAGAATGTCAATCATGACTCTTATAGTGGATGGAGAAAACTGAATGCCGACCCATACTGTCTGCCAAAATGCAAATTCATGTGTTTTTATTTATTTATTTATTTTGTTGGCATTACAAAACTGTATACAGCCATAATATTGAATTATACTTCATTAAGCTTTCAATTTACATTCATTAATAAAATTAAATAGTTCTTTGTAGACATAAACATTCCTAGAAGCTAGAATGGCACGATACTCTACATTAATGTTTGTTTTTCTCGCAATAGAACTGAACGACACTTTCTTCTTGGACCTTCGTAATCTTGGCACTCCATAATTGTGTGTTCAAGTGATCCTATTGAAACTCCAAATTTTCGACATTGGGCCGTTTCCTGTTGGTTGATGAGGTTTAGGAACGCGTCGTAGATTCCACACTTTAACCCTCAAAAAATGGTTCGTCCAAGGGGTTTCTCGATGCCTTTTTTTGAAAACCACGGCACTTGGAGGGGGTTAGGTTGGATGGTTTTGTAGAATTGAGCGTTATTGGACCCGAAAAATCTCCTCCTCCATTTTTTCTTGTGTTCTTGATTAATGTAAGGTAATATTCGGCCATGACGAGAGAACTTAGCGGAGGTCCATCAATTGTGCCTCTCTTAGCCTACTGATCCACTTGTTCGTTAGCCCCCAATCCTGCATGTCCCTTAACCCAGATGAAATTTAACTTTCTCTCTTATTCCATGCAGCGCCTCAATAGTCGGAGTATTCGGACGATGATGTCATATTTGGCTCTCTGGATACTGCTTCTTTTTAGTAGCTGTATAGTACTGAGAGAGTCGGTGCATATAGTGCATAATTTCTTCCTGATCTATCAATGTATTCAACGGCTTTTAGGATCGCGGTTGCTTCAGCATTGAAGCTGGAAGTCATGTTTGGTAGTTTGTATGTCTCATAGTAGGAAGCGTCAAGGAAAGCACATCCAACTGAATTCCCAGATTTGAGCCATCAGTGAAGATTAGTACGGCTTCTGGCTGGATTTGGAGTGAGTGAAGATATTGAATTTATCGCTGATATTCTGCTCTTCCCGATTTCCGTGTGTGAAATGATGAATTTCAACAGGAACCCTCAGCTCTGGATATTTTAACGTGAATGGTGGTGGCTTACAGGAGCGATGGAGTTTTGAAATATCTACATCTTCTTGTGTGAAACTTCTGACAAGTAGCAGCATGTTCATTTTGGAGTCTTCAAAACAAACTTCAGAAGTCAAGAGGAACTGTTATCACTATACCTTTTGAGAATTGACTTTGTTCTACAAATAAATTGAAAGGTTTGAGGTTATTTAAACATTACTCATCAACTATCGAAGGGTGTGCTGTGGTGTCCGTCACTCAAAGAAGACAAAGCATTTATTTTACAACGACTATATGGGTACGACTACATCACCAGGAAGGTGCAAGGTCACTAATGTACTGCTCTGGTTGCGCTTAGAAATCTTCATCAATATGGAACTAGGATATACGTACCTAGCTACCTTTATTATTTCGCGATGACATAAAGAGGATGACGTCAAAAAAACTCTACATCGCAAGGAAATTGAACGTCTAGGACACGTTGCGTAGTTTGTCTGGATTAAGTCATCTTTGTTATCATCCGAGCCACTTGAGCATTTCCTGAAGTCGTGTAGCTGAGGCGTGTATCGACCGTCCTTGTGACGTACGATGAAAGGTACTCGCCTCTCACTAAGGATATCTTCAAATTGGCGAATTTTGAGGGTTTATTTCTTCAATTAAACGCTTTTATTCAACTTACTTCTTTTGTTGTTTATTTGTAGTAAATTTTCGACGGAATTCTTGTTCATGTTTCACTTAATACTTTATTCAATCTCTCCGATGTGCCCCGTCCAGGCCGGGTAGTAGGCAATTTTCTGAGAATTTCTTTGGTAGTAGAAATTTTTCTGAGAATTTGGCTTTAGTTAGTCCTTGAAACCTTTCAGCTCGATCGGACCCAATTGTGATGAGGGGGGTTGGGGAGGCGTGTTTATTGAAAAATGGCGTGTGAGGGGTATCATTTTCCACTAAATTTTGACGCTGAATCGATTGGATCTGGACTCTTTACACCCAGTCTTTTCCCCACGCTCCTGGTTTGAGGAATAATCAACCCCTGAGAAAGAATTCACAGCGTTTTATCATTACCTACTACTTACGTATTTCAGCAAGTTAAGCCTCCGTGGATCCTGGTATTGTCATATTAAATAGTAAGTTAAAGTTAAAAAGTAAATAATGAACAAATCAACCAGCGAGGTTTCTAGCTTCAACCAATGACTTCTAGTTTTGACAATGGAGCCTAGTGAAAAGTAGATTTGACTGATTTCGGGTATTAACTATAACACAATACGTTACATTTATACATTATATCGACGTCACACGACTCGAAATTCGACCTACCAGTATTCGAAACCTTACATTGCGGTAATTGTGAGTCGTGTGATGCCGATACATACATGGTGTCGTTCTGGTATTTTGTGTTTAAATCGTTCATCTAAGATTTAATAAAAATAACACGAATAATATCAATAACAAGTATTATAACAATACATTATCAATACATGATAGTACATTATCACTAGAGGGCGCTTTGTGAGCAGCATGAGGACAACATGTGAATAACGGCTCTTGAAATCAGAACTTGAAAATAACAGTATATTTTAATACTCATAGAAATGAGTGTGTGCCAAGAAAAATCGTATCACGATTTTAGTTTAATTTAATGTAGTAATGATGCACTAAATGTATATAAACAGAATAATAATGTCTAAGGGGTGCATGATGAGAAATCGAGTGAAAAGTCTTAAGTATGAAAATTGTAAAGAGCTGATAGTGGGCATTCTACAGAAAGCTTCTAAAGGACAGTGCGGTTTCGCAACTTATAATAAAAGACTAGATCCCCAATGAAGGATATCGAGTTATCACATTAGCACTTAAATAAGAATTTCTGATTCAGTGAAATTCCAGTAGCGCCACCGCTCTTATTCCTGTAAAAACACGCCCTTGTCCTGTAAAAGATTTTCTTAAGACATCCTTGTATCAGCTTTTCACATTTTCATACAAAAAACTTTTAACTCAATTTCTCAATGATGCGCCCCTCAAAAAATTATTCAATCGGTGCAGCGCTCCAGGAAATAAAAAATTGTGCACTATGAATAATAATAGTAGGTTTACCGTATCTTCTTATGGTGAATGTGTAATCTTTTGGGGTCCAATGTACCCCTAAACAAAATTTTTTTTTTAGCAATTAGGAGCAAAAATCGACAAACCAGGAGGAATGCAACTATTTTCTACGGTGAGAATAAGTTACTACTGCTCTTCCCAGTTCCGATAACTTTTATTGGGAAAAATTGAAAACATCACCCATCAAATTTGTTCAATTAATTACTAGCTCATGTGTTAATTTAATGATAACGTGCAGACAACTGTCCATACTGTGAATTATATTTGCAATGTGAACTAGTGTTTATTGTTACAAATCGCGCAATATATGGTTGCGTCTGAAAACCTTAGTTTTCACGCCGTTTGCGAAATGGCCTCGATCGTGAGATTCCCGTTGTACTGTTATGTGAATAAAATTGTTACTCACGAGCTGCTTGAAAGTGAATTTATTCCGCCACTTACCTGCAAAAACAAAAAAAGTTGTACAATTGATGTTCCATATAAACAAGGAGAGTTGATTATAGATGAAGAAATGTATAGAAAATTGTGGATAATGATAAGGAGTTTTGTGATTGATAACAGGTTGTCTCCTTGTATAGTAACTGTATTATTCACTTGTTAGGAAGTAAGATTTTGTGTTGTGCCATCATATTTCCTTGTTACTCAATTTCGAGTTCGAGAGTTGACTTTGGTCGCTATCTACTTATTTTCATCTCCTATCACAAAATCTGATGGTGAAACTTTTAGGAAATGCGTCGACTGTTTGATTGCGTGAATTGTGTTTGCGTTTGAACTTTGTATTCTTAGCTCTATGGCTGGTTGAGACTGGCCACATTCAGGCACTCATACCAGTGTTGCCAACCCTACGTATTTGTAAGTAGAGCTACGTATTTTTTTGGGGCAACTATCGGATCCACGGGTCAGTAGGCAAAATCTACATACTTTCTGAAAAATAAATCCGGTTGGTTGTTAACATTATAAATGCGAAACAACAACAGGGTTCTGGCAACCACAGCCACACACTTTTCATCCTTCAGTTTTTTCAGGGCATCTTCGTATTTTTGACAAGCTCACTAATGCCAACATTAATGCATCCATATTCAGTATTTTCATGTACTAAGTTCTACGTATTTTTGAAATTTCCTACAAAAATCCAAAGTAAGGTCACCAGTAGGTTGTTAACATTATAAATGCGAAACAACAACAGGTTTCTGGCAACCACAGCTACATACTTTTCATCATTCATTTTTTTAGGGCATCTCCATATTTTTGAAAAGCTCACTTATGCAAACATTCATGTATCCATCCAGCATTTTTATGAACTATGTTCATCCCCACTCCCTCGCCCTCAACAGCGTAGATTACGTAACTTCTAATCGAGCCGTTTGGTTTTGATGAGAAGATAGATTTTAGATAATTCCTGTAACTGCAGTTTGGCGCAGATTTCACTCATCAATCCCTATAAACCATTTAAATACTCGCCTGTAAATTTTCGTATTTAACGAAACCCGCCACAGTACTTTGAGGTAAATATTCTAATAATGTGTGCACTAGGGGTCTTTCAGTGAACGGGGTATCGACATCCAGTTCTCAAAGAGTTCCAGCAGCTGACATTTGAGAGACTTCCTCCGAGTCAAGGGAAACCGCCAGCCCACCTTGAGGCCACCACTTGGCTTCTCCCCACCACAGCTCACGTCCTTTTATTATGTTATGACTCCGTTAATGGTCCTTTTTTATTTGGGCCCTCCGAAACGCACATGGAAGAACGATTTTTCTTACTATTTTGTGTATTTTTTTCAGTGAGAGGAGAAGAAAATCCCATGAAACGCACTTTGGATTGGATCGAAGGCTGAAGAAATATTTAATTTCCTAAGCGCTCCAGGACGGGCCTAGCAGGAAGATACTCTATCTCCTCCAAAAGATGGCCATCAGTGACCGAATGACTGACTGTTGGGTCAAGGTGGAACTGCCGATGATGATGGAGTTGTCAAGCATACTCGTAATTGTGTTGTATTAAGTATCCTTCAAATCAATTGAGGTTTGAAATAGTTTCGTGCCTGAAGCCTATTTTAATTTTTGCTGAAACATGGACTGCAAATGAATAATATACTCAGTTTGGGGTGTCGAACCAGAATATTGTAGTTGGCAGGGGATTTGTTGAAAAGTTGGAGGGAAAAATGTCGCGTACGCAATATGGAGGCGAATTATGAGCTAAAATTTTGTTTCCACAGAGCTGTCGACAAAGAGAGTTCAAGTTTACGGGCTTCAGGAAGCTGAGTGAAGGGGACACAGCTTTGGACCTCTTACAGGTACTCTGTGAGACAGAGTAAAACAGCATAGTTGCTATGGGCCTGTAGTACTGTGGGTCTCCATTGGACATGGTTGGGTGGATGACGGTAGCGGTGTCTGGAGGCAAAGCCCGCTCATTTTCAAACTGTGTACAGCTAGAAAAAGCTGCTAAAAGCAGCAAAAAGTTCCTAAATTAAAGGTCGTTTTCCGTGTAGGTAGTCGCCCAAAATCTCTTAGGAAGTGAATTCAGGGGCACTTTGAATATTTTGCTTTGTAACATGAGTGCCACAAGTAAAATTGTTACCTCATTTCCCAACCACGTGAGCTTTTCAATTTCAAGCCTGTTGTTACAAATTAACATATCAAAATAAAGAGAAAGCAGACGAGGGACGTAAAATCCTGGTTACATTGCTTACAATGCTACTAATCTCAAAGAGAATCTCGATAATTATTCGTTATACCGTTTACTACATACTTCATGTTCACATTAATTATTGCTACGAACAAAATAGAACAATAACATGACTCACATCATCAATCAGTAGGTGCCAATTGTCGACCGATGTTACAGCAGCAGCTTAACGAATTTTGGCATTTTACCACAATTTGACGGTATGTGCTTGCCAAGCACTGCTCGTACTAGTATAAATCTCCTAAACCTTTTAAAAGAGCTTTCAATGCGGAAATCATCCAATTCTAACCTGTAGGTGTACCTCAAATGGAGGAGATTCTAGATGAGGCTTTTACAAGAAGCTGCTTTAGATGGCTAATACTTTTTGTTCTAATACCCTAAAAATAAATGTAGAACGGTTAATACTCTAATATATAAAATTTTCGTGTCACAGTTTTAGATGCCATACTCCTCCGAAACGGCTTGACCGATTTTGATGAAATTTTTTGAGTTTATCCGATATCTATGAGAATCGGCCAACATCTATTTTTCATCTCCCTAAATTTTAGGGGTAGTCCACCCCTAATTTTTTTTTTTTTCAAACTTTTGTTCCAATTTGGTGTGTATCATAAGTGTACATCCTAAATTGGAGGTGACAATGAAGGGAGGCCAATAGTAGGGTCCCAATCGGATGGTGCGATTGATTGTGCAATAAATCCACCTAAAACTACGTTCAGATATACGTAAAGTGAATGGGCAACAATATCCGACGTATAAAGATGCATGCCTAGCACTCGGCTTGCTGGAAGACGACAACCAGTGGGAATGCATGCTTGCTGAAGCTGCATTGGACTGTACAGCAATACAAATTCGTCTACTATTCGCTATAGTGTTGACTACATGTTTCCCAGCCCAAGCTCAGATATTATGGGAAAATCATAGTTTTAGGAGATGTCTACAGGTGTCACTTCTGACCCAGGAAATTATTTATATGGCAAAACAACGTTCGCCGGGTCAGTTAGTAATAATAGAATAATCTTGAACTGTTAGAGTAGATTTAAAAATCTTTTCTGCGAGTCAAAAAAGTCTATATACTTTCGTTATATTCATAAAGTTTAAAGGAATCAATAGGTATCAAGGTACTTGGTATTGAAAAATAAGGTGAAAACGCCTGTCTGGGATGAAATAAACTTTGCGCATTGTTATAGGCTCTGAAACAGTCAGGTAATATTGACGTATATTCGCCCAACTTTATCCCCTCTAGCAGGCAAGTGGTCGTTGTTTCGTCATAATTGACTCTTTATGTCAGTGTGCCGCTTTAAAGCGCGCACAAGTTTATGCCTTAGCTGCAACTCATATTTCCTTCCGTCGCGGACGTTGGTTGAACAGTCACGGGCTTTCGGTTTGTGCGGAACTTGGTGAAAAAGGGCTCCCCCCGTGTAACTGACTCCAAATTAAACGCTATTGTACGGATGATTTCCACACTTTCCACATTGTGGAACCCGAGAGAACGTTTCACTCGCTTGTCCCCTCATCGGCTAACTTCACACTCCAACTAGCTCGGGGTAAAACTTCGGAAAGCTGTTGTGACGAGTCATCCTTCCCGCACTGAGGTTTGGTAAAGAACACGAGAGAGAGCTTTCATCGAAACCGAAAATGGTGCACAAGGAGAAGGCCTATCGGTTCAACCTCACCCAGGAAGGGCTGTTCAAAAAGAGCCGAACGAACTGCACAAGGATAAATGAGGGAGCTCAACATTTTGGTTGGTTATCCCTTGAATAATCAACCTATGTTTTCATGCAAAAGGTCAACCTCTCCGATTCGGCCCAAATTTTTTTTCTGGATGTCTAGATCAAAAGTTGTATGTCCGTCTGCCGTCCGGGCAATTTTTTTCTAAAAATCTGAAATTTTGGTCAGGGGTCTGTTCTTGGTTTTAGTCGGTCTTCGAAACCTTTCAGCCCGATTGGACCAAATTTGGGAGGGGAAGGAGTCAAAATGTGTAGTTGAAAAATGGATTTTCAAGATTTTTGGTGATCTAGGCATGTGGCGTATAATTTCCCATCAAATTTTGGACGCTAAATCCAATGAAATGGGTCCCGGAAAGATTGGCGCTCTGTGGATGAGGTTATGGGTCAAAATGGGTACCTATTACCCATTTTGAATGTGTGTTTTCAAAATTTCTGGTACCTAGGCGGGTGCGGTATTATTTTCCACTAAATTTTGGACGTTGAATGGATTGAAATCAGTCCGGGACCCGCCACTCCCACTGTTTCCATATTCCATGTGTTGAAGAAATGAGTATCCATGCGCCTGGTCCGAGAAATAACCTACCCGTGTGAAAGCAGTGTTTTCCCTTCATCATTATTTTCATTATTCTCATTCATTTATCACAAAAATTCCCTTCAACGTTGGTCTTGGTGACATCTGCTCCTTCACCTTTCGTCTGTACTTGATCCTTGATCGCCACTCAAGAGACACCGTCGTTTCTCAAGAAACTCCTTTCTGAAGGTGAAGAGCTCACGTTTTTCTCGCGAGCACCTCTCTGAAGGGAAAGGGAACGTAGTCACGATAACATTGACAATATCATTCTAGTTGATTGCTCCTTATCCCGAATCTCAACTTGTGGCGCCTACTTTCACAGCTCAACCGTAGTTGGTTATCCAGTTTAAATCTATCATGTGGAGTGGAGAATGGCGAACGTAATGCAGCACCGTATCTCTTTTTCTCAACCCAACCAGGTACATTATACAATAAACTGTCAATATTATGCATCGTAGACTTGAACAATTGTCATTATTAGTTAGTGAGGCACTCAATTTACTATATTATACGTTTAATTATACATTTTGGTTGGACATATGTTTCTTATGCTGAGGGTAACAGAGGGTTGACCATCTACTATCAGCCCCAAAAAATTTTCTGGACATTTCATGATGTCTGGAGCAAAAAATAATGCTGCAAATTCGTTTGTTGCAAATAAGGGTTGTTTATTTTACATGGAAGCAGAGAGTCTTATTCCAAAAGACTCAGCGACCAAACGTTGGTGGATAATTATACCCCACAGGTATCGGAAATCTCAAAAATCCACATTCACAATGGGTAGATACATACCCATTTTGAGCCATAACCCCTTCCGGTGGGTGTCAATTGTTCTGGGACCCGCCTAAATGGATTCAGCGTCCTAAATTTAGTGGAAAATAATACCCCACATGCCTAGATCGCCAAAAATATCGAAAATCCTCCATGATGAGTCCAGGACGCTCCACACTCACTGTTTTCCTCCATTTTCTCTATGTGTATCAGCGACTGTAGATTACTAACGAGCTAGTCTGGGACAAAAAATCCCCAAAGATCTTTGAAGAATGCAAGCAATTTTCCGAAGACAAGATGTTTTGAATTTAAGAGGATGCACATGTGTCTCTTTCTTATAGTTTCGCAAAATAACTGAATAATTATGCCACTTAACCTTCCTAAACGGATCATTTTAGGCATTTTTCAAGCGACGTCCTTGCAAAATATGCATGAAAAATGGTTTCCCCACTCCGACCAATTCTCTTCGTAATATTTTTAATGAATCCACCAAAGCTCGATGCTAAGGAGAAGGGAGAAGGGAAATATTCTGGAGAACCCTACAGCAGATCCTCTGGAATCATACAGTATTCGTATTGCATCATGTTTTCTATCTCCGGTTCAACAGAAATCTCCTTTCGAGTACTAACTATAAGCTGATTTCCTACAAGAACGGTCCCGCTCCTTTCACAAGGTTGTTCCCTGGGCGTGGTTCAAATTCCTCGTGGTGGTGAGGCCTTGCTCGCAGGATCAGGGATTCGTACGGATAATCGTAATTAATTCATTCGGAAAGAGTCGGAATGAAAGGGTCGGATAACTTTAGCAAATATTGTAAACAATTTTTTTTTTTAATAAGAAAACGACACGTCATCGTATGATTTGTTACGTACAGATGCTTGGACACATCAACGATCTGAAAGTAGAATAGGGATGAAGAAAGAAGAATGAAGGATGAAACATCGATGCCTAATAATCGATTTTGATATCGACTCATGGACTAGCTAGACTCTGATATGTTGTATATTTTCACATTCAAGTACGCCGTGCACGCCATTTTTGGCAGTAGAAAATTTTCTTAAAATCTGAAATTTTGGTCGGGGACCCTTTTCCGGCTCTAGTTGGTCCTCGAAACTTTTCAACCCGATCGGACCAGATTTGGGCGGGAAAATGGATTTTCGAGATATTTGGCGATCTAGGCGAGTGGTTTTCTACTAAATTTTGGACGCTGAATCCAATGAAATGGCTCCCAGAACGATTGGCATCCACTGGATGAGGTTATGGATCAAATTGGGTATCCATTACCCATTTTGAATGTGTGTTTTCGGGATTTCTGGTACCTAGGCGTGTGGGGTATCATTTTTCCCATGTTGAAGAAATGAGTCTCCATGCACCTGGTCAGAGGAATGACCAACCCGTATGTAGGAATTTGCAGCGTTTTTTAAAATTTCTGCGTGGGTATCAGGGGGTGGGGGATTTTTTATGCCTGTCACTGTTTCCTTATCTTTGATCTCTGTACGAAGCTTAGGATTTCGCTCGTCTCGATAGTGCCACAAAGCAAAGTAAGGCACCTCGCTACCTCGCTCCCATTTCACCAATTCAGTCACGCCTTTGTCAAATCGGTAATTCGTAAGGCGGGGCTTCCCGTCAATCCCCCGCTCGGTTTAAATTGCAAATGTTGGTTTGAAGAGAACAATATGTTTAGAGGTGGATAGGTGGTAGGGTAGGACATTATGTAAACTGGCAAAAGACCTGAGCCGAGAGGGGACGCGATCATTGTGAACTGCCTTTCACTTCTTCAGCTCCTTAACTCGATCACTTCTGTGTCGACACTCGAAAACCCGTGTGGAGCAAGCGGTCATTGCTTTCTTCTGCGGTTTATAAAACCGGCCTTCGATCCAACTGACCTTGATTGTTGATCGTTGGTCTACGAAATTCTATTTTTAGCCGCTTATCCGATATTTTTATCTAACTGTATATCCGGGACCGGGACAGCACAATCAGTTGCAAGTATCGTGGACGAAATTAATATTGTTGTCACTTAGCCACCTTTGTTGCAAAACCTCTCTCCTCAATCTTACTCACTTCTTGGATCATGGTGGAGCATTATAGCTCGTACGCGTCATACCCGGTTGACTGCACTCAACTGCTGAAGCGTGCCTTCCTGATTCTTATTAGTATGACCAAAATTAGAGAACCGCCTTCCCGTTTGCTGGTCAGCATAATACGGTCGATCTTCCATCAGGGTGAGGATCTTCAGAGGGCAAATGTCCTTTGACAGCGGTTTCTCCGTTCTTCGTGCTCTTCCGCGTTCACTTTCGCTTTCCCTTGAGCGCGCGATCATCAGTTTCATCCATTGTCCGAACTGAACTGATCAGCAGTTCATTCTGGATGAGCAACAGGAACCTGAAAGTGGCGATTCCCGTCACAGTCTCGATCATTTCAACGAGAGCAACCTTCGGCGGAACCGGAAACCTTGGTTGAGTCTCGCCGGTTCCTAAAGTTGCTCAATTTTCATCGAGCGTAACTGGAACCCGAGCAGCTCAGGCTGAGTTAAAGAGGGAGAAGAAACATATTGCGATAGCGACTGCAATTATGCATTGCCGTTGCGGGTCGCAGGCCACTCAGTTCGAACCAGTAAGGTCAGAGGTTCCGGACCCTGCTCGAGGAGCACCACTCCCAAAATCAGCACAATGATTTTTTTTTTTTTTTTTTTTCTTTGCTGCTAGAAGACATGTAATAATTTAAGCTTCAACAGTTTGAAGTGGAGAAATCTATCTTTCTGTCATAACATGCAGTCAACGCGCATACAATCTCAGATTTGTCCATTTTGGTTGGTTATTCCCTGAAATATCAACCTAAATGTTTTCATGCAAAAAGTCAATCTCTCCGATTCAACTCAAATTTTTTTTTCTGGACGTCTCAAAGTGTCTAGAACAAAAAAGTCAAATGTCCGTCCGCCATCCGCGCCGTTTGCGGTAGTAGGAAAATTTCTAAAAATCTGAAATTTGGGTCAGGGGTCCGTTCCCGGCTCTAGTTGGTCCTCGAAACTTTTCAGCCCGATCGAACCGAATTTGGGCGGGGTAGGAATCAAAATGTGTATTTCGAAAAATGGATTTTCGAGATTTCTGGCACCTAGCATGTGGGGTATCATTTTCCACTAAATTTTGGATGCTGAATCGAACAAAATGGGTCCGGGACCCGCCACACCCACTGGTTCCCCCATTTCCCCCCCCATGTTAATGAAATGAGTCTCCATGCGCCTGGTCCGAGGAATAACCAACCCGTGCGTGAGAATTTGGAGCGTTTTCAACGCTTAAGGGGATGAATTGGAGGGCCTAGTTTTGGATGTCAGCAATGACGGAGTAATTTAACGTGATGATGATCGTAATAGATCATCTCTACCCATATTCGCTCGTCATAATCTCACTACTCCGGTTGAAGGCACCAGGAGATTAATGGCGCTTTCGAACCGACTGTATAAATTTGAGGATTGCCCTCAAGTCGCGGGACTGCTCATTACAACCACGCATTTCCCCCTCACGGCTGCAACGTACGCAGATGGTCCATGAGCTCTTCATCGTCGATTGATCAACGACTTATGAGCCAAGAAGGGAAAATAGAGGAAAGTAGAATAGAAACCGGGTGGGAAGAGCAGATTTACGACAGAAGGAAGACATCGTTCATGAGTAACTTAAGGAGCGTCTCTCTTTATGTATCAAGCCGATGAAACCTTTCAGACAGTTGACTTTTTCTTAGCATGTAGGTAACAGTAATTGATCGTTCGGAATCGGTTCGTTCACGCGGGAGCAAGTTCGGGTTATTAACCGCCCAGACCACTTCGGGGGGTCTCGGGTTGAGAGTTGTGAAGTTGTGTGGAGTTTTGCGAAACTCCCCTTTGGGCCGACAGTGTCGCAATGTGAACTAGAGGGGGAGCCGGCGGTTTTGAAGCGAAGTCCACTTTGAAAAATGTTGCGAAAATTGATGAGAAAAAAAGTTCCTTCCAAAGACTTCTTGGAGAATGATCGGGGACATGTGAAGTCCTTGAAGGAGGAGGGGAGGCTTCACGTGATGGCCAGCCTCGTTTATATACCTTGAGTATGTATACCTCGTACATACCGAATAAGTCAGAATAATATTTTGCATTCAGGAAGTTCTCAATCAGTTTATCAATGTTACACGTTTAAACGCACGCAAATATAGCAAAGCGATGCTTCCTCTTTGGGGGAAATTCCCCTTTCCGAGAGGGATCGGTCACCATGAGGGGAAGAAAAAGGGGAAAACGAGGGGAAATCTACGTTTACTTTATATAGGCAGTTCACAATATTGAAGGCCAAATTTTAAGCCGATTCGCCATTGCCACGAACTGTTTGAGCCTCAAGTGTTTTTAGCGCAAGGTAGAGAGATTCTGTTTTCCAAACAATCGCTGGAGTCTCTTCTCTGTGTCTGTTCGTTAATAGCTCTGAACTGCCTCAACATTTACTGAGTAATCTAACCTTTCAGTTTTCTTCATGTTATTTAACGTAATAACCCGAAAAGGTTGCAAACTCTTGTGTTGGTACGGCAGGAAAGCCGGTAGTATAAAATATCAAACTCAAACATGCCTTTGTAACAGTAATCATTACTTTATTTAGTTACCTACCTATTTTCGTAAAATGTGATAAACTACCTATGTGCGTCAATGAGGCGCAGGTAGCAATTATTCATTTTTTAAGTTTTTTTTCATGTCTTTCCGAAAAATATTATCTCGTCGCATTGATAATTAGGTGTAAAATGTAGATTTTACTATTCAGATTACCTACGGTGATTTTTTTTTTTATGAAGTTGTAATATATAATAACATCTTTGTTAACTTTTTATACTTATTTGTTGCTTACTGTTCCTTCTGGGTCCTCGTGTGTTGGTTGGAGTGGGGCTAAACTGACTTTCTGTAGCGTGGAGTAAATGGTGAGGAATCGTTGGTTCTAGTTGGGGAAATTACGATTCTATCAATGTGGGGAATTCGAATTCAGGGAGTCAAAGCACTGTTACGCAGAGCTAAATCTGTTTCTTCACTTTGGTGGGATAAAACCATTCCATGCTTTTCATAAGAATAACGGAATTCCTCTCCGTAAAGCCATATAACATGCGCTTAAACCCATTACCACTAAATTCGATGAATAGCCAACTGCTGTACCGCACTCGGTGCTACTCCTACTCCATGAATTTGAGACCAAAAATAATATTTTCGATATTGCAGCGATATGGATGTCCATAAGGGTAGGTTACCTACAGTAAACCAAGAAGCGACCAACAAAGGAATGGATTGTCAACTCGAACCGTAGCACCTGCTACAAGGCGAGCCACTCGATTAGCCTCATTTTCTTCCTGGGAGAAAGCAACCAGTTTTTGATCCCCACCAATCAAATGTCATAAGCTACGCAATGCCTCCAGCAGAATCCTCGAACGGAGGTGATCTTCTGCAATCGCATGAAATGATATTTGATGTCATTCAGAGTGGCCGGCGGGGGTCCGAATTCTCCGACATCGTACGTCTCACGGGTGTTGAAATCCGAGTAGTAGGTCAACTTGGGAAGTATGCATTCTGATGAACATTATCAATCAATTTTTCGAATTAGTCCTAGTTGCAACTATGTTCAGGATTTACGTGTTTGTTGAAGATTCCCACCCTCTTGCCCTATCCTGCATGAAATTTGCAGTGACTTTCAATTCGATACGAGAAATAAATTTTGTAGTTATCGACTGCCGCTGAGTCAAACGCCTTTCACCCTCATCCATCATTCAATGTCTTTGAATTATCTGCCAAATGACACATGCGCTACCCTAATTACTATGTTGTGTATTGAGAGAAATGTTTCAGAGGCCTTGTATTCTGTTGAAGAGCGAGAAGTCTGAATAACTTTAGGAGAAGGAGATGTTTACTATTAGTAGTGCTGTTCATACTTTTTTCAAATTTAATTTCATGTCAGGTAATGTCCAAACAACATCTGGTTAGGTGTAAGATAGTTCGTGTGCCTCGCCATATTGATATAACAAATTCTTCACAGGGGTTGGTTACTCCTCGGTCCAGAGGCATGGAGGCTAACTTCTTCAACATGGGGGAAATGGGGGAAACAGTGGGTGTGGCGGATCCCAGACCCATCCCAATCGATTCAGGGCCAAATATTTAGTGGAATATGACACCCCACACGCCTGGGTACCAGAAATTTCGAAAACACACTCAAAATGGGTAGATAGATACCCATTTTGACCCATAACTTCTTCCAATGGGCACCATTCGTTCTGGAACCCATTTCATTGGATTCAGTGCCTAAAATGTAGTAGAAAATGATACCCCACACGCCTAGATCGCCAAAAATCTCGAAAATTCATTTAAAAAAAAACACATTTTGATCAACAATCCGAGCTTATCCACCGTCAAAAATATATAAAAACGTCACCGAAAAGCAAATTCAATCAAAATCCATTACTACCACGAATATTTCATTTTCTCCTTTTCAAATTTTTAATCGAGGAAGAGCAATAAAGGCATTTTCAACGGGCTTTTCAAGTCGACAATTGAATGATCTCGCTCTCCGCTTTCAACTTTCTACTCTCTGTTTGGGTGTTAGCTCTTTCATCAAAACTTCACAATGAGCGATGTCATACATTTTGTTTTGTCTTTCAATGACCTCACTCAGTTCAACTCCGACCGCAACTTTTACGATAGTTTTGTACGGACAATGGGGTTGTGGCTGTGGACGAATGGCTGAGATTTCTCGAAGTTCAAGCGATGGTTGATTTCGATGATCGTCACGAATTTATTTATTTGTAACTGTCGACTCATTCTAACCAGTACTGACGGATTGGCGGAAAAGTATAGTTTTATGAGGTATGTATTCCAAATTTTACTTGAAATTTTCTTTTACTTTCTTAAATTATCGTGTACAAAAATTTGTTTGGGTTGGTTATGCCTTGAATAATCTACTTATGTTTCTATCTCAGATAGTACAACTCTTCCTACAACAATATTTGTCTACGTTCCCCCATCATACGCCTAGCTATAATACTATATATGTCTCCAGGCTTTAAATATCAGAAGATCATTGAAGTTGAAATAAAGGATTGGTGTTCGTTTTTGGATCTTTCATATCACTGTAAGTCCATAAAAAAAATGTGATCATTGTAATTATTACAGTATATTTTACGTGTATTTCCAACGATTGGCTTTATTTACCGACCCTCAGACTACAATTTTTGGACGCGTTGGCAACTTGAATTGTTCAGTTGAGTACGAATTTGTCATCCCAACCTAAAAACGCCCAACCTAAAAATTTGTTCACACGGGTTGGTTATTCCTCGGACAAGGCGCGTGGAGACTCATTTCTTCAAAATGAGGGAAATGGGGGAAACAGCGGGTGTGGCGGGTCCCGGACCCATTCCTATCGATTCAATGTCCAAAATTTAGTGGAAAATGACACCCCATACGCCTAGGTACATACACAAAATGGGTATCTATCTACCCATACCCCACACGCCCACATCGCCAAAAATCTCGAAAATCCATTTTTCAAGAAGCACTGTTTGACCCCTACCCCGCCCAAATGTGGTCCGATCGGGCTGAAAAGTTCACCAACTAGAGCTAGAAACGAATCCCTAACCGGTATTTCAGATTTTTAGAAAATTTTCTACCAACAAAATCGGCGTGGACGACGGACAGACATTTGCTAATTTTGATCTAGGCACTTTAAAACGTCCAGGAAATCCAGAATTTTGGGTTGACTTTTTGCGTGAGAACATAGGTTGATTATTCAAGGAATAACCAACCAAAATGAGGAAAACAACTGCAAGTAAGAGACAAATATTTTTTTCTCACGCCTGAAAGGCGATTGACAGGGCCATGAGATTTTTGGAAGTGATAAAAATTCCTTGATGCGGAAGAAGACTCGTTTTTTTTCATCCACGAAAATCCTCACCGGCGTTTTGGCTTTCTTTGCATGTTATCCCGGTTAGAATGAGCAGAAACGAAAGTGGCTTTACGATCCAACTCCTTCCTCGGTCCGCTTTCAAAATGTTAATCTTGTCGTGGGGCCGTTTGCATAATAATTATCCCCGGAGCTGGACGACATTTTTATTCGGGGATGTCTCGGTTTTCCGATTGAAAAATAGCAGTCAGCTGGTGGGCCACTTTACTCCTGTTTTAGAATTGAATTCTGACTGCTCTTGGGGTTTCTAAATCGGAATCCGATTGAGTGCTCATGACAGGCTTAGATGGGTTTGGTGAAAATTCGTGCCCCGGTTTAATGGATTTGTGAGTAAATCTCAAGAGTTTGGCCTAATAGGTCGGTTTCGGGTCGTCTGAGCCAACGAATCAGCCTCTACTATACAAGGATAAAACGCATTCTCGCATCGTGCTCATAGATTCTGATCTGCTTCTCACGACTTTCTATTTCCTCAGTCATCCAGGGTTGGTGTGTCTCCTCACAGTACTTTTGAGCAGCTGTTAGTTGAAAAAGCCAAATATTCCTCAACTTGGTTCATTTCTACTTCTACTCAATTCGACAGAAAATACTTGCACCGAACACATTAATTTATTTTTGCGTTAGTAAGAGCCGTGCTGGGGCCTATTTCTAGAAGCTCTTCACTCCACACTCACCACTCTGAATGTGCAAACTCCCCACTCTACGAAAACTTTTCGTTCCTAGAAGGTGCAGAGCGTTATGAAGATGCAGAGTGAAATGAAGAGTCAAGGTTTGTAGAGTTTTCGGTGTTCTACCTCTCGGGTTCTGTTCCAAGAAACTCTTCACACTCGTATGCAGAGTCAATACTGTGGGTGGCAAATGAAGATTGGTCCATTTTTTTCTAGGAACAGGAAGTTCTCCTACTCTTCGTAATTTCAATGTGAAGAGTATGAGATGAAAATTCGCAAAGCGTGGAGGGAAGTGTTTCTAGGAATAGGACCCAGATCTCAGAAGGTGGCTGGTAATGAGGAAGTACCTGAGCCCTTCGCCAGTCCCTGTGTTGTCCGTGAAACAGGGTTTTAACGTCGATATGTGCTCTTCAACATGTAGGTAGTGTAGAGATTATTCGCCTATCCACACGTGGAATAAGTCGTACCTCTGTTCAGGAATATCGTTACCTACGCAGCCTCCATAGTCGTGTCCGTAACACACTCACCAACACGATAAATTCACCTTCAACCTTAAAGTCAAAGTTCGCGCGAAAGCCGCATAAAGTATGAAAGAGAGTTGGAACAACTTGAAAACCTGTCGGTCGGAAGCATCCAAAGTAAAACGGGAAGTGCTTCTTGAGACGGGTCACTCATTCCTCGATGCAAATGAAAGTGGAGGTATCTTATAGACCACGACTGAAGTTCCCGAGACCGACGAGCTTGCTCGCGGAGACCACCAGACCATGGTGCCCTGTATTATTTACATTATGAAACCTCAAAACCCCGAAGGATGCTTTGCTTTCACTTCTTCCCCTATAAAAATCTAAAAGGTTAACGAATAAACCACTAAATTTGGGATTGAAGCGAAAGGCCTGAACAGGTATCTCTAAGTTTAGATCATAAATCATGCCGTTTTATACGAATCACGAGTATACCAACGTTTCTTTGACAATTAAGGGGTGAATTTCTGTTCAAAATGTGTAATACTACCGTCTTCTTTCCTCTTAGGATCGATTGCGTAGAATTTCTGTATTTAAAACACTTTTCGGAAAATTGGCCACCCAAATTATAATCCAGTGTGCCACATAGTTTCCAAATAGTCTGATCCGTTCAGGACTGTTCCAATTAGGCACATTACGGAGGAAATACGTCTAACGTATCTTGTAATGCTTACCGCTAGAAAATTATAAGTTGCCCGCCTGGCTAATGAGAGGTGATTATACCATTTGAAGCTGTCTCCGCGACGTCCTTGGTCTCTCTTATTCAAGGTTTTGTCTTTAGTCCTTTTGGCTACATGAGACCTCCTTCACCTTCCTCCGTTATTTTCCCCGAATTTTGAGAGTTGCCGGTGTGCTATGGACCTAGTGAACCTATGAAATTGGATATATGAAAATATCCCTGAAAGCTAAAAATATTTACTCTTTAACCTCGGACCTTACAGTCTCATGTTTCACAAACTCCGTGATTAGTTTTGGGATATTTTTGCTGTCCACGATGCAGAGGTCTTTTTGCATCATTCCTGAATGATTCTACATTTTCAAATGAAAGATAAAAAACAAAATTATAACAAAAACTTGAGAAAGTTTAATATTTCATGTACCCAGCAAACCATTCCTTCCCTTATTCAGATAAAAATTTGGTGTAATCCTCCCTTAATCTACTTATCAATGGAACCCATCCTCTTAGCGTTTTAGTTGTAGGGGTTAGTTTTGATCTTATTGTTTTGAACTAAAGTCCTGCCAGTTAAACTCTTTTTCTATACATGGCTAAAAATATCAAATTATCTCCCTTACTTTCTTAAGAACTACCAGGGGATTTAGCATAGTGGTAAGGGTAGATTATTATTGCGACCAAATGCAGTGGTTCGTGAGGGAGAAGGGGGTGGCAAGGACCCGCTCCTGTTCAACGGCTTCTGGCTACTCTCCCTCCACCATGTTGTTTACACACGTTTTTTTAATCGTTTTGGTGCACCATGTTAACCGAGAAATGTCAAAAATCGGAAAAATAGTTCAAATAAATTATTTTGCAAGTTGGTGTCCATTCATCTTCTAGTGTGTGAAAGACACATGTGGGCTACGATCATTAAACAAGTTACAGGCAGGAAAAATACGATCTCATGGGCTTTGTGAATGAAGTATGGGTCTATAATAGTGAAGGACTTTCCATCTTAGAAAAAAAGTGAAACCTACGACGAAGGAGCGCGGTGGAACGGGGTGGTGCTGGATGAAAGAGTTCTAACGGGACAAATCCAATGTCGGAGGAATCTTCTTCGAGTTCTGGTCTCTTGCCAAAACAGTCTTCGAGAGCTCGCTGACCGACCAAGGCCGGCCATATCGACACAGGCAAAATTTACCGCATTATTAGGACAAATTGTGACCAAAATTCACAAAATTGCCGCCCACTTTTGCTTTTATTTTCTCGATTATTCTGAGAAATCAATCGTAGAAGACACGCCTGGAAGGGAAAGAAGTCGTGGGGGATCGAAGTAGAAAGTGAGCTCAGAAGCCCTAACTGGGTCAAATCCACCTGTTTCTCCCCCCACGAAAGCTAAACCGAAGGGTTGATTTAATTTGTTCTTTTGAGTGTTTTTATGATTCGTAAAACCTACACACAACACACCACTGGAACTCGTTATTTATATTAATTTGTCTTAATTAATTCCACAAGCGATCTGTCCTTCACCTCATGATAAAACTAGTAGAAGCAGTATGTAGGTCTACTGGTAACTAGGAAAGACGAATGAAATGTCAAGAATATCTGCCGATCAATGGAGAATTCCAACTGTAGTCATAATGAGGCAGCGAGCATGTTGGTAATTTGTAATTAACACGAAGGATGAGAAACCTTGTTGTTTGTTCAAGGAAATTGAAGATTAGAAAGGAAGCTATGTGATTTTAACGAGTGGTGTGGCCGGGTTCAAGTAAGAAGAGACTGTGACAAGCTCCCTGACAATTCGTTTCTGTGGTATTATTAAATGAGTAATAATTAATGAAATGGTGTACATTAGCGACACTAAATAAATTTGTTAAAAGTGGTATGGACTGTAATCGGAATAATTCAATTTTTGGTCAATTTTTGGGGGAAGTTTCTTGTGAAGTTGGAAGCAGAATTAGATATTTTGAAGTGATATAGTAAGATAAATTGTCACTTACCATGACTGCGAAAAATGTGAGGGCAGGAACAAGTGATGCGAGCACTAGCAAGACAATACTGAAGGACCAAAGATTGAGGGGCTGAAACTGGCAGCTCCCACCACTGCCTGGTACCCACACGGGCGGCTCTCTCCCTTCTTCGAGGTCTGCTCGAGTACTCGCTCTTCGGGTGTCCTTTATCGCGATAAGAGTCCTCAGGACCCGATTTTAAAGTGGTTAGAGTCAGTGGCACCTGAGTGGAATCGTAGGTTTGATTTTTTGTCGCAGATTTGCTTGCTACGAAATGCGTAGAGCAGGACAACGTCTGCTGGGTTTCAAACGATGGTTTTCAAATCATGAAACCAAATAGGTATAAGTCCTGGCAAGGCTTCTTTGTGCCAGTGGCAGTGTAAAGTGATGACAATAAATACTGTTATACTGTTGCTTTCACTTGAAGGCAATACTTAGCACAAAAATGCACGTGGTACTGAGCAAGATGGCCGTGGCCCTCTGCCTAATAACGTCCTCAGCACTGTCCACATCAAGTTCGCGGTGCAGAGCGTCGTTTTGGAAGTACCATGTTGCAGTAATACACCGAGTTTGAAATCTCTGAATGATCGGGTTGAAGCGGAAAAGCCCCACTACTTCGCTCCGTACACCCAAACTGGCCCAAGTATTTGATTGTACATTGATTGTGCTTCCAATGGCCGTAAAAGATTGTCAACCAATGAGCCAGAACATTTGTCCAAGGTTTAAGCAGCAGTTTTTCGTTCTCCTTCCATCTAAGCTCGGCTTCCAGCGTCATGCCTAGGTATTTGCCCTCATTCGCCAGCCGATCTTAAGACTGGTGAAATCGACTTATACTGACTTAGCCTCATTCAATTTGATTCTCCATTTCACTGTCCGTTGGATTTGATTTTGCAGATTGATTTGTCAAGTTTTGATACGGGTTCATTGTTGTTGTTGCCAACTGCCAGGAGAGCAGTTGAATCCAAGAGAAAAACTCTGCAAATTCAACGCAACAGGGGTTGGTTATTCCTCGGACCAGGAGCAAGGAGAAAATGGAGAAGAAAACATCGAGTGTGGACTTATTCCAATCGATTCAGCGTCCAAAATGTAGTATAAAATTATACCCACGCGCCTAAATTCCCAAAAATCGCGAAAATCCTCTTTTAGAAAAAACAAAATTTGACCCTTCTTTCCCTAATTTAGTCCGATCGGGCTGAAAAGTTTCGAGGACCGACTAAAGCCGGTAATGGGTCCTTGACCCAAAGTTCAGATTTTTTGAAAATTTTCTACTACCAAAAACAGTGAATGAATCCACTACAGGATTCCCTTTCTGATCTACTGGCTCTCAGCATTTACAATTATGGGAATATTTATTACATTATATTAAATTCATAATATTTATTACACGAATTGGCCAATTCGCCTTCGATCCAACCTTCAAAAAGAAGCTACGTCACTCTGGCGCTCCATTTATTTAATCTACTGACCACGGGTTGAACGGAAGAATTGAGAAAGGAACTTTGCAGCAAGATGAAAATTATCCCGAGACTAGTCGTCCTTGACGCTTGATACGGTTGGCTATAAAGATTAGCGGACTCGCGTAGGCCATTTGAGGGTTTGACGAACGTTACTTAGGCACTGAACATTATGAACTAACTGTATTTTATTACCGACCGCTGGCCCATCCCTGATTGAGAAGGATTTATGTCGGGAGAATCGTCGCCATAAATTTCCCATCGATCAAAGTTTGAGTGGGAAATTTCATAAAGCGTATCCACTGATATGAGATAATACGGATCGATATAGGTCCAACGGGAAAATTTTCTACATGATGTAGGGCTAATCATTTCATGGAAACAGGCCCATGCTTGCCCATTTATATTTTCTTTTAATGTCAATTCTCCATCTATATTCATGCTTCGTGAACACTATACTGGTTTCCCCTCCCATCAAAGGCCTAAAAGCCGCGTCACAAGAAACCTTAGAAAGAGAAGCATGCAATTGGAGCATTCACTAATGGATGATTAGTGAATGATAACAGGTGAAATTCGTGTCTCGTCCCCGATCCTCTTATCAATGGGATGTATTCCGGCGAGTAGAGAGCCATGTAAGCTCTTTTTTCATGTTAGTTCTCTCCTCCTAGAGTGGCTACTTGTTATTTCAGCACGGGGACGAGTCGCATCCGCGGGTTGTAGACCCTTCAGGAACTCGGGGACGAGTCGTGCCCTACGACAAATGGGAGCGTGAATAGCGGGACGAGACTGGTTATGCCCGAACATAGCTCTACTGTCCCTTTGTTATTACAGGTTAATCCAATTGAAATCGTGTCCGATTTCTTAATGAAAGAGATATCATGTACGATGGTGAGTAGAGACCAACGTAAGAACTGTTTTTGTATTAGTTCTCTCCTCCATGAGTAGCTCCTTGTTATTTCAGTACGGGGACGAGTCGCATCCGCGGGATGTAGGCCGTTCGGACACTCAGGGACGACTTGTGCCTTACGACAAAGTTGTACATTACGACAAAGGGAACGTGAATAATGGGGACGAGACGGGTTACCCCCGAAATTTGTTGTAGTGTCCCTCTGTTATTCCAGGTTAATCAAGGTGAAATTCGCGTCTCGTTCCCGATTCAAACATATTTTTTTGTGATCAACGGAATGTTTCGATCCCAGCAAATTGAGAGCGATGTAGGCTCTATTTTCATACTACTTTGCTATTCCTGGAGTAGCTTCTGGTCAGTTCAGGCCGGGGAGAACCTTCGGGGACGAGTAGTGCCCTACGACAAATGGGAGGGTGAATAGCGGGGGCGAGACGGTTTATGCCCGTATTTGGCTCTGCTGTCACTCTGTTATTCCAGGTTATTCCAAGAGAAAATAGCGTAGCGTCCCTATTTTATCAAGGATATCATTGTACCGGTCGAAGGTGGTTCGGACCCTTGGGGACGAGTTGTGCCTTACGACAAAGTTCTACATTACGACAAATGAGAGCGTGAATAACCAGGACGAGAGGGCGTAGCCCAAATTTGCCAAATTTGTAGCCGAAATTCGCTGAAGTGTTTTTCTGTTATTCCAGGTCAATCCAGGTGAAATTAGGGTCTCGTTCCCGATTCAATCATTTTTTATCAACGGAATGTTTCATTCCCAGCGAATTAAGAGCGATGTAGGCTCTGTTTTCATACCAGTTCGCTATTCCTGGAGTAGCTTCTGGTCAGTTCAGGCCGGGGACAGGTTGAAGAACCTTCAGGAACTCGGGGACGAGTAGTCCCCTACGACAAATAAGAACGTGAATAACGAGACGGACGTAGCCCAAATTTGCAGCTGAAATTTGCTGTTGTGTCTTTCTGTTCGATGTAGGCTCTGTTTTCATACCACTTCGCTATTCCTGGAGTAGCTTCTGGTTATTTCATGATGGGGACGAGCCGTATCCGTGGGTTGGAGGCCCTTTAGGCACTCGGTGACGAGTTGTGCCCTACGACTAATGGGGACGAGACGGGCTTTGTACAAAATATGCTGTAGTATCCCTCTGTACTAGCAATTTTGATACCTCATAATAATCAGTTTTTCTACTAGTTGGCCGTATGTTTCAAGTGTCCCCTCACGTCGTTGTTCACTCTCTGGAGTGAAATGGAGTCCACGTGAAATCCACCGGGGGCCGTATGAGTATCAGCTCGATCGTGCCTGACTTGATTTACCTCTCTGATTCCAACTGAATATGGAACCAGAAAGGGGCCACGGGTCCTTATGTAATCAATATCGAAAGATTCACGAAGTTCTCACTGCTCCACGCCAAACCTCGTACTTTATGAGACCTAGATTAGCGCTTAAACGTGATGACCCGACCAGTTTTTATCTAGATCGAGATTCACAAAAACGATACGACGTTTGAAAAATTCCCATTGCATTCATGAATACGTTCTGTGTGTAATTTGCAGAGTTGTCAGGGCCTTCTGTTTGAATAACTCTCCTTTAAGGTCGCTCGGTTCATTAAATTACGCCAAAGTGATGATGAATGAGTGCTAGTGTGAGAGCGGAACTAATTCCTCCCTTCTGAAGCGCAACACCTTTAATTGCGCCAACACAATCACCTCCTGGCCCTCATTTGGCTTTGTATCATTTCCCTGTCTAATTGATGCGCTACAGCGTCCAAAATTGTGATTCTATTTTATTTAATTTTACTATCGTACTGGGGAACCAATTATCCATGTACACAATAGCAACAATTTTTAGCAGCAATTAATTACCATAATTATTTTCTCTCTGGAAACAGGAATCAAGAATGTATTAATTTCCATCGATCAATGCCCCATTTAATTTTCACATTGGTTATTCCTTGAATAATCAACCTATGTTTTCATGCAAAAAGTCAATCTCTCCAATTCATCCCGAAATTGTTTTCTGGACGTTTCAAGGTGTCTAGATCAAAATTAGCAAATGTCCGTCCGCCGTCCACGCCGACTTTGTAGTAGAACATTTTCTAAAAGAGATTTTTTGCAATCTAGGTGTTTGAGGTATCATTTTCCACTAAACTTTAGACGCTGAATCCAATGAATAGGGTCCCGAAACGATTGGTGACGTCTGGATGAGGCTACGGGTCAAAATGTGTGCCTATCTACCCATTTCGAATGTATGTTTTCGAGTTTTCTGGTACCCAGGCGCGTGGGATACAATTTTCCACTAAATTTTGGACCCTGAATCGATTGAAATGGGTCCGGGACCCGCCACACCCACTTTTTCCCCCATTTTCCCCATGTTGAAGAAATGACTCTCCATGCGCCTGGTCCGAGGAATAACCAACCTGTGTTTTTGTCATTTCACGGAAAGTTATATTAATATAAGAAATAGAAAAATTGAAGGTATCTCAACATTGGAGTAAGAATGAAACTGATTGTTGAATTGAATTATTGGACATTGAATTGAGGACCAAAGCCCATGTTTGAATCTGAATAGCATCGCTTGGGATATTATACTTTTCCAACCTGTTGTGGTACCACAATAACCTCATGTCCTAAACTTTCATTGAAACTTCCGTTGCCCCATACTGTCCATACTGACGTGGCGTACGGTTGAACAAAATACTTTCTCAACACCGTATTTCTCACCGCTCAATACCGCATGTTCTGCCACGTAAGTTTGTTATTTTGGTAGGCTTTTAGCGATAGCCTACGAACACGATAAGGAACTTCCTTTCCAAGGGCGCACACAATAGTATTATTGGCTGTACAACCGATCGCAATCTGACACGAGTTTCCTCGTTGGAAAAAGTGAATGGGAAAAGGAATACAAAAAGGCCCGAATGAAAAAGGCTCACTGGCACTCATGAGCCTCCTCAGTTACGAAATACCGGCTAATTTGAACCCCTTTTTTCTCACATTCATCGGAAAACAATTCAACACCGAGGATGTTATCCGAGTGAAAGATCTCATGTACCTACTTCACTAGACGGCTCAAGATTTCAGCTAATCATCATCGAGTAGACGAGTAATGGCAAGAAAAATACTCGATTCTCCAAGAATGGAGTTCCGCTTTCCTATTTCCCGTCATTATATTCGGCGATTCGTTCTGAACGTTTATATACTTACTTCAATCCGACTGCGGTTTTTAAAGTCGTATGAGAATGCACTACATATCACGTGAAAGGTCACAACTGTCGCTCATTTGCAGCAGAGCTTAATGACACTGAACCGCTTTGCCGAGTAGAAAACTCAGATTGTGCCTTTCTCGAGAGACAAGGTCGCATACTGAAGTATAAGCACGAGTGAGTTCAATCGCATAGTTACCCCGACGAGAATGACTTGAAGAAACATTGTAGGTTAGTCAGAAAAAACTCGAAGAAGGGAAGAATAAGGTGGGCAGTTCAATTATTTGTCATCATGAAGTTTGTAATCATCTAAATTGATTTTACTACTGAAATACATCGTAAAAAGATGTTGAAAATGCAAAATATTACTCATTGAGTACCACCCTTGACTCGAGCTTTCCCTCTCCACCACGATACCAACTCACTCTGCCGGGTATATTTAAGGAATCTAGGGTGGGGGCAGTACATCCCCACTTTCACAGGGACAAAATGGCAAGTCTTCTGTGTTGTGGGATGAAAGGGTAGGTCCCCAAACGCCTTCCATACTGAAAGTGTTGAGAAACGCTGTAAATTATTTCCCAATTATTTCCCAACGGTTTATTATTCCTCAGAGGACGGGAAAGCAGAGAGCATTCACCACTGATTCTAATTGATTGAGCATCCCAGATCTAGTGGAAAATGATACCCAACATGCCTAGGTACCCAAATCTCAAAAGCTCACTTTCAAAATACTAATTTTGATCGATACCCTCATGTGGTCGTCCCAGTGCGATTTCGATGGATTCATCGTCCATAATGTAGAGGCCTCCAAAAATCTCGAAAATTCTTGATAATCCTATTCGGATCGCTTAATATGGTTTTCATTATTAGGAAGAATTTAATTTTTCAATATGTAATCAGAATAGTTGTAGCCCCCACCAGTACTTGACATACTTTAGATATAAGTTGGTTAGGCTTTCATTGCTTCTGCGATGAATTTAATGAGGATTTCGCTTGGAAAAAATAATAAAGTTTCGTTATTAACAAGCGCCTGCATAAGTCGTAAAGAGAATCGAATCTAAGTTGAAAGTAATTATTTTGTTGACACCGCATATTTCCAAAATTGGGGATTAGTTCTTTAGAACATCACGGAAAAAGTTGACTTTGGGGTCTTGATTTTTTCTGACCTCCGATTTTTCGATTATTTGGTGATTCATCTCGCCGAAAAGGAAATAGAGGGCAGGATATAATATGTCGTGTCATGGGAGGAAGGAGGACCACTGATCAAACATTCTCCCTCAGAATATTGCTTGAAAAGGCGTATGAGTACAACATCTTGACTAAAGATATTTTTGTTGATTTTCCGGCAGGCTGCGATAGTATTCTGAGAGAAGAGATGTACCAGGGAATGTTGACATGTCCCACGAAAGCTTGTGTGCCTCCTTAAAGCTTTATGAGGTCTGTCCGTTGTTTTATCCGTGAGGGTGGGGATCTATCTCCTGCATTTACTACCCGTAAGGGGCTTCGTCAGGGGGATGGTCTGGCATGACTGCAGTTCAATTTTGCTCTAGATGCCGCCATTAGTACTACAAGCATACAGGTTGGAGAGACCATCTTCAATCGCGCAGATACTGCTGTATGCAGACGATATCAATATCGTTGGCTGGACGTTTGACTCAATTTGTGAAGCTTTTACGGAATTTCATATGGCCGCATCACATGAGACCATGGCCGGTCTTGAAGTAAATGAGTCGGCGAAATATAATGGCTGAGAACCCCTCCAGACCCACCCCTAACACCGTCCAGGTGAATGACTGCATCACTGTACCTGTCCCGGAATTTGGGTACCTCTGCTGCCTTAACCTGCCGAGAATGATATGAGAGCCGAAGTCAACAGAAGGATACACTCAGCTAATATATGCTTCATCGGGCTTCTAAAACAGCTGAAAAGCTGGGTAATCACACGGGCTACAAAACTTCGCCTCTATAAGACCCTAATACGACCATTCCTGATTTACGGCTCCAAATCCTGCCGCTGACAAAAGCAACTGAAGAAGAAGTGCGCCAGAAAAAGGTTCCCCGTAAAAATCTGGCGGCAATGTTTGACCCAGAGCTGCTCACCTGGAGACGACGAACAAACACCGAAGTAATGAGCCTGTACGCCGATTGTGACGTCATTAGGTTCATTAAGGTGGAAAACTCCGTTGGACTAGGCACGTAGCCAGAATGTGTCCAGAAGAGATCCCTCAAAAGCTTCTGGGCAAAAATCCACAAAAGAATGACTGGGAATGGCTGGATGCATGGAGTGGTAGGAGATGGTCGTTCTATCCTGGGAATCTGGAACTGCAAGAGCAGCAGCAGCAGCAGCGAACAAAAATGACTGGCGGACATCACTCCAGGAGTCCCTGATGCCTCGCGGATTGTATTGCACTAATCAAGAAGATTTTTCGATTACTATAAGGAATTTCCAACGTAAAATTTCTAGTCAAAAGTGTTGGATTTTATAACGTGGATACTCTTGCCGCATCCATTGAGTCTTATAGAAGATCAGCTTGATTTCGCGCTCGATTATTCACTTTGACTAAGGAGATACAGTGATATTTGTGTATTGAAAATAACTCATAAACTCGGAGCGGCCCGCAGGGTTTGAGAGCTCTCGACAAATCCTAAATGAGTCATGTTTATTGTTTTGAAAGTTTCGAATTTTCTCCGACGTCCCAGGATACCCTATGTGAGACTCGTAAAAACTGACTCATTCCATAAACGTTCGATGAGTCACTCGTCGTTCTGTGTCCGTATAACAGACGGTATTGAACCGTTCGTCCGAGAATCAGTCGTCAATATGAAACAAATGTATAAATCAATTTTGAAATTTGTCCTTTTGAAAAGCCCCAACCAACCATCGAGTATCACCATCGGGTGGAAAGAAAACCCTTTGGCTGGATTAGCGATGATTAGAAATGCTAAGGCTTGATCCGTCGTATTGCTTTAATCGTCGAAAAACGACCAGTAAATGTACCTCACCCGACAATTTGGTGGATCTAACCAAGGGCACGCACGACCATCTTGCAAAAACGTGGGGTGATCTTGACTCACGATGAGTCTTATTGTTGAAAACATTCCACCGCCATTCGTGATCCTATAGACACCGTGAATCTTAGTGCTTTTGTATTGTATTCACGTACGAACTTGGAACTACCCTTCGCTGCAGGATGATTCACGAAGAAGTTATCGTTTTTTCCTATATTTCTTCGTTCTGAAAGCATAATTGCCTTTGAAGTTATCACGGGAGGAAGCGTCTTTTTTCGATTCCTTTTGACTCATCGTTCAATGGTGGGAACGAAAACAAAAATCATGCACTTTTTCGCAATATCACGATATCGGCCTTTCAAGACTTGAATGCCATTTTAAAGTTCAAATGCATCGGTTGTGGGTGCAGGTGTGACTAAATTCAAATGTTGAGAGTTCCAGTGATCGTGGCACTTTGCCTGTAAGTTAAGTTGGCATTATAACTCACTTACTTCTTCTAAATTAATAACGTACCCATTCCCCCCATTCATTCAATTTATTTCGTGAACCAAACTTAATTTGAATAACTGCGTGGTTGTAGTGGTTGAGTTGATTATTTAAATGTGTGGTGTTGGTGCCCAATTTTATCTGACGTCAACTGAGCACCGTCCTCTAGTCCTCACTGCCTCATTTTGGTTGGTTATTCCTTGAATAATCAACCTACGTTTTCATTCAAAGAATCAATTTTTCCGATTCGGCCCAAAAAATTTTCCTGGGCATTTCATGGTATCTAGATCAAAATAAGCAAATGTACGTCTGCCGTCCACACCGATTTTGGTAGTAGAAAATACTCTAAAAATCTGAAATTTGGGTCAAGGACGATTGCAGGGGGATAGGGGTCAAAATGTGTACTTCGAAAAATAGATTTTCGGCAATCTAGGCTATGGGGTATCATTTTTGACTAAATTTTGGATGCTGAGTCGATTTGAATAAGGATTGAATAAATCTTCATGCTACTGGTCCGAGGAACAACCAACCCCGGTGAATGATATAGCAGCGTTTTCTTCTTCTTTATCTCCTAATCTTCCTCTTTTTCATATTTTTATTACCTATTTTTTTTTCGTTCATTCGCTTTTATTTTTCTTTACTTCTTTTTACCTTCCTTTTGTTCTTTTTTGGTTGAATATTCCATAAATAAATAAATAAATAGCCCGTATAGCCCGGCGGGCGTAGAGCCCGTATATGTTCAATAAATAAATAAATAAATAAATAAATACGAATATATATTTCCTCCCAACATTTTTTCTAGGCGTTTCAAGGTGTCTAAGTTTTTCTAATTCATACCCCTCCTCCCCCGCTATCAGTATTTCTGCAATTCCCTGCTTCACCAGTGCCCAGCTATGATTTGGGAAGATTTGAGCAAGTTGTCATTAAAATGTCCCAAATTGGCCAAGACCAGCAGCCATAGTTGGAACTGACGTCTTATCATCTTGGGCCACCCTAACTCCAGCATTTGTTTCCTGTGTTCGTCCAGCCTTTTCAGTCACCAAGCAATGTCATGCCGATTATCAAATGAATACCATCTGCTTTTGGACCATCGTAGTCCAATGAACATTCATCAACTTCATCTATTTGTAGGATGAGTATCATCACCCACGTCTCCATTTGAATATCATCAACATGCCCGCGGTTGGAGGGATATTTCTCTTAGCCATTACACTTATCAGGTACCCGTCAGTGGGCAATTGCTTGGCTACCACAGAAGTAAGGGTTGCATATATGGAGATACCTCGAATGAACAAGTTTCTGACTCACCTTGGACTGCTAGTCCATAAACAAGGGACGATCTACTCTGATATTAACAGTTCTTTTTCAAGCAAAGGTTGGCTGCAAGAAATGTAATCTTTTCTAGTTGATCATTGAGGAGGCTTCAAAATCTGTGACATTCAATCTTTTATGGCATCCTTTATTGTGTACTTAACCTTTCATTCAATTTAGGGTGGCTGGTATGACGTTTAACTGTAACCATCACATTCATTGACAGTCTGCTCTGCTTGTCATGCCTCATCGATAAATCATGCCGAAATTCAAACTTTACTTTGCTATTTCTTATAGCACCGACCCAACCAACATGAGTAACCCATTTTTTTTCGAAAACATGAGACACACATGTGACATGAGTATGCGAATTAGTATAATTTATTGCAACCTCGCCATTCATTAGTGCTGGTCGACGGTGGAGTTAATTTTCTATTCTGCCGACTATAAGCTCGTGAATCGTACAAATTCCCAGCCGTTTGAATCACGTCGAAAGCATCGAGAGCAGACGTTATAAACCGTGACGTTACGTCACCTGCCATCCAATTGGTTGTGCAAGGAATCATACGAGTTATCCTACATCTCAGTGCGACGGACTCTTCTCTTGAAATGTCGATCCATACGATCTGATGCATTATGGGGGGAGAATTTAAAGGTTTTGTACGGTGTTTTCAGCCGGTAGGTTTTGAAAAAACGCTGCGAATTCTTACACAGGGGTTGGTTATTCTTCGGACCAGGCGCATGGAGACTCATTTCTTCAAAATGGGGGAAACAGTGGGTGTGGCGGGTCCCGGACCCATTCTAATCGATTCAGCGTCCAAAATTTAGTGAAAATGATACCCCACACGCCTAGGTACCAGAAACCTCGAAAACACACATTCAAAATGGGTAAATAGGTAACCCATTTTGACCCATAACTCCATCCAGAGGGCGCCAATTGTTCTGGGACCCATTTCATTGGATTTAACGCCCAAAATTTACTGGAAAATGTTACCCCAAACACCTAAATTGCAAAAATTCTCGAAAATCCATTTTTCTAAATACACATTTTGACACCTACTCTGCCCAAATTTTGTCCGATCGGGCTGAAAATTTTCGTGGACCAACTAAAGCCGGGAACAGACCCCTGAACCAAATTTCAGATTTTTAGAAAATTTTCTACTACCAAAAACCGCACGAACGGCGGACGGACATTTGACTTTTTTTCATCTAGACATCATGAAACGTCCAGAAAATTTTTTTTGGCCGAATCGGAGAGGTTGACCTTTTGCATGAAAATATAGGTCGATTATTCAAGGAATAACCAACTAAATGTGGTCATTTCAAGAGCAACCAACGCTAACCATTGACACCACATGCGTTGGCCACCTCTTACAACCCCTACATATTTGCTATGAGGCACAATATTATTATTCAACGAAAAATTATAAAACCTGAAGCTCACATAAGGGATTAAATACATTGGTTTGAAGAAAAACTTGAAGAAAGTTATACCTAGCACTTACCAATAATAAAGAGAAAGACAGCAGGTAGGAAGTGGCCACTTAGTTTCTAGCTTTACAAGCATCATTGAGTGTTTTACTGTAAGTTGAATCAGTTCATTATTCCTACTAGCTCTCTGCTTTTACAGTAGGTACCTGTACGACTTTCTTTTAAATTCAAACTGAAAGTTTCCTTCCTCTCTTACTGGGATTTGCTTCACGTATTTTAGTTCATTATTCAGACAACAGAAAATCTCCTTGTTTCGCCCACAACCCATATTTTTCATTATAACATGTCTATATTCCAAAACCAAGATTTCCGGCTTTAGAACCAAAAATTTAAAGTTTTGGTCGGTGGCTCCTTATAGGTTTTAGTTGATCCTCAAAACTTTTCAAACGAATGTGTGTTATCATGTTATCTACTGATACTACTATTATTTGAGATTTTTGAACACTGGACGTAAGAGGTATCATTTTCCACGAAATTTTGAGTAGCACATCTATAGAAATGGGTCCCGGATGGAATTTTTAGAAAGAGAGGTAGGTTATGGTTGAAAATGATTATTGTGGAGATGCAATAAATGCTGCATTGGTGGTGCTTTCATTGCATTTTTTTGGCCCATTCAACACTGAACACAAAACACAGCACCTTTGATGGGTTTACAACTGTAGCACCTCAAAACCTTATTTCCTTTTCTTGAGTAGTCTTATAGATAGTAATGAAGAATCCTGGCCATTTTTGTTCATTTCCAGAAACATCTGGCAGTAGCAACAGGCGGGTTAAGCAAGGCTACCATTTTTGTACGACCAAACTAGTAGTTTCTTTTGAATAAGCATCCGTAGAATTGTTTACGTACTTTTTACGTACTTGTTTAGACGAATAAAATTTAAAATTGCGTTCTAAATTCAGAAGGGGTCTTCCTAACAATTTTGGTGAGGATTTACTTTTGTGTAAAGACCACTAGTGCATGAAAAATAATTTTTACCGGATGACATTCAAGAAGATATGAAATAATTTTATTTTTTATCCGGTTGAGGTACACATTCTAACAACTTTATGATGAAATACTTGAACAGTACAGGAAGAATAAATTTACTTGGAAGCTCGTAAAAGCTGTTTTTAACCTCTATGAGCAAAGAAAATATTTATGTACAACTCCGTCAAACAAAGATCCTGAATCAGCAGATTTCCCGCTCGTGCAAGACCCACAGAGTGAATACAATTAGAACCGTTCAGGTCATTAAAGTTTATTTAGCGATTTCGTTGTCGCTTTTGGAGGAGAAGACTTGACAACCGCAACCAAAACCTTTTCCAACCCTGTTTCTCAATTTTTGATCTTTCGCACTTGACAGTAACGATACGATTTACGTTGCGTGTTGCACAATAGATCTCCTTATTTAAAATGTCACTCGCGGTGTATGTGTGTTTCTCAAAACCTCATTAAGCGGTAGTGTCACTTGCTCGGTACCGCCTTCAATCTCGTAACTAGTCATTTGTTGTGCTTTAAGTAGTTATCATCTACCTAATCGTATCCGCTTCATGCGGTTTCGCGGTTTTTTTTTTCTTTGTTATTTTTTTAGACGTACACGTAATCGTGCATGACCTTTGATTTGGACTGAGCAATACGATTTCCATCTCTCTTCTTATTTTCTCAATTTTTGAACTGTAAACGATGATGAAGGCGAGGAAAAGCTGTAAATGTGACCAACGAGAAATTGAGAAAGCAATTTTCATATTCAACATTATTCAACCAGGCAAGAAGTGGAAGGATTTAAATGGCTACAATTTGATTCAATCTCGTTGTCGATTTTCAATGGCATATCCGTGCCAAAGCCCGTCACCTGTCTGCAGCTCGTCCTTAGCGTTTGCCTGCTACCCCTCCAACGCCCAGCTTTTACTCGGAGTTCAAGAGCGGCCGTCAACCCATTTTTAACAGGTGCCTTCGAGACACCACCTCCAATCAAAGACTTTCTGAGACGTTAAATACGTTCTACTCGGCATCTAAGTTTCTATCTGTATTGTTTTAGTGCGGAACGGTGCTCTCCCTTCTGGCATTTAAATGACAGTCTGGCCCTGGAAACTGCTCCCTAATTCATACCGCCGTTCACTTTCAGGTGCAACTGCAGAGCGATGTCTTGTGGAACGGTCGCCATTTTTGTTTATTGCACCTCATTTAGGTGCAACTACACACCCCAGCGAATATGTGTCACGACTGTTATGACAAATGGCGGTTCATCGACATGTAATGCGTAGATTACTGAACACTTTCCTACCAAGTGATTCAAGGTTGTGAATTAATGATTCGGTTACTCAGGTGACTACACATTAACCTAAAAGAGCCGGAGAAGCGAAGCGAAAACAACGATACGAGCATAGAAAAGAGATTCCCGAAACACGAAGAAGGGATTAGTTTTCCACCAATGTATCGTTTAACACTGAATTTCCGACGCTGAATCCCGGTTGTGTCCTCTGGTGGTGGGTATGGGTGAGATGGGTACTTACCAAAATAAACGAAAGTGGGTTTTCAAGCCTTGCGGGTACTCACGGACCTAGTGCAAGTGGAAAACTATGAGTGTAATGTCCTGGACCCATTCCAATTGATTCTGCGTCCAACATTTAGTGGAAAATTATACCCCACACGCCTATGAACCCAAAAAGACATACATAACCACCTCATGAGTGCACCGATTGGTCTGGGACCCATCACAATTGATTCAGCGTCAGAAATTCAGTGGTAAACGATACATTGGTGGAAAACTAATCTCTTCTTCATGTTTCGTGAACCCGTATCTCTTCTCTATGCTCCGTTCTCGGCCATCTCGCGTCTTTCTTCGCTTCTCTGGTACTTATCGGTTAATGTCTAGTCAGCGAAGTTGTTTAATTCTCTATTGAAACTCCATATTCCGTATTTTCGTTTGCGATCTAATAGTTTTTCATTACGAGCGACTTGTGTTCATTAGTTACGAATTGTATGCTTTGTAAATTAGGGATGAATAAAAACCAAACCAATCTCACATTAAAATATAATTTAATGACCAGAACGACCTTGAAAATTTCAAATCGTAGTTTAAAAGTCGTGTTCAACTGCCGAATTCGCCAAGCATTTGAAAGGAAAAGTTTCACCAATGAGCGTTCTTGCATGATAATATTCAATCATATTTGGCAAGGGAGAATGATCACTGAACGAAAGCGCATTTCACCCATCTCATTCAGCGGGGAGTCAACTTTTCTTTTAAAATAGGAGGAAAGCTGTATTTTTCGTGTTTACATGTTCATGAGGCTTGATTATGTGAAGAATGATGACATTATTGAATCACCTGAAACACCACTTGGCACTCAGGTTGAAAAATCTTCCTTGTCACCGCTTTCATTGTTCCCTCAAGGAAATTGCAGGATTCGAAACAGCAGGATAAATTGCATTTTGTTATCCTGACGGGGAACCAACAATCTTCCGAGCTCTGCGGGGACTCGGCGGCACTCAATTATCTTTCAAGGAAAAAGTGAAATGAGGCCTCCCTCTCTTGGAAAGTGCTCGCGAAGCCTCTATTGACGCTCGCTTTCATGCTCCGTCCATTATTATACTACAATAGGAAAACGCTTTAGTGAACAACATCGCAGATTCTGTGGTCCTTCCGCACTGCCGTGCGCTTACCTCAACTGGGATACTATGGAGGGTTCGCCAGCTGTACTGAATTTTCTGAATTTTGGTTTATTTTGCCTTCAATAATCAACCTGTGTAATCATGCCACAGGTTAACCTAACCGTTTGTCGCCAAAACTCGACAGTCTGCGTTTCATCATGTCTCAAATACGCTGCAAATTCATACACACAGGTTGGTTATTCCTCGAACCTAGGCGCATGGAGATTCATTTCTCCAACGTTCCAACGTAGGAAAAACAGTGGGTGTGGTGGGTCCCGGACCCATTCCAATCGATTAAGGGTTCAAAATTTAGTGGAAAATGATACCCCACACGCCTAGGCACCAGAGATCTGAAAAACAGACATTCGAAATGGGTAAATAGGTCCCCAAAGGGCGCTAATCGTTCCGGGACCCGTTTCATTGGATTCAGCGTCCAAAAGTTAGTGAAAAATCATACCCCACACGCCTAGTTTGCAAAAATCACAAAAATTTCGAAATACACATTTTGACTCCTACCCCACCCAAATTTGGCCCTATCGGGCTGAAAAGTTTCGAGGATCAACTAAAGCCATAAACGCTAAACCCCTGATCCAAATTTCAGATTTTTAGAAAAATTGTCTACTACCAAAGTCGGCGTGGACGGCAGACGGACATTTGTCATTTTTTAATCTAGACACCTTGAAACGTCGACAATTTTTTTGGGGCGAATCGGAGAGATTGACTTTTGGTTGGTTATTCCTTAAATAATCAATAAGTTGATTATTCAAGGAGTAACCAACCAAAACCCAAATGTCCGTCCGCCGTACGTCGTCCGCACCGTTTTTGATAGTAGACATTTTTTTAAACCTTTTGTAATTTTTGTCGGGACTCTAGTTGGTCCATAAAACTTTCCAGCCCAATCAGATCTAATTTGGGGAGGGTAAGGGTAAAAATGTGTCTTTTGAAACTTGATTTTCGGGACTTTTTGAGATATAGGCATGTGGGGTATCATTTTCTACTACATTTTTGACGCGGAATCCATGATGATGGGCCCCAAACCTTTTGGTGCCTACTGGGGGTGGGTATGGCCTTACCGACCTACCTATTTTGAAAGTGGGGTTTCGAGATATCTGGGTACACAGGCGTGTGGGGTATCATTTCCCACCAAATTTTGGACTCTAAATCGATTGAAATGAGACCGGTACACTCCACACACACTGTTTTCCCCATACTCTTGCCCAAAGGAATAACCTTATAAACTATTGTGGAATAATTTTCAGCGTTTTACCTGTTGAAACCGCTGCAACTAATCGGCAATGTTCGCGTTTGAGAAAATTGTGTCATCGACGTCCCCAGAAATGATTCGCAGAGATGGTTTCATATTTTCTGGCAGGCTTTTCCGGTCGGAATACTACTCTGTATGGATTAAATTGTATTTTTAGCGGAGCTATCAGTCAGATTGCCGCGCGTCCAGGGAATGCAGGGGTAGGAAAATCCTCCAAAAATATCGTATGGTGATCTAAGGGAGGCAGATAGCACAGCGGGACATGTTACCTGGATTGCTGGATCCGCAACATTCTGTACTTCGTATTCTCAAATTGTCGAGGGCAGAAATCTTCAACTGTCGCGAATAAGATCGATATACAGCTCGGAACCTTTCGGAGACAGGTAGGTTGGTTGATGGAGGTTAGAGTTATGTCACCGAGACAAAAGCGCGAGCTGTATAGGTAGGAAGGAGATCACGAGGATCGCTGGCCAATCTAATAGGCCTCACCAGGGGCAATAACTCTCAAGTTTGATTACGCAAGGTTTGAAGAACTTAGAGCCCTACCTTTCCTAATTTGAAAAGCCGCTCCGTAAATACAGGACACGATCTCCACGCGTACGCAGTTATTCGATCACTGAGCACGCTTACGGTTACTATTATAACAGTGCGGTAGGCTCAGGAAGTGGTGAAGTGTTCTTACTCCCTTAAATGAAATGAAAAAAAAAAAAAAAAATGAAATCCTGCTGACAGAGACCTCTTGCTGGAAACCTTTCACCACGTAGCCTAAAGATCCAAGTTTACAGCATTTTATACGAATTGCTTAGTAAAGGAACTACTCCGCTTCTACCGAGCTTTCCTCTAATTGTTTTCAGAAAAGATCATAAATATGTACACACACTGGCGTCAATCCACTACCTCATAACCGTCCAACTAGGTGACCCGTTCATGCGCTCAAATGACACTATTTTACATTGGGCCACCAACAAAGACAGTTTTTTCGTCTGTTCGACTTCTTGATAAACGACCGCATTTTAGAACTGACCAAAAAAATTATATTTTTTCGTTGAACATCGAAAAAACCTTATTGTTGATGCCTAGACGTGACTAGAACCGTTGAAGCTGGCTGGGAAAAAAAGTCGACTTGATTGAGGTTTTCATTCATCTTGTTTTCATATCAGAAATCGACGCTCGAGCGTGTCCCTGGGTGGCATAATCCTTTCGCCTCAAAACGGTAATGAGGTCATCTACTAGTCGGGCCGGTCATTTCCATTCTTAAGACTCGCGCGTGCCAAAAGAAATCGCCACCGCTGTTGAAAGGAGGTCTGAGAATGTAAATTCTTTACAATTTTATTTGAATCAATCAATTTATTTTCAATTTCAACAATGCTCGTGAAGCAAAAAAATATAATTGCCCTAATAATTCTAAACTCGACGCCGAAGTTCAACAATTAACAGGTACCTACTTTCGACAGAGTTGTGCTGATTGATTTTCATTTAAAATAGCCTCATTCCAGATATATGCACCAACTTACGCCTAAACGATGATTAGAGGACAGCAGTCATCAAATGAACACCAGCCTCTCCAACCTCTAAGCTAGTTCCTAGTACCTCACTAATTGTTTCATCATTCCAAACAACAACTTCCCCTCCAACTCAAAAAGGGCGCCCTGATCAACTCAAAGTCGAAGTTAACTACTACTATTTACATGGAAAATCAAGGCTGTGGACTCGATATTTCTAAAATTAGGTACAACAATCACCGTTAAAAAAGCCTAATGTACTCAACAACAAGTGACTAGAGATTTAAACTACCTAAGATGTTGATGTGGACAGATCCTTCTATTGTTTGCTCAAGAGATATTACAATTGTTCTAATTTATACGAGAAATAACGTATAATTTGGTTCGTTAAGTCAAATACTTGCAAAGAATTGCGACAAAAGTAGCGATGATATTGCGTACCGCATATCAAGGTACAACTAGGGTTCATCATTGACTGTTTCAGAGCGTTTGGTGGTCCAGCCACTGGTGCGACCTGAACAAACAAATGTAAGAATAATTTATATACAAGTGAAACAATTAATAAACAAAACGTACTAATTTTTATTTTTAAAAACGTAGAATAAGGCTTACGATTTAAATAATTTAAACGTTGAAACTCTCTCCACAGCCACACGTTCCTTTGATGTTCGGGTTGTTGAATACGAATTCAGCGGTCAATTTGTTTGATACGTAGTCCATTTCGGATCCTAACAGGCTCAGTTGAGCTTTGCGGTCGACTATTACGCGAACACCTGAAAAATTAAGTAGTCGCCTTATTATTTATATGTCTGTCATGGAGATACAGAACGATATGTAAGCGTACGCAGGAAATTTCTTCGTTCTACGTATATTAAGAAATCCGCGTGAGAAAGGGAAGTTATCATCATTTCAAAACTTAACTATACATTTTTATTGCACAATAAATGCTTTAATAAAAACTGAATAAGTAAAATTCAAGTAAAATACATTTTAAATAAGCTTAGTTTTCTGTGAATATCCGGAGATGGGTCTACCTTATACAATTTTTAATTCTATGAACACTATGGATAGAGATGAAATTTAAGGTACTTATATTGCTAAGTAAGGCCCCCTCCCCATCCCTCCACTCCTCAATTCATCTTTTAGGCAAATTGTCACCCTGCATGTCTTTGGGGTTTGAGTGTTGCAATGCAAAACTTGGCTGCATTATTAGGCCAAGATCAACTCTCTGATCTAACAAAAGGTTACCTACTAATGTTATGATTGTGAATGTTGATGATTAGAGAATATAATAACTACTCACATTTAACAAAATCTGAGTAATCCTTATAAAATGAAACTTGTGCACTTTTTTCAACCTGACCCGAACACAATAATATCATCATTATTGACTATCACAACTCAGGCAGTGGCAAGTTCTGAAAAGAGACACCCTGCAGCACTTGTTCTACTCGTAGTTAGAAAAAAAAAAGTTTTTCTATTAAAGAGAATAGAGAGAGTTGTAATAGGGAGATGTAATAGAGAGAGTTTTACTATTACCTCTCTTAGTTGATTTTATCACAAACTGTGGCACAATTCGGCCTAACCTAGTACACACGCATGCGCAGTTGAGATAGGGCCAGAAAGTTAAGTTTGGCCTTATCTCTTAGGAACTCTCTATTACCTAGGTTCTCTCAACTGAGGAAAGGCTCATCATCACACTTTGGATTGTGCCTATCCTTCTGTGAAAAAAAAAACTCAGCTAGGTAATGCCAGGGTTGTAACATCAAAATCAAAACATCGATCTTAACATCAAATGCTTGATATTGATGTAGAAAAACATCGATGTTTAATGATTTCAAAACATTTCCCCTTAAATGTTTGAAGGTACCCAACATTATTCGTGAAGACCTGTTTTGTTTATCAATGTAGTGTTTCAGTTTCATAGGTTAGATCCTGATTGATATACCTGAGATGCAGCCGCACTAAGCAAAACTGCCGCATTGACAAGATTTTTCAATTTTCCTTTTTTCAATATCCTCAAATACTTGAAAAGCGCCATACCTCATGCTTGTACATTTTCATCATTCCTCACAGTGTGTATTAATTACATTTCAATTAATACTGAATCCAAAGAGAAACCCCAACTACAAACTAAAACATCAATGATAACTCGAAACATCGAAGTCCAATAATATCGACTAGATCAACATTAAAGATCGACTTGCAACCCTCGAATGTGCTTTTCAAAACAACAACAACGCGCATTTCTGGGATATATGATCTAATGTTACAATGTAATGTAAATCATGACATCAGTGCATGCACTCCCAAAAATCGATATAGCGTTACAATCGATGTATCGCTCTATGGCCATGCCTCTTTGATAAGAGACGTAGAAAACGAAGAAAGAAAACAAATAAGAAAATAATAATAGAAAGAATTGAATAGAAATAATAGAATGAAAAGAAAAGATTAAAGAAAAAAATGAAAAACGAAGAAAACGTCGTAGAAAACAATCTCGAATCATCCTAGTTTGATCTATCGATTTTCGGTGGAGCATGCGCTGATCCCAAGATCAACCCAATTTATTATTAGAGAGAAGCAAGGGCCAAAATTTGTTCCTTCAATCCCAAGTTATCCCCCATTCTTGATAACAACAACAACAAATATAACATTACTTACCATCTTGCACCACTTCTTCGTCCATTTTGTTCTTTTCCATGCAGTAGTCAAGCGTATAACTGAGCCCATTGCATCCTTTTTGCCGGACTCCAACTTTTAAGCCAATCTGCCAATTAGATTTCAAATCAGTATAAGATGCATAGAACAAAGCTTGATGGACTAGGCCTCAAGAAGCTTCAAGTTTTGCAGGACAGAAAGGTTAATCTATACATCGGTGCACGCACCCCGAAAAATCGATATCTCGAACTAGGATGATTCGAGATTGTTGTGCTTGCATCCTTCAGTTTGTTTCTTCTCCGTTCCGGCGTTTTTTGTTTTGTTCAGTTGTTTTCATGCAAAAAGTCAATCCCTCCGATTAAATTTTTTTCTGGACGTTTCAAGGTATCAAAATCACCAAATGACCGTCCGCCGTACGCCGACTTTAGTAGTAGAAATTATTCTAAAAATCTGAAATTTGGGTCAGGCGTCCGTTTATGGCTCTAGTTGGTCCTCGAAACTTTTCAATGCGATCGGACCAAATTTGGGTGGGGTAAGGGTCAAAAGTGAATTTTGAAAAATGGATTTTTGAGTTTTTTGCAATCTAGGTACGTGGGGTATCATTTTCCACTAAATTCTGAACGCTGATTCCAATGAGACGGGTCCCGGAACGATTGGCGCCCTCTGGATGAGGTTATGGGTCAAAATGGGTGCCTATCTACCCATTTCGAATGTGTGTTTTCGATATTTCTGTAACCTAGGTGTGTGGGGTATCATTTTCCACTAAATTGTGGACCCTCAATCGAGGGTCACTGTTTCCATTTTCCCCATATTGGTAAAATGAGTCTCCATGCGCCTGGTCCGAGGAATAACCAACCCGTGTGTAAGAATTTGCAGCGGTTTTTTTTTTTTTGCGTACATCTAGAAAATTGCGGGAATCTCTTATCAAGGGGGCATGGCCATAGAGCGATACATCGATTGTAACGTTATATGTATAGATTTTCGGGGGTGCGTGCACTGATGTAATGATTTACTGACAGAAATCACTTGAGGTAGTAAGAAAGCTGTACAGGTGGATTCCCAAAGGGTTGTAGGCTGCATCAACACCTACCGCATTTGGATAATCCTCAAGAAGTTGTTTCACCCTCTGAACAGCTGAAGGTGTCTGAAAGAGAACGAAATAAGTGTTTGCAGTAAGTCAGAATGTTCAGGTATCATCCACCATCAATGGCTTCAGGTTGTCACGACCTCTCCCTCTTTACCCAGCAAACATGGACGATTGCCAGGAGGTCAGCATGACGTACGACTGCACGACCTCCATGCAACATCTGCGTCTGTAGAAGGTAGGTAAGTGAAAGGCTTTACAACTATTGACCGCATTCTACTTGAAACTACTCACCAATACCAAAGCGGCTCTCGTCGCAATCGGCTTACGAGCTTTGACCGCACGGATGGAAGCTGCAGCAATTTTTGAGGCCATTTGATTATTTTCACTTCAACTGACGACTCTTCAACAAGATTGTGCAATCTTCATGAGACTCAACTACGACAACCCCATCATTTGACCTCAAAAGTCCTCTGCCCAAACTAACTGCAATAAAAACCAACTAAATTTAAAATACTAAGGAAATCAGACACGGATAGAACACAATTTTGAAACTGAAATCTACTACCTTTCGTTATCTGATAATGATAACTTATCACCTTTTCAAATAGTGTCAATAGGAAAAAGAAGAATCCGAGCTCTGTTCTGTTGGTAACCTTGAAGCTTATCACACAGTTTTTATTTCATTACTTTACGTTGATAGGCCCCAGCAATTTATTGTTTCTAAATATTTCTGTTTAGGAGTTCTATCGCAGAATATAAATAAATGTTTCGCGTTTTAGATAATACGAAATATTTCCGCTATTAGGCGAACGTGCGGTTTGACGGAAAATGGATTTTATCGGATATTCTTGCTTGCCGACTTCCGGCATTTTCGAGGATTTTTCGTAAGTTTTTTAAATGTTTTTATGAGATTTATGGCAATTATTAGCTTTTTTGTAATTTTATTGCTTGCTATCTGGTGTTTTACGGCGTATTTCATGTCATGTTCACCTTTGGCTGCAGCCTGTGGCGTCTGATAATGACTAAAATAACATGGTTGATCTTCATTTCGTTCAGGATGTTCTCTTCCAGTTCAAGCCAGTAAAATGACAAGACCGTCCAAACATAACGTAGTTGTTTTCAATTCCAACAGTTAAATCTGACTCGCTGTTGCATTACTTCAACTGCACTACGCGATGAAGAAAGTTGCACCGCCCGGCGCAGGCCGAGGCAAACCTCCTTCAGCTCGTCTGCAAAGTAAACCTCGAGGCCTGCACTTTCATCAGCCCGCATATTCCGAAAGGTGAGTAAACAGAGATTTCAGCTAAAACGATAAGCCCTTTGAGCAGAAGCAAGAAATATCTCAGGGCTCATAAACCTGTTCAGGTCAAACCTACTAAGTTACTACAGCCTTTTGAATACGGATTTAGAGTCTTTAATAGTCAGGAGAACCACAAGATTTGTCTGACAGCTGATTGTTGTTAGCTCATTTAGCGTTATCCAGGGTGCACCGAGGCATAACACTTGATAGAACTCTGTCTTTCAAAGCCCACCTGACAAAAACACCAGAAAAATTGAAGACCAGAAATAATATCATTCAAAAGCTTTGCGGAACAAGCTGGGGGGCTTCAGCTTCTACTCTGCGCTCAACAGCTCTGAGTCTGGTTTTTTCTACGGCTGAATATTGTGCACCTGTGTGGTTAAACAGTCCTCACACTCATAGAGTAGATGCCCAACTTAATAATACAATGAGAATGATCAGTGGAGTCATCAGATCAACACATTCTGAATGGCTTCCAGTCCTAAGCCACATACCACCACCAAACCTGCGACGTAGGTATGCTCTTATTGGAGAATTTCATAAAATTGAAAATAACCCAGATCTGAGAATACATGAGGATATCGAAAACGCAAATAAGATCCGCTTGCGATCAAGAAAGCCACCAACAAAAACTGCAATTGACTCTGCCACTGAGCAAAACTTCAGTTTAAATAGCGCATGGCAGCAAGAATGGTTTCTGAAGCAGCTCAAATCCCATGGTTCTCTCAAAGATCAACAGGTTTTGGCTTACCAAGGAAAAAATGGTCGACTCTAAACAGAATTAGAACCAAACACGGTCGATGTGCTGTCTTGTTGTATAAATGGGGCAAAACAATTGACCACATTGTGAAAGAGTGCTCAATCACAGCCTTTATAGGAGGAACAGGAGAAGATTTCTTTATGGCAACTCCAGAATCAATTGCTTACTTAAATGGACTGGATATATGTATATAGATAAATAGTTTTCTTTTTCTTTTTCTGTAGTTACCATTAATACCTTGAGACAAGGGATAATTACCATATTAAGATGATCCTGAAAATTGAAATTGATATACTGATTGATGTATTTGAAGCCATACGCTAAATAAGTGACTACAGCGGCCTACCTGCTTCACCTGCTGCTCTCCTCATAGAATAGACAAAAATGTATATAATTTGACTTCACTCACAAGTTATTCCACTCGTTTTGGTGTCTTCAAGTCCTCAGCACCTTATGTTTACAAGACCTTGAAGCTGGAGAGTAATAGAACAGAGGAGTCCATTGTATATAAATTCATTTATAAACACTTGCGCAACACTTTTATCGAACGCGTTAATCATGTGCGTTTCAGTTTAGAATTTGACGATTTATGAATTACAATCGGCTCTTGCTATCTGGACGGTTGGTCTAAAATAAATTATGTCCAGTTGAGCGTTGGAAGGAAGCGGAGTTCACTCCATGACGTCATGAAATACCTAGCTGATAGAAGTTTCTTTTTTTTTTGTTACGAAAATTTGTAGCAAATAGTCAGACCAATGGAACTTATGAGGATTATGTTTTTTTGAGTTATTATTGGCATACTAGCTTATGTATGAGAGCAATGATGAATAATAAAATGATAAACGCTGCAAATTCTTACACACGGGTTGGTTATTCCTCATTCCTCAGAGACTCATTTCTTCAACTTGTGGAAAATGAGGGAAACAGTGGGTGTGGCGGGTCCCGGACCAATTCCAATCGATTCAGGGTCCAAAATTCGGAGGAAAATGATACCCCACACGCCTAGGTACCAGAAATCTCAAAAACACATATTCAAAATGGGTAGTAGATACCCATTTTGACCCATAACCTATCCCAGTGGGTGCTAATCGTTCTGGGACCCTTTTCATTGGATTCAGCGTCCAGAATTTAGTGGAAAATGATCCTACCCCACACGCCTAGGTGCCCAAAAACTCGAAAGCCCATTTTCGAAATAGATAGCTATTTAGTACCATGCTCACTTGGCTGAAGAGCATTTTGGTTTTGTGATGTAGAAATCATGGAAGGTATACTGTGAAATTTTGGGGGCTCTGGATGATTTCATAGGTTGATCATTTAATTAATAACTAACCAAAACCGCATCAGCCGTATGCCGTCCACGACGTTTTTGATAGTTGACAGTTTTCTATGAACCTTTTCAGAACGATCGGCCCAAATTTGAGGAGAGTAGGGGTGAAAATGTGTTTTTTGAACTCGATTTTCGGGACTTTTTAGGAACTAGGTATGTGGGGTATCATTTCCCACTAAGTGTGGACGCTGAATTCATTTAAATAGGTCTCGGACCGATTGGCGCCCACCGAAAGAAGTTATGGGTCAAAATGGGTATCTATTACCCATTTTGAATGTGTGTTTTCGAGATTTCTGGAACCTAGGCGTGTGGGGTATCATTTTACACAAAATTTTGGACGCCGAATCGTTCGGAATGAGTCCAAAACACTCCACACTCCCCATACTCTTGCTCCATAAAGCAACTACTGTGGAATAATTTGCAGCAATTTCGTCTTGGTCTAGACTCCATAAAACGTTAATGCCAAATTACGGGACCAATCGGAGAGGGAGACCAGTGGCATGATTTCATAGGTTTATTTTTCAAGTATTACGACAATATATATTGATAAAAAAAAAGTCAGTGAGCTGACTTGAGCCCATTTTTGATGGCAACTTTCTTTTTGAGGAACCGTTAGGCTTTGATATCAGTTCTATAGAATTAACGCAATAGTGGCCTGGCGTGGCGCACACATGCATTGAGCAAAGCTTAAAGCTTTCAAAAATAATTGGGTGAATCTGGAATAAATATTTCATCTTTACTGAACAATCTATTTGAACAAATAGTGGTTTGCTTTTCCAGGCTTTTGAGTATGTCCGAAGCTCAAGAGATGGTTGAGCTTTCCAGATTTTCCTCCAAAGAAGTCTCCGACTGTATGGCTCAATGGTTGTCTTTCCTCAAAGTACGTACTTGAATAATTTATCCGTAATTTTATTGTAATTTTTGGATCATTAACGCTAATGCTCGTTCGTGTCGCAGGTGATGCGTATGTTGTGCTCTACTGGTTCAGATCTCACTGACTCTTTGGCGACTCTCAACTGTGGAGCGACTGCGTGCAAGAGTCGACTTGATCAATGCAAAGTGAGTCGAGCATGGAAGTCGATGATGTATAGCTGCTTCTGTTCCAGCCCTCTTGAAAGAAGAGGCTCTAATATCTGAGATATTTGAACGAGCGGAGCGGTTGGGACGTGCAGGACAGAACGTGGTTTATTGGCTGCAGGTGATCAGAAGAGGAAAACAACTGTCTGAAGACAACTGCACCATTAGTTATCCAAGTCCTGCTAGGCCTCAGGGCAGTCGGATTCCTTTTGTGATAGCAGTCCCGTTTTCACCATTATACCAGTGTTTCCCATACCAGCTCTGGGTTACCTGGGCTAAGGTTTTAATGAAAAAATTGAATCCTTGTGGAAATGATGTTTGATTGCCCTGCAATCCTTCTAGAAGGATGTTGATTTTCTTAGTCTGATTGATGATTAATCAGGAAATTGGTACATCTGTGTAGTATAGGAAAATAGGATAGTTTTGGACAGAATTTTCAAAAAAATGAGGACAAAAAACTCAGGCTTATCTGGGTTAATAAGGTATCTGCTCTTTATAGGGCTTTCTGTTCTGCTATGGTTTGACATCAGTCATTTTTGGTTGGTTATTCAAGGAATAATCAACCTTTGTTTTCATGCAAATAGTCAATCTCTCCGATTTAGCCTAAAATATAATTTTCCTGAGCGTTTCAAGGTGTCAAGATCAAAATAAGCAAACGCCGATTTTGGTAGTAGAAAATGTCTTAGAAATCTGAAATTCTGATCAGGGACCCATTTCTGGCCCTAGTTGGCCCTCGAAAGGGAGGGGGGAGGAGTCAAAATGTGCTTTCAAAAAATGGATTTTCGAGATTTTTGGCGATCTAGGCGTGTGGGGTATCATTTTCCACTATATTTTGGGCGCTGAATCGATCGGAATGAGTCTCCATGCTCCTGGTCGTGAATAACCAACCCCTGTGAAAGAATTTGCAGCATTTTTCTTCTTTGAAATGAGCGTGAGCTAAAAATCTATTCTGAAGAATGCAATGCTGCAGTATATACGATTTGGCTACCTGTTACATTAATATGGCTCCTCTAAACTTCGTAAAATAGTATCTATAACAAAAGTATTCCGTGAAGTAGGTCCTTTTTATTGATTCATATTCAAATTTGTATGTAGGGCCAGAAACCCAAACCACACAAAACAAAACACGTTATAGATAGGTGTTTGTCTTCTTCCTCGTGATATCTCCCTTAAACTTACCTAACAACACGATAAAAAATCAAGTTTTTGGGCTGACAAATCTATCTCAGCAAGAAGAAGGATTTGATAGCCAGCTCAAATGCCCACAACCACATGAGCATAAAATTTAATGTTGCATTTAGTTCCCTTTCCTCTTCTGTTTGCCTGACAAATTTCAAGGGATAACTGCACCATTAGTTTGCCAAGTCCCACAAGACCTCAGCGCAGTTGTCATAATGCCCTGTTATCCATGTTAGCTTTTATAGCCTCATAAATGATCATGTTTGACATTCTTTGCTGAAACCGGCTGGTAGTAGAAAATTTGGTAGTAGAAAATTTCTAAAAATCTTAAATTTTGGTCAGAGACCCATTTCTGGCTCTAGTTGGTCCTTGACGAGGTCCTCAACTTTTTAGCGCAAAATAACTAAATATGTGAGGGGTGGGGAGAGAAATGGTAGGACAAGGGTCATGTTTTTCAGAAATCGATTTTCGAAATTTTCGGCGATTAAGGCGTGTGGAGTATCACTTTTGACTAAATTTTGGACGCTCAATCCAATTGGGCGAGTCTCAGAATAATTGACCCCCACCGGAAGAGGTTATGGGTCAAATTTGGTATCACTCTATCTATTTCAAAAGCGGGTTTTCAAGATTTCTTGTGCCCTAAGCGTGTAGGGTATCATTTTCCACTAAATTCTGGACGCTGAATCGATTGGAATGGGTCAAAGACTCTTCAAACCCACTGTTTTCACATGCCTCTGGTCCGAGGAATAACCAACCCCTGCGAAAGAATTTGTAGCGCTTTTTACCATTAAAAGTGTAGGTGAGTACTTTGGACCCCAATCTGGGCATTTGAGCTGGCTATCAAATCCTTCTTCT
>CM033999.1:23056435-23095937 GCA_019603395.1 Cyrtorhinus lividipennis | reverse complement strand
ACCCCCCCCTCCCATACACCCAAATTTTTTGTGGGGGGGGGGGCAATGTGGCTCGAAACCCAGCATCTTGAGGGTTCAAGAGTTGAGTGCTTGAGCCACGGTTATTTTTGAAACAACACGCTAGGGTGCGGGCATGAAACTGTTATACTACCCAATCAACATTAGGTAACATTATGGTGAAGGTACATGAAACTCAACGGTGTAATGGGAAGTTGTGTTTAGCAAAAACTAGCCTTGCGGCGAACATATTTATATTCACTTTATACATATTTATATTTATATTCAGCTGGCAAAAAAAAAAAAAAATCCATAATATTGAGATTAATCCCCCGCCCCTGATTGGATCATATGTTGTATTAACACATCAAGTTGAACTTTTGACAAATATACTTCAACTTCGGACAAACAAATATAAACCAAATTTGAGGGCTTCATTCCCGCTATTCAAGGCATCTACGTTCGAAGGTAAACCTTCGCGATGCCTGTGGGCGGGGGTTTGAATCTCTTGCGAATGGGTGGTACAATCGTCAGCAGCAGCTTCCACTTCATTGATAATCGTTTTCAGAACTCGTCAATTCTGTGAATTAGTTAATTTTCGTATTTCTTCCTTCGTTCTGCTTGAAGTTGATATCTATTTGTCCAAAGTCATGTCAAAAGATTGAATTTATCTGTCGAAAGTTTTAATATATTTGTTCAAAGTTTAACTTAATGTGTCAATACTATAAATGCCGTGGTACACAATTATTCTCTAGAAGTGTTAAAATGCTATTTAAAGCTACAAACCAAACAGGTCTGCCAACATTGCTGCACTCCGAAAATCCCGCTTATTTTCGCTCTTCATTCCACTTACCGAGATAACTATTAGGAGGCAACGTTTTATCATTGTTTTGAAGTATGGATCCGCAAACACAATTTTTTGGCTGAAATTTGTCCCATGCATTTTTGCACATTGTATATGCACAATCACAAAAAAAAAAAAAAAAAATTATTGTGACCTGTTGATGTTACAGAATTCGAGGAGAAGGCCCGTGAAAGCTGTTCTTTTTGTATCAGGAGATGGTCTCCGAGTTGTAGAAGAAGAAACCAAAGTGAGTATATCTTTATTTTATTTATTTATACAGTTACCAGCGAATCCAATTTACAAGGTTATGAGTAGAATTAAAGAACAGACAGGAGAAGTAAAGCACAGCCGGAACTTATTCTTCAACTGGAGTATAGGAGACGTTGAAGAAATTAATATTGTGCGACGAAATGAGAAGGTTTCCGAGGCGGGGAAGGCGGCATATTGGACGATGGAGAAGATAATTTGTCGTGCTGAGTTTGCAGAAAACAGTTCACTGACACGTACTCCAATTCGGAGAACCCTCAGACAGCAGAAAGGGCAGCCAACTCGACCAGAAAAGAGAGCATGGAGAATAATGGTGTCAGTGCCGCAGCAACGATCAGCAGGGCGAGAAAGATGAAATGCGCCCCAATGCTGCCGACATCATCATGCGGAAATCCCGTACAGAACACCAAGAATCGGGCGAAAGAGTGGTAAACGCGATCCAGTTGATCGGTGTGCCCAGAAGGGAAACCAGACCTCCGATGCGCATTCAATGTGAGGCTGGACAAGGGTCTGAAAAGTGTGATTAGAGCAAAAGCTGAAGTGAATTCCCTGGTAGTCCGCTGCAGAAACCCAAGGGCACGCATTGCTCCACGAGAAACCTGGGCGATATAGCTGGAAAATGTCAACAGAGGATCAAGAGGAACGCCAAGGTCCCTGACAAAGAGCGTGCAGCTATGAGTGACGGCACCAATGGTATACGATTGCAGTCTGGGAGCAGAAGAACGATGAACACAGCACTTCACAGGATTTAGAAGGATATTAACCGTTGAGATCCAAGCATAGAAGGCGTTGAAAGAAGACTGCTGGGGGTGACGATTGAGGAGCTAACGAATCCTGCAGAAGATCAGGAAGTGAACTCCGACCAAGAATGACTGTCTATATCACACATCAGACTTTGACCCCAACAGCTTGTGGTGCCCTGCTATCTTGAGGCACTGAGCAATTCAGTGGGGGATAATCAGCCAATCAGAGACAAGATAGGGAATGTCTTCTTGTCTAATATGATCTATTCCACAACTTCTTTACATATGGTGTACTTGGTTAAAACGAGTTAGCAAAGTTGCAAATAACTGTCACCAGCCTAAAGTTGTCCAATTTGAGTCACACCAAGGTTCCTTGTGCATGCAACAGTTGCAATTTAGGAGAACCCAAGGTGTTAACTTTTTGTTTGGTGAATGATGTCCAAGATCTAACTACTCCCACCTGATGTATGTTATTAGATATCCTGTGGATTTTCACCCAATTTGGATTCTGGATCCACAATGGCCTTGGCATCTGTCCATGATCATGACCACCTACTCGAGTAATTTATTTTTATTAAAATGTCTGTGAATTGTTCAAACAGGGGCTGATCGTGGATCAGACCATTGAAAAAGTCTCATTCTGCGCTCCAGACAGAAATCACGACCGCGGTTTTTCCTATATCTGCCGGGACGGGACAACGAGAAGGTGGATGTGCCATGGGTTCCTAGCCCTCAAAGAATCGGTTAGTCGTCATCACGAATTCGTACGTTGAATTGCATATGAATTTTTGAAATAAGTTCTCACTACTTTGTAAAAATGGCTTTGAGTTCACTATCAATCCTCGTTTTATTCTTCCAGGGTGAGCGATTGAGTCACGCTGTTGGATGCGCATTTGCCGCCTGTCTTGAAAGGAAGCAACGTCGTGAGAAAGAATGTGGGGTTACGATGAGTTTTGACCCTGCCAGTTCAACTTTCACCCGCCAGGGTTCTTTTAGAGCACAAACTATAACTGAAAGACTGGCAAGTGACAACAACAAGAATATTACCGTTCCAAGTAGGTGACAACCACTTTGATTTGATCATTCAAGACATACTGCTGTAATTTCAACAATTTTTTAGTTTTTAAGCATTTCCTTCATTGATATTGACTTTTGCTGACTGTATTGTTATCAATCTGAACCCTCACATCAGTGTGCTGGTAGGTCACCATTAACTTGATTACTCTTACATGAATAAAGTCCCTTGCCCTTTATCATATGTTTTTCTGATAACCAATTGTAATAACCGGTTGCATTGTATTTCCATTGATATGATCCGAATATGGAGGCAGTCAGTGAGTACGCCTTCAGAAACCGATCAGTCCAGAAACTCCGCATCTGACAACTAAAGAATACTGTAGGCCACAAACATTTTGGCATTGACATTTTTAGTTACAGTGGACAACCACCGGGATCGCTGCAAACTGTGAAGGAAGTTTCAATTGCTGAGTGTATTCTATGGTTGTTAAGAGACCTCTTATTGCTCAATCGCATCATCCCTTAAAATTCGAACCAATTTTTTTTTTTTTTTTTTTTTTTTTTTTTTTTTTTTTTTTTTTTTTTTTTTTTTTTCTGAAGAGATCGAAAACGAAAAGTGGGCTCTTGTTGGTTTTCTTACTTGAAAATGAAACTTTGGCAAGCACAAGTCTTCTTTCAACTTTATCTTGAGAGGGTTGCTAGGTATGCGAGTAAAGGACATCTTGAAGAAAACACTTAGGGCTAAACGTGTGGTCGTCACCTCCAACCTTGTTACTTATATTTGATTCTCTTTGCAGCGACAGAAGCGCCGCCAGTGCCGACATCGAAACCAGTGACGACATCGTCCGTCGTCATATCGTCGACCAAACCGCCTCTTCCAACCCACGCTATCGAACGACCTCACGCCACTGTGTCCATGCTCGTCCGACAGGGGTCCTTCCGAGGGTTCAACCATCTCAATCAAGCGTCCCCTTTCAAGAGGCAACTGTCCTTGAGGATTTCCGACCTGCCGAGCAACATTGAGCGCAGTCGGTCCATGTCTTTGGGTGGTGATTCCAACAACGCGCCGCCTCTTATTCATCTCAAGACGCCAGGTAAGATGACATGTGTCGAATAACCGACACCTTACAATGATAGACAATAGGATAATTCGGAAAATGAAACGGAACGTCCTCCGGAATCCCCTGAATAATCTGGGCGTTTCAAGGTGTCCAGATCAAAATAAGCAAGTGTCCGTACGCCGTCCACGCCGTTTTTGGTAGTGGAAAATTTTCTTAAAATCTGAGAATTTTGGTCGGAGACCCGTTTCCGGCTCTAGTTAATCCTCGAAACTTTTCCCAGCCTTTGTTGGTCCTCGAGACTTTTCAGCCCGATCGGACCAAATTTGGGCGGGGTAGGGGTCGAAATGTGTATTTTGAAAAATGGATTTTCAGGATTTTTGGTACCTAGGCGTGTGGGGAATCATTTTCCGCAAAATTTTGGACGTTGAATCCAATGAAATGAATCCCGGAACGATTGGGGCCCACCGGAAGAGGTTATGGGTCAAAATGGGTATCTATTTACCTATTATGAACGTGGGTTTTTGATATTTCTGGTACCTAGGCGTGTGGGGTATCATTTTTGACCAAATTTTGGACGCTGAATCCAATGAGACGGGCCCTGGGACGATTGGCGCCCATCGGGTAAGGTTATAGCACAAAATGGGTATCTATCTACCTATTTCAAATGTGGGTTTTCGAGATTGCTGGTACAAGGGCGTGTGGGATATCATTTTCCACTAAACTTTGGACGCTGAATCGATTGAAATGAGTCTTCGTGCGTCTTATCCGAGGAATAACCAACCCCTGTGAATGAATTTGCAGCGTTTTTCTATAGGTGGGTAGGTAATTTGAGAATTTTTCAATCTATGAAATTTTCACAACTGAAAAGGAAGAGGGAGTTTCCCACGGCACATTTAACAAGCATTCTTCGTTCATTTTATCTTGTTAATTTCATTTTTTTTATAAATCTGAATATTTCTTTGTTTCAATGATTTTATTTACTATAAAAGTCATGAATCGCCGTAGAAACCTATAGTAATATAAGAATATTCCCTGTCATATGGAATATTCCCTCTTCCTTTTTAGTTGTAAAATTTTCTTTATTGCGAAATTCTCCATTCGACTTATTATGAACTGCTGTCTTCGTGCAATCATAGATAAGCCAAATTAAGGGGGGTAGGATCGTTTGTATATTTCAAAATATGGGTTTTTGAGATTTTCTGCAATTTAGGCGTGTGGAGTATCGTGTTCGACTAAATTTTGCACGCCGAATTCAATGCTACGGGTCCCAGAACGATTGGAACCCATTGGAAGAGGTTATGGTTTAAAATCGGTATCTATCTACCTTCGATTGTGTTTTCGAGATTTTTGGTACCTAGGCGTGTGGGGTATCATTTTCCACTAAATGTTGAATCGATTGGAATGAATCTTCATGCGCCTGGTCCGAGGAAAAATTAACCCCTGTGAAAGAATTTGCAGCGTTATAAAAGTCATGAATCGCCGTAGAAACCTATAGTAATATAAGAATATAAGAATATTCCCTGTTATAAGGAATATTCCCTCTTCCTTTTTAGTTTAAAAATTTTTTTATTGCGAAATTCTCCATTCGACTTGGGCTATACTATGAATTGCTGTCTTCGTGCAATCATAGATAAGCGAGGGACCTCTCCAACTATCATGGCTTAGATGAACATTTTGTCCAGGTACATTTTATAGGTCTTCAGTGTAAAGCCACTCATCACTCATTTTGGTTTATGATTTCTTAAATAATCAACCAATGTTATTAAGCCAGTTCCGATTGGCTCTAAAAGTTGATAGGTTGCGTTTCAGGATGTGTAGATTAAAAAAAAAAACATACAGGTTGATTATTCAAGGAATAACCAACCAAAATGGAATGTCCGTCCACCAATACCTGTTTGTGGTAGTAGACAACTTCTCGACTCGAATCTCTTCAGCCCGGTCCGACAAAGAAGAGAATTATGGAGTTTTCACTTCATAAAATTCACTAAAAACGTATGCCAACTTGTTAAAATTCCACTTTCTTAACAAACAAACTTTTTTCTATTATAGCCGAGGATTTGTTGGAACTACCGGACCGACCAAGGTTGTATTCCCTCCCTAATAAATCCACCAACAGTGAGTTCTTCGTTGAAAACCTTCTTGAAAAATCCTTCTAACGTCCTTATTTTAAACCCAGTTTACATATTCATCCATTTCTAAGTTTTTTTTTTCGGTTTTGTTTAGCCGATGAAGTGCGACCACCTAACCGTTTACGGCTTTTTTCACTTCCGACTAAAGTTTTGAGTGAGTTTCCGGAGTGAACTTCCCCGAAATACATTGATACCTAGATGATTATCTGATCGTTGTTTTGTCTCCTTCGTGAAAGATCGTTCTTCCCCTACAATCTGAAATGCCTTCGTGTGAATACGATATTTTATATCTACCTCTTTTCTGTTGTGTGAACTCAGTGTTTCAGAATATCGTCGTTAACCCCACGTCTGCCCCACGATTTCCCTCAAAATTTGATTGTTTCAAAGGTGTCTATACCAAAAAACCGTAATGTCTGTGCACCGCACGCCAACCGCCATCCACGCAATTTTTGGTTGTGGAAAAAATACCCAAAAAGTATGAAATTTTGGTCAGGGACCCGTTTTTGGCTGTAGTTGGTCCTTGAAACTTTTCAGCCCGATCGGACCGAAATTCGCGGGAAGAGGTCGAAATGTGGTTTTCGAAAAATGAATTTTCGAGATTTTCGGTGATCAAGGCGTGTGGTGTATCATTTTCGACCAAGTTTTGGACGCTGAATCCAACTGAGACGGGTCCTAGGACGATTAGCGCCCACCGGAAGAGTTTATGGGTCAAAATGGGTATCCATCTAACTATTTTGAATGTGCGTTTTGGTTGGTTATTCCTTGAATAATCAACCTATGTTTTCATGCAAATGGTCAACCTCTCCGATTCGGCTCAAAATTTTTTTCTGGACGTTTCATGATGTCCTGTCAAAAAGGTCAATGTCCGTCCGCCGTCCACGCCGTTTTTGGTAGTAGAAAATTTTCTAAAAATCTGAAATTTGGGTCAGGGGTCTGTTTCCCGGCCTAGGACGGTCCTCCAAGCTTTTCAGCCCGATCGAACCAAATTTGGGCGGGGTAGGGGTCAAAATGTGTTTTTTTGAAAAATGGATTTTCGAGATTTGGACGATTTAGGGCGAGTGGGGATCATTTTCCACTAAATTTTGGACGCTGAAATCCAATGAAGTGGGTCCCAGAACGATTGGCACCCACTGGAAAGAGGTTATGGGTGAATATGGGTATCTATTACCCATAATGAATATGTGTTTTTGGGATTTCTGGTACCTGGGCGTGTGGGGTATCATTTTCCACAAAATTTTGGATTCTGATTGGAATGGGTCCGGGACCCGCCGCATCTACTGTTTTCCCCATTTCCCCCATGTTTTTGATATTTCTGGTATGTACATAGGCGAGTGGGGTATCATTTTCTTCTAAATTTTGGTCGCTGAATCAAACGAAATGATCCATGCGCCTGCTCCGACCATTAAAATAGATTTTGAAATGTTTAGCGAACTAGGCTCGTCGGGTACCATTTTCCGAGGTGGTTTTCAAGATTTTTTGGGTACCTAGGCGTGTGGGGTATAATTTTTCACTAAATATTTGACGTTGATTCGATTGGAATGAGTCCTAGACACTCCACACTTACTGTTTTCCCAATTTTCCTCTTGCTTCAGTTCCCCCGTAAATATATTTGTCTTTATCTTTTAAACTATTCATGCCTTTCCAACTATTCCATTCAAAACTGGCCTTTCGGCAGTGTCATCAAATTAGTGATGGTGGAATGCTGGCCAGATGTACACCCTTTCCCGTTTTTGTTGTTCCTCGTCTACTTTTCCCTACGTCGCACCCCCCCCCCCCCACACCACCCATGCTATTCTCTGATCGAAACACTTCATCTCCATATTGCTGTTTCAGTGAGTCCCATTCCCGAGAGCTCACCGCTTGCTGATAAAACCGACCGCGTCAGCGCCATGTGTCAGCAACTGTCCGAAGGCCTTCAACTCCTCACAAACGCCGACAACGACATTCTTTCTTCGTCGGTAAATATATAATTTTCCCCGCTATTAACTACCTTTCAACCTACCTGATAACTTTATGTACGAACGACCACTCCTCAAAAGACTTACAATCAAAATAATGTATGATTATTCAATATCATTTTAGCCATACTCTTCCTTCTACGCCTGTCTCGAACTATTCTTCTGTTGATTTAATTAGCAATCCTCTCGATAGAGATTGCAGCCAGTTTTTCATTGAAACTGGTACTTTCTTGGTAAAGATACCATTGATTGTGGAACTCATATTGGTATTTTCTATACAACCCGTACGCCACATACAGGGCAATCATCTCTAGGTAGTTGTTCCTGTAATTTCTTCATGTTGCCAATATTCACGTTCTGACTGTGATGTCCAACGTAAATATTAGCAAAAACATGCAATTAGATATAGAAGAGAGAAGCTGATGGAGATGCACCAAGCTGGGGAGACCAGGTAGGGAGTAGGGACGGCACGATACCACCAATATATCGAAGTATCGATACTTTTTTGGTATCGAAACCGATATTTTTATCGATATTTTCTCAGTGATACTCAAAATCAATATATTGGTATCGATACTTTTCACAAAAATATCGGAAGTATCGATATTTTTTGCCGATACATCGGTAATTTTAAGCCAAAGTAAATTACTAGTAAAGTATCGACAGTCTACCTCGGGAATCCTGTCACACCATTACTTCACACGAATCCTAACCAAATTTGGCAGGAAATGAAGACTGTCTTCCCAAAACCTTCATGAAGAGGCTTGTAAAATGCTTATTGTGATGGCGACTTCAGTCCCATCTGAACGGTTTTTTTCAATGGCAGGTCGCTTTATTCTAAAGCGAAGAACAGGCTTTCTGCCAAACTGTTCCAAAAATTGATATTTCTGGGAAGTGCTCCCCAGGAAGAATTTTTTTGAGCTGTGATTTTATATATACTGTAAATATAAACCAGCATCTTTTTTTAATCTCTTAAACTTCGCATTTAAAAATATATATTTGTAAAAAATTAAGTACCTAAGCTGATTGCTTGATGTGATCCTTTCCCTTTGTGGTAGAAGAAAAATCATATATTTTTTCCATAAACATTTTTTTGGACTGTTTTTAAAATATTGCTCAGTATCGATAGTATCGGTGGTATCGATACTTTGAGCCAATATATGTTAGAGTATCGATACTTTTTTAAATATCGGTATAAAAAAATATCGAGTATCGATACTTTCTGAAAAATATCGTATCGAAAGCAGTATCGATATTTTGGAGTATCGTGCCGTCCCTAGTGGGGAGACACCGTGCAGAACCCCGACCCGTGGTGACAAGGAGTGGGGTGAGAATTCACCCCTCTTCAGGCTATAAAAAGGCCTGCACGGGCTAGCTTATGGACATTACCATGGATTACCATTACCATTTCTCCCATGGGACAATACTAACTTTTCTGCTCTTGAAGCTTCCAATACAGTCCTAAACTACTGTCTTTCTGTCTCCCAATCTTGACAAACAACAAGCAAGTCAAACTCACTTGTGAAATCACCAAGTGTTGACCTAGTGGTGGCATCCTAACTAATTGCATTCCACAAAGTAACACTTATTATTATTATTTTATTAAATTGTATTGCATTTTATTTGATGATTCTGGTACCCAGGCGCGTGGGGTATCATTTTCTACTAAATTTTGGACCCTGAATCGATTGAAATGGGTCCGGGAGCCGCCACACCCACTGTTCCCCTCATTTTCCCCATGTTGAAGAAATGAGTCTCCATGCGCCTGGTCCGAGGTCTACTTTTTGTTCGCAGTTCGTATATTTTACAAAATTCGGATGGAAATTCTTATAAAACTCACAATTTATAAAATTCACTCAAAATAATTATGATGGCATCATTCATGTTGCATCCCAGGACCAGCAACCTCGAAAACTGTGTGAACCACACTGACATCATCTTAGTATTGATTGAGGAATGCCGTCAATTCCACCATTCAACTGTTGTAAAAATCGTCATTCTCGTTCAGCAGATGTGTCCCGTCACTAGGGGACTAAAGACTTGGGTTATAAACTTTGTTTTCATATTTCATTCTACAAGAAAGTTCTTCCCAATGATTATGATAGTGCATTTCGTAAGTGCATAATCGTTTGTTGTACTTATTACGAGGCTCATGCAAATATTAGTAACCATGTTTTTTTTTTGTTTTTTTTTTTAGGCATTTTCAAACAACAACACGACAGCTAATCACAATATTTTTGGTGACGAAGATCTCAAAAGCAGCATAAACACCCATGGTGAGCTTTAAAAGCATAAAATAAATTTCATGACACAGAGTCATCGTCGTCATCTAACGTCTTTGTTAGACTTTTTTCTTTTCCACACCCTTTTTCACAGAATATTTTGAAAATTGGGTTCAATAGGCTCCAAGACCCTTGAATTTACTCCAGTATCGTCTCCTGTAGAAACCACAAATATTTATATAGACACCATTGTTTTTAGTCAAATATGCAACAGTCAATTTATACTGATGATATTAGTGTTTTGGAGGTACTTGTAATATCCGATTTGATGCTACTTTCGGTTTCTTCGGCTAAATCCGTGAAACCGGCAGATTCTGTAACGCGCAGTCTTGTATTTCTTGCAGATATCGTGAGAAACGATTTCGGCTCCAAAACGGATGCCGTGTCCTTCAATCTAAGCAACCTGGAAAACAGCGGTAGCGGGCGGAGTGTTTTGACACCCCCAGCGACGCCGCCGCTCGCCGAGCTCCCACGTCCCGACCAGTGGTTGGGCAAAGTCGCCGCAGTGGCCGGCAGCGGTGGCCGCCCTCCGCCACTGTCTCACCTCCGAGCCCAGTCCGTCGACCCGTCGGTATTCGGGCGAACGGACCCGTTCGACGCCGAATGGGTGCCACCGCCTCTGTCCGTTCAACGGGGGACGAATCCGTTTCTCACCAACTCCAACGCGTCGACGCCCGTGAAAGCGTTCGAAGTCCAAATGTGATACCCGGAGACGGAGCCCTAACACGACGCCTTTCCCGGCGGGCTCCTCTAGACCTCCCGCTTAATCATTATGACGCTAACATTCAGTCTGGCTCCTAGCCAATGAACGGATTCCGATCTTAGGCAAGTATCATGCTCAGCATGCAGAGCCTAAAACAGGCAGCACAACTACAGGCCTAACAGGCACTTTGACACACTACTCTCATGTGAGGAGTTTGCTAATTATACTTCCCAATGTGAATCACAACTCGAGAAAACCATATTTCGTCTCCTCAGCAACAATAAAGGATCACTACTTCCTCACAACAAGAGTAGCGCCGTTTCATCGGAATGTTCGTAATTATCATATTTCGTAATAAATGCCAATGGAACGTTACTTTTAAAGCGAAAACATGGCAAAATTTACCATACCTCTGACTTCATGGTTTCAAACGTGGATTGCGTGGATTCAAAATTGATTGTTGGAATTGCGTTGCGTTTCTTTAAAAAGGCCCATTGGCTCCCATGATACATTACAGATATGACCAACAATTTACTTTCGAATAGAATTTTATTTAAAATGAGTCATTAGAGAAAATAACTCCCTCGATTCAACGCAAAAATTCCTTCTTTTTTTTCAATAAAACATCAAATTAAGTTCGAAACCTGTTATGCCTGTAAATCTGGTCGTCTGTTTTAGGCCATTTTACCGAACAATGGACAAATTATATAAACGATTATCAAGTTACGTAGAGCGGGATAACTCGTGTCCACAATCTACTTATATCAGTATGTAATACCTACGTAGATACAATATTTTATTCTTAAGGAAAGTTTGAAAGAGCATAGCTGTGATCAAAATAATTTTCGACTTTTTTGAACATTTTATTTATTCCGCGCGTACTTATCACTTTTGTGAGTAGAAGGCGGTTTTAGTTGTGAGTAAAGACAGAATGGGTGACATCTGGAGAGCTTGTTTCATGAGAGGACTTTCATCTTTAACAAGTTGGTTCGAACGAACTCATTTGTACTGTTGGAAAAATTTTCTGTGAAAACGGAATTATCCAGCAAGCTCTTCTCATGTCGAGGTCGTTCTGTTCGACTTGGTATTTTCTTCTTGACGACGTAATTGTGATACGTTTACACTTGAAAGGTTTGGTCTACGTAAAACGGACAGCCGTTGTAAAGAAGATTCACTCAATTAATAACAAATGTCCATTTATCTCAAGGATATTGCATCAATTTGGCGTGCTGCGTACGTTAATATCCTTCAGAACATTACCGCAAGGTAATGCATTTAAGTCTATGCATTTTCTATTTATATTTTAAAAATCAAGAAATATCCGCGTACTCATTCCCAACATGATATTTGCTTGTTGCTGAAGTTTCAAGAATAATATATGTTGTAGGGAATGGGGGGTGGGGGATGAATCCCACATCCCACTTCTGATGTTGTAGCGGGAATGGGAGGTGGGGGATGAATCCCACATCCCACTTCTGATGTTGTAGCGGGAATGGGAGGTGGGGGATGAATCCCATATCCCACTTCTGATGTTGTAGCGGGAATGGGAGGTGGGGGATGAATCCCATATCCCACTTCTGATGTTGTAGCGGGAATGGGAGGTGGGGGATGAATCCCACATCCCACTTCTGATGTTGTAGCGGGAATGGGAGGTGGGGGATGAATCCCATATCCCACTTCTGATGTTGTAGCGGGAATGGGAGGTGGGGGATGAATCCCATATCCCACTTCTGATGTTGTAGCGGGAATGGGAGGTGGGGGATGAATCCCACATCCCACTTCTGATGTTGTAGCGGGAATGGGAGGTGGGGGATGAATCCCACATCCCACTTCTGATGTTGTAGCGGGAATGGGAGGTGGGGGATGAATCCCATATCCCACTTCTGATGTTGTAGCGGGAACTGCCCTTTCCCTGTACTCTTCCTCTTCATCAATTAATTCACCTTCTTCCCGATAAGGGTCCATGGCGATTAATAAACTCGATGACTTGAATGAACTAATTATATTGGAAACAGTGTTGTAGTAACTAAATAAAGAATGTCAGGAATAGATGGCAATACGAATGGCACAAGACTGCGAAGTTCCCTGGTCGGTGACTCGATGCGGACTCCCGAAGAAAAGGTACACGCCAAGGGGATGAACGTACCCCCCCCCCCCCCCCCGCAACTCCTTTTCTCCCACTCGTCCACCCAGGGCGCATCGCTGACGATCTCACTGATAGCCCTGTGACATTGCGCGAGTAGCCAGGCGCCTACATATATATATGCTTAATGTTTTTTGGAGATGATTCTACTACAAATATTCAGTGGTCTTGTATCCTAAGTGACAGTAACCACTCCTACTTTGACCTCCATGGCCACCCAGATACTCTATTTTGCAACTATTGTTAAGTTTTGTTAAAAAAAAAAAAAAACCTTTGAAATGACTAATTAAATAAAACATAATTTTCTACACGTCAATTTGTTTGGTCTGCAGACCTTGAGCATGCACAAAGGAGTGGGGATAGGATCAGCCAATCAGAGACGAGATTGCTGCCAGGTCAACACAGCAGCTAGGGGTGCAATTATTGGAAAACAATATCGATGTATCGATATTTGTTAAAACTATCAAAATAATAATTTGATATACCTATCACTGATAAATATCAATTTTTGATATATTGTCTTTTTTAAATTATATCTTGTCTAGTTTGTATTCCAAAAAATCAAATCTAAATTTCAAAATTCAAAATTAAGAATCCGATATAAATACCAACATGTTTTAAAGTATGTACATTAAAATCTACCCACTTCGTTCCCACATAAACTACAGCCACTAAGACTTGAAATCAATATTCTCAAAAAATTTCCTAACAGCAAATGACAAAACAATCGTTAACTGATTACACTAATGATAGCAACTGATAACTTTGGACTCAACACAACAGCAGCCAAGCTAAATGTTATCTTGAGCCAATGAGTATCTTACCTTAACAGAAATATCTCCTGTTTGACAATAAATTCCAGGTTGAAAAAAAAAATATATATTGGGCTCGATAGCGCCATTTTGATATCAACGCTCCAATATATTGGATTAAAAACTATCGATATATTGCGATACTAACATTGATAGTTCGATATAACGACATTTTTATGCATCCCTGCAGCAGATCCATCCCCACCCCTGTTGAGTGATAGTGGCAACTGAGAGGTCTGTAGGGCGGTGGCCAGAAAGGTTATGTCTGCTACATGCTGTAGAGAGTGCTGCATTCTCAGAATTTGATGATGTGGATTGGAGTACTTTTTAAATGCTGTCATATCAGCAAGTGACAACATAGCTCCACCGAAAGTTTCCTAAGTACGCATTGCCGAATCTGCTTTTAAATCATCTAGGTGTTCTAATTAAACTGAACCATAATGACTCACATCAACAATTGTCATGTTGCTGCATTGATACTGGTGCTATGTTGATTTTTGCCTTTAAAATTACGTCAATGCTCCTGGCACACATGTGATTTGATGAAAGTTCTGGTAAATCATTAGTGCTGGACACAGGTCCATATTGCCTGATATGATTTGATATATTGTACAAATGCAATAATCGATGTGTATATTGCGTAATATATAATTAATACATAATAATGATGAATCGTATTTTTATTGAATTTATTTCGTATCAGGCAATATGGCTACCCGCCCTTGACACTACATGATTAGCCCAAGTTCCTAACCAATAACACTCATTTTCGTTTTATTCAATTCTTCTTTTAAGAATTCCCGCCTATCCTCGTTCAATCCTAATAATTGAATTTATGTTCTTGATGCTGTAGCTGCTCAAACATAAGCTTGCCATTTTGGTTTGAGTTAGACAGCCAAATAGAAAAGCCTCATTACCCTCACCCTAGGGACACGCGGTGAAGCTTTATCATCATAATTATGACATTATTGTTTCCATGTCGTTTTACGTGAGGACCAAACCTTCGAATTTTTATTTTTATAACACTAAATAACGTCCATGAGTGTACTTAAAATTGAAAGGGGAGCAGAGAACATAATTGAAGCGACATAAACATACATATCATAGGTGATAAACGAAAACGTACTTATCGTACAACTAGATTTTGTCTCTGAAATTAAACAATAACTAGCTATAACCTATTACGATGTGTGCAATTATATTTCACATTTCGCTATATCCAGCAGCAATAAGCTTCATAGAGAAATTTACCGTGATGTAGACAGGAATCTCTTCTCGGTGCGCTGCCACTGACGGTGAAGTGCTAAACTATTTTGAAAATCGGACATTTGTAGGCTACTTAAGCTGTAACATTCCTTTCGCTTTTTGTACGAGAGGGAAAATAGCTTTGGAGTTTATTTTGACCGCGTATTAATTGAATTAGGTTATTTGGAAGAAATGGCGGTTTTTTTACGTGGATCACTTACAAATTGATACTTTATAAGTGTTTCGGACGAATGTGGAATGTAACTTGTGACGACAGTAGAGCGCTATACCGGAAATTTTGCTCAGCTTCCCCTTTAACCCACTGCCTGTTGATTTTTCGTTATTGTTAATTGCTAACTGTTACGAAGGATTTTGTAATTATTATGTAAAGGTACCTTGTAATTTAATTATGTAAATATTAGCACACAAAGTTGACTTGTACTTAACATTGTAAATATGCGTTTGTGATTTTCTTTTCATTTGATTACTTTGTTCCCTTGTTCTTCGTGAACCTTTTCCAAGTCTCCTTGTTTTCATCACTCGAAACTGACCGGCGCATCTCGTAATTCGCTGTTGTTGCTTGAGAGGTTTATTTTTGTCCGACGGTATGTGCGAAAAGCAATTTTGGCTCGCTCTTTGTCCAACTGGGAACCGCGCGTTGTGATTCATACTGATAGAGAATAATACTGTTCTTTCTCGATTATTACCGCATAATACTGTATAAAAATATATATATATATAATAGTACTTAATGTTACGATTACTTTTATATTTTATACTCCAACCCAGGCTCTCTGCTTTGTCTAAGGCTGGCCGTCCACTGGACGCGAATTCGCGCGAAGAGAATCAAACATGTTTGATTCCAAACGCGCGAACTGGCGAACCTGGCGATGGAAATCGATCATGGCGCTTGCAGTGGACGGGGTCCTATACGAATAATAGTGTTTGTTAAGAGGCGAATTCGCAAGTTTTCGCCTCTACGCCTCTTCGCGCGTCGAAACCCCGTCCACTGCGCGCGAATTCCTGTCAGTTTCGCCCGTCCTATCAGCTGTTTTGGGTCGAAAGACAGATGAGGTACATTGTTTAGTGAAGTAGTATGGGGACTACACATGTGGGCTAGGTAAAAGGGTGCGGCAGGTATAGATTTCCATCACCGGGTTCGCCTGTTCGCGCGTTCGGAAACAAACTGGTTTGGTTCTCTTCGCCTTCGCCAGACTTCGCGCGATCACAGCGCTTCCAGTGGACGGGGTCCTATACGAATGCTAGTGTTTGTTAAAAGGCGAATTCGCGTACTTCGCCTCTTTGCGCGAATTCGCGTACTTCGCCTCTTTGCGCGAAGAGGCGAAGTACGCGATTTCAAACGAAGAGTTCGCCTCTTAACAAACACTATTATTCGTATAGGACCCCGTCCACTGCAAGCGCCATGATCGATTTACCGATTTCCATCGCCAGGTTCGCCAGTTCGCGCGTTTGGAATCAAACATGTTTGATTCTCTTCGCGCGAATTCGCGTCCAGTGGACGGCCAGCCTAAAAGACCGTCTGCATGGCGGACATTTTCGGTTGGTTATTCCTTGAGCCGTTTTCGGCTCTAGTTGGTTCTGGAAACTTTTCAGCCCGATCGGACCAAATTTGGTGGGGGTTGGGGGAGGGGGAATGTGTTTCTTGAAAAATAAATTTTGGAGATTTTTTTGCGATCAAGTCCTGTGGGGTATTATTTTCGACGGGTCCTAGAACGGTTGGAGCCCACTCGAAGAGGGCATGGGTCAAAATGGGTACCTATCTATCCATTTCATAAGTGGGGTTTCGAGATTTCTGGTACCTAGGCGTGTGGGGTATCATTTTCCACTAAAAATGTTGAAGCTGAATTCAATGAAACGAAACGGTTGGTGCCCACCGGAACAGGTTATGGACGCTGAATCGATTAGTCTCCATGCGCCTGGTCCAAGAATAACTATCCAACCCCTTTTCTAACAAGTCAACTTTATTGTATTTATTTAAATATACATTATAGTTTTGATCGAGATGCAACTGCATTACAGGTCCAACCCCTGTAAATAAATTTGCAGCGTTTTTTTTTTTTTTTTTTTTTTTTTTTAATAGAATTTTTAAAAATTGTTTTTAATGTTCAAAGGGCTGTCTCGCACTAGCTCAATAAACTTTTCTTCGACGCACTTCATTATTTCGAATATAATATATTACAAAATACGCACTATATTCTATCCAATGACTGCCATGGAAAACTGAAGAAGCGCAGCAAATTCTTCAAGAATGGTTGATTATTCCATGGATGATGGGTATGAGGAAAGCAATGAGTGTGGAGTATCCCGGACTAATTCCATTCGATTCAGCGTTCAAAATATAGTGGGAAACGACACCCTACATGCATAGATCGTCGAAAATCCATTTTCGAATAAACACATTTTGACCCCTACTTTCCCCTAACCAACATTTCAGATTTTTAGAAATTTGTCTACTGCCAAGAACCGCGGGGACGGCGGACGGAAATGTTGCCTTTGTGGTCGGTTGATGATCAACTTATGTTTTCATTCAAAAAGTCGACCTCTCCGATTTTCCCTATTTAAATTTTTCCTGGGGGTTACATGGTAGGTATACAGATTAAAATAAGCAAATGTCCATCCACCGTTTTCGGTAGTAGACAATTTGGTCTGGGGCCTGTTTCCGGCTCTAGTAGGTCCTTAACATTTTTCAGCCCATCGGACCAAATTTAGGGGGTACAGGTACGAAAACAATATTGGGTCCAATTGGAGATGACCGACCCTCTATAGCCTTGGGCATTATTCAAGGAGTAACCAATGAAAAGGCTGTCGATTGGAATGAGTCCAGGACGCTCCTCACTCACTGTTTTCACCATACTCCTGCTCCAAGAGATAATCGACCGTTGTAGAATAATTTGGTGTGGTTTTTTAGGCTTAGCTCAAATGGGCCAAAATTATTAAAACCTAGACTTACCATGATGTCGCTTCCTTTCTGCGTGGGCTTCCGTTTCAAGAGAGTTAAGGGTACCCGTGAAGGAAGCGCGCTACCGCGGCGCAACCTGGCTTTCAACTCTCGCCCTGTCCCCAATGGATGACTAAAAATGATCAGATTCCTTTTAACTGATTTGTAATTCTGTCCTGAACACGCCTTTGAAAGAACATTTTGATTACGACCAACAGAAAGCGTCTGAAATTGAGGGATAAGCCAAGCTTTCCGCGCATCATTCTATTTTGATTTCTGACCTTATTCCTCATCCGATCAGTCCCAAACTTTTTCCAGTTGTTCCTCGAATGGTTGTGGACAAACGAATGTAAGGATTTGTTTTTGCTTCATCAACATACTGTTGGGTGGCTAAAGAAAGAACAATTTTGGCTGTATTCAGCTACTCTTAACTTTGAGGGGATGTCACATTACAAAATCCCATGATTTACGAAATTCCATACATTCGTCTGTTCCTTTTTCCATTCTGAACTAAACAAAAAAAAGAAAACGAAAATCCGTCCACTCATTCCTGAGAAACTCTATTCGGAAGGTGAAAAAACGTGTTTCGAGAAAAACAGAGACAAAGACAGACAGCTCTACTCAGCCCGTTACACAGCTCGTCCGCTCACAACTCGTCCCACCTTTCAATGCGCAGTGTTTTTCCGGTTGGAGCTTGGGTAGAAGAAATAATACACTGAAGATGAAGAAGAGCTAAGAGAAGAAGAGATGATATCACTGCTAAAAACCGGTAGTGGCTGAAATTTGTTTACTTTTCGATGGTTTGTTTACTTTTCCCGTCCTCGCCGTCGCAGTTTCATCAGTTTTACTATTTTTCGCAGTTTTTCTCTCGGATTTTCTAGTTGTTCTCTCGAACCTAATTCATTTTGAGAATGCCGAGTGGTTCTGCTACCATTTTCAAGTAGCAGAAAAGAATTCCGCCATGGATTCTAGAAGAAATCGGATGGGCCCTGAATGTGGTGGTGAGATGAGTCTAGATAGTGGTGAGCACACAGATTTAGCTGTGAACATTTCAGTGTTGTGTTCTGATTGCTCCTATTCTGCATTCTATTCAAATGCAAATACTCTACCTGAAACAAAATTTCACGATGTGAATGTACGCCTGATCTACCCTCGGACAAGGCGAGAAAGGAGCGCGTACGTTTTCGCAGGTCATTAGTTCAGACGTCAATTGTGAAGGTATCCTTTATCCAAATAATTGAATGTAATATATCAAAATTTTCAGCAGATTCTCTAGGTTTTTTTAATGCAAAAAAAAAAAAAAGTCATTTTGGGTCACCGGTACCCTTAACTGATTGTCACAGGCCACTAACAGTACGTTCTTTCCCCGATACAGATAAATACGAATTCATCATGCCCAAGAAGAAGAATAATGAAGTGTTTTTCCTTATCAGCCCTTTGAAATTGCAGGATTCACTAATATTTCACAAAGTTCGTTCATCAGATTGAACTCAGTATGAGGCAAGACAAGTATAAAGTGAAAGGCGATCATCTATTTGGGAAAATTCTGTGATATAAACAATATGTACAGAAGGATAGCTATAAAAAGAAATCAAGCAGCTTTGTAGTTTCAATCGTCTTCAGAAAGCTCATTGTCGTCTATTTCCAGGTCGTCCAAGTCTTGGAAAAGCGACTCGTCAACTTTAACAAAATCTCCTGAAACATCAATATCGTATATTGTAGCACTTATTGCACAGGTCATGTGGTCATGGGTCATTCATCTTGAACTTCGGAATTTCACCTTCATCAAGAAATTTGAGATCGCTTTCGTTGAGTGATTTGTCCGTCATGAAAAGTTCTCTTCCAGTAAGTTTCCTCTGTTTTCCACTGATGTCTTTCTGTTTCATCAGACCCATCTCTTCGTCGAACGCCTGTTTCCAAGCCAAAAATGACTCGACGGAGACGCGAGTTCCCTCGAATTTTTTCTGTAAACGACAACCATTTAGGCATTTATGAAAAGATTACCGACTACAGCCCAAGTTGTTAACTGTTTAGTTGTTGCTAACCGGACAACTGGAGGTAGTATTCACTCACGCTACAGAAACAATCAATACACCCTTTTTATATCATCTGATGATACGGCCTGTGCAGTAGAGATGTGTCGGTACAGCAGTAGCGGGACTGTGTAACCGAGTCTCACATTGGAACGGTTCCAAGCAGTGACAAGACCCCGGTCTTTACCGGTACGGTTCCAAGGATTGTCAAAGGGTGGGTATCGATAAGATGTGAACTGGACCGGGAAGGATGGAACTGGACCGATAAGATCGGAACTGGACCGGAAAGGTTGGAACTGGACCAATAAGATCGGAACTGGACCGGGAAGGTTGGAACTGGACCGGGAAGGTTGGAACTGGACCGGGAAGGATGGAGCTGACAGCTGAAGGGCAAGTGGTTCCACGGACCGGCAAGGGGTCAGTTCGGTATTGATATGATCAGAACTCTTGACGGGAAGGTCCGATTCCGAGTTTTGTTGGACTCTGTATCCTTTTAGTGCAATTCCGATGAAATGTCCCCCTCTCCTCAATCATTCCCTGTTTTATCAAAAGTGGCCAACGAGATACTGTGCGTGGTTGCAACGTCAGTACCCCGCAAGCAGCTTTTCTCAAAAGCTGGGTTGATATTGTCTGAAAGGAGGACCTCGCTTACCCCCAAAAGAAAACAATAGTGCTGCTTTATTTAAATTGTAATGAAAAACTGTTTTCACTGTAAAATGGAGAGATGGTAGGAACCTTCGTCAATTATTTTTAACTTGTAAGTAGGTACCTATCCAATTACAATATAATTTATTATTCCCTTGAATTCTCATGTTTTTTGTAACACTCGTCTGAATTCCTTGATGAATACCTAGGGAACAGAATGATTTTCTTGGGTGGGAGGGGGTAGCCATGTTACACCCTGCTGTACCGGTAAGTTGGAACGGTTAGGTCATTGTCACTGTAACCGTTGGAACCGTTCTTAAGAATTACCTGGACCGACACACCCCTACTGTGCAGATTGAAATCTGCTTCCAATTTTCACAACTCTTCGTCGAGCCTTACCCTTTCCTCCTCTTCTTCCCTCTTCTTTTTCTCTTCTTCCATTTCTTGTCTGCGCACTCTTATTTCATCGGATAATGTGTTCACCCACTCTTGAGCAGCGGAAACTAAAGTAAAAATCATTACCATTCCTAAATTTTCCGAAGCCTGAGAAATAAAAAGAACACGATTAATGTTAGTATTGTGGGGAAAATGCAATCAAGATTCAAGGAGTTATTACGAAAATCACAGGGGTTGGTTATTCCTCGGATCAGGAGCATGGAGACTCATCTCAATCGATTTAGCGTCCGAAATTTAGTGGAAAATGATACCCTACACGCCTAGGTAACAGAAATCTCAAAAATACACATTCGAAATCGGTAAATAGATACCCATTTTAATTCGTAACCTCTTCCGCTGGGCGCCAATTGTTCCGGGACTCGTCTCATTGGATTCAGCGTCCAAAATTTAGTGGGAAATGATACCCCACAGGCATGGATCGCCGAAAATCCGTTCTTCGAAATATACATTTTTGTAGCTTCAGATTGAGCTGAAAGTTTCGAGGACCAACTAGAGCGGAAACGGGTCCCGAATTGCTGATTCTTAGAAAATGTTCTACTACCAAAATCGGTAGTAGACACAACAACGCAAGACAACATTTTGCTTATTTTGATCTAGACATCTTGAAACGCCCAAAGTAAAGTGGAAAATGATACCACACGCCTGGTTACCAGAAATCTCGAAAACCCACTTTCGAAATGGTATATAGAAACCCAATTTTGACCCATACTCTTCGTATGCGCCATCTCCTAGGACCTCGCTAGGATTTACAATCTAAAATTTAGTCGAAGTTAATACCCCAAGAAAAAAAAAGATTGCCTTCATCGCCGAAAACCTCGAAAATTAATTTTTCGAAAGACACATTTTGATCGAGGTTACTGTGGTGTAATTGATGCAAGAATGGATCTCCTACGCTAGCGCTCAAACTAGAGAAGAATGGTGGACATGTCCACAACACCGAAGATTTCTATGTTCCTTGGGAGGTTCTGTCTCCATGATCGATCTAACCAATCTGTCAAGGACTTTTGTAACACGACGTCCTCTACCACTAAAAAATATACGTATGAGCATAGAGAGTCACAGAACATTGAGGAATTCACCCTTTGCAGAGATTGCGTGGAACTTGATTGAAGGCATGTATCACTACCAACTGTCACAACAAAGAGTATTGTTATATACTAAAAGTTAAAAAAAAAAAAAAAAAATTGAGGAATTCACAAGGTAGGAAGGAATTTCTATCAAGTTCTGCTCTCAGCAACGATTTCCCCATTGCCCTAAACTACTACTCTTTACACGGATACGGCTTCAAACAAAAACTTGGTGTCCCTTAAACACACATCTGAATGTAAAAGCCCATGCGAGTTGCCTTAGGCTGGCCGTCCACTGGACGCGAATTCGCGCGAAGAGGCGAAGTACGCGAATTCGCGTGAAGAGTTCAAACACTAGCATTCGTATAGGACCCCGTCCACTGGAAGCGCTGTGATCGCGCGAAGTCTGGCGAAGGCGAAGAGAACCAAACCAGTTTGTTTCCGAACGCGCGAACAGGCGAACCCGGTGATGGAAATCTATACCTGCCGCACCCTTTTACCTAGCCCACATGTGTAGTCCCCATACTACTTCACTAAACAATGTACCTCATCTGTCTTTCGACCCAAAACAGCTGCTAGGACGGGCGAAACTGACAGGAATTCGCGTGGACGGGGTTTCGACGCGCGAAGAGGCGTAGAGGCGAAAACTTGCGAATTCGCCTTAGCTTTAGCGGTACGAAATCTGTCCGTGAAGCCAACATAACTCACATTACCTGTTGTATGAGAAACTCCTTTAGTCGGATTAGGTGGTCTTCTTCGAGGTTTTCAACATCTTCAACGTCTATTTCGGGGATTTCTTCGGGGTAGGTAGGCGTGTAGTCGAATTTGAGAAGACACTGTATGCCTGAGACTCCTTCCTCGTAGTCTTCGGATTTGATGGGAATCGTGAATGAATGATGCGGCTCGACTGACAGTACTGGAATCGGAAATCAACAAACCTCGATAGTATGACATTATAATGCACAATTGGGAAAATTCATGAATTTTGTTTTACAGCAGAAAGGGCGCACTCAATTCACGAAACTTGTCAATATTTTAAATTCTTCCTGCCGGACCCTCTCTATGTAGGTACTTGACCCGATAATGAACAACCCTTTCTAACCATTTATACAAGATTAATATATTTTATTGATTATTTTTATTCGATAAAATGTACCAGACAATTACTTATCCCAAAAAGTGTTAGGCGGAATATCGAGCCTCTCTCAAGTCAAAATCTAGTTTCCTAGAGATGCCCTCAAACTTGAACGGTTGTAAATTCGTTCTCCTAACATAATGTGTGCTGTTTGCTCAGAATATATATATATGCACTCACTAGATACTCACTTTCCAATTCACCGCAGTAAATCGAATCCAATGCTTCAACTTCATTTATTTGCTCGTCCTTGTGATCCATTTCTCCGGTTCAGATATCACCAGACAAAAAGTAATCACAAATTTCCAACCAAAAATAATTAATAATTTAATTATTTGACTTGACGACCCGTCACGTCTTCATGAAGATTCTAATAGGTATAATTGTTGAGGTAAAACTCTTGAAACGTGATTCGTGAAGGCCAAGTTCACAACATGTTACAAAACAGACGTCTAAAAAAAAAAAACTGCCTTGTATAACCTTTTAGCAACCTTCCATAAAACTTCTGAGTGTTCTTCTTCATCTTCATTTTCGTCAAGATTTTCGCACTCATCGCGATTGGTATCGAACTACAAAACATCGAATACCTTTGCTCTATAATTTATCGATACACCAATTAACTGATGCTGGAAACATCGATTGTTCGAACAAAATTACTTTAATTTTTAACACGTTATTAATACATTCCTACGCCCTCGTTCACAAATATTTCGGAGAATTGCTTGAAAATTGAGACGAGTCATCAGTTGAGACTTTCTGCTATGTCGCCTTATCTTTGTTTTTCACATATTATTCATTTTCCAATTTTTCATGGAAGTAAATACGTACAAATCATTAAAGAGTTGGAAAGCGGAATTTAAATGAAGAATTGAGATAGTGTATATTTATATTTACTCGAATATATTTCGTTGCTATAAAACAATATAATACATAATACGTATAAGTAGCAAGAATAAAATTTAATTTTAAAAAAATAAAAGTATGTTTGCCAGATCAATTTTCTTAAATGGTCCCGATGAATTGGGGATGCCTACCTTTAGGTGCGGATGTTGATATCATTGGTACATCACAGCTGGAAATGTTTCCAACAATTGTTTAAAATATATAATTATATTTTGCTCGTCATAATGATTGCAAATTATACGTGTTTACTTCTTCTGGAATATAAGTTGTAAATTCTCTAGGTGCCACACTTTTGGATATTTTTGTTATGCATAATTATGTAAGCCCCCAGGCTTGCTGCCTCCAGAAGGCCAGAAGGGAGGGAGCATGCGCGCGCAGCTCCTGCCCAGATGTCGCATTTGGAGAGAGCTCCAGGGCTTCACTCATTGGCCATGGAATAAGTATTACTTAGTAGTAATAATACTTATTCCATGCTCGTTGTCAAGGCGCCCATGGGTGCTGAGGCGCCCAACTTGTCAGAGTCATATATATATATTTTTTTGTAACCTGTCTTGCAAGTGCAACTCACTCAGTCCATCCTGGCTTTGTCCTGTGCTTGCTCTGAAGTGAACTCTGCTACCATGCTGAAGTCGACCGAAGCTGTAATATTGTGTTCCCCATGCCATGAGATGATAAAGGACTCAAGTTAATTAAGCCTCGCTGTGTACCTTTGGGACAGTGTGCCCCCTCCTGTTTTCCCTTCAACATCAATGCCGTTTTTGTCAGCTGGTATCGTTGCGCTTGTTCATTAATTGTATTTCATGTATATCATCATTTCATTTGTATTAATTGTATTTTATGCTCCACATGTTGTCTAATTTACTTTGTTGAACTACTTTGTCTTGTATCAATTCTAGCCCAGGTTGAGGCATATTCTCCTTTGCAACGTGTCCTTGTTTTCTATCGGAATCCGGGCTTTTATGAGTGAAACCAAAAGATCGGATGACACAATATATTTACATACCTTCCAATGAAGTCAGATCTCAAACGAAACAGAATAGCTTTATACCGATTTGCACTGGGCATCTTTCCACAAACGAGCACTACGCGCGAACAACAACAGACGCCATATTTGAACTCGTACTGAAGAGAAACCATGGAATATACTTATTCCATGGAACCGACGAGAAAAGGATCAGGCTGCCAGCGCTTGTCAATGCAGCGGCAGACGTAGGTACTACTGGCAGTGCGAAGCGACCTCAAGATCATTGTGGAAGATTGAAATTCCGACATTTTCAATTATAATTCATTTTGTATCAATGTATTTTATGCTCATCCTTGGTATCCCTAATTGCTCAGTCGTAAGTCTTGGACTTACATTGTGTAACCTCTCGCTAGGTCCATTCAAAACCTCCGAAGAAACCCGAATTAAAATTATGACAGATTTTAATTCGAGAGAGGCTTACAATTATATAAATTGTATATTTACGACGAATCCTTATAAAGACATCAATTAATAACACAATTACAATTAATCGATCGTGTACAATGTCGATTATGAGTCACTAACTAAAATAATCGATTGTTCGAATTATTTCATGATCGATACTCGTCTTCTTATTATAGAGTTGGGCTACTGAAAATAAAAATTGGCCGCCGCTGTAGCGAATTCTGAAATAAATATTTTTAAACAACGGATCTATCTATAAATGTCTTTTCTACTGATTTCCAAAATAAATCATCATGATGTGAACTTAGGTTTTTACAAGAGATGTATGTACATGATAGGCTTGCACCCACGTGCGGGAGGTTATGTTGTGTTTGATGTGGTTTGCTTTCTCCTTTCTTCCCTTATGTCCTGTCTTGAAAACTTTCTTCCGCAAGTTTCTCTTTTAAATTCAATTTTTTGGCCAGCGCAAATTTATCCTTGCTCCTGGCCTTTTCAATTCTCACGGGGCGTGGAATCTGTGCGTAAGAGTGAATGGCGCTGGATTCATATTGAATCGAGATTGTTTTTAGATCAATTCCTTCAGTTGTAGATGTTGATCCACCCTTCGTGCGATCAATTCCGCTTCTTTTGGGGATGGAGGGCATTTCTACCAGTGGAAATGATTCTGACAGTGACAGTGACGAATACTCCAAAGAGGTAGAAGAGGAACTGTACTCGGTATTGCACTACAATGACTTCAGTAAAGGGATTCCTCCAAGTATGTTGAAGAAGTATTCTATTTCTAAAATGAACAATGATTACGTGATATCATTGAATGGCAATCATTCAAAGGCCAGTGACGACATTTCGGTAGTTGAGGATGAACATCCTCGTAAGAAGAAAGTTATTAAGCGACAGGTCACTCCTGAATCCAATGGCAGTTCCAGTGACAGTGACGTGGTTGTTGTGGAGCCCGATTCATCAAAAACAACCTCTCGAGTCAGAGCAAAATCTAAATCTAAATTTGAAACAGTGCACATAGAATGTTCGGGCTCTGACTCTAGCGTTGAAATCGTAAATACGACATCTAACAAGAGGCGACACTCTGACGACTCTGTTATCGATCTGTCCGACGAAGACGACGAGTTTGATTTATCCATCAACACCACGACTGCGTATGATAGTGACGGCAACGTTTCTGACGTTGTGGGAGAGACTAAATTTGACTGGGCCGGCGTTGCGAGCCCGAGCTCTTGGACTCGGGAGATGAGGCGTTATTACAACAAAACCTGTCATCAGCTGCGGCATTTTGACCATAAGAAGATCCGACAAGAGATTCAAAAAGGTGAATTCAGATACTGTTGTGTCAGATTTGTTCTATCAATGTCAATGTGCCGTTAGTTCATCTTCAGTTTAGGTAGATTAACTTGTTATTTTCCTTTTTGTAAATCTTGCTGGCTTAAAGAGTCAATGTTGATTTTATACAAGACTCTCTAGCCACAGCCTTGGGATCGTTTAATCAAAAGGGCCTGTAGCTTGCAACAAAGAAAACAGCAGGATTTTTTTTTTTTTTTTTTTTTTTTTTAAGAAAGAGCTGTGTATTCATCTTACCTACTGAAGGAAAATCTCACATCCAGTCTTTAGGTAAAGGGTATCAATGTGGATGTTTGCCTCTCCTTAGTAGTTTGAGCTTTGTTTTCACCAACTCACTCATTCAAATTTAATGTGTGCTTACAAAAAATGCTGAAAATTCTTCCGCAATGGTCTATTATTCCTTAGGGTGAGAGTAAAGGAAAACAGTGGGTGTCCAGGACTCATTCCAACCTATTCAGCTTCCCTCATTTTGTGGATAATGATACCCCACACACCTAAATCCCAAAAATTGAGTTTTAAAAACACAATTGTCAGGATTGATTCTTGAAAACATGGGTTGATTATTCAAGGAAATTACTGCAAGGAAATTACATGCAGCATCAAAATCAAATTGAAATTGGATATGGCTGATACCTTTCTATTTGCTGATCAGGCTTAGGAATTCAACTTGACAACTCCATTTTCCAGTAACCTCTTGATTTTGGCAGACTTGTGTTGGCTGTGAAAAATTATCCATGATGCAGACTGGGATGTAGTTTACTAGTTACCAATCAGTACCTCTCAAAAAATCAGTAATACTGATTTGCGATACTGTGTTTGCAAGGCAGGCAAAATTGGGGGCAAATCACCGTCTTGCAGTAGTGTAGTGAGAGGAGGTTTGATAAGAGTGTTGATTGTGACTAGATGATTTCAGTATCTACAGTTAGTTAACCAGTGAATAACATCACCAAATATTGTTGGTGAACACAGTGCTATCAAAACCTGTAGGTAACTTCTTTAAAAAACTCTGGAGAAGGATTGATTTGCTATAATTCCCTTAGTACTGAGTAGGGATAAACTAGCATTTTACAGAGATTTGTTAATGATAAACACTCTCAAAATTATTTCTTACTTCCTTCCCTAATTTACAGGTAAGAGCAAATGGTTCTTACTACCTTCAGACCGCCACCCTAACTACCCGAGTCACAGGCCAAGATGCTTCATTTGTCGCCAGGCAGACCACATTGCTTCCAATTGCCCAAAACAAGACCCCACTTGCCACATGTGTGGTACTCAGGGTCACACCAACTATCAGTGCCCCAACAGCATTTGCTTGCAGGTAGTTGACCAGTATTTTTGTTCAAATGACATTCTCAGTTGTTGGTTTCTATAATTGAAAAGTGCATCATTGGTATGAACTAGAAGAATTTCAGTGGTGTGTACATAATATAAATACATTTTGTAAAAAGTAATGAGGTGCTAAATTCGAATTTTTCAGTGTGGGAAAAAGAGCAAGCGCTTTACATCAATGTGCCACAGCTGTTACCACACAGTTGACAGGGAATGCTACATTTGCAGGCAGGCTGGACATGAGCAGAGAGCTTGTCCAGAAAAATGGCGGGAATTCCATTCTACAGTGAGTATCTTACTTAAGCGTCCTCAAGTAAATGGACTTCTCTTTATTGTACTATGGTTGAGTATTTCTGAAGAAGATGGGTCCCTGACTAAAATTTCAGATTTTTAGACATTTTTCTACTACATTTTTTCAATTTAGACACTTTGAAATGCCCAGGAGAAAGTTTCGGGCCAAATTGTAGAGCTTGACTTTCTGCATGAAAATGTAGGTTGATAATTCTAGGAATAACCAAAAGTCAGGATTTGTTGTAGGGTGGAGCATAGAGCATAGCTTCTGGGTTTATTTTACGATTGTGTTGCAAAAAAAAGTTCATGTTTTGGTACAACTGGCTAGGCAATAGACATCATAAACATGATTCAATTGACTCACTTGGACTGGAGGCTATATTTCAAAGGGACTGCTTTTCATTACAAGGTATTCTGAGCCATCCTCGTTGCAACACTCCAAATCTTTGGGTATAAGCTTGTTGTTTTTGGTAATTTGATTAAATTTAGTTAGGATTGTAAATGTAATGGATGATAGGATCTGACTAACAGACTCATAATTTTGCTGGTCTTCTCTTACAAAACTAAATATACTGGACAATGTGTTGAAGTAGACAACATTTGTTTCTACTTTGTGACTGATATATTTTTTGCAGGTAGAAGGAAATGTGAAGAAAACCCCATTGCACACAGGAGGTCACACACAATGTTGTAATTGTGGGGACTCCAGACATATTTATGAACATTGCAACAAACCATATTTGTCTGATACCACCAAATCCCTGCCTGCTTACTCATGGTTGTTTGGGAAAGGTAAAAAACTAAATAACATTTGAAAAAATACAAAAAATTCAATCAATATCACACTTTTTGAAATCATCTGTGTTTTCTCTCATTCTTGCATCTTTTATTTGGCAGGTGGATTTCAAGAGTGGCGTTATAGTGGGAATTGGCCAGTTGACCATGGTTCTCCGCACAAAAAACCTCGTGCCAATAGATTTAATGGCAATTTTTTCGATGACAGACGTTTCCCTCATTCTATGCCTAAGTTTAAGGCAAATTCTCCTTGGAGTCAGCAGAAAGAACATAGAGGGAAGAGAAGATAGAAGTGAATGAATAAAGAAGTGTGGACATTCCAGAACTGATTAGTGATGTTGATTAAAAATCAATACACAAAAGATTTATTAATTTACTGAATATAAAACTTATTACTGTATATTCACTTTTTTTAGCCCTTAGTACACTTTTATCTATACCAAACTGGCAAAAAGGGCACCATAATTATTTCAAATATATAAAATAAATAATATTGTTTGCTGCTGAGGATTGAGTATAGTCAAAAGTTCAATCCATGTGTGTTTAGAAGCAAACCTAGAGTGTAGAACATCTTGGGTACATCATAATTCAAAATGCTGCCAAAATAGCAGGAGTGGTTATTATTAGTAAATGCATCTGATTGTGGAAGAAATTGTGTCTTCAAGGTTCCTTAATGTTGGGTGCAACAATTTGTGCAATTTTAGTTCCCCAACATGCCTCCTATGAAATTGGCTCTTTCTCATTCATATGAATTAAAAATTATTTTAGTAGTTATATTGGGAAAGGTTTGAAGAACATGAGACCTAGATGTATCAACGTAGAAACAGTCTAATGATGAAGTTCTGGTCACACCAGTAACCTCAATTTCACAAAGATGACCAATATGCTCAGAAACCAAAGTTTTATGGAACTTTGCACTGTTGTGCTGGGTTGAGCGTCCTTATTTTAGTGGATGGTGACTTTCCCCAACTATCTCAAAAAGCCACACCCTGCCCGGCATTCGGGTTGAAGCATAATATCTGGTATAATATATATATTATAACAGACAGACTCTTAATAAAAACGCTGCATATTCTTACACACGGGTTGGTTATTCCTCGAACCAGGCGCGTAGAGACCAATTTAAATCTCGGACCAGGCGCATGGAGAATCATTTCTTCAACATAAGGAAATGGGGGAAACAGTGAATGTGGTTGGTCCCGGACCCATTCCAATCGATTCAGGGTACTCAATTTAGTGGAAAATGATACCCCACACGCCTGGGTACCAGAGATCTCGATAACAGACATTCAAAATGGGTAAATAGATACCCATTTTGACCCATTACTCCTTCTGGAGGGTGCCAATCGTTCTGGGACCCGTCTCATTGGATCCTGCGGACGGCGGACGGACATTTGACTTTTTTGATCTAGACACCTTGTAATGTCCAGACAATTTTTTTTAACCGAATCGGAGAGGTTGATCTTTTGCATGAAAACATAGGTTGATTATTCAAGGAACAACCAACCAAAACCGCCGGTGTATGGCAGGCTTTTGTGGAGGCTTTGACAGATAAACAATCACAAAGTTAACCGGGGCCACCACCATTATTTTATACCACGAATTTTGGTTGAGTAATCAACCCATATAATCATGCCCAAGGTCTTGGGAGGCTCGAGTTTTCCGATTTGCCCCTAAATTTGACCGTATAGGTTTCATGATATCTAGGTCAAGAAACGCTGCAAATTCTTCCACAGGGTCCAGAAGCATGAAGACTCCAATCAATTATCCGTCCAAAACTAGGTGGCAAATGATACCTCACACGTTTGGATTGGCGAAAATCCATTTTTCGATAAGCAGATTTTGACTTTACCCCTCCCGCCAGCTTTCCTGTAGGGCTGAAATGTTTCGCGGACCAACTAGAGAATTCCTACACACGGGTTGGTAATTCCTCGGACCAGGCGCATGGAGACACATTTATCAACATGGGGGAAATGGAGGAAACAGTACCTAGTTGTAGCGGGTTCCGGACCCATTCCAATCGATTCAGGATCCAAAATTTAGTGGAAAATGATACCCCACACGCCCTAGGTAGCAGAAATCTTGAAAACACATTCAAAATGGGTAATAGGTACCCATTTTGACCCATAACCTCTTCCAGTGGGTGCCAATCGTTCTGGGACCCTTTTCATTGGATTCATCGTCCAGAATTTAGTGGGAATTGATACCCCACACACATAGATTGCAAGGAATCTAAAAAAATCCATTTTTCATAAAACACATTTGACCCCTACCCCACCCAAATTTGGTCCGATCGGGTTGAAAAGTTTTGAGGACCAACTAGAGCCATGAAAGGACCCCTGACCAAAATGTCAGATTTTTTATATAATTTTCTACTACCGAATTCAGCGTGTACGGCGGACGGCAGAATGACATTAATTGCTAATTTTGATCTAGACACCTTGAAACGTCCCGAAAAAAAAATTAGGTCCGATCCAGAGAGGTTGACATTCTGCATAAAAACACAGGAGGATTATTCAAGGAATAATCCAACAAAATAATAATACCAATCAAAAGAAACAAAATAAGGATGTAAGTAATGTCGGTTAATCTATGAGTCGATCCATCCCGTTATCTCTACCCAATGTGGTCTTTTATCAATAAGCTCACACCCTTATCAAATGGAACTATGAGTTGGCTAGTGGCCTTTTAATTATTTGTTATAGTTTCTGCGCTCTTGCATTATTTTGTAAGTTTTTTATTTTGTCTTGTCGAGTCAAAGTAAGAAACTATCCAGGGAGAAATAAGGACCTTTGCCGTCGTTTATTGGTCGTGACTGATTTACGCGAGTGCGGGTTGGCTCTTTGGTGACAGGTATCCTGCTATAGTGCCGCCTAGGATGTGCCAGTAACGTATGGTTCGCAATGGTCTGTATTTCTAGTGCAATATTTTTCTCTTCTTCATCGACGGGTGAGTGATAAAGAGGACCTAGGGAGTTTTCTTGTCTACAACCCATTGCTTAACCACCTCGTAGTCTTTTTCAAACCGACCAGTGAACGTATAGCTTCCTCTCTATAGGAGCGCACACTGAAGAATTGGCATAGCACAATAATGTTCAACTTCAGATATCATCTGTATTGGATTCTCCCGAAAGTCTGCGATCAGTAGTTAAAATGACATGCTACGCATGTACACTGAACAAGATGATGACGTAATAACGACTTTAATTGTCAATTGTCATATTTCGAGGGAAGAAAACGCTGCAAATTCTTTCCCGCGGGTTAGTTATTCCTCGGACCAGGGCATGTAGACTCATTTCTTCAACATGGGGGAAATGGGGGAAACATTAGGTGTGGTGGGTCTCGGACCCACTCCAATCGATTCAGGTTCCAAAATGTAGTGATAAATGATACCCCACACGCCTACGTACCAGGAATCTCGAAACCACATATTCAAAATGGGCAGATAGATACCCATTTTGACCCGTAGCCTCTTCCGGTGGGCTACAATCGTTCTGGGACCCGTCTCGTCGGATTCAGCGTCCAAAATTTAGTGGAAACTGATACCCAAACGCCTAGATCGCAAAAAATCTCGAATATCCATTTTTCGAAATACTCATTTTGACCCCTACCCCGCCCAAATTTGGCCCTAACCACTATATCAGAACGAGTTTTGGTCACCTTTGTTATTGCTAAATGTTCAAATTCTTACACAGGGGTTGGTTATTCCTCGGATCAGGAGCATGGAGACTCATTCCATCAGGTCTTTTCATTCTTCCCGTTCCTACGCCTTGCGGCATCTCTCTCGGCCTTCTCTCCTGCCGTGCGTTTCGCCACTGCTATTCAGCAGTGCCCTGGATGGACCTCGCGGAGGTAGCACGGTTGGGACCAGGTGGGGCTTCTTGGCGTGATTGACGTGTGGGCCATCCTTTTGCAGTCATTACTTGATGGGCAAACTTTTTTGTGCCCTCTGCATTGCTCCTAGATTGAAACGCAGCCTGCCATGGGCTCTCTTCATCTGCGGCCAGACCCAGGACTGCCAGCCATCGCCTACGCGCAGTTTCGTACTTTGGGCACTGGAGGTAGACATGGTCCGCCGTCTCAGGCTCACCGCACTCACAGAGGGGGGAGGGCTTTAGTCTCATGCCATGGAGCTTGGCGTTGAAGTCGCCGTGGCCGGTGGCAAACTGTGAGACATAGTGGTCAACGTCGACGTAGCGCTGTGACAGGCGCACTCGTACATTTGGCCAGATTTTGTGGGTGTGCCGCCCATTGGGGGATGCATCCCATCGCTCCTGCCACCTGTCTAGGCTCCATTCGGTGATTTCGGCCTCAGTTGTGCATCCGGCTATCATGCTCTCCTGGCCGTGGTTGATGTGCCACTTTGATGCCAGGGCCTGGAGCTTGAGGTCCAATGGCATCTGCCCTGTGAGGACGTGGAGGGCCTCGTGTGACACCGTCCTATATGCCTGACTGACCATGAGGAGGGCGCTTCGCTGGGTCCTGAGCAATTTCTGCAGGTCCCTCGCCTTTGTGCACCTGGCCCAGGCTGGGCATGCATAAAGCGCGACTGTCTCAAATAGGGACTTGTACATGAGTCTCCGGCTCCAAAAACCAGTGCCCCAAGTGACCGATGAGAGAGCCCTTGTTCGGCCGAACTTTGCCAGTGCTTTGGCCGTGGCACACTGGATGTGCTCTGATGGGCCAAACCCCGCGCTAAGGACAACTCCAAGGTACTTTGGTGGAGACTCATTCCAATCGAAAATGATACCCCACACGCCTAGGTACCAGAAATCCCCAAAACTCATCAAAATGGGTAGGTAGCTACCTCTTCTGGTGGCCACCAATCGTCCCGGGACCCGTCGGGGGTCAAAATTTCGGGCCGAATCGGAGAAATTGACGTTTTGCATGAAAAGAGGTTGATTATTCATGGAATAACCAACCAAAAGCAAGAAGTTTTATAATCACTATAAGTATAAGAGGTCGGGAGAATCTGTTACAGATTAATATGAGAACTACAGTTCCGTCACATTTTTTGAACGGTATCTCTTTTCCAGGTTACCCGAACAATGATTCAATGATTCAATGTCACATCTCAGGCGCCGTTTACAATCCGAATCAGAAAATCAACCACTGATTCTCGTCGACTCGGGCTCCAACAGATCCGTCTCCAGGGTGGAGAATGCTCCCGAAAATATCTCGTCGTTCAGCTTGATCGCGCCGGCTCCGACCATGTCTCGCGACAGGACGCAGGAGTTCGCAACCGCGATCCGATCCCTCCAGGGGAAGCAGATCGTGAGGGCTGTTGCAGCCCGGGACCCAAATCGGGCAAAAGACCTTCAATCGTACGGCGAGTTTACGATGTTGGCTCGAAATATCGGAAAGAACATCAGTAGCACTTATTCGAAATTGGAAAAGCTCACATTACGTAAGCAAAATCTATAACATGAATTCTAGAATTTAAAAAGTGAAACTATGAAAATGTTCGTGCATGATTACATTCGATCACCACGCTCTTTCACAGTTGCTAGAAAAAAATCTCTATTCAACGACCAACCGACAGAAATTCAAGAGCTCACTTACATTATCAAGGAGGATTTGAGCAGTTTGAATGGTCAAATCGCTCGTCTGCAGGAAGTGACGAAACACCAAAATGAGGGGCGAAACAAATCTAAAACCCAACATCTTCGGTCGCATTCCTCCAATGTCGTGATTGCTTTGCAGTCAAAACTGGCTTCTATGTCGTCTCAGTTCAAACACGTATTGGAATTACGGACCGAGGTACCATTGATCGTAAAGTATAACCATTGTTCATAGTTTGCGTTGGCAGTTTATTGATGAGAAATAGAAAGTTTGATTTCTAATCGCGTTCAACCGGTAAGGCTGGGTACACACATTGAGGATTCCGGAGAGGATTCCGAAGAGGATTCCTTGTTGATCGATTCCTCTTTGGCCGACGGACCGTGTGGATGGGTCGAGGCCTTCAGTTGAGGCGAACCAAACAGGCTGCCAGGCCTTTCCAATTTTTGGCCTGGCTACCTGCTATCTGAGGCCGGGGTTGCGGTTCCCAGAATTGAACCCCTTCCTTCACGTGTATGAGGTGATCGGTTGTAGGTATCGCTCGAGTATCGTCACAGTGGTCGTAGCTCCTCGTTAATTTTTTCACAGTTTTCCTCGAAAGGCCTCTCACATGTCGAAACCTCTGGCCGAAGCCTCCTGGTTTTCCCATACGTGTGGATGCTCCGTCCGGCTCCGGCCGCCTCACAGGTTTTTCTCAGAGGAATCCCTCTTCGGAATCCTCTCCGGAATCCTCAACGTGTGTACCCGGCCTAACCTACAAGCAGGATGTCACTGGTGGTTGGAGTTTGTAGACAATAATTGTCATGAAAGTGGTCAACATGCGACGAACGCGCTGCCCTCTATGCAGTTTCCTGTCAACAAGATTTCCGCAGGCAGGCAATTATTGGTTCCTGCGGGGCGAACGTTGACCTGTTTTTCCCTAACCGACGTTATGATGTGCCTTAATTTCTCTCATCTTTTCGTTTAGAACATGAAGGAGGCGAAGAAAAGGCGAGAACAGTTTTCGCAAGCACCCGTTTCGACGAATCTGCCGCCTTCCAACATCGGTGGGCCCCGCACTGGGAGTCTCCTCCTCGCGCAGGACGATGCCTGCACGATTGACCTCAGCCAGGCTGGCGGTCCGATGCCGTCCCAGCAGAGGCAACAGCAGCTTCAAATGGTCCCCTACGACGAGACGGTAAGTTTCAACGCCTAACAGTGTTGACTGCAGGATGTTGAAATGCCCCAGCGAGCACGGATGGACGCACTGAGCGCCTGAAATCGATTGTACTTTGATGGACTCGAAGACGCTACTCTCACTGCTCGTGTTCCATATTGGCTAATGTTTGAGAAAACTTCATTGTTATCAGAGCCCTATATTAGATTAATTACACAGGGGTATAGGGGGTGTCCACTGCTGTCTTCACAGCATTGTCCACCCCCCCCCCCCCCCCGCACTTAGGCCTAGTGGCCCATTGTGCTAGCCCCTGGGTGGTCACAAAGCAAGCCAGACTACAAAGGCAAACACGCGTGTTGTGATGTGCCCCCGGACAACCGTTTTGGATACTTACTGCCGGTACTATATTGGCCTCACGACGTCGAGTAGACGCCGGGGGTGCTGGATTCGAACCAGCAGCCTCGAAACTGTGACCACAGGAGTCTCGAGCCCTTAAGCCGAGGCCGCAGTGCAGGAAGGTTGGTAGGATGGTGGATGGTAGATACCTGCCTGGCGACCATCCAGCTATTTATAACGTAAGTAACGATACGATGGTAGCCGCAGTGGCCTCCCACTACCATCTAACCCCTTGAAACTATCCTAGGTACCTGCCTAGCGTCTATCCACCCATATCAGTCGTGTTTGTTATTCCATCCAGGCTGCATAGAAAAAAATGGGTAATATATACCCAATTTGACCCATAACCTCTTCCAGTGGGTGCCAATCGTTCTGGGACCCATTTAATTGGATTCAGCGTCCAAAATTTAGTGGAAAATGATACCCCACACGCCTAGGTAGCAGAACTCCCGAAAACACATATTCAAAATGGGTAATAATTACCCAATTTGACCCATAACTCTTTGCAGTTTGCATTCAGTCAATTCCAGAAGTAAGTCAAACGCCTCAACTGACATCCTTAAATACGAATAGAATTTGTCCGGGTGTTGTCTTAATTTTTTGTACACTCTCACGAATTTCCCGTCCTGTTGCCGCCTCAAATTGTAAGCATGCACCCACGGTTTTTTTTATCACAGTAGTTGCCCCAATATTTCCCAAAGTTGATCTCAGCAAAATTCCCGAAGATGAACTTAGCAACATTTTTTTCGCAACTTTTGAGAGAGACATGACTTCTACACAGCAGTCAGTTGGATACTGGCTTCATTTTACTGCGTCCAAGATGCATCTACCCTCCACCATCCACCTATACCATCCAACCTCCTTGCGACCATCTAGCATCCTGCAGTGCGGCCTCAGCCTTAGAGACCGACGCCTTAACGACCTCGGCCACCTCGGCCCCTTTATCAGAGCCCTACCTAGAAATGTTGCGATATTGGGGCTTTGAAAATTGTTGATCAGAGGCGTCATTGATATTATCATCGAACCTAGGTGAGAATGTTCATTGGTACTAGAAGTTTTCGGGTCCCTAATAATTATGTGTTGTTACGACTCAACAACAAACACTAGTATTGACCTAGATTTTTGTATGGTCTATTGTTTCTCCGTGTGTTCTTTTGATTATAAACCGCCATGGCTCTTAAAAGCAAAATTTGGTTATTTTTATTATTTTTTTTAAACAATTGATGCAATGAATACAAAATGTATTTTTTTGTGTGCTAATTGTTATTTGTAATGTTGATATTTTCTCTTAATAATATCGGATTTGCTTCTAATATTTATATAGAGAGAAATATCGATATCTCTCAATACTGTTTTTTTCCTGTTTTATGCTTGCTCATATTACCTATATCATCCATAGCAAACTCAATTTTTCAACGTCCAGTCAAATTACCTTTTTTCATCTGTAGGATCAGTATGTGACGGCCAGGGCGGACACGATGGCTCATATCGAATCAACCATCGTCGAACTTGGCGGTATATTTCAACAGTTGGCTCACATGGTCAAAGAACAAGAGGAAATGGTCGACAGGTAAGATATCTAAATTACTTTTGTTCGAGATTGTTTACCTTCGATCACCCTACAGTAATCCTAGTTTTCGCATTTCCCGTTTCCTAGAATCGACACCAATATACAAGACACGGAACTGAACGTCGAGGCAGCTCACCGCGAGATACTCAAATATTTCCAATCCGTCACGTCAAATCGTTGGCTCATGATTAAGATTTTCGGCGTCCTAATTTTCTTCTTTATGTTTTTCTTAGTGTTTATGGCATAAAATTATGAGCGTTTGGGCATTCCGACCTATGATGATCATTTTTTATTACTTGGTACTGGCTCCGAGATATGTTGGTCAACGGATGGTCAGCTGATTGGGATAGACGAGTCTACCTACAGTTAATATCGATCCCATGAGAGTTTAACAAAAATATCGATATGTATTTTATTCGTGTTTTTATTTACCCCATCACATGGCGCACCGTGCAAAGAAGCTCATTGACACAATTGGTTGTTACCAGGATGCCGTTGGAAGGTGTCGCAAAAGGCGAGGTGATCTTGTCAAGAACAGAGTAGGATAATTCCCCCCCCCCCCTCTATTGTGAATACCTCTCGCCAACCCGATCTCTTTAGGCTGGCCGTCCACTGGACGCGAATTCGCGCGAAGAGGCGAAGTACGCGATTTCAAACGAAGAGTTCGCCTCTTAACAAACACTATTATTCGTATAGGACCCCGTCCACTGCAAGCGCCATGATCGATTTCCATCGCCAGTTCGCGCGTTTGGAATCAAACATGTTTGATTCTCTTCGCGCGAAGAGGCGAATTCGCGTGAAGAGTTCAAACACTAGCATTTGTATAGGACCCCGTCCACTGGAAGCGCTGTGATCGCGCAAAGTCTGGCGAAGGCGAAGAGAACCAAACCAGTTTGTTTCCGAACGCGCGAACAGGCGAACCCGGTGATGGAAATCTATACCTGCCGCACCCTTTTACCTAGCCCACATGTGTAGTCCCCATACTACTTCACTAAACAATGTACCTCATCTGTCTTTCGACCCAAAACAGCTGATAGGACGGGCGAAACTGACAGGAATTCGCGTGCAGTGGACGGGGTTTCGACGCAAAAACTTGCGAATTCGCCTCTTCGCGCGAATTCGCGTCCAGTGGACGCGAAGAGGCGAAGTACGCGATTTCAAACGAAGAGTTCGCCTCTTAACAAACACTATTATTCGTATAGGACCCCGTCCACTGCAAGCGCCAT
>CM033999.1:23035006-23056352 GCA_019603395.1 Cyrtorhinus lividipennis | reverse complement strand
ATGGCGCTTGCAGTGGACGGGGTCCTATACGAATAATAGTGTTTGTTAAGAGGCGAACTCTTCGTTTGAAATCGCGTACTTCGCCTCTTCGCGAGAATTCGCGTCCAGTGGACGGCCAGCCTTAGGTGGAATTCACATCTCGTTGCCCGGGGCCATCGGTATTCACAAAATGGGGGGGGGGGGTAACGTAAAAGTACTCAGGTTCGGAATTACAGTCAGGTGTGACGTGAAGCGCCGCATTATTCACCTACGAGGAACTGATAATTGTTGAAATGCATCTGCGTGGTTTGTTTTGAAGAATATCATTGTGTTAGTAGACAAGAGACCCTCCGTCAATCTTTGGTCAACCAAATGACGCGCGTTGATCCTCATGAACATACCTGATGGTTGCAAGGGGGGTGAATGTGTTTCATCAAGCTGCCGCTACAAGCGATGGCGCTTTTCACAAATGCTGTCCAATTTATGCAAGTACGTATGAAATTCCTCACAATCACATCACGGCATTAATCACTGATGAAGCGCATGCGCATTGACTTCAAATTGCTCACGTCCTCGGTTCAAAGAATTTACGTTGAGTAAGCCAGACAATGAACACTCCTATCGTGTGTAATCGACGCATTGTGCATTTATTGTTCGGACTGTTTTTGAACATTTCTAACTACCACAATACGATATTGTAAATTGTACTTAAATAATACTTATTAGATTAGCAAAAAATAGTAATACCTTCAAAAGACGAATGAGTATGGAACAATCACTGTTGCAAAAAATGCCAGTAAAAGACTTCCAGTCTGGAGTCTTAAGTTTGGAGCCTCTCGCCAATGTTATATTGCTCCCCATTCTCCCGACAATTTAACGTAGCAACAAACAAGGTTACAATCTAAGTACGCGCTCTCCTTGAGTATTTTGAACAATTTTTTAATCAACTATGTTGTAATACAAACTGTGCAACAGGTAGGCTGACGCTAAGTACCAATTTACTTTTTGACAAAAACCAGTTCAGCCATGTTGTAAACGAAGAGGCCAATTGCCAAAACGCAAGCTCCCATTGTGCTGCGGTACAGAATCTGGTCCATAGGGCCACCTTTGATGTAGATCGGAGTATCATCTTCTTTCTGGAATCGTGAAAAACTAAAGGTGAAGCAATTTATTTTGTATTGGAGTATAACATTTAGCGTATACGTTTTGGTTGGTTATTCCTTGAATAATCAACCTTGTTTTTTCATGCAAATGGTCAACCTCTCCGATTCGGCTCAAAATTTTTTTCTGGACGTTTCATGATGTCCTGATCAAAAAAATCTGCAAATTCTTACACACGGGTTGGTTATTCCTCGTGGGAAACAGTGGGTGTGGCGGGTCTCAGACCCTTCCAATCGATTCAGGGTCCAAATTTAGTGGAATATGATACCCCACACGCCCAGTACCAGAAATCCTGACACATACAAAATGGGTGGATACATACCCATTTTGACCCATAACTCTTCCGGTGGGTGCCAATCGTTTTGGGACACACATCATTGAATTCAGCGTCTAAAATTTAGTGGAAATGATACCCACACGCCTAGGTAGCAGAATCCCGAAAACCACATCAAATTGGGTAATAATACCCAATTTGACCCATTACTTCTTCATGGGTGCCAATTGTTCTGGGACCCATTTTTTTGGATTCAGCGTCCAAATTTAGTGGAAATGACACCCTACTCGCCTAGGTAGCAGAAATCCCGAAAACATACTCAAATGGGTGTATCTATGGGGCACTACGACACTAATTTACTAATATAATATTGAGAAAACGTAGGTAATTTAGAAGGCTATAATAATTGTATTAATTGAATTGAATGGTACGAATAAAAAGCTCGGACAGTAAAAGAATAAATTGTAGGCAACTGCTCAAAATTGGTTGCTAAGTTTAACAGCTGTATAAACAACAGGATATGACGATGTGTTTTGTTTGTCTATTCGCTGAAGTCACCCACATGGGTAATAAATACCCAATTTGACCCCATTACTTCTTCCAGTGGTGCCAATTGTTCTGGGACCCATTTTTTGTTTCAGCGTCCAAAATTTAGTGGAAAATGACACCCCACTCGCCTAAATCACCCAAAATCTCGAAAATCCATTTTTCAAAAAACACATTTTGACCCCTACCCCCTCCAAATTTGGTCCGATCGGGCTGAAAAGTTTCGAGACCCATTGCGGCTGGGAACAGACCCCTGACCCAAATTTCAATTTTTAGAAAATTTCTACTAACCAAAAGGGCGTGGACAATGGACGGCGTACGGACATTGACCTTTTTGATCAGGACATCATGAAACGTCCAGAAAAAAATTTTGACCGAATCGGAAGGTTGACCATTATCATGAAACTAGGTTATTATTCAAGGAATAACCAACCAAAAGGTCATGTCCGTACCCCGTAGCCGTCCGCCGTCCACGCTGTTTTTGGTAGTAGAAAATTTTCTAAAAATCTGAAATTTGGGTCAGGGGTCTGTTCCCGCCTAGGGTCCTCCACTTTTCACCCGATCGGACCAAATTTGGGCGGGTAGGGGTCAGAATGTGTTTTTTGAAAAGAATTTTTCGAGATTTTGGGCGATCTAGGCGAATGGGTATCATTTTCCCTAAATTTTGGACGCTGAATCCAATGAAATGGGTCCCAGAACGATCGGCAGCCACTGGAAGAAGTTATGGGTAAATTGGGTATATATTACCCATTTGAATATGCGTTTTCGAGATTTCCGGTATCTGGCGTGTGGGGTATCATTTTCCACTAAATTTTGGATCCTGATCGATTGGATGGGTCTGGGACCCGCCGCACCCACTGTTTTCCCCATTTTCCCCCATGTTTATGAAATGAGTCTCCATACGCCTGGTCCGAGGAATAACCAACCCCTGTGTAAGAATTTGCAGCGTTTCTTTTGTCGAATCCAAAATATTCAGCAGTTTTGGAAAGTGGCAAATAAAAAATGTTGAAGCTCGCTAAGGTCGGACAGCCTGCCGCCCACCAATCACAACGCCTTGATACGAGCGTGAAAAGCTTGGAATTTGAAAAAAGTGATATTCTGGAAAACAAAAAGGACAGGACATCGTTTTCCACTAAAATGTGGACTCTAAATCCATTGAGATGGGCCTCGGACCAATTGGTGCCCGAGAAGGTGGGTATGGATCAAAATTTACCCATTTCGAAAGGAGGTTTGAGATTTTCGTTACCTATGCGTGTGGGGTATCATTTTGCATTAAATGTTGGACGCTGAATCAATTGGGATGAGTCCGGGACACTCCACTCTCACTTTTTTCCCAAACAAGGAACAGTGTTCTACTACCAATGTTCGAGTGTCTGCCATCACCAATAGGGTAACTACGAGAAGGGAAATCCTGCGTTAATTAATCAACAGATGTTGTACCTACATCTCGACTGTGATTGGATCTATTCGAAAAGGAGCCTTCAAAATACTCACGAGGTAATGTTCTTGTTTGGCTTTTATTTTCGGGTGAACGTCGCTCATACTCCTTGAAGGAACTTGGAAGACCTGCGGAATTAGTATAGTATAGTTCAAAACAATATCCTCGAGAGATCAAACTCTTTACACACCCCTATAGCAGGGGCTTGGCTTTAATATGAAATTTTCTTAAATCGTAAGTGCCTTAAGTGTAAAAGGTCCGAATTCGTACGTCGTTGAGTATTGAAAACTGTCACGGGAGGGTCTGAAATGGACAATGGTTGGATAGTCCCGCTACATAGCACCAAAATAGGCACTTGATCGGATCAAACATCAAAGCACTTAAATCTACATTACCTTTGGTTGGTCGAAGGCATTCCTCGCAGTTTTAACTGCAAATCGACAAATTCGGGAGGCCATGGTTAGCGGACGGTTGCAAAAATGAATTAACTGGCAGAAGGGCCTTTTTTCACTTGTCTGTTACTTATTTATAGATCGCCTACTCTTCTTCACACCAGATGTTCTCGACCATTTATAGCTTTCTCAACTGCAGCCCGCTGGATTTGAATACACTGGGTATTCATCGCTTTCTTCAAATAAAGTAGAAGAGTCAATAAATTCGCCTCATCTAAACTAGGAGATCCTACACACTATGTTGGTCCCCACTCTCATTCAGTACAGTTGCATCTGTTTTCGTTACCATGATGTAAAATCGCCAAATCTCAGTCACAAATTAGCTTTCAGTAACAGTAGAAGTTTATCTTGAATGTAGAAAAATTAACGATTACAAAAGCTCATTCTTCACACTCAAGTCCCCACTGTACTCTCTTCTTTCACAGAAGATTATGCTCTCAAATCGTACGTTTCTGTGTTAACGTCATCTGCGGATTTTTTTGTTCGTGTACACCGATACGATTACCTTGTTTTTTGAAGCTGCAAATTATTTCAAAGGAATTTACTGTTTGACCCACCACCCCATCTCTCTTCCGAAATCTTTCCCTAGAACCCTTTAACAAGAGGGAGAAAGTAGAAATTTATAACTGTATTAATATTTTTGTCTCCCAAAAAAAAAAAAAATCTCTTTAGGCAGACGTACATTCTGACTGGTATGGGACTCCTTTCAATCGATTCAGCGGCCAAAATTACATGGGAAACAACCATACACCCATGCAACACACAACAACATTTTTACACCTATGCAAACCCAGGATGAGGGAGGATCGGTCTGACTAGATTTTAGGACTGTTCATCCGAATGTTCAAAACGCTGCAAATTCATTCACTGGGGTTCGTTATTCCTCGGATCATGCGCATAGCTCTTTTCAATCGATTTAGCGTCCAAAAATTAGTGGAAAACAATACACCACACGCCTAAATCGTCAAAAATATCGAAAATTGAAAAAGTAGGTGTGTCGTGTCCCGGACCCATTTCAATCGATTTCAGCGTCCGAAATTTGGTGGAAAATGATACCCCAAACGCCAAAAATCTCAAAAACACATTCGAAATAGGTAAATAGTAACCTATCTCAGGTGGGCTCCAATCGTTCCGGGACCCGTCTAATTGGATTCAGCGTCCAAAATCTTTAGTCGAAAATAATTCCCCACACCCCTAGATCGCCAAAAATCTCGATAATCCATTTTTCAAAATTGAACATATTTGAAAAAAATCTGTCTTCATTTTGTCCCTCCCCTCATACCTTCAGTGTTATAAAAAAGAACGCTGTAAATTCTTTCACAGGGGTTGGTCAATCCTCGGACCAGGCGCATGGAGACTCACTCAATCGGCTCAGCGGACTGATAGCCCACACGCCTAGGTAGCAGAAATCCCGAAAACACATAATCAAATTGGGTAATAAATACCCAATTTGACCCATAACCTCTTCCAGTGGGTGCCAATTGTTCGGGACCCGTTTTATTGGATTCAGCGTCCAAATTTAGTGGAAAATGACACCCTACTCGCCTAGGTAGCAGAAATCCCGAAAACACATATTCAAAATGGGTAATAAATACCCAATTTGACCCATTACTTCTTCAAGTGGGTGCCATGTTTTGGGACCCATTTTATTGATTCAGCGTCCAAAATTTAGTGGAAAATGACACCCCACTCGCCTAAATCACCCAAAATCCCATTTTTCAAAAAACCCCTACCCCCTCCAAATTTGGTCCAATCGACTGAAAAGTTTCGAGGACCCATCTCGGCTGGGAAAGACCCCTGACCCAAATTTCAGATTTTTAGAAAATTTTCTACTACCAAAAACGGCGTGGACAATGGACGGCGACGCGGACGGACATTGACCTTTTTTGATCAGGACATCATGAAACGTCCAGAAAAAAATTTTGAGCCGAATCGGAGAGGTTGACCATTATCATGAAAACATAGGTTGATTATTCAAGGAATAACCAACCAAAAAAGAACGCTGTAAATTCTTTCACAGGGGTTGGTCAATCCTCGGACCAGGCGCATGGAGACTCATTTCAATCGGCTCAGCGGAATGATAGCCCACGCGCCTAGGTACCAGAAATCTCCAAAACACATTTGAAATAGGTAAACATTACTTAATGTTAATAATTATACTTTTAAAAAAATGGCCAAAAAATTGAAGAGTAAATGTATCGCTAAGGATCAGCGCGCAGGACCAGCTTAGTTTATGTCAACAATAGCGAGTGCAGGGGCGATGCGACTTAGAACAGTCGTGATTGTATTTTTTAATCGATTACCTAACGCCCATCTCTGTGTGGCACAAGGTAGCATTAAAGAGAAATCTAGTCTACAGTGTTCCGCCTGTGACCATGATTACTGTCACAGTTGAGAACAATAATTAATGATAAACTAGGATGATTAAAAGTCAGGGGTAGGCACTGAACAACAATGATCACGTTATTATTAACATCTATAACATGAGGATTTCGTAGAACTATTACTGTACAATCAATATTTACATTTAGAACAATGTCCGCGCAGTTCCCGTTCTCAAGATTTACTAAAAGAAAAGGCTTTTAGCTTTGAAGCTGCGCTGTTGCTTTTCTTCTTAGGCATCGATTGGTCATCATTGCGATCGGCGGGGTTTTTTCGCTTGCGGGGAATTGCGGTGGTATCGTCTTCATTCACAGTGGCTTGAGCTGTAATGTGATTCTCCATTCCAAAAACTTCTTCAGTAGACTTCTTCTTCGCCATCTGGACTTTGTCTTTGTTGGAAGCCTGTTTCAAAACGAGACAATGAACTGAGCAATAGATTCAGATCATCTGATGAGAAGGGACAAGGGCAAGTTGATGGACAACCTAACTAACTTCCTACTGTAGTTATCCTGTATGAGTTAAACATTTCTACAATGCCTCATCGACTTGTGGGCGTCTGAAATACCCTATTGTTGCGAGCTCGCACCTGAGCCAGTCAAATGGGCTGCTGGCGTCGCAAGGTCAACGACCTGTGGAGGGCTAAGGGAGTCATTTCGAGGAATTGTGCGTCGTATCGAATTGGCGGAACCTTCCAGAACCAGGGAAGGTTCCAGAACGTTCTCGGCCAGGCAGCAGGTAAAAAACAGGCCTAGAAACGCCGCGGAGGGCAGTTCAATTCGGAGTCCGGATATATATAGACGCTTCGTGTTATAAATTGTGCCGTGCCGCGTTATAAATAGTGCAACAACTGCTACAACCGTGTATTGTGATTCTGTCATTGTGTAAGTGCGCGAATGTGAACAGTGTATGTACTCAAGTGAACGATTGTTAATAAATTATTTACTAAGAACATAAATCGTTACACTATTTTACTCTACTTTACTTGCTGCAGTACATACCTGAAACAGGTCATCTGACGTATTGCTGCTGGCCTGAACACGCAACCTGTATTGCTTCATAGCAACAACAGCGAGTTCACTGTCCTTCAGCAACGGGTTGTCGAGTTGGAGCCTCGTACGGTTCTCATCAAACCACTCCATGAAATTCATTTTTGAATCTGCAGTGGTCGATTCATTCTGGTCAAGAAGAAATATATATATATATCAGCAGTGGCTAGCGATTGGAATGTCGGAGATGAATACAATAGGAACTGCGAAAGATAAATAATACCAATGGCCGGGTTTTTGAATCATTCTCCTTAGCTTTCTTGAAAGGATTGTCAGTTTTGAGGATCCGCAATGGTTTTGGGCTAACACATTCTTTCTTTCTTTTTTGAAGTTTTTGCATTTTCAGAATGAGATTTTCTCTGTTTTCGTTAGGTGCTAAAACATCGGATTAAGGTAACATTGAATCAAAATTCATGTTTTGTCCTCTCAACATCTCTTTAATCTTCAGCACGCTGATAAACTGTTTACAAACAGGCATATGTCAAAAACTCACCATGTGAATCTTCAAACATATCCTGCGAGTAGGTATCACTCGGTAAAACTTTCTCTGGCGTCTCACTCGACTTGTAGGACAACAGTTCTTCTCTCAGGGCAAAACTTGGGACAAAAGTTTAAGTTCAGGAATCAAGCAACTCAAAATAAAACTGCGTAACTAAGACACTTACCTAGTTTGGCTCATTGTGCTCGCAATATCATTAACTTTATTGGCCAAATGTTGTCGTCCGATCTTTGCCGCGTATTTGCTCGCTAATTTAACCACTTCGACGGATGGCATGCTCTCGCATAAAGTCAAGGCTCTTGACTCCAGACCACTCTTGCAAGCTAACTGGAAAAAAAAATCTGCAAATTCTTACACACGGGTTGGTTATTCCTCGAATGGGGGAAACAGTGGGTGTGGCGGGTCCCAGACACCCATTCCAATCGATCAGTCGCAAAATTTAGTGGAAATGATACCCCCAAGCCCTAGGGGGTTAGCAGAAAGACCCGAAAATAATAAATTGGTTAATAAATACCATTTGACCATCCTTCTTCAGTGGGTGCCAATCGTCCTTAGACCGGGCTCAAGGAGTTTTGCTCAATACGCACGGGTGAAACCCCGAGAGTCGCGTATCCAGCGACCTACATCTTTCTGTTTCATCAGAAATAACCCGCGCGGAGGGCAGTTTTCAAAATTGATGAGTCGAAAAGTAGAACGTACTCGGCGATAGTCTAATTTGTTCTGTAGGTGAAGAATCCGATCTTTACAATCGGTCGGGCTCTCAAGTGACTAATTTAGGTTAATGGCGCTGTCGGAGTAATGGAATCAGATTGCACACCATTTTGAATCACAATATTAGGAGTGGTAGGTTTAATCTGGAAGAATGTTATGGTTCTAGAAGCAAATTCGATTCTGAAATGTTTAATATAATGATTTTAGAAGCCTATTTAAGGAATGTCTGCTGAATAGGTCTCTAATTGCTGTATCATAACTGAACATGGGCTGCAAATTGTATTCATGAACACAATTCAAAGAAACGTCAGCAACACGATTGCAAAACTTGAGTAAAGACAGGTTGTTAGTTTCAACTGCCCCCCCCCCCCAATAAATTCAATTCACCTGAGTATGATATGAGCTGACACATCTGCTGAGTAATTCCACTGGTGTACTGAAAAAAAATCCTCCTAGGGATTAATGTCTTGCAACAATTATTGCCATATACTTATGTGTTTTAATAGCGCAGCGAAAATTTGATTTTGTCTAAATATACATTCATCCATCTTCATAGATGGAGTGCATATGCAATATCACAACGGCTGAATGAATAACTGTTTCAAATCTTAAACTCTGATTTTGTTATGATATAAACTTGAGGTCATATTTTATGACATTCAGTTTTTTTGGTCGGTCGTAATAATCCGCCTCTATTAATTATCGATCTCCTAACGATATTCATTCTAAGATTACTCCATGCATAACAAGGTGATAGATAATCCTATATTAAAAAATTCGTTTTCATCCGTTTTAAAAGCTGTAAACTGCTTAATAGGATTACGACTACTTAAATTATTAGCAGAGCAAAAGTTTAGTTACTCAGCTAAGAAGAGATTTTCCCGGAACGGCTTTCTTTATTCACATTTCGATGACGAATTTCGTTTACTTTTTTGTCGTAATGCCACGAGTTTTCGACTCTCGTTGGGCTGTGGAAAGGGCGAAAAAATAAATATTTACCTACAGAGCTCGATTCATCGACTTTTTTCACGTTTTTCGAGAGAAGACGTGCGTCTAAAAAATAATTTCTCCAAGAAATTGAAAAAACAGAGTTCTCGTTTAGTCACTTTATTGAGACGTTGGCTTCAAAGGAGAAATAATTCAACTGGTTTGAGGACGATACTGGTAATGTTTCAAAAATTCGACTTGAATAGTCGTTGACCGTGAAGAAGAATGTGAAGTCGTAATTCAACCGCACCTCTTACATTTCCGATTTGCTTCCCAGCTGATCCATAGCTTCACTTGGAGCATCGCTATTTGGACGGTTTCGATTTGTTACAGGCGGGTGTGAGTGATAAAGCTATTAGAGCTATTAGAGATTTTTCCTTAGAGATGAGGCCAGCTGTGCTAAGGCCATCGTTTTTGGCCTTATCGGGCCTCATTAGAGCGAGCTAGTGACTAAAAACACAAAATTAACCTATTTCTAGCAGTAATAAATAAACAGTTAATTTGTAGCAGAAAATAACAAAGGTTATTTTGTGTAGCTATTGAAACGTTGCGTTGTGGAGAGAAGTAGCAATGACACACCACTACTAGTCCACAATTATGAATTACTGAGGTATTAGTCGGCAATTAGCCAGCAGATTGAATGAAATGCTATGGGGATCCTGATCTGGCATCTGTCGGTATATGTGGACTCTTCAAAATTACGAGATACTGTTCAGGGATTCGCCTTGTTTGCTCAAGCGAGGGTAGGGAGCATCAAGTGACGCGTGCACAATATACCACCAGCCAAAGGTGGTGAGAAGGAACATTTAATGGAAATTGGTAACTACGTTACCTTTTATTATTGAGGTAGGGATGACTGGATGAGGTCGGAGTTCTACTTTTAACCATGAGATAGCGTACCAGCCCTCCACATGCATCACTACCGCGGTGTACGTGTCATGTACCAATTCAAAGTGGTAAAACTGGAAATCTTGCCTGAAAACCTTTCACAATTCAACTCATAGTAGTTTGTCTCTGTTGCTACAAATCAAATTGTTCACAGGATGATACACGGTTGCTGGAAAGCGGGATGTCATATGTAGTTCCATTTATTGGTGATAATTAAATTACCGATGTCGCATCCGAGAAGGTCACGAATATGTCCAAAACAGTAGTGTCTCTATTCTATCATATTCAATCGATAGGGTACTTTTGCAATGGTCGACGTGACTTTGACCTTCACCTGATCAGGTATACACCTGTCTTTCTTCCGCATTTTGAATGATTAATAACGAATTGAGTGTTTATGTACGCAGGTTTTGAGTGGCCGACAGATATTATGGAGATCAGTTGTCACAAGAAATTTGCAAGCAAGTTTTATCATGGCCTCAGTCGACTTTTGGCCAAAATAGATTTTTGTTTTTCTTAGCTAACCCTAACTAGCCGGATGATGAAATGAATGGAAATAAACTACCTACACGGGTTTTAGCGCTCATACCCAGAAAAACGGATTACTACTCCATGTTTTCCTATTTATTACTTATAATTGTTTTTAACTTAATGTGTTACTAATTTTTATTATTTAAATTAGACGATTGTAACTAGTTGATAACAACTGGAGAGGTACGTCGGTGCCATATAAAACCTTCCACACTATGGCAAATGCAAATGATATATGAATAAAAACTGTTTTATTCTACTGAAATTTGACCAATTTGACTTGGGCCATGTTGAATTACATATATGACGATTAATAGTAGAGATCTACATAATTTTGTTTTGGACCATGAGTTGGACCGATTCGGTAAAATGTATATATCGAGTTTCGTGCGAGCATTTTTCGTTCATTGAGGAAGTGGTCCTAAAACTTTTTCGATATTTATGAATAACGTCGCAGTCCAAATGACCTAGTGAACTACTCCGGTTACTGCCAATCAGCATGAAGTCTTTCGTAGATCGTGTGACCTGGAACCCCGAGGAGGACCCAACTGTGTCAAGGTAGCACCGTACCCCTCCGAATCGCCGTCCTTGATTTGGAGAGCACGGAGCCGGGCGGGGACTCCGGTGAATGCGGGGGCGGGGAACTTCGTTGAAGGGTGGCGATGAGGGGTGGGTGGGGGAAAAAAGCGGAGAGGGGTAACTTCGCACGACGAGAACTCATCCCCCGGGTACGTTGCGCAATACGAGAGACACCGGCGACCCTACGATGGAGGAACTAATTATCCTCTTCATTTGCTAATTAGTTTATCTAGAATCTCAGCAATTAATCTCTCAGTCATATTACAACGGTTTCATTAACATAACTCGAAAATTACCACGTGTGATACATAGGCTTATGCATAATTCATATAAACTTGAATCAAATTTTGTATGTTGAATCAGTTTTGTGCCTTATATATATTTTTTGTGTAAACAATAGGTATATTAACCATAATAAATTAATCAATGGGATGCGTGGCTATCACTCGCGGAGAGTTGTTAATCTTAAAACGCTGCAAATTCTTCCACAAGGGTTGGTTATTCCTCGGACCAGTAGTATGAAGACTACGTTCCAATCGATTTCAATGTCCAAAATTTAGTCGAAAAGTATACCCCACACGCCTAAATCGCCAAAAATCTCGAAAATCCATCTTTCGAAATACACATTTTGACCTCCCCCTCCCCCCACTTTGGTCCGATCGGGCTGAAAAGTTTCGAGGACCAACTAGAGCCAGAAACGGGTCCCCCACCCGAATTTCAGATTTTTTAAAATTGTCTACTACCAATATCAGCGTGGATGGAGGACGGCAGACGGACGGACATTCGCTTATTTTGATCTATACACCTTGAAACGCCAAGAAAAACATTTTGGGCCGAATCGGAGAGATTGACTGTTTGCATGAAAACATAGGTCCTAGGAATAATCAACCAAAATTTGTAAGCCATTCGAGTATTCGTTTTCTCTGGCATGACTGGAACGTTTCATATTTTTAGAAAGGAGGTGTTCGTAGCAGGTTTATGCAAAATGTTTCATTGTCTGGTCTGGGAGCTTTCCATAGATTCCGCAGAATTCCGTATATGGAATCTGCTCTTTTTGATATTTACACGTCTCTGTATTATGTGACGAAGATCAAACGTGAGCGCGTTGTTTCGCTGGTGAACAAAAAATATTAGCTACCCTACTACACGATATTGTGCGTAGGAACGTAACTCCTTTTTTAATGTTATTATATCTCTCTTCTGGTTGTTGAATGTCGCAGTGCCTCAATTTCGAGTCGACGGGTTCTTCGTTGGATACGCTCTGCTCTTACAGGGCCTCACAGTGCGATGATTTTAAAAAAGAAAAAAAAATCGTACTAAATGAGCGGGCTGTGAGCGTGTTGATCGGATAACGGGAGCCGTTACGCCACAGCCGAAAATCCTTTCGCACGGTTCGCAGCTTCACACAGTTTCTATTCTCTACCTGCCACACTTACCCCCACTACTTTGACAGGACCACTTCACGCCAACTTTCACTTTCAACTATCGACTCTTCGAGCATTTAGTTTTCCGTGCAGAAATACGTTTCTTTTACTCGACAGTGCACGTCCTGTCCAACTACTCCAAGTGCCTTTTTATAATTTTTACACAAGTTTTTCTTCTCCGTCAACCGTTATTTCGCCAAGCTTTTTACTGTAGGTTTCTTCGGTAGTTTTCCTTCTTATCAATGGGGTCGACTCAAATATCGAACTGAGCTTTTTATTGCGTTCACTTGCCTGCTATTACCGATTTCCGTCGTTCGGACCGTTGCTGGACCCATAACCTGGATAAATAATGTATTTGTCAATCGATGGTGTTCCTTTTGGATGAACTGTATCTTTGTATTTCCATTGATGAGGTTTTCAACGATCCAAACAACTATCGCGTGTTCTTATTCAATAACGCAATATGAACTATTTCTATAACTATCTTCGTCTCATTAAATCAAGCCGACTCCTCCGACTTTTTTTAAATAGTGTGAATTGTATTCCTTTCAATTCTTTAAACAGCTCAATTATTCCCATAACCGGAAATAAGTTATAATTATGAGTACACGTCCCATTATCTATTAACTGTATAAAACGCTGCAAATGATTCCTCAATGGTTCATTATTCTAGGTAATTCTCGCTCCAGTGGAAAATGGATTAACATTTCGAGGGAGCATAAAAAAAATTGCCCGACCCAACTCGACTGAGTCTGAATTCCGAACGAAACGAGTAAATTCGACACCCCTTTCAATAGTATACCTTATTTTCAAACCATACGATGAAGCAGACTCCAAAAGCTAATCCATGACAAGTCGTACATTTCTGACACCGCGCTAGATTTTCAACGTCAACGTGTCAATTTCAATCCTGATGAAGTTGTCGGGGCCCTCGCGAATTTCCGCCCACGTTCGATACTCTATTACACTCACCTCGTGGGAATCCGTATAAATTTCTATAGTCATCCACGTATCATTTATTATACGAATGGAGGAGTGTATCAGCACACATCATCGCATTGGTTGTTGTTAGCTAACACGTTGATCTTCCTAATTTTACTCGTAATTTAACCTTTCGCCTCGTCATGGAATTCTGTCTGCACACAATCTTGATTCGGTTGTTTAGATAAACTGAGGAGATTGATTGTTATTAAATATTTATAAACTAAACTAAATCGAGGTTCTGCACGCTGGTAATAACCTCTAGTCGATTTTATTATGCGAACCTTTATTTTGGCACTCCTCATTCAGCGTACCTATCGCTCATGGCACAACAACAATCATCTTCATAGCAACAAAGTACTTTGCCTACATCCCAGAGCGAGCAGACTTGGAAGCAATATTATGTAAACGTTTCTCGCAAAATGAACAAGCATCTATTTTGTAAGCTGACGGGAAGTGTACAGTTTGTTTCTTTAGCTTGATAGTTGATCATTATCGAAGGTTTTTATAGACCAAGGAAAAAGGTCTCACGCTAGAACTCGCCGAAGTTTCCTGTTGTTGAGCGATGGTAGAAAATGTCAAGTCATTCGTCACAATGTGCCAAATAACTCTCCTCCTTAGTGAATAATTCCTTTTGAGAATATACTCGAAAGAAAATGATAACTGAAATGAGTGAGAAATGTTTTGAAATATGCACGTTGTGGAATGAGAAGACTTGGCAGAGTCTTATGAAAATTGCCGGCTATAACACAATTACATTGCGGATAGAAATAACCAACTGAGAGACTGCAGGAGGAAAAAACTTCTCGAAATAAAGGTTAAGTCCGTTGTGGAGTCTATTTTTACACTCGACCACATTTTCTCCGCTCGGCGTGGAAACGTCTAACAATTGAAAGTTTCTAAACGCGCTCGACGTGATCGTTATCTTGGCTAAACAGAGGGAAATAATTAACGGACGACGAGTTTCATTAACCTGCGTGTACTGCGAAGTTTGTCTCTAACCGATTTATGTTTTTGCCGTGGGGAAACTCGAAAGCCATCGGAGAGGTGGAAATTAAATTTATTGGGTAGATAGCGCGAAGTTTAAATTCGCTCGACGTAAGCTCAAAGTACCTAAGAGAATTCATGAATAGAAGAGGGAATTTAAGAATTATAATATTTCTCCCGGTAAATTATGCAGCATAATATACGTGGGAAAAAGCAGTCAGCCAAATGCAGAAGACACTAGAGAACACGATAAACTGGACTAAAACTAGACTAAGACGCGTTCAGACTTGGAATTGAAACCTCGTTGCGTTCTCTTGAGGCCTTATCAAGTCGTGGCACTTTTATGTCACACGCTTTTGCCCGGCAATGTTGCCCGTCTGAAGGAAAATTAACGAGGTGTGCTCGCATCCGTATTACCGCTTGACTAATTATCTGCACCGTTTTTCTCATGGTATTTCTTTCGTTCATACTAATTGTTTTCCTCTTTCGCGCCGCGCCATCGAACAAATTCCACGCGCTTTTGATTGACAGGATATGTCATTTGTCGATTCCTCAATTCTTTGGATATCTTTGACATTTTGATGTTCCTCCCTCTCTCATGCGTAAAATCGTATACCCTGTACGAGACTTTTACGTAAAACTCACAAAGTTAATTGAACCAAAAATTTCTTTCGTAAAGTAGGCAACATTTACTTTTTAAAGAATTATATTTGGCAAATTGTCGAGATTTTACAACCTCCCTCATTCATTGAGGATCTCGATTGAAGCAGACTGGTGGTACAAAGCACGTTCATATTAGGAGTATTTCTTTATTCGGGCTCGTCCTTCTCGTATTCAAAAAAAAAAACCCCAATGTTTCAAATTACTTTTTCTCAAATTCTCTCTTCTTCGCCTTTCTTTATATGGTGACTTTATCATCAATACAAAATTTGCCAATTGATGTATTTCGATCTGAAAATAATTCCAAATCTTCTGCAAAAATCCTATCTGGCGCCAGAGTTGAACCGCACTAAGGTTGGAACTATTGAAGTATGTGAATAGCGTGGTCAACAAGGTTAAAACATTCACTGCAAACATTTGAGAATAGTCTTTCTCATAGGCGTAATCTTCCATAACAACGTTCAATACAGAAAATAAATAAATAAAGGAGTACCTTAATCTGCTACACGTTTCTATGCCGTTACTGACGTGTCATTTCTCCTTATATTTCGTTTCAATAGTATGTAAAATCTTTCATTTTCTTTTGATCAGGAATAGGAAGACCTCGATTTGCTTGGTGCTGTGGTATGTGTTTGGTTGGGTTTCATCCACTGTTTTACATAAACAGCTCCTACAGTATGGAATGATTTGTCGTCACGCAGGAGCCGAATTTTGTTATCATCCAGCAGACCATTCTTTATTCTGATGATTTTAATTGATGACAATGTTGTTTTACAGGCTGTTGACTGGTGGAGCGTTGGTGTGCTTACGTACGAACTTTTGACTGGGGCGTCGCCATTCACGGTCGAAGGGGAACGAAACACTCAACAAGAAATCTCGAGGTACGTCGTTTATTTCAACAATCCCCTCCCCCCCTCGTTGGTGGAGTTACCGTAAGCTTTCCGAGGCTGCTGGTTCGTTATAAAGTTGGGGTTTGTTGATGAGTATTGAACACCTTCAAAAGAGGTATGCATCCAGACAGCCACTCGCGGCATACCTGCAACCAGCCAACCAAGCCTTCATCCTCCTACTGACCCAGCAGTGTTGTACATTCACTCAAAGGAACAGCCAATAACAACATCCTGAGGGTATGACTGAAAGAAAGCTCAAAGGCGTATTCTACTGCAATAAGATCATATCGGCAGTACAAGTCAATACGATGTATCATGCTGTAACTCAAGCTGCCATTCGGTGGTGTGCTGCCCCACCATAATAATGAATGGAGAACGAAGAGGAAGGTGGAAGTAATCACGGGATGCCTAGAAACCCAGGAGAGAACTCTGCTCTCTGTGATGACAAGAGTGGGAGGCCAGCCAGGCTAAAACTCTCATCCAAAGCATACAAACCGCCGTCACAAGGCCTGGCTCCTTTTAGCCTACTCATTATACCTGAAATCTCGCCCTTTCCTTCTGAAACAACTAATTGCAGTTGGGTATTGGCGTGCACCTGATTATTGTGGGACTTCATCCCAAAAATAATTCCATTTCCCTCATAACTGCGCCTCACTGTCAATGAGTTAATTCGTTGGTGCTCCTTACGAGTGCTCCCGAGACTGTTCCTCTGTGGTTATCGGTCTAGGGCAAACTTGAAGACAACATTTATCACGATGATGTTTCATTCATAGGTCATCAAATAAATAGCCTCAAGCGACCCCTTGTGTTCTCATCTTAAGCTTGTGACATCTGCCGCGAAGCAAATTATCCGGCAAAAATGAGTACAAAAACTGCAATTAGGTTGTTCCTTACTAAGGGTAAGCAAAGTTCATATTTGATGGTAATCTGACGAATAACTTGAAAAATTGAACACGTGATGTTGTTTACTCTGAACTCGTTGGAGTTTCGTACGTGGAAGCGCTGCGAATAGGACGATTTGAATGCAGAAGAACACCGGGGTAAGAAGGTTGATCAGGATGAACGATAATGCGATGAGGGGTCGAGGGAAAAAGGTAAGAACGTATAACCTTGGTATGGTAGCAGAGCAGAAAGCTGGAATCTCTTCCCCTTTTATATTGTGATCTAAAGCGGCAAAACGCGTGGTCTCTTAGCTTCTCCGTTCTTTTCATAAACTTTTCTCTCACGTCCTCCTGCCGCCTTCCATGGTAATGATGCTTTATAGATCAAGCCTCAGACCCCCTTTTCGCCTGCATTGTCCCTGAGGTGTCGGCCGTGGCTCACAGCCCCTATACCATGTTCCATTGTCACGAGGAAACTGATTCCTCTTTTCACCCTTCACTATCACCATCTTCGAAGTTACGGCCCTTTCCTCCTGTTGTTCACCCATTCGCTCTTTTTATTTATACTTGCTGTTTTGTCGGTCTGCTATCGGTGCTTTTCCTTGACCTAAACTCCTACCCGCATCCGTTTCATCTATCAAACCGTTCGTATTTGTTGATTCTATTGCGATTGAAATGTAATAGGGATTGGTAAATGCTGTGGAATCGTTACACGTATCAAATTCTTCATTTTGATCTACTTGATATTTTTGCGAGCTGGCACCTGCGCCCGTCAAATGGGCTGCCGGCGTCGCAAGATCAACGACCTGTGGAGGGCTAAGGGAGTCATTTCGAGGAATTGTGCGTCGTATAGAATTGGCTGGAACCTTCCAGAACCAGGGAAGGTTCCAGAATGTTCTCGGCCAGGCAGCAGGTATAAAACGGGCCCAGAAACGCCGCGCAGTTCAGTTCAATCGGAGTCCGGATATAGACGCTTTGGGTTATAAATTGTGCCGTGCCGCGTTATAAATAGTGCGACAACTGCGTTACAACCCTGTATTGTGTTTGTCATTGTGTAAGTGCGCGAATGTGAACAGTGTATGTACTCAAGTGAACGATTGTTAATAAATTATTTACTAAGAACATAAATTGTTACAATATAATAGGAGTTTTCCTGTCACCTTATTTGACACTTAACCATACAAACTCTGACAAGGTGGTTTCTAGGTTCTCTATGATGAGTTATCTTAATTTCGATGAGACGGTTCTCAATACATTAATTAGAGCGTTAACTTCTCGTCGGAGAAACGCTCCTCTTGGCGGTATTCTAAGGTGCTGTCTGTCATTGATGTTGAACCGTTCAGATACGTTTCTGACAGATGGGAATGTTAATCCGGAACAAGACTTAACCCCAACAACAATGAGCCTGCTCTTAATTTACATCCTCTGTCAGTATTAGGTTGAAAATGGTTGCCTCCAAAATTAACGTCACAAATTTAATCACAAAAATTAGTTCTGATGTCGTCAGATTCGTAAAAAGTTTATTTTTGGAGGTGTGCCGTCCCGTCCTCATTCAATATCAGTAATTGTCTGACAGAAACGCCATTGTCTAATCAATGATCGTTGATAAATAACTAGACGTAACGAAAGACGGCCAATTCAATGGTACGTAGGAAGTGGACGACATCTAAAGATAGCTCATTTTTGTGGGATTGCTCGCTTAAAGAAAAAAAAAATGATTAGCCGTGTTAGTAAAGATGATAATTTTGTGTTAGTTATTGAAAGAAACAGCTTGCCTTCAAATATTTGTCTCGTAAAATTGAGATCGTGTGAAAGATCCGCGAGAGAGCGGCGGAAAAAACTTTCCTCGTAAATTACCTGTTTTTTTCCTCTCGAGAGAGACTAATAACCACCGGGGAATCCAGAAGATTTAGGTTGAGGACAGAGTTCTACAGCATTCAGGTTAATTGGAAATGAGTTTAGTTGGTTCTCTTGTCTCTTTATGCTGGAAATGAGCTGTGGAAAAGAGAAATCCCTCGGATCCCAACGCTGAAGATAGGAGTAATTACCGCCTCAGTTTGATACCGGTCGGTTTGAAATAGCGAATAAACTCATCTTGTTATTTTTCCCTTTTAGGCGCCACGTTCGAATAGTCTCGGAGTTAGGGCTGGAAAGTTCACGGTGTTTAAGAGTCCTCTCTCCAGGTCTCAAGGGTACCGAACAGAAAGCAGGACGCAAAATAAATGTTGAGTTTATGGGTCACATAGAACGCCGTAAACACTTGGAATTGAGGGAAAGGCCTTTTGTTGGGTTTGGCAATACACACAATTCTTCAAGTGGCTTATGTCACAAATGGTGTCCCTAAAAGTCAGATTCTTCCCCAACACAAGGACGATCCTGTTTGCGCGAAAGCGAACACACGCTACGTAGAAACCTGTTGCGCGAACATCTAATCATTTTCTGGTATTATCCGTATCTAATGTCAACGGTTCTACTTCAGCTAGCATCGTCATAAAACGTAAAAATAAATTAATAAAACGTTAATGTATTACTCTAATTAATAACCCACTTAATAAACCTGATACGGATAATTGATGTGCCGAGATTTCTCTCGTGGGATCTGAGCGCTATTGAAGAACTGGTTCGAAGTAACGCCAAAACTACCGTGAGGGAGCCAAACATTGGTTGTTCATGCAACACATTTTAATACTTTACTATTTTACTTGAACAGTTCGCGCAAGCACTTGAACAGCTCGCACAACAGTTGCTTATACATGCCAACGCCTCTTCAAGGTTTTTGATGATGTTTCGATTCGGTTTCCTTTGTTGGGGTCTTATTAAAAAAATCTGCAAATTCTTACACACGGGTTGGTTATTCCTCGAATGGGGGAAACAGTGGGTGTGGCGGGTCTCAGACCCATTCCAATCGATTCAGGGTCCAAAATTTAGTGGAATATGATACCCCACACGCCTAGGCACCAGAAATCCTGACACATACAAATTGGGTAATAAATACCCAATTTGACCCATAACTTCCTCCAGGAGGTGCCAATTGTTCTGGGACCCATTTTATTGGTTTCAGCGTCCAAAATTAAGTGTGGAAAATGACACCCTACTCGCCTAGGTAGCAGAAATCCCGAAAACACATATTCAAAATGGGTAATAAATACCCAATTTGACCCATTACTTCTTCCAGTGGGTGCCAATTGTTCTGGGACCCATTTTATTGGATTCAGCGTCAAAATTTAGTGGAAAATGACACCCCACTCGCCTAAATCACCCAAAATCTCGAAAATCCATTTTCAAAAAACACATTTTGACCCCTACCCCTCCAAATTTGGTCCGATCGGGCTGAAAAGTTTCGAGGACCCATCTCGGCTGGGAACAGACCCCTGACCCAAATTTCAGATTTTTAGAACATTTTCTACTACCAAAAACGGCGTGGACAATGGACGGCGGACGGCGTACGGCGGACGGACATTGACCTTTTTTGATCAGGACATCATGAAACGTCCAGAAAAAAATTTTGAGCCGAATCGGAGAGGTTGACCATTATCATGGAAACATAGGTTGATTATTCAAGGAATAACCAACCAAAATCAAGTAAACTCTGCAAAGTCAAAGCTGTGGATCCAAAATAAAACTAGTGTACAAAAGAAATCGCGCTTTGGTCAGCTGTCAAGAAATGGCCAGAGGAAGCTTATCTTATGTAAAACATGATAATCCAGCTGAAGTAACGATTTCAAAGTAAGAAAACTTTCAGCAACGCCTAGATTCACCCGTTCGAATGAAATGCGATTCCTAAAATAAACCATTATCCACGTACATTCTCGTTCGTGCCATACAATCTGAATTTCGGTTAATGCAAGCGTTCCGATAATTGTGCAAATTTCTATTCGTGCATTATAGTTGCACCTCTACTAGATGTCTCTTGAACGAGTGTGAATTGCATGCCACTTGTCGCACTTCTAAGATCGAACAATTTCGTTCAACGCCTTGGTGATGTTAAGAGAGCAGTGAAAGGTTCCACTTTCTACTCTCAAGCCGTCAAAAAAGTCAAGTCGTTCGATT
>CM033999.1:22984078-23029398 GCA_019603395.1 Cyrtorhinus lividipennis | reverse complement strand
TATCATTTGTTGAAATTGAAATGAGACAGCATTTATAAATACTTTTATTATCATGATTTAAACTATTAAGTACTAAAGTGGTATTCGATGTTTCCAGTACACGATGCTGAGCGGGCGAGCGCCTTTTCTCGCTCGATCGAGAGATGACAGTTCAGTGGCTATTATGAATAGAATAAAAGAAGGTGATTTCAATTTTGAAGCGGGGCGTGGGATTCCGTTTCAACTGCCGCGAAAGAGTTGACCAAAGGTGAGTGTTAATTGTTTTTATAATGTTATGTACCTACCTAATTCATTATAAATTCAAGCAGCGTTCATCAGTCAAATTGTGCTCAGTGTTGTCACCTTCTATTTCAAACACAAATAAAAGATGTAATATAATGGGAGGCAAATTGCTTCAAAGAGAGTGACTTCTCGCATTGGCATTGCATCCCCCTAAGGAGATTCCTAAAGGTTCACGTCCCCCCTCCCTCGTCACTCAGTGGTATGAATGTATGTCGTCTTGAAGCCCTGGTCAGGCAGTTGAAAAAAAAAGAAATATAAATGAAAACAGCAAAGGTGGATCAGCTAATCAGGAAACAGCTGCATAGCCTATGAGCAGGGGTTCATCTCCACAAAGATTCCTCAGAGGAAATTTTTGGACACGACCGTTGTGCTGCTTTTTGTAGACGTTTGCTTTTGCTCTGATTGGTTGATCTAATTCCATGTTTTTATTAAGGTCTGCTGACGGTAGAACCGCGACAGCGACTGCGCATGTCCGACCTTCTCTCGAATACTTGGCTCAACGGTTCCAACGTCGCCTCGACGCCACTCATGACGCCTGATGTTCTACCAGGATCAACACCTCGTGCTGCAGAACATGCTGTCGCCTCAGCGTGAACGCTTTTCACAAAGCTACGCGCGAAGGGTTCAGCTACAGGTAGGATTCCCTCAATCGCCTATATGTGACTTGATACTTTTTTTGTGCCGTTTTTTGCTTTTCCATAAATAAGATGTACTCGTATGCTGATGAATACATGAAAATAAAATTTACATGAGAAAAAAAGGTCAGGCTTATAAAGGTACAGCTTAACATAACCTCAATTCTCGCTCTTCCAGGATGTGATGAACGCCAAATTGGCACAAAGGAGGCGTATGAAGAAGTCTTCGGCAGATAACCGAAGTTTTTCAACCTCCAGCAGTTTCTCTAGTTCCAGTTCTTCAGGTGAGAGATAATAAATCCTCTGTATGTTATCAACTAATCACTTCCAGACCTGGGAGAGTATTTTTCGTGATATTTAGACGAAAGATGTTTTGGCTCAAAATATTATTATCTAATGCATTAGTGTGTCTCCAAACATTTATCCTAAAATTCCCGCTTCGATCTCAAATCGGTAAACGGCGACGCTACGTTATGTTTCTCTATCGTTACGATAAGCTTCAATTCCATGGGATATGCGGTCCAGTTACAAAATCAAACAACCGTTAGCTCCTGCAAACTCAATCACGTTGATGAAATCCCAATCATCCGAACTATTAGAGTCGTGTTTTGTTCTCCTCCCCTCACTAGTTTCTAGATCGCTTTATTGTTGGCAATCATGAAAATGAAATAGTGACCATTCGGTTGAACCTTTTTCGCAATGTTCAAAGTTAACTTTTTTGAATCCCTTTCATATAACCGTCCGTCTAAAACAATTTTTAATTTAGTCAGGGGCTTTAGTCCCCCGGCTTTAGTTGGTTGTGTGGGTGATATCATTTTCGACTAAATTTTGGACGCTGAATGCAACGGGTCCTGGAACGATTGGTGCCCAATAGAAGAGGCTATGGGTCAAAATGGGTATCTATTCAACTATTTTGAATGTGTGATTTCGAAATGTCTGCTACCTGGGCATGTGGGGTATCATTTCCCACTAAATGTTGGACCCTGAATCGACTGACATAGGTCTAGGACACGCCACACCCACTGTTTTCCCCATTTTCGACGATTTAGGCGTGTGGGGTGTTTTTCACTAATTTTTGGATGTTGAATCGATTGGAATGAGTCTCCATGCTGCTGGTCCGAGGAATAACCAAGCCCTGTGAAAGAATTTGCAGAGTTTTCTTGTATTCTACGTTTGATGTTGTTGTTGTTGTTGTTTTAGGGATGTCTTCCGTGCCGACCCCATTGAGTGGCGGTCGTTCTTCCGGTTCCGGCGTCCAGCTGAAGCCGGCGCTCAGGGGAAAAGCGTGCACCGAAGGCACCGTGTTCAACTTCGGCGAGGCGCGAGTCCGCGAGTATCTGTCCAGCCTGTCGAGCAACTCGTCCGAGTGCGAAGCCAACGCCGCGGTCCCGTCATTCGTCGACCCGCCCACCCTCTCCCCGGCGCCACCACCGCCGCCGTCGTCCGCCCCCGTCCTCTCGCCCCGTCCCCGTTAAAAAACGGAAGACTCCACCCCGAGCGCCGCCGGTGGTGGAGTCACCCGAGTCACCGCCACCCGAGTCCCGCCTGCCAGATCCCCAAGGGGAGGACGCCATCGCCGAGATGGACAACACCTTCGTTGGACCGATGACCCGCGCCAAGCGGAAACTCCTCGAGAGCATCGTCCTCCGTCCGGACGCCCCCGACGCGCTGCCGGAGCCCAAACGGAAACACCAACGCACTCACCACCACCGCACCAAACGGTTAAAACTCGACCCTCGCTAAACTTCCAACTGGTCATCAAATTTTATTACTAAATTCAGACAAAATTAGTATTTAAATTTACCTACCTTTGTTAAATTTTAATAATTATTGTTATCGTCGATCAAGTATTGTTGTTCCCTCAATAGGATGTGCGCATTGTCTTATTCCTGAATAAATCGGAAAATTTCTTCTCCGATTAAACTTGTCACTCAAAGTGAAATAGGAAAACTAGACAGCAATAAAATATAATAAAAAATTTTCAGTTTTATCAATATACTTTCAACCTAAACTAAATTGAACCAAAAAATTATATTTTCCCCTATTTACAATCAATGCTCACACCCTATTGGAAATGAGGTCCTGTTACCCCTCTTCCTTCCCACTAGTTTATTTCGGGTTTGTCTCATACTTTCTGTAGTTAGCGCCCTACAACTTTTATCGTATTTTGTACATACAACTACACTGGTTTATCTTATACCTTTCAAGAACGTCAATATCTCCGAAAACATAAATCCTTCGACACTTTACCATAAGAAATGATGAGGCCTTTGTAGCGTGAATTGCTATACTTTCATTCAAGTGCAATGGTTCGATTTGTAGGTACATTTAAGTAGTAAACGTGGAGGCGTCTCTTATCGAACATCTGGATGAGTTGATTTAGTCACGTTTTTCTTTCCTTTAAAATAGTCTTAATAGTAAGAATATTCAACAAAAGAAAAAGAAAAAAGCGCGATTGTTATGTTAGTCGAAGGTGGTATTATTTAAAGATTTACCATTGTTATTTGATTCAAAGTATTCTATTTGTTCGTTATTTTTTCTTTTTGCTCGATAGTTACGATTTGTTCTTTGACGGTTGACGAGATCAAAATTGACTTTGTAAGTCTACTACGAATTCTTATTAATTGGATCTTGTGAACAAACGAATCCAGTGAATTTGACGTGTAGGCGCCAACAGATGACTGTATTGTTTTGCATGCAGATTGAAAGGTCGCCTTGTACCTATTTGTTAATTAATTTCTGATAGAATGTTGAATCTAACTGTTGAACACCAGAGTATATTACTGGTCAAATGAGTACCCACGTGATGGTGCTGGCACTTCTGCGTTGGTTTATGTTTGTAATGGTTGCCTGCAGGTACAATATTGTGTTAGCCGTCGAGTTATTCACTTGTTGGCAGACGTTTTATTAATTTATTTATTTTTATAGTAGGCAATATCTCGATGTACCATTACTACAACGACTTAGTAATTAATTAACGTTGAACGTTTGGCCTGAGTCTCCTCGCCCCTTGGCATGTTAAACAACTCGAAAATAAGAATAATTTGAACAAGGAGGCTGATGAATCTCAACCACTTTAATCATTTTGTCTATTGGGAGCATTTCCAACCACTTCGAAGTGTAACTTCTGCCAACAGTGAATTAACCTGGTTCTGCATATCGTTGCACGAGAATGGTTCAAGGAGAAAAGCAGCTGATGAACAATAATAACCGAAAAATTGAATTTTCAAATTAAATTGATGTTGGTTTGTTCTAATAATTTATCGTCAACTTCTGACACCACAACGTCTAAGGCTTTCTGCCCACAATAAAATCAATACATGAAAAATATGAAATATTTCGTTTAAAAAAAATTGTTGTTGTCCATTATAGTCTCCTCAAAAATCCTCTATTTAAAAATAAATAAAATGAACAATATAAAATTCTTAAAATTTGCACGTGGATCACCTTTACAGAGCATCAGAAATTGCGAGCAGTATATCTACCGGAATACAATTCTCATTTTATTGAGCTTGGTTTTAAATTGAATCAATTTTTGTCTACTGCTCCATCTTCCATTTGTTGATTTTTTCTTTGAGCGACTGTAAATCCATCAGCGCGACTGAGTAAAACCTCTTATAACCAGTTAACCTTGAGTGTGGCACGAGAAATATCATGTTTTCAAGTTGATTTACGTGTTCCTGTCAATTTTTCAATCAGATGAGAATTCTTTTCGTAGGTGCGTGAATGGTTTATAACTGTAAGATCTCTTATAAACCATTGTTCTAAATAATGCCAATAAATGCCAAACTTGAAAATTAAATGCTTTTAATATGCCGGACATTTCGAGTTAAAAAAAAATAAATAAATAAAATTTTGGAAAAATGCTACACTGTGAGGTTTGCTAGCTTAGATTTCTAGGGGTTGGACAATCGACTGATGAGTTTATAGCACATTTATTTAAATTTTACCGGATTTTGATTCATAATGAACATAAAGCGCTCCGATTCGGAATTACGAAATTGGTGTAAATTGCGCAAAAACTTATCTCCCCTACAATATTTTCTATTTAAAAACCAGGTGCCTCCGACACCCATTCTGTTTCCATTCGAACTCACCAAGTGCCTTTTTCACTGATAACGACGATTGTTTTGTGTCGAGTCGCTAAACGTTGATCATTTTCCCAACGGAGCTTCTCCATTAATTTGTTCGTGTTAAGTACTTACCGTGGAATTACCATCGATCGTTAGTTATTTTATTCTAAATACATAAATTAATAACGAGGAAAATATCGAATTTTTTTAAACTAGAAAAATATGCATATTTTTAATTATTTCGAATTTTCGTTTTGTTTTGTTAACTTATTAAATCTGTTGTTATGTTATTTTCCAAAGAGTGCCTCTAAGTCAAAAATGGATTAAACCCGTTACAACACAAAACTGCCTCTACCCCTGTAATTGTGAGATGTAATTATGGCGAAATGGCCCGTTGTTTAAATTTTATTTTCGTGATCACCGGCGAGATTTGATCAAATGGATTTTTCCCTGGGCGGATGATGAACATTTCGTGCTATCAATGAGGAAGTAAAATTGTATTTAATTGAACGATGCGCAACTACCGTGATCCCACTGCGTGGGAGGCTTTTGACGTGTTACATAGCCCCCCCTTCCCTCAAGCAAATTTTTTTTGTTGATTGTGATCATACAAAACATGTCAAAACGATGTAATTTCGAAAATGGATGATTCTGTGCTGCCTTATATAATATTATGTGATGACGGTTCAGTGGGAAACACAAGCTTTCAACGGATATATTTTTGTACAAGAAGACACATTTTATCGCTTTTCTAATTTGTACAATTTTTTTCCAAAATGGAAAAAATACTTCATGAACGTTCACGAGAGAAGACGGTGAAAGTATATTTGTAATTAGTCCAGAGACTTACGAGGACTTGATAAATGATGAATAAAAGAATTCGATATTGTACTTTTGTGTATAATTCTCCGTTACGTGTAAGTAGAGAAATTTTAATATATAAATGTTGGGTTTGAATTGAATTATATTATTATATGCAATATAAAAACGAAGTATTTCATTTTTGTTTAATCCACCTCGGACAAACCAAAAAGGCTGCTGAACTAAGCTGCTGTAATTTAAAAAACTCCATCTCAACAGGGCAAACTCGTTGGGTCATCTCTTATGACACTTAATTGCATTTGGTTAATGACCTTATGATGACGACTTATGAATCATCTGAATAAGGCATCCCAGAAAGCAAGTGAAAATACAATATGATATGTTTCTTGCAACCATGCTTTACGTCTGCTAGCTCTTGTTAGGTCCGCGAAAATTTTCCTAAAAATCGGAAATTTTGTTCAGGGACCGGTTTCTGGCTTTAGTTGGTCCTCGAAACTTTTCAGCCCAATCGGACCAAATCTGGGGAGGTTAGGGGTCAAAATATATGATCTACCTCAAAAAAAGGATTTTTCAGATTTTCGGCGATCTGGGGGTGTGGGGTATCATTTTTCATTGAATTCTGGACGCTGAATCGATTGGAATGAGTCTCCATGCTGATGGTCCGCGGAAAGAATTTGCAGAGTTTTCCATCGATTTTGAAAAGTGTAGGGCTCTTCATCAGGGCTTTAGGGGGTAAATTCAGTTGATGTGGCTCATCATCCTACTGGTTTTTTTCGCTTGAGTGTTACATTCAAAAAGAACAAATTTCTCGGACCCTTTTTTTAATCCATTCCCTAATCAATAGGTAGTTGAATTTGAATGATCTTGAAACAAACTCTTCATCGTCTGCTGTTTTGTAGACGTTTGTAGAAATATTGACTTCTGCAATTCTTATAGAATTTAAACTAATCAGCGTTGCTTGTCGTCCTCTTCTGCTCGTCGCTCTTTTGGCTGATTCTTTCGTCTCGCTTGCTCTTCACATTTTGAACAGCACTCAGAAGAGCATCCAAATGAACGTTGAGTTGTAATCTACCCTTCCTCTCGTTCAAGGCGACAAAATCGACTTGTTCAATAACCTGGCGCTCACCCAAGTCTGGATTCGCGCTTGTGCTGAACTGCAAACCTAAATTTTTTGTTCAATTGAAAAAAATTGACGAATAAAGCGAGCAAATCAAAGCTACGGTTGGAATAACAGCAGTGGAGCTTACCAAAAACACGTTTAGCGAGAGCGGCAATGCCTAGCCACGTTCTCAAGTCTATCTGGTCATCATCCTTCCAGTCAACGAGGAATCTCAAATCTGCAGCTTCGGTTGGGGAAAACTCCCGCCCCATGACCTGAGCCAAAGCATTGAGGACATCCTGCCAGAAATTTACTATCGCTAATTGCAAAGTTGACAGATAACACATCAAATTTTGTCGATCAAACATTCTCTAACCTTCCCAGGCATGAACCAAGGACGTTCATTGGGTATTTCCCTGTATTGCATGAATACATGATTGTAGAGAAGTCGGTAGTCTTTGGAGACAACCACGTAATTTTTGAGATAATTGAGAGGCGACATCCCTGCAAAAAACAAGCATCGTCTGAAGAAAGATCATCTGCGATATTTGCTCCGAGGTTCCGTGTTTAACTATGATTCATTTAACTTCAAGAGACGGTAAGGTATTATTCAACATCCACAGATTGGTTTCATTCTGAGAGAATTACTGACCGTTCAGTGTGGCCTTGCTGATGGGTATGTCAAATCTGGCCGAGGAGTATTTGAATTCTCGAGGGAACGCTCGCCATTGCTCCGGATCACTCGGTTGGAATAAAAGATCCTCTTTGACGACTGAAGGCGCCACTTCGGGAGGCTTGTCGCTGGCTGCCAGGGCCTCGAGCAGAACGTTTCGCCACTGCAAAAAAGCCAAATTAAGGTGCTTCTCGCTGTAGGGGAAGATATTTGCCACGGTATCTTGTACTCCATGATAAGCTTGACCATTTCAACAGGACATCTCTCAGGGGTCTTACGATTCTTCGAAATTCACCCTCGGCCTGCTGAAGCGTCAGGCTTCTTCTGAGATGGCGAAGAGTCGGGTCGTCAAAAATGTCCGACTTGAGGTACGTGGAGCCCTCGACGTCTGGCGGCTCAAGGGAGGTAGGTTGGGGGGTAGCGCTGGACGAGCCGCGCCAACTCAAATCGTCGCCCTCTTTCCAAGCAGAGACCTAGAATTGTTGCAAAGTCCAACATCGTATAAGCACCAACAAGGGCCTACAGACATAATGAAGCGATGTTTCACAGGAGAATGATTCTAGCTAATATTACGGATTAGCGTCCAGTGGAAAGCAGGCTCAAGATCCCCTCGCGGGCCCCAGGGCTGGACCTAATCCAGGCCCCTAGGCAAGATATGCATGAAGGCGTTTTGTTTGTGTGGGGTACAGGGGGTCTAGGGATACTCCCCAGTCCCTGAGAACAATGTTGAATTACAGATAAAATAACTCATTTTGGTGTAATCTAGACCTGTTTTCACTTATTCATTCATAAATCATCTTTTCAGGCTGTTTCATATTTAAGTAAACCACAAATTTAGGCACTCATTGAAGAAATACAAAATGGTTTTAATTGAAACCTTTTCAAAAAAAAAAAATTATACAATAGAAAATTTAAATTAAAGCATCACAGATATGTAAATGTTGAATTAATTGAATAGACAATGGTATTTTTATATAAGAAGTCTGTTAAAGGAAATATTGCCCGGTTAAAAATACCACTGATTTGTATTTTAAACCAGACCTAGGGCCCCGGGGCTGTAGCCCCCCTAACCCTCCCTGTCGCCGGCCCTGGATCCCCCATGTAAAAACTTGTTAACTTTATGGTTACTCAAACCATTTTCTTCGCCAGCTTATCAGCGAGCTGAATCCATTTTACTTCATTGATACCTGTGTTTCTCCAGGCTCCATCAATCCGATGACTTCTTTGCTGCTTTTCTCATCGAGGATATTCGTCCCTCCGCCTTTCTTTTTCTTTTTCTTCACTTTTCCACGTCTCTTTTGCATTTCACCGTCATCATCAGCCCCACCGTCTGTTGTTGTTTCACCTTCAGTCTAAAAAAAAGGTGTAATGTTGAAAAAAGTAATGTTTCATGCATGTTTCATACAAAAAATTGTTCAGATCGGTTCAATACTCCAAAGGAAAATTTTACTGAGACAACAAAAAAAATCGTCAACAAAAAAAATCGTCAAAATTACACAGAACACGTTCCAATACCTCGAAACGGGGGCACATTTTCTGGAAACCATGTCAAAATTAAGTTAGCATCCAAAAATAGGCTAACAAGAACCAGAAAACCCCACTGAAACTAAATAAATAAGCATTTTTTACTACCACAAAGTCCTTTGGTGTGTCGTCTTTCAGATCGGGCTACATGGTGAATTTAAGATAAACAGCATCCTCGTCCAAAGGCAAAGTTTGAAACAATTTATTTGAAATGGCTCCGAAAAAGGTCAGTATAATATCGTAACTTTTACTTCAAACAGCGTTCCCCGCTCACTAAATCTGAAAATGCTTTTGTATTGGGCTTTCCCCGAAACGTCGATCGATAGCCGATTATTGGAATAACCGAATCGCAGACCAATTTCCTCAATAATTGGCAGTGTTATATCTACTTGATTTATGCATGCGCTTTCTTACGTCTTGCTTGCTGAACAAGATGTCATTATTTGCAGGAGTAAGCGGTAGTTTATTGATGACGGGTTTGCTAGAAAGTGAGATAGGGCTAGCAGCAGGAGACATGTAGGAAGACTGGAGTCCACCTGTGCCTCTTCCACCCTGCAACGACAAAAATGACATTATTTGTCAACAATCGTGAATAGATTATGGAAAGAGATGTATTCAAAGACTACTTACGAAAATACGAAGGAAAGATATTTCAATTTTCTTACAACATTCGTGCTTAACGTCTCCTGAGAGGCTGTTCTCATGAGGTCCAATACCAAAACAGGACGACTGTGAGGCGTCGATACCTCATCAGGGCTCGACGATTCTTCATCGGGAGTTCTTTTGTAGCGGCAGAGCATCATCTCTTCTAAAACTTCTCCCACTCTTTCGGCTAATGCTTTTTTATCAACTCCCAAATCATCACGATCTTCATCCTAAGAGATGTCATTAAATATTAATTTATCGTAGTTACCAAATAATACTATTTAACGTACTGTTCTTCTCACTTTTTTCATTTTGGATTTTTTAATCATATTTTTCAGGTCTGTGTCAGAGGTCGGGTGGTTGCAAAATATGGAGCAGCCTTTTCTGAAAGGGTTGAGAAGAGCAGAGAACGGTTTGATAGCCAGGGGTGCAGGCTGGATGCATTTTTGAAATTCCAGTTTTGGTGACGCTTCCTGAAAGAATTTTTTACATTGGTACTAATTCAGAAGATTAACCGGCAGGTTGCCAACCCAAGGATACAAAATTTCATCATTTCACTAACCTTGTTGGATGATTTCCTACCAACGTCGGCTATGATGGGCATCAAGCCGGTTTTAGAAGTGTCCAACACCATTTTCTTACATTCAGGTCTTTCGTGGCACGCCTAACACACCTGAGGAAACTAAAGCCAGCAAATGAATGCCGGGAGGTAGGGTCTCGATTCCAACCCATAGCAACTCCCGCTTCATGACGAGAAACCAACCGTTGGGATTATTGATCAAACGAACAGTCTTGTATGGTGTTTGCGTCAAGATCTCCTAGCAAACAACAAGAAAATCTTAAAACCCCTTCTGAGGCTCTGGTGATAGGGAGAAGTAAGGGATTAGGGAAACCCCTTGTTATGGCAAAGAAGGTTGTATCAACAATTTTATCACAAGAATCTTTGTACGGGAAAATATCAAGCCTATTTAGAGGCTGGAAGTTTGATGGGGAAATCATATCCTTTTAGCCTGACGCCCCAATAATTTTCTATGCCTAGTCACGTTCAATGCGCAACAGGTTCAATCACGTTTGATACATTTTTAATCGTTTTCCCACCCTCATGAAAGCTAAGGGGAATGAAGAGGGAAAATTCCCTTAGATATTTGAACATGATAGACGTATTTTTTCCGCATTTAAGTATGAAATGATGTCTCTGTGGTAACCCCAGAGGTATAGTAGAAGAATTGTGGCACTTGTTGTAAATGACTGAATCGGTATCATCACGTTGGTTTTTGGTGAGTAAAGTTTTGGAGTTGACTAATGAAGGTCATTACAGTTCTCTTGCGCTAATTTGGTTCGTGATTTGACCTTCAAATCCTCATGGGCATTGGAATGCTGGTTTTGTCATTAGATGGGGAACTCTCTTTATCATCAAGAGTGATAGCAGTTTCATTGCAATACAATGTGACTGCAAGCTGTTCACAATATTTGGCCGGCACATTTTGGTTTTTGACTCAACAATCTTGGTAATTTCAAACGTGAAATTAATGGGGCAAAGAAGAAACAGGAATACAATTATATTGCGAATAATAAACCGAAATCTCCTCCTCCCTCTACCGTTTTCTTTATACATTTCAAAAATGGGGTTCCATATCTGTCATTCCAAAAATGACAGACCAGTTTTGGCGTGATCCGAGAACCCTTCATCTGACATTACCAGTTTTGGGGCCACTACCAGCACCAGTAGTTGTAGTATAGTCTTATTTTCCTTGAAGGTTGAATATCGGCAGTCCCTGATTTCTCCCATTGTGATACTTCAACCGAACATTATCCACTATGCCCCCTACTCAGGTGGTCAAGACATAGATGTGCTCATTGAGCGCCAGGTCCACAAACTGTGATAGAAAATACACTTGCATTGTAATAATCACTCCCTTTTTCATTTTATAGGAATATTTAAAGGATCTCCGTTTGATCCTACGTATTTATATATTTCTTAAATTATGTTAGAAGATCAGGGATGATTACGGTAGGGGAATCAGTCCTTTTTCTTCAGCGAATCAACGAATCAGCTCAACTATTATAATAATATTTCAACAATATATATTAAGCACATATACATTTTTTAACGAGTAAATTTAGTCAAGAACTGATAACAAGAATATAAATTACGATCCTACTGCTAGCGAAGAAGAATTTTAACGTAACCCTCAAACTCAAGGGTCCCCCTTCGCGAATGATTCCGTCTCACTCAAAATCTCTTATCATTCGTCACGTGTTCAGTTGCGAATCGCGCGGAAAAAGATTTTCAAAGAAATATTTACCTTCTAACTGTTAACCGCAGAATACTTGTTTGCTGAGTGGCCAAAACTCTTTGACCAGGTAATTACGCGATGAATTTCAACGTTGATTCGCTTCATTTTGAGTTGTAAATCATTTGAAAACGAGGAACGTGTTTGTACGTGCTGAAATGTTAAATTACACTATTTGGGTGAGAGAAGCCGTTCTCTGACGAGTGTCATCGGCTTCAATTGGTAAGCTATGCGATTTTTCTGCTATTCTTCTTTAATTCGCGAGCAAGCCATACACGGAGAATTATTTAGAATTGGAATTGACAGTAGCTACACGACGTGTATGACCGTTACACCCTCACAAAATGACTAATCTCAACGCACTCTGTACAGGGTATTAACCGATTAGGTTAGCAGCCTTCAAGGGGCCGATTCTATAACTCTTTTGCAACAAAAAATGTCCCCCATGTTTTCGACCTGACGTCACTAAATCAACCAATTTACATGATAATCTCAAATCTGAGTACACCGTTGTAAAGTGCGTCAAATTAACATCCGATGAGCCCCTCAATTTTTCCAATAAATGAGTACTGGTATCCAAAAATGCAGCCCAATATAAGAAAACAAAACCAAAACGCGAAACCATGTCAACATTCAGCCGGGTAAAAGAAACAGTTTCCCCTGAAAATTTTCCACGTGCTCTCGTGGAAAAACATTTCCAGAATACCAGCTTTTCTACGGTATTTCAACTTTATTTTTGTGACATCATTTAAGGGTAAAAATGACGTTTTAAGTGGGACAAATGAGACATTTTTACGTCGTTTTTAAATCGTGGATTTTCAATGAAGTACTGAATTCCACAAACTTTTTTTCAAGCTGAATTGAATTGTGATACTTTCATTCTCTCGAAAATGAATAGGTCAGGTGCTAATGTGTTTAGATAAGTTCTAAGAATTTCAAAATGAAAAAAGAATAATCAACAATCATATATTATATTTAAATTGCGCCGGGTGCTGGTTGTCGGGTCCTATTTTTAAAAATTATTATCAGTAGGTACTATAAATGATCTCTTTTTACTGGGAACTTCGTTTTATACTCCACTGATTTCCTATGAATTTCTTAATAATGGATCATTTATGTAATACCTACCTCTTGAATAATATCCGTAATTCGATCCAATATTGGATTTTCAATCTTCTCACCAACTCAGTTTCACACGAACGGGCAACCAAAATCGTACTATAATTTCGTAGAATTCGGTAGGTTCTTCCAAGAAAACCACGATTTTTGCAAAAATGTCCCATTTTTCCACTTGAAACGTCATTTTTCACCGTGAATGATGTCTCAAAAACAAAGTTGAATACACCGTTGAAAAGCTTGAGAACCTGGAAAATTTTCAGGGGAAACTGTTTCTTTTACCCGGCTGAATGTTGACATGGTTTCGCGTTTTGGTTTTGTTTTCTTATATTGGGCTGAATTTTTGGATACCAGTACTCATTTATTGGAGAAATTGAGGGGCTCATCGAAGTTAATTTGACGCTCTTTTCAACGGTGTACTCAGATTTGAGATTATTTTGTAAATTAAGGTAGTTATGGCCGTTTTAGTGACGTCAGGTCGAAAACACGAAAAAGATCTTATATCGTGAATAACTCTGAAACGACGCCTCTAAAAAAAGACCTAGGGGACATTTCTTGTTGCAAATGAGTTATAGAATTGGCCACTTGAAGTCTACTAACCTTATCGGTTAACATCCCGTAGACATGATGCACAACAACCATGACGTTACAAGAGAGGCTCATATTCCCACGCTGTAATCCTAATATTCATAGCACTCCTATCTTTAATGATTCTTTATGAAATAGATGAAGTAAATAATCCAATTTTAACACACAGAGCATTCGGTCAGCAATAATATTGAACATGTGAATATTTAGATACACAGAATATTGAACTAGAATTATAAATAAAATTAAACAAATTAAAAAAAAAGACTGAAGAATCAATATGTATGGGCAGATTCTGTGAAATATGCGAGGCAAATCACAGATTCATACTATTCGCCATTGAAAGCGTATCAGTAAATTAATTTCATATATGACTGCAAATTGTGAATGCTTGAGAGTATTTTTTTTCAAAAATATGTGTCCTATATATGCTTACAGCATCACTACAGGAAAGATTTTTTGGCCCACCAAACCGCTAGGAGAATGGGCATTTGCCCACCATTTAGGACTGAATAAAAACGCTGCAAATTCTTTCACAGGGGTTGGTTATTCCTCGGACCAGGAGCACGAGGACTGATTCCAATCAATTCAGCGTCCAAAATTTAGAGGAAAATGATACCACACACGCCTAGGTACCACTCGGAGAGACTGATTTTTTTTTCATGAAAACATAGGTTGATTGATAAAAAATAACCAACCAAAATGCCTGTGCTGAGTAAGATACCTATGCTGTTGTCAACTTGTCTGTAATAATGATAATTTTTGTTAATGATTGAGCCTGCTTTTATGAATATTTTTCAGATATACACGAACGTTGGAATGGAAATTAATCGCAAGATATTTAATATAGTTCAGAATGAAATCGACAATACGAACGTTGAAATCCGATTTCTCAAAGCGTTTGGTGAAGGCACGCGCTACGGAATAATGTACATCACGCGAGAGGACGAAGTGTATGGCGTTGGCTACAACGGGGACTTCAATTTGCTGGGAATTTCCGGTGAGCATTTTCTGAAGAAGCGCGTCGAGGAGCCGGTCAAAGTGGTGAAATTGTGCGGGAAAAATATCAAACACGTGTCGTTCGGAGATCACTTGGCCGTGGGCTTGGGGGCCCTGGGTGAGCTGTACGAATGGGGTTTGCCATACAGCGGGATGCGGTCGTCGTACGACCGATCGACCATCCAGCTACCGCATCTGAAGACGTCTTGCACACACTTTGTGACGACGCTGGACTGCGGAGGCGGCTTTTTCGCTACCATCACAAACCGGCAAAAAGTCTTCGTGTGGGGATACATAGATTGGAGCGCTCCATTTTCTGACGGCCGCCTCTTTTCACCGATGCACAAAGAAGTCGATTCCATAGCGTGCGGGACGTGGCACATGATCATGTTGACGACTGACGGTAAAGTGTACAGTTGCGGCCACGGAGGCTACGGCCAGCTCGGTTACGACTGGAACGTGGAGAACGGATATTGGAAAATAGGAAAAATACCATTAACAGCACGCGTGGTGAAAATCGTCGCAGGCAGCGTCAGCACAATATGCGTAACCGAGTCTGGCGAACTATGGGCATTTGGTTTGAACCATCCTCAATTCGGATACCTCGGAGTGGAAAGCGAAGAACCCAACATCACAACTCCGTCAAAAATCAAAATAGACGAGCCCGTCAGATCAGTCGCCGTGTCATACTCGTTAGGAACACTCAAAAATGCTTACGCTGCAAGCACACCAGGAGGTGGAAAATTCTATGTTTGGGGATGGGGTTCTTCCTGCAAATTTCCAATCAAAGTTGAAACGCCTACAAGTTTTGTTAAATTTTTCGACGCGCTACCCACACCACCGCAGTTATGTTTACCAGATGGGGAGGAGAAGTCACCTACAAAGCAAACTACGTCACTAGAAACAACCGGCGACTCGCTCGTACGACCAAACTCACCTACGCCATCCAGCCTCCCAAAACTCATAGTTGATCGCCAATTCCCAACAAATAAATTACCTTTCTGTTGGAATAACTTAAAATCCAAATCCAACGGCAATTTGAAAAGCGTACTCGGTAGTCCCAACGAATTCCCAAAAGGCCACAACGAAACGCAATCCACTCCCGAACCAGGATGCCACCATTCGGCATACAAATCTTATCTCGATTACGTTTACAGCGGTGGTTCCAAACAACTCCAATTCACCGAACTTTTGGACGTTCACGTTTTGGCGATCTATTACAAAGAGAGACAGTTGATCGAGCACACAACGGAACAAATTCGAAGTCGAATCAACGTGTCTAATTTTGCCGAGATCCTCGAGAGGGCGCAAACCCTCAAATCGGATCATTTGATGAGCATGTGTCGGCATTTTATTACGAACCTCTGCGAGGAGCCGCATATCGTAGTAGACTTGGTCACCTCTTTGAGGTTTCGTCAATCTTTTTCTTAATACATATTCGGAAAGTGCAGATGAGTTTCAGGGGCTTAGGCATGCAGGGAATGCGTCTCCGTCAAGTTTAGACGATAAAAATGGATTGAGATGGTTTCAGGATCAATTCTTCACACCTGAATACTTTTCTTATTGGCGAAAAAAGGTATTTATAAAATGAGTAGGTACTTTGAAAAAAGTCGTGGTCCACTTTAAAAAAAAATTACTTACTGTAAAGACCTGAAGAATGATGCACTTTCCAACTCGAGCAGGTACATCTGTAAATTGTAAACCATCGTAAAATTATTCGCTTTCAATTATAATTTTTCTTTTCTTATGGGAATTTTTGTTTTAGTTTACTCGGTATTCGAATCAAGGTACTCTTCAAACATGCGGCTGTTATTTATTGTCATGTTGGAAAAAAGAGGTCATCTAGGTAATAAAGAATCGGCACTGCCAGCCGACCTGAGAAGGGGTCAGGCCTTCGATGCGATTCATGACATTTTTATCGAAGAAAGGGAATAAAAAGAGATTCGCCCTATAGGTAAAATCTTACGAACACGCGAGCGAAGAGCGTGGATAAACGGTGTCAGCTAACAGCGCTTCTTCACGAATAGGAACAAAAGATTGATGACGTTGGGGTGCCAACTGCGTAGATGAATAACGAGAAGGCACATTTACATTCGACAATATCTGACGTTGAGTCGGTTCTGAGAACTTCCCAATAAAACCCATAGTCATATTGAAGCAATTTAAAAAAATAAATAATGGCATCACTAAAACGTGAAAAATCTGTTTTCCGATCTTTTTAGTAAATTATTAAAAGGACGAAAACTGCGGAACAATTTAAGCTGCTCAAAGTTGGAATTTCTAACACAAACAAGTTATCAACTTACCGGGATTGATGGACAAGAAATGCCTCTTACGGAACTCGAGCCTCTACGTTTCACTGGAACACAAAAATTGGCACAGGACTTCAAAAAAACATTCACTACACGACCCGTCACTTAACTCAAAGGACATCAGAGCGCACTCTGATTCGCAACTCGTGAGTAGCACATTTTAGCAATAATGAGTTCCATGTCAATTATTTCGAGGGTTGTACGGTCAAGTTGAGTAATAAGTAAAAACGCTGGAAAAATGAGAACAAAGACCGTGTACTTTATAAAAAAATTTATTTTTTGTTTAACAAAAATGTACTTTTTTGGGAAGGCACGTAAATATGATGATGAAATATATATCAATATCAATCATACATTAAACATCTTGGAAAATGTTCGGGGATTAATTCGTGTAAGGAATTAAATTTTTTTTACTGCAAGTGGTATAACACTAAAATATTTTAGGAAGCAGTTCTGTTTCAGACTTACACCCAAGCGTTTGGGTGAACAAGAAGATTTAGAAAAATCGAATACACCGGAGATTCCCACCTACAAAATGGCTGCAATCCCCGTTTAATCATCAATTTGTTTTACAAAAGTTCTTATTTTTATAGTAATTAAATAGGCAGAATTGCCATAAATGAAAATACATTTATTTTAGTTCTATTCTGCCTCATCAAAGGTAGAATTAAGAACGAAGGGCCCTTATAAAATAAAATCTTCGTCACTTATCAATTTGGCACAAAAAATTATGGGTCACACCGGTTCGGTTAGGCCAAAGATAGAACCTGCCCTGTAACAGACTTGAAAATCTACGAACGCTAATGTTTTCTATTCACTCCAACCAAAAAACATCTTCATCAATGTAAAAAAAATATTGTTTAACACCGATATTGCGGACAAATTTCTTTGAAATAGTAATCACATTGAAGTAGCACCACCTATAGTCCGACATATTTTTGTCAAAGGTTGTATTGCATTATGCGATCGCATTAAGCCTAACAGCCGTCCACAGTACTTATCAGAATAAGTACAAACTCGAGTTAAAGTACACGCGTTGCTTGTAAGTACGTAGTTACAAGGAATTACCACAGGATTAGTAGATTGGGGAACTCAATAAGTAGCTTTAGAAAATATGATCGCTCTCATCAATGATATCTTACATTCAACAGCCATAAGATCACTTTCAATGAAGACATTATGGAAATGAGCATCTGCTCGTTTGTATAAGTATACGTAAGCTTGTACTAAAAGAGTACGAGTACGTTATCATCGCTCGCACAGGCAACACTCCCCAATTCCTAAGGCAGAAATGAAAATGAGAGCTAATTCTTTTCTAGGAACATAGAAACGTGAAAGAATTTGGTGGCAAACTACATTGGACGCTACACACCACAGTTAATACATGAAGGTACAGATGAGAAGTTCTTCTAAATAGTCGTATAAGACTACAAGAAAAATCTTCGACTAACTGTCGGACGTTCGCTGCTCGTTTTGAAGATGGTTCTGAAATAAAACAACATAAACATTACCTACTATGACGGTTGATGATGATCACACATATGAATAAGAACAAATATCGTAAAGTCGAAAATATCTATAAGGATACGAATACAGCTTCCCCGATTTCTGAAGAGATAGTTACTTATTTTAAAATGTTGAAGAAATCTACATAACGTTTGGGGATTTTTTTCAAAATTACCATTTTCAAAGTCGGTAATATTACGGCAATCGATTCAGCGCCTCATTCTGAGTTAAGAATTTTTCTAGTTTCATGTTATGGTATTAATCTCATCGTGTTTCATTATTAATAACTAAATAATACTATTTATTCTTGGTAATGTTGCATTTTCAATTTGTCTATCGATCCACCACGTCTCTCCTTCAATTGTTTTCTTGGAGGAAATATTTTTATGGACGGATTTCACTAGCGATTCTCCTTTTCAGATTAATGGAAGAATGAATTTTAGAACAATGCACACGAAGGAATGCGATTTAAGTGAATTGCAGTGAGTTGAATTTTAGGAAAATCTACCTACTGACGTTATTTTATGTAGGTAAAACTATATATCTCAGAAAGACTTTTCGGTTAGTTAAGATTTTTTAGCTATACACGTTATCATTGATTCATTGGTCTATGAGATAAATAAGACAGGACGGAACATAATAGTGTCATGGATTACTTCTAGAGCCTGATGAGTCAGTCGAGTCGCCATCTGTGATCCTGTCTCCTGGACGAGGCTGTAGAAATACCCTTTTTCATTTTGGAGCAAATTATGGGGCGTGTCCAACTCCTGAAAAAGCGGAACAAAATGAAATCCAGAACTCATTAGGGTTACAAGAATAATATAGAAAGTAAAGTACGAGTTATGAGGAGGCACTAACCACAGCTTGACCGGCGTCCATTACCAAAATCCTGTCACTGTCCATGATTGTGTTAAGACGATGGGCAATGGTGAGGACGGTGCAATTTGCGAATTTCTTACGTATGGTTCTTTGTATCTGAGCATCAGTCCTGTAACAGGCGAAGTAAGTGTAAGTGCTGCACACAAACATGTTCCAGAGGAGAACTTGAATAAAGATAGTAAGAAGAACGGGATGACTCACTCAGGATCGACAGACGCGGTGGCTTCATCTAACACTATTATATTCCTTTTTTTGAGCACAGCTCGCGCTAGACAGACCAGTTGTCTTTGACCAACGCTCAAGTTGTTACCACAATCGCTGATCCTTGCGTCCAACCCTTGACCGTCTTTCGCAATTTCAGTTAAATCAATCTGTGAGAGAGAGTGTTCAAATGGTTGTCATATTTATTGGTGTAATTCTGAAAAAGGAATGCAAGAAAAATACCCACGTCTTCGAGGGCGCTCCACAGTTCGTGGTCCTGTTGCAGTTCAAATGGATCTAAATTTCTCCGCAAGTTTCCAGAGAACAAGACGGGATTTTGAGGGATAATTGCGAGTGAGGATCGAAGAGACTGCAGAATAAGGGTCGACGTGTCGATACCATCAATAATGCATTTCCCTTCAACTGAAGCCAGCCTGAATAGGACGGAGGTCAAAGTGGATTTGCCGGCTCCTGTCCGCCCAACAATTCCCAACTGAAATAAAAAAAATTATTTTTGAAAAAAAAAAAAAAAAAAAAAAATCTTTTAGTGGTGTAGCACAAATGCGAGTGAATTTTTGGGAATAACACGCTTGTACCTACTAGGTAAGATTGAAATAAAAACCGCCTGAACCTTTTAGTTTTTATTTTGCAAAGTGTGCGAAATGTAAATCCAAAATATTCGTCTTTCAACCGAGCCTAAAAGATACTCAAAATCAATCATTTTGCACAGGCTCAATTCTTAGCCGTATTGAAAACTTATCAAAGTATGAAAATTTAGGAGATCGGTTTTAAACTAATCGCTGCAATTTGAGGATAAGTATGGGTGAAAATGGGTTTTCGAGTTTTTGAGGGTGTAATTTTCAACTAATTTTTGGAAGCAGAAACCAACTCCGCCTCCGCACCACCGCTGAATGAATGATTAGTTTTCAAAGAAACGTTCAAACTCCCATGTCTTTGCCTGCGGGAGGGGCGGCTGGGTCGACCTGTGGGAAATTGGGTAAAGAAGCGCATCCGTAGCCTTACGGGCATCAACTTTTTCTTTCGCTCATTCATTTTCAGATGTATTTTCTTCTTAACCCAATAAGCATGATCAGTGGAGTCTTCAGCGCGCCTAGGAATGTTCAATAATATCTGTCAGTCAGCCAGTGGCCTCCCAAAATACAACTACATCGATAAAACATACCTTTTCACCCGGCCTGATGACAAGACTGACGTTCTTGAGGGCTAGAGGAGCGTCTTTCTTATATCTGAGAGACACAGTTGTCCAATTCAATAGCCCCCTTTGGGGGCCAATCGTTGGGAGCGGGTTTCTTTTCGGCTATAGAAGAACAGAGTAAGTGAGAGGTATACGACTATAGCTGACGTGGAAAATGTTACTTGTAGAGTCCCAGTTATAAGCGAACCTTCGTTGGGGTCTTCTGGAGGAAGTTTGGTAAACGTGGCGAGTCTCTCAACCGACGTCATCATATTGACTACTTCCGACGACTGTCGCGTTCCCCACTGCAACATGCCCGTCATCATCATGGACTGAGTAGTTGCCAAGCCTAAATCTGCTCCGCTGATTCCTGAAACACGATGGTCAGACTGTAGAACGGCCGCAATGAGCCAAAATCTACACAGTCACAGGAAGTTGGATGGGTCACTTATTGGCTCGTTTAAAACCTTCAGATTAAAAAGCAACGGTCCTAGCATGACCAGGACTTACCTCCTTTCGCTAGTATGCATGAAAACACAACCACAGTAACGTAACTGACACTCGCAAGGTCCAACGCGTAGGTATATCCAGACTGAGCAGAAACGTAAGAAAACAAGCAAGCTGTGTTTAGATCCTGTAACAATTTCAAAACCATACGAAATTATGAGTTATCAAGTGCACTCACGATGGAATGATGTTGAGGAATGAGGAACAGATTGACCCACTGGTCCAACGATAATTTAATTCTTTTTCAACAAGCTTTATCAGGGCAACGATAGTTGAGCTCAGACAGACCAACATCCGAATTCGGATGTATACCAACCGTCACAAAATTAGATCTAACTACTATAGTTTAGACTATTCTACTATAGTTTTTCAAACATTAAGTTCAACAATGTCCAAAAATAATGGGGAATAGGCGCTTACCTGGTGAAAGTCGAAGGCTGCCTTCAGATATTGTTGAGCGTTTTGGGCCCTGATCGTAGTTAACCCTTGGAGGCACGTGTTTAAATGAGTGTAGACCGGTCCCCTGCCTATGAAAAATAGAATAAATGGGTTTCAGAGTAATAAAATAAGACTCAGTACTATCGGTCGGTAGGCGGCGCTACTCATTACCATTCCACTTGTAGCGCTATCAGCGTTTTTCTTTACCATCTGCAATCACCCTGTAGCTCTTATAAATAACATTCGTGGTTTGCTGTGTTATGGCAAGTAACTTTCGCGGCCGCTTTTTAGGTATAATGGTGAACCTAATATAAAATATATTAGCAAGAGCATTTTGGCCATCGGTCAAGGCGAAATAGTAACTAGTAACGCTGCCGACTAGCAGGTAGCATCAAGGAACGACGTGATGGCGTAAATAAGGTTCCGAAGGTACTGCGAGGTTCAATGAGAGACTGGCTGGGATGTTACGGTGATGGATTCGGGCACTAAGAGCTATGCAAGAAAACTGGAAGACTCTGAGGACGGATTCGGTCATTATTACCACCCGTTTACTACATCTACTCTATTTGATCATCCACACTACAGCCCTAATCCTCAGCTCTTTTGCCTTCGGATTTAAATTAAAACGAAAAGTCCCATTCAACTATCTATGAATACAAAAATGATCGTTCTTACTGATGTTTTCAATCCTTTTGAGATTCGTAGAAGTTCTCATGTAGTATTTTCTAATCATGAGGGAGGCGACTACGAAGACACCAAGCGGCACAAGAAGATATGGGTTGACAATCAGCGTGTTGATGATTCCACCCGCTGCTAATGCCAGGGTCTAAAAAAAGGCAAACGTTGCGAAATTTAGTCACTACAGTACGGGTAAATATTATGAGAGTAAAAGTAAAAAAATAAAATAATAAATAACTGCTGATTCATCACACACTTTATCTGGGGTTTTTTTTTTTTTTTTTTTTTTTTTAGCCTTAGAAGCAAAAATCTGAATTTTCTAAACTTTCAGAAAGACCGCTAATTTAAAACTGTATCATTTATGTACAATGCAAATACTAATCACCTGACTGGAATCGAGAATGGCTTTCGGAAGCATTTCGTCTGTCGTCCCTAGATCTTTGGAGAACTTATTCAGAATCGATCCTAGAATACAAAAAATTAGTGAATACTTGAGTCCAGTTCCAATATTATCATGTTAACACCATAAGTAGCTACTCACCCGAAGGATTGTCATTGAAATAAGAGAGGTCCGTATGGAGAGCGCTCTTCACCATCAAGGAATGAAGGCCTCTGGAGCACTTGAAGGAGTACCAGACGTAAATCAATCCACGAATGAGACAGGAAGAGAACAACAAAAACACAGCTGCGCCATACACCGTCACGAAAAAATTGTCCGTCCATTCCTGATTGGACCACGCATCAGATAGAAATGAGGCAGTGCCGTTGGAAGATGACGTAATGTTGGACACTACGTCCTCTAGTGTAGTAGTCAAGTTAGACAGGGTCTCTTCTGGGATGAGGCTGCTGTCGTTATTTGTGGATGAGAGTATGTTCGTCGAATTTTGGGTGGAGGAAACTTGACTTTTGAGATCAAATGTTTTGGCCCTGGAAAAGAGGGATTTGCCTCATATTAGGTATTCCGGTGGAACAAGGCGTTGTACTCGACGATCAGCCACTTGGAAATTATCTCAACTGAAATACTCACCAAACGGACACCCAGTAGTCACAAAAACTGGCCAGGAATTGAGCTATGGCCAAGAATAACACGAAAATCCCAAAGGTTACGAAAGCACTTCCAGCCTTGAGGTAGTCGATGAAAATGTTGCCTTTGTAGGGAGCGCTGGTCTCTTGCAGCGGTTCTGCTTCTTCTTCACATCCCTCATTTCCATAATCCGATCTTTGCAATGACACAGCTGAACCCATTGCAGATTCTTGCTGTTGTGAAATAAAACAGAATTAAAAGAATTGCAAAGAATATGTGCTGGGAATTTTGGGTTTTCGTAAATAGAATTGTGAAAATTGTATTTCACCCTACTGAGGGAATGACAAACCTGGTTTGGAATGAAAAAGGGCGGGAGTGCGCTCACATTCTAAATGAGTTTAGGAAGTGGTCCATAAGAGGTTGTTAACTGTTTGATCTGAACTGGATAGGTGGTCACAGCAAACCTGATATTTCTTCACGAATCAGACATTTAGGGGAGGACATACCTCATGTTCACTGAGCGTCTGACTACGACTTCGATGGCCTCCTGAGGGTGGTGAAACTGAAACTGGCTCGACTGCCAGGGCCTGGGATTCTTCGACGATTTTCGTAAAGTCGTGGCCTCGCTTCATAAGATCTTCGAACGAGCCAATATCCTTTATTTGACCCTGAAACAAACATAAGCTTGTCACGGACGACTGCATATCGAACCCTGCCATGACTACTTCAGATCTCTCCCAGGGAGACAACGAAGGGACTTCCTATGTTAACAGTTGGTGTCGACTACTCTCACAAGGTATTACGCATATTATACTTATGCATTTCTCATCAGTTTTTCAAACATATGGTTCCACTGATGAATCTGAGCAGGAGGTAACTCTTTCCATTTTTCGTAATGCATTTATTGTTTCAAAATTTATATTTCAGTCTCGGATATGAAAAAGTTGCATAATTATATTTCAAAACTGCCCTTGGCTTCTCAAAAGGTAGGGGGTAACAAAACTCACCATTTGTAGGAAAATTATCTTGTCCACTTGGTCCAGAAATTGTAATTGATGAGTAACCAGGATAACAGTTTTATTCTTGAGAAAACCTGAAAACGGCAAAATAAAGTGTAATGGGCATGAGACGAATCGATTCGGAAGCCCAAATACGTATGAAAACGTCATAACCTTTAAAGCAAAACTGGAACATGTCTTTAGATACGTGAGCATCTACTGCAGACAGTGGGTCGTCCAAGAGGTAGATGTCAGCTTCCCGATAAATGGCTCTGTAATGGAATTTTAAATTCAGGCATAAGTATAAAAATGGGGTCAACTATTTACACCCTGATGAACAATCTGAAAGTTGATATTAGGAATTAAACGTCACGTACCGAGCTAAACTGATTCGGGCTCTCTGCCCACCAGATAGCGATGCTCCTCTTTCACCGACCATCGTTTTGTCACCCCTGGGAAATAGGTCCATGTCTCTCGTCAAACAGGCGGCAGTGATGACCTATTGGGTAAAATTCGTTCGATCAGATCAAAGAACAAAACAAAGTTTCATTTAATTACCGGTGAAGTTCCACACTGAGGTGAGATACGGTTAAATTCAGTGGTAGTTATTCCGTGTCACACTGAGTATGGTTCTCTTATGATGTCCTAATAATACAGCCCTTGATAAAGAAGCCTCAACTTCAGCAGAGTGACGACAATCAAAACACACGCGCGATAAATCTCCGGAACTGAAGCACGCAGAAGCCACGATAGCATATAGTTCAATATTTTGCAACTCAGGAAAATACCTTTTTATACCTCGCCCGGTTGTAGGAGCGCCCGAGAAGAATGTTGTCACGGACGGTTCCAGCGAATATCCAAGGCTCTTGAGAGGCGTACGAAACAGAACCATTCACGAAAACCTTTCCCAAGTCTTCTTTTAGCTCGCGCAACAAGAGGTGTAGAAGTGACGACTGAAAATGGATGTCCATTAGTGCCTCGTGCGAACTTTTGGGGAGAGCTAAACGGGCCACTTAACGTTGATTTTTCCTAAATTTCTAGTTATTTAGAATCATGAAAAAAGTGTCGCGATTCCTAGAAGAGCTTTCGTGTCCAATTTCATTTTAATAATAGGTATGACTCATTCTAATCTAACCCCACCAATAACTTACCTTTCCCGAACCAACAGAGCCGATCAGGGCGATCAACTGGTGTCGGCGAACGGAGAAAGTCAAATTGCTCAATGTTGGCACCATACGCCCTTCAACCCAACTGGCCTTCACGTTCTGTACTACCACAGCCAAATCAAGTTTGGACGTTTGATCTACACCGTTTTTCTCTTGAGACGCAACAATATTCTCTTTCGTCGGTGATTCCTCGTCACGCTTTTCCAAGTTTTCGACTATCTCCGAATTAAGAGGAGTTTCCTCTTCAACAGACTCTTCTTTGACTGTTATTTTGGGGGCCACTGGGAGTAAATTGTCTATTTCATTCCGAAGTAAAAACCCCTGAAAAGGCAATAACAGGAACCATATTTCTAAATTGAAGAAAATTCTTTCAGATAGTAAAGCAGAAAATAGAAAACTTAGAAATACGTACTTGGATGCGCCTCATGGACACTCGACATTCCGACATTTCCTGGACTCCACGGACGAATACACTAGTCATAGTGTGGTTCAAGGCGACGTAGTAAGAAGCGATAACAAAAACCTACAGGAAATGACAAAATATCAAGTAAAATCCACAACTGAAAATAGGTACAGTAATAATAACGTAGGTAATTAAAAAAAAAAATATATATATATATCATTTACCTCAGCAGTTGATAAGTTAATTCCATTCAAAACGGAAGCTGAAAGCGTAAGGAACAGGGCCATTTTGGTTGTTGACATATTGAATGCCATGTACAAGCCCCGGACCAGATTAGAACGGAGAACGTATTTTAGCTCCGCGCTGAAACCACAAAACATGCAAAAATATGTGTGAGCTCGAACTTTTTTTAAATGAAATGACCTAACGCATTCTTAAAATCCTTGATGGACTTTTAGGATGTACACTCATTGGCTCTTTGGGATGATAATATTCCCAAAAATCAAAATTATCATTTATCTGGGAAAAGATTTTCCTCTTCTCTGGCGGGCTGGAATAGTCCAAATACCACAAAATATATCATAATATTCTATTATGGTGCGAGTAACAATAATGAACAGACCTGTTTTACCTTCTTGCTTTTTCTAGAAGAAAAGCGAATGGTTTCTCCCAAGCGTAAAGCTTAATGACCAAGATTCCAGCCAAAATTTCATCAGTCAATCGAATCCTTCGGTCCGTCTCTTTGGCGATCTTCCTGCGAAATGTCGACGTTAGTCGAGCGGTGTAAGCTGAAACCGTAGAAGTTGGATGTAAGCACCATCAGAAAATGTACCTCGAGGGTTAGAGGATCCTCCAAAGTACTAGATCAGAAGAATCAAAATTTGTGGCCTGGGTTTCGTATTGCACGAGAAAGAACGGGAAATTTAGAGGAATAGGCATCATGGAGAAAATGTTGACGGTTAAACTAACTTTGTAGAATGGCAATGGCACCGATGACGGCCATTCCAGCGAATCCAAATACTCCGACGTCTTGATACAAAAAATACGCTACGATGAGCGCCTGCATAGGGCCAGTCCAAAGGAAACAAGAGGATACGGTGACGATCTCGAACCGACTCACATCGTTCGATACGAGGTTGACGATTTGCCCTGGGGAGACATCATTTAATGCTGTTTTAGACAGCTTTAAGCTCTGTGGGCAAATGTTAAAGCCAACCCTTCATTAAGGCATTCAACTTGATGCGGCGATACAGAAAACCAAGGCCGGCATCCAAAAATGAGCATAATTTAAAATAAAATGATGCTATTTTTTAAAAACTTTTTCAAAAATATGAAAAGGAAATAAACTGGCCAAATATTAATACCGACCTGAAATGCTAGTAATAATCCGGTCGAGGTAAACAACATGTTTGAAACACTAGTTTTTACGAACCTTACGGAACACTACAGATACGACGGCAGCTCTCATGTCCATGCCGAGTACAGCCGTTAGATTCAAATAGTGCGAGGAGATCGCACCGCTGACGAAATTCAATAGCATCAGCTCCACCGCTATAATAGATGTTTCTCCGGCGTCGACATCTTTTGAAAATGCCGTTATCAACTTTCCAAGAAGATACGGTCGAAAGAGCCTGCAAGGAAGTAAAAACATGATTATTTGAAAAAATCTGAAGAGGAGGGCTTGTGATGTAATTCATAATATGAATACGTCCATCTCTGGTGGCTGCGCCCTTCAAACCACATTGGATTCTTTGTGTTCCCTAGGCTATATTACGATATTTTTCTTCTTTCTAGGCAAAAGGATGCCTCTTGAAATTGCCGCCACATGTACACAAATATGAACGCGTAGGAGAACGTATAACCCTGAGGGGTCGACTCTTCTGTGTTAAGTGGGGGGCCACAATAAATTAGTGATCGGCGCAAAATACAGACGTTCCATAGAGGCCATTACATCACATCAACTCCACTTTCAAATAATACACGGGCGCCTCTCGCCAACAACTGCTCTTCCCACTGTGGGCTCATAAGCATTTAATTTCTGAGAACGATTATCAACCAAGTGATGAATGAAGAGTTGGAGTTTTTTGTTTTTCTTCTTACAAAATAAGATCAGACAAATGCGGTTACAGGCTTATCACAAGCAATACGAAATAAGCTTTCGTGTTGCTACCAAAGTACTTTTCTTAACGGAAACACGACACGAAATTTACAGAGTTGCAATAGGAATACTTAGTGGAAATTAATACTTACACGTCAGCTAAGCTAACAACGAGATTAAGCAACGCCATCCACGCTATTTCCCGCCAAAACGTAACAATGAGACAACATCCAAACGACGGATCTTGCGATTTTTTTCTTTTCCTTGCCAGGTGGTCCATCCATGTCCTATGATACAACACAAACCAAAAGTGCAGCATGAACCAAAATGGTGATGTAGAGAAGTAGTGTAAGCATGGAACTAAGACTATGACCATTCAAGTACGGCTTGAATCTTTATTGTGAGCAGAATTCAGCTGAGAACAATATTGTCTTTTAGGGATAAATGACGAAAAATAATACTTTTCAAGGCGATCACCCAGCTTGTCGGAGCGGGATGAACTCGGTGGGCCCCAAATGTTATCCAAGTTGAGCTGGAGTTTTCGGTCTCTTCCGAAGATTTTTAAAATCCATCTGAAATAAAAATGTGATCAGAAAACGTATCAAACAGAGATCGAAATAGAATGTAGCGAACAAGAGTAGCTCAATGATAAGGAATCATCTTTCTTTCGGTTCGGAAGCACGACCGCGACTCAATGATAAGGAATGGGACCCGAGAAATACTAACTCTCCCGGAATGTGAAATTCCTTCACTAGATCCTTCAAGGAATATCAGTGATGAAAACATTAGGTCAGAGTGGTAGTGGATGAGCTAATGATCCAAACATGGGGATACTGAGTTAAAGAGCCTGTAATAACCTATCCAATTGTATCAAATCTCGAGCTGCTAGAGATTTTACCTGCAGGAACCTCCCCATGAGGAACCTTGGAGGGTGGATTTATTCCATAATTGAGATATTGAACCCGATGCTCCTCCAGGCCAAAATTAGAGATAAACCAGAATGCTGCCAGAGAAGGCAGTTCACAATTCTAGCCTTTGTCCTTCAAGGTACACAAAATGCTGTCACGTCTTGGCTTTGGTGCAAGGGCCTTGAGAAAGGGTCGCATTCACCACAGTTCATGTGCCCAAAACACGGCAACGAGAAAAAATGGTGGAGCGGAGCTTAACTAATTGGATTTCCCAATTTGAAAGATTTACTTATACTTGACCGCTATTGCGTCAACATAGCAAATGTTATGTCAATTTTTGACAGAATGATTCTCTGAAAAAGGGAGTTGCTACCGAAAATTGTCCTGAATCAGTTCTCAATCTTTGACGTTTGAATCAATATATTAACATTATTGACAAAAGAAGAAAAAAACTAAACGCAATTAAATCTTGTCAGTAGACGAAACATCAAAGCAACAGTTACAAAATGCTGTTTTGAGCTTTCGGACTAAATTTTGGACACTGAATTAATTAAGATCGGCGTGACCGGGGTAGGGAATCTATGGGGGCTAAGGAGGATGATTGAACGAAATAAATTCGTCCGCCTTTTTTCTCCGTTTATTTCAGTTCCTATTTTAGAGATTCGATGATACGCTTATCGAGCAAATTATTTAGAATAACAAACCATTATCAAGTAATTTGCAGCGTGCATTTTCATTATTCATTGCATGCTTTCTAGTGTATAATTTTCCTGACCAACAATTTTCCTTGTTCCGAAATCGAACACCGGACAAACCCGTTATTTGCTTAGCGATAAAGCGCCCCTGAATTTTTTTCCTTATGTGATCTTTTGTAAATACAGCTGACGTACCTCTCACGTTTTGATTAGGATTGCGTGTTTTGAACACTTAAGGGAATGTAGAACGCTATTATTGGACGCATTCCATTCCTAATTCACTTGACAACTCATCATTGGAAGATAAGTGTTCGATTATAACATCTTTTAGTGTATCTATGTCTGCACATGTATGTCTTGCATCTAGTAAGGCAAGTTCACGCTCCAGAACCTAATTTTCCAGTGAATGCGCCTCTACAGTGAGCCATCCGATCGACCAGGTTATTCACTCGTCATCAACTTCTATATTTCAAGGCCGTGGTGAGTATCGCGGCTTAACACAGACCCGCAAGTCATCCTTGGATGAAGAATACTAGGGAAGCCCGTTCGCTTCTCGTAAAAAGGAAATTATAGAAGTGGAAATTTTCGTACGATACTAAACCTTGTTATGTACCTTGTTAAGTTCCTTGTTATCTATCGCTATCGGCTCTCTTTACTTATAGCTAACGCTTCAATAGACTCATAAATCAAATTTTGCTTTCGTATCGCCATTTTTCTTTCAGTAGAAATGGAGCCCAAAGATGACTAGAAACCTGCAAAAACTATGAATAAAACGCGTACACGTAGCGGAAGCTGAGATTTTATGTGTTGGAGCTACCATTCCCACCAAGGTCAGAATCACCCGTCCTCTCCTTTTGCCATAAAAAGCGTGTAACCGAACGATTTACAATCTCACTGGTGGAGAACTGCAGGCATCAAATGAATTCCTCACCAACATACTAGACAACCTATTTCTACATTAAGAAAGACTATAAATAATAGGATTATAAGCCTACCGCGTTGGCGAGAAATTCCCAAGTACGCAAAGATGTCTAATTGAAATGCAAATCTAGCTATAGAATACCCATAAGATGGGGAATATAATCAGCCACAACTAACAATGCTGAACATGAATTCAAGGCAGAAAAAGCGAAAAATAATTCCGCAATGGTTCAATTATTATTCGTGTATAGTGCCTTTGAGGTTTCCTGAGTAAATATAAACTAATTAAATGAGTCATTTTTCATATCAATAAAATGAACCATTAACCCTTGATTCAGCGTTGTAATGGACATTTGGGTTTTAGAATCGAGAAGAAACTCAAAATGGGAAAAAATGTTCGAATCGAAGTGACCGATCCCAGATATTGCGGCGCACCAAAGGGGACAAAGGGCTTGATGGCTCAAAATTGGGCCGATAAATATTATAGAATAAGGTCAAAATGAGGTATTGACGAAGGTATTATTAAAGATAAATTTTTCAGATAATGATTTTGAGGGAGAATATTCAAGTAGTCACTCACGTGTAAAATATAATGCTAAGATATCCTGCTTGGTCGCGAGGGTGTTCGGCCCATTCTTTCCGATATGAGTCCATCCCTGTGAACTGAAGAAGATAATACCATCATTAATTTAGTACAGACCATGTATATAGATAAGAGAAGTCCAATTTAAATCAATATAGGTATCTGTATCATTGAACAAATTAATAGACTTTTCAGGGCCGAAAGAAAAGGGAAACAAATTATGGAGCACTTCGCAAAAAGGTCATCATAACTTTTGGTAAATTATTCTTTTCGTTAGGTCATGCATTCGAATCTTCAAACATTCCCAAAACTTGTATGTTCCAATGATTAAAAAATTAGTCAGTTTTTCTATTGTACTGTGTATTGAAAAGCCCAAACGAAGGGGAAATTGGGTTTAGGTACTAAATGTAAGGCGCTGCACCGAGGAGGGTTTCAAACCGTCTTTCCGTTCATCTGAAGAATTTACCTAACAGTCAACACGGGTATTTTAGAAATAGTACTTGAAAAGAAAAATTGTTTTTCCACTTTTTAATGTTTTGTCTCATAACCTGATCTGGGAACCTTACCAAATCCACCAAAAATGCTCGCAGAATCATTTTCAGGAAAAAAAGGTCCTTCAAACTCATTAATTGCTCCCACTTAACAATTACTCAGGAAAGGCCAACTGATGCGCAAGAATAGGTTTCTATTAATTGGTGGGGGATGTTGAGGTTCGGTCAAGAAAGTTCAGATTAAGCCAACGTTTCTGACAATTTATTTGTGAATCCTTCAATTGTGTCCTAAATGTTGGACGCTGAATCCAATGAAGTGGGTCCCAGAACGATTGGCACCCACTGGAAGAAGTTATGGGTCAAAATGGGTGTATATGACCCAGAATTTGCAGATCAGTTTATAGTTGTATGCATTAGAGTACTATTACTTTATTTTTACTTCCCTCCCCCTCCTCGCTTTGTTTAAAGAACCTAAGACCCTGTTACATGTACATGTAGGCCCTGACGATGGACAAATAACTTGTCGGAAACATTGGCTCAATCTAGACTTTCTTGATTGAACCTCAACATCCTCCATCAACTAAACTCATCTACGGCCAACAACTCACCAATCTTAATATCACCCTTAATAATAGGTTTCAAGTTTAGGAAATTGTCCACCAGCATTTCCAAGAAGAGTACAACGGATGATTCATAATCGAAAGCAACGGTACTTATCACCAGGAAGCTACATGTAAAACCGATTAACTATCAGGAGGTTGCCACGCTCATCATGTAGAGCTGTGAAGTACCTCCATACAATCACTGATAAAAAAGATATATGGACCGAAGACTTCCTTGAACTTACAAACAACGATCAACGCGCTGGATTCGAGCCAAGAATTTTGCATGATTTACCAAATGAATTACAAGGCGCGTGGTGAAGCTATTATGGATCAAACGTAATTAACCAATTTGACGTAGAGTAACTGACTGTGTTAGTCGACTAATTATCCATGTTTGCTGCGACGTTGTTGACCCAGAAAAAGACACGACTTGGATCGTTGGGCGTCAACGATCGTCTATAGATAACCCTGTACGGCAATGGAGATAGTGCAGACACCGTTACCCACCCTCCAATAAATTACCCTCCTCCAGGGACAAATGCGGCCATAACGGACCTATATCTTAAAAAATAAGGTTGTGAGTCAGTCTGTATTATGCTTTGACTTTGTTGGTTGGTTATTCCTTGAATAATCAACCTATGTTTTCATGCAAAAAGTCAATCTCTCCGATTCGCCCCAAAAATGTTTTCTGGACGTTTCAAGGTGTCTAGAGCAAATATCCGCCCGCCGTCCGTAGTTCGTCGTCCACGCCGACTTTGGTAGTAGACAATTTTCTAAAATCTGAAATTTTGGTCAGGGGCCCGTTCATGGCTCTAGTTGGTCCTCGAAACTTTTCGACCCGATCGGACCAAATTTGGATGGAGTGGGGGTCAAAATGTGTATTTCGAAAAATGGATTTTAGAGATTTTTTGCAATCTAGGCGTGTGGGGTATCATTTTCAACTAAATTCTGGACGCTGAAACCAATAAAAAATATCCCAAAACGATTTTTTTTTTTTTTTCAAGTGAAAAATAATTTTTATAGGATTTTGGGGTGCTATGTAGGTCATGTCGTAATAGTAATCTTTGTTTTTTGAAATAGATACATAGGTAGGTAGGTATTCTTACAAAAAAATAGATTAATGTTTCACTTGTAAATAAAAAAAAGACTTGCTGGCAAATTAAAAAAAAAAATGCAGGGTTTACCTCTGTAACGATTTATCTGAATGAATCCTAGTAGATACTACTTTATTACTAGAAAAAAAAAATGTTCCATTATGCAGTCAAAGTACGAGTAAGTAAGTCGTAAGTTCACCACGTGTGATGGCATCGCTTCACACGTTAATTACCAAGTGTGACTGTGAGACTCAACCAAACATTCAGAAAAATCAAAAACCAAGAAATAGTCTCTGATTCAAAATATCAACTGTACCTAGAAAAATATTGACTAGATTCTTCCTTACGTACCAATTGCCTTAAATAAATTATTGACAAACTCAAATGAGTGTAGAAAACTTATTGAAGTAAACGGGGAATTCGCGTTCAGAATGTTAAAATATATTGAAGTATCTAAACCTCAGTAAACTGTGTATTCATACCACGTGAGTTCCTCGATCATCAACTCCAACATTCCAGTACAGGAAGAGCACTCGAGAAGAGGGAGGGCGTTCCCATTGAGGTCGAATGTTTATTTTGATAAGATTAGCTTTAGCTCTTAGTTTTTAGAGTAAGATGGCGTTACCGTGTGGTTAAAACACCTCCCAGGACAAACATTATTCGAGAGATGCAAATATTACGGTCGCGCCTGGAGATAATAAAATTGTCTCGGGGATTAATAATATACAATGCTAGTTTAACCGCAACCGGATTTCTTTCCTTCGTACAGGCAGCAAAAAATAAAAATAACATGTATTTTCGACATCAGAACGTACAAAAGATACCTACATAGGCATTCAGCAATCGTACCATCCACTACAAAAGATGACATCTCGATAGCTTACGTTAATATTTTATTCCTGATATTTGAATCATTTTTGCTTGAATAAATGATTTATTTATGTACTTCAGACAATCAAATTACAAATATCCTGTTTCCTAGTCATGAGAGAGTCATATTAGGTTTAAAAAATGACAAATGAATTAAAACATGATTGCAAAGTTCATAGTACAACACAATCCTGGTATTGCTACTTCTCAAGTGCAGATTCGTGCCTTTTATTTAAATTAACAGAAGCCTTGTACACATCGGTATTATAGAGATTGACCGTAAAACATGAACGTTTAAAATGTATCACTGTGATACACAGCGCTTTATTACTGGGGCCATCTCACCATTACTCGTATGTATTTGTATTTTTAGAGCAACATTTTACTAAAATCAAATAAGAATAAAATGACATTCTCCCCGAAGGTTTTGACCGTATCGGAGTAGCAGCAGGCTCAATGGCACTCACATTCTGATGCATGATAAGAAATGCATCGGCAATAGATTAAACAAAATCATCGGCTCATGAAAAATATCCAAGTAGATAACAGGACGTAATTATGATGAAAGCGGGCCAAACAAACGCAAAAAAGGTTATTAGGTACGTAACGTACTATGTTAGTCCAGTTCACTCCAAATAATTAAGAATCGTGTGGAGGTGGTGAATCCGGCCACGTCTGCCGGCAAAAGTGTTTGGATAATGACACATTAGACGATGATGTATGGATTCTACGTCGAACTGACTTACCTATATACAGCAAGGCTCGGCCGAACAGCCTCGACTGGGGCTGGCGCAGGAAGTAGACGACTAGGTTGGCAGGCTGTCCACATTTCTGCGGCGCCTGTGCGTGGGGATGGCCATGCTTGGAGGGTTTCCCACCCATCGATGGTGATGAATCGATTGCACTCTGAATATCGATTAAGTGGACTGTGTTGCCTGCACGAGACTTGATACTGCTGAGTCTCTTGAAGACTCTTGTACGATGTACAGAAAATGAAAAAAAGCACAATCATATTAGGTGATGTACATAATATTATAGCTGACTTGTATCCATGCTCCCACGACATGCCACTATTTGAAACATACCCGACATTGTTGGAAATAGAAGTTATCCTGTTTCCTTGGTTTATTATTACCATGCGTTAATAGTTGTAATTTAAGATGTCTTAACCGAAAACAGAAATGTCCGTCTGCCTTACGCCATTTTTTATAGTGTTTTAAATATTTTCGAACAAAAAAAAAATCTTTTACAAAGCCACCTTACCAAATTCTTATGACGAGTTGGTAATGTATGAATTACCTAGTTGTTAGTAGTAAAAGTGAACTCTGGCTGGACCACTACATCGTACGAACTCATCAGGAGGGAAAATAACCATCTCGCATCCTTGGCGGACAATTACATACGCGCCTAGTGCTTGCTGCAGCATTTTATGTGCTTGTCTAGTCCAGGGAAGTGTAAGTAGAGGCGTCAGTAGAGATGTGTAGTTCGCGAACGAGCTAGTTCAAATGAACTGCTCCAGAGTGTGAACTGCTCACATCAGTCTGTCGTTCAGGCGAACTACAGTTCAGTTCGGCTTGGCTTGGCTTGGTACTGGGCTACCGGGTAAAATCAAAACGTTGCTGTACGTACTACGCTGACGCATACACACTTAGTTCATATATCATAGTTCACCTTCTTTATAGTTTAATAGTTCCTCTGGTCCTAATTGATTTGTATGTCTGAACTACATATTCTGAACTACTTTGCCCATCTCTAGGCGTCAGCATTCAAAATGTGAAGATCGACAGTGGTCATGATTCTACGACGTGTATGGTTATTCTATGGGTCTTCATTCTTGACATTCCCACGAGGGCAGGTACTCCCTACTTGACCAAGGAAGACAGATTATACACCAAAATTCCATTGAGTCGGCAGGTACAGAACAACTGAAATTATATAAGAACTTAGAACATTTATTAAATTGCACGACAGTTTGGTAATGTAAAGTTCAATCTCAAAACCGAGGGCAGGGAGCCCCTTGAACGGAGAAACAGTAATGCCAATATTAACTTATTATTAAGCAAAATCAGTGTTGGTTTCCCACCCACAAATAAACGCTTATATTACACAGACTGTTTTCAAAATTTTAAATGTTTTCATCATTAACAGGTCAGTCCTGCAGTTGTCGTAGACGAGCCACTGAAAGCAACCACCACAACATTAGGTGAAAAATGAATAGATCATGCAGGTGGTCGTGGCAACACTGTTTATTATCAGTCCGACGGTATCAACTTGACTTGGCACCAGCTGTCCTGTCGTTGATATATCCCTACAGGGCTTTCGGCTCAGTTTTTCTAGTTTTCTGTCAGTTGCCGAGGTCTGAAGTTTGTCAATCTTGGACGCTATCAGACTGATTTTTGGCATAATTTTAATGCTTCATTAGCCTTATTTTACGCTGATTATTCTCTTAGATTTAGATACATTTTCGTTTTATTCAAAATTATTCGTCATGGAATATCCCGAGTCGCCTCCTCCTAAAGAACCGCTACTGACTGGTAATGAATTAGTACCTACCTTCTTATTTTATTATTTGCGCTCATGAATGCGTCCTTGAAACAATTACTCATGTTCTGTGAGGATGTAATAGTGCAGGATTATAATCATCCTGCTGATCAGAAAACAAAAAACAGAGTGAGCTTAGAACAAACGAATCGGGGCTCAACTTGTGTCACCTATTCCCATTCCAGATGTTTTGAAGCAACTGTTGAATGCCGCCAGCGATCGAGAGATTTTTGTGAGAGACTCATCACGTAAAGCTCTCCAGAGTTTGGCAGAAAACCACCGTGAACCTGTCATTGATGCGATATGCGAATTTCGTCAAAACAATCAGAAGGTATGAGTTGATTAGCCGACCCGTGGCTAATTTACACAGCGCATTTACCGCTCCGTTTGTGACTTTGCTCAACCCGATTTCATCGTACATTTTGTTATTGTTTTCTACAGCTCCCAGAACACCACCTGATGATTCTCCTTAACGTATTAGAAGTAACTGCACATGAAAAATCAGGTCTTAGTGAAGACACCGTAGATAAACTGGTTAATTTCTCCGTCAACGAGATTCAGAAAAGTGACAACAGTCAAGCAGCGTTGGATGTTGCCAGTGAAATTCTGACTATTCTAGGGCCCAAGCATTGCAATCAGGTGCGTACATACGGAAAAAGAGTGTTTCTCATCCAGTTCCTTGCTTACCCTTGAAAGGAACATGGTAATCACTTGTAAATATGTATCAAGTTGTTATTTCTATGAGTTCAAACATAAAATTACGCACTATTACGTAAGAGATTACGTAATGATCTCGATGTGCTTTCCTTACATGTCAAGATTTGGAAGATTATTTATTTCCGAACGCTGGGTATAAGTTTTAATATAGTTTTATTAAATTATTAGTAGCGTGTTTTTGGTTTAGGAAAGACCAGAATTTATTATAATATAGCTCTTTAGACCAAGATGACACCTTTGTTTTGTAAAATCCGTCAAAAGGGGTATTCCAAGCCGTCACCAGCCAACTAAATTCCCGCCTTTTTTAGTATAATATACTCCATTACTGATAATGATCTGATGGCAGTGTTTCTGGATGGAATGGAGAGGGTCTGTTTACTTAAATGCAAGGATTCACCCGATTAAACTGGAGAAGGTGAACCATTGCCAGGCCCCAGCCCGAATAGGGTTATTTACAATAAACCTTAGAAACGTTTTCTTTTCTTTGGTCAGTCTAATGAAAGCAAAAACAGTTCTATTTCCTGAAGAGGTGAAGTTGTTCAATATACCCAAAGTACATACATGTGTCACATGACAAATCAATGTATCAAAAGGAACGATATATCGATTGCTGGCCTTGCCTTACCTGATCTTAGGATATACTGTGTTGCTGGAAGTGTACCCCTAGTCTCTGATAATTCCAGAATGCCTAATGGTTTTCATTTGAAATTTACGTACCAGATTAGCGTAGTTGTAGGAACTTTTGATTCTTCATTAGCGTTCTTCATTTTAGGGTTTGCTCTCTTATTCGTTTTCTCATTTGATTTCCACCGGTCAAAGTTATTATAGCAACAATAAATAACTATGTTCCTCTCATTCCAGGTTCTCTCTGTCCTTTTCCCTCTGCTGAAACCCGGCGTCGATCCGAACCCATGCGTTTTGATTACTTTGGGTAAATTGTCAATGACGAATTCCCATCAATGCGTCCCCGTTATCAAGTCAGCGTTGAGCATAATAGTACCATGGATGCTCACCACTGTCGCAAGAAATGACAGCATACGAACCGCAGTTGGCCTTCGGTAAAGACTAAAAAATCTCGCTTTTGACATTTTCATGTTTATAATTTGACTCATTCATTTCTTCTTATAAGTAGAAACTTCACAAAGGTTATGAATATTATTTATACATTTCTTATTGATATTTTAATTTTTAGTTGTTGGGAAGTTGTCGGAAGCCATTTTAGAATACATCGACTTTCCGAGTGAGGATCGAGATGAATCCGTCACCAGAGATACTTTTGCTGATGAAACCATCGCCGCTTACAATATAATAGCCAATTCGTGGATTCAGGCGAAAGAAGTAAAAGTAAGTGAATACTGTCAAAATTGAAATGATGATATTCCTATATTATTATTTTATTATATTTTTTTCATCTTATATTTACCATGTTTCAGGTCACAGAAAGTGCCATTTTGGCCTTGGGTCCTCTTTACAGTTTGTTACCTGAATCGAACGCGGCGTTATCCTCTTCTAGAGCTGTCACCTGTTTACTCAATTGCTACAAGAGACCTTTTATTCCTGCTCACCTTGTCACACAGTGCCTTGCTGTCATTCTACAAGCAGCCCCTCCTGATTCGTTGCTATCGGTTCTGGACCAGATACTGTTCTGTTTAGGGAATATGGTGAGCACAATAATTTTAGCTGTTAAATTGTTCAAAATTAAATGTTATTAATTATACAATTCCCTTTACGCAACAAGTGCACACTTGGCTTGATTGAAATACTTTATTAATATTAAAAATTGAATAGTATTAGAATATTATTAAGCATTGATCTAACTATTATACAAAATTTGTCTCGACAATTACGGCTGCCAACAATGTCACTTTTCAACTTTTTGGTTTCTAGTTGGCTAGCTGGGAAGTATTCTGATATTCAAATAAATATTTACCCATCCGTTCAGAGTATCTGAAGTAATACAAACAAAAGGTTCAATAATTTTGACTCTTTTTGAGTCGCTCACAATTTTTTATTACCTATACTCGTTCGTTGCAATTTAATGGACTTGCTTAGAAAAAAATATTGACGGAGAAGAGGAGACTTGAATAAAGCTAAAGCAATTAGGACAAAACACTTAAGATAAATAGAATGATTTGAATCGTAAATCCAAGTATTATTGTATACAGTTTTCATTTATTTCAAATCTACCTACTTATTTAAGACAGAGCAATCGCTACACAATGCGTTAGTTGTAAAATAAAATACTTCTGTAGTCATTTTTTAGTCCTATCTTGTTCTAACATCATCTCACCAGTAAGTAGCACCCACCCGAATTCGAATTGTATAGACTGATGTTAGAACTACTACTCCCTTTCATAAGCCCTCGCTTTAAATGCTCAACCTAGGTTTTGGATGTGGTAGGTATCACGCGCTGGTCGTTCAATTCTCTCTTTGATTTATTCTAAAGATATCTCACTTTTTCATGACCAATTCATCATCACCTATTTGCCTTCTCTCACTGGTGGCAGCCTTGTAATAATCAAATCATTTTAATGTGTGTAACGATCTATTCTCGTGCATTCAGGTTGTGGTCCCACCAGATTACTCCGTCCCGAACACGGTCAAGCAATATAATGAAGTTCTGCGATGTTACGATCATATTGGTAATTTTTTTCTCAACATACACAATCTACTGTTGGAGTGAATTAGAGTCGTTCTTGATTTTTACCTTATTTCTCAATTTTTTTTTAGGGAAAAATTTCGGTGATCGTCTTGGCGATTTGATGATCAAACATCTCAGGATTGGCAATGAAAAAGATAAGGTAGAGTCGCTGATCGTTTGCGCTCATTTGGTCTCGGGGACGGAAAACATTCTTCAGGGCAGAATCAACAGTGAATTGACATCCGCCGTCCGGTCCACGCTGCAAGACCCTTCAATTAAAGTAAGTAATTTTAAACTTGGCGATTACGAATGCCACCCTTGATTCCTTCAGATATACCGGTGATTCACTATGTTACGCTTCTTAGGTGAAAAAAGCTCTTGTGAAGACAATCGTTGCACTTTGCTGCAAGGGACACGCTTTAGATGGTTCAGACTTTATCGAATTTCTCGTCCGTCACTGCGCAGTGCAACCAAATCAGAGTGTAAGCAAATTCAAATTTAATCCATCAAAAAAAATTGTCGCAGAGTGTTATTGGAAATAATTGTATTTTCCAGGGCCTCGACATCAACGACCTGGCAAACATCTGTTCGTCAACTATTCATTTACTTAGCAGTACTGTCGACGAGATGAGGCCGTTGCTGTGGACTACTCTTTTGAAATTGTTGACCGATCCCACCTACGACCACTCAGTCTCTGTTGTGACTAAGGCCCTCACTCAATTGGCCCCCAGACAAAAAACCGAGCCAGGTATGCTGTCTAAGGCACTTGGATGATAGCTGCTGATACACTTAATTACTGATGCGCACGATTTAGCTTATTTCCGAATCTATGGTATTTTTAGTTTCTTATTCTCATTGGTATTATTCTATTAACGAAATCAAAAATAGAATACCAGAAATATTCATTTTGAAAAGTACTTTAAGTGTCATTAAAATGTTTTTTTTTAAATCAATTTAAAAAAAAATGTGCTCATACATTGGGCCATAGGGCATCTCAGTGGTGCTTGAACTAGTTTTCAGCCCGACCGCCGCAAATCAAGGGCGCTTGCGGGCCAATATGGGAATTTTCTAGAAAGTTGAGAGGGTAGGGGGTTTTTCGCCAGATTTTAGACTCAGAATTAATTGAATGGGTTCCTGACAGATTGGCGCCCACTGAATAAAGACGCAATTGACTTCACGACCAAGAAATTACTGTAGGAAATCATATTGAAAAAGAATTTGCAGTATTTTTGAAATCTCTATCTGTTTTCAGGCGAAAACAATCTTGGTACGGAACTCGTTCTCTGCAGATGCTTCGCTCTCCTTGGTTCTCCGTTGAACAGTAATCGTGGACCTTCTATTCTTTTGTTTTTACAACAATTTTGCCCGTTCGTGAGTGTTCACATAGCCGACTTATGGTCCCACAAGTTACCTCAACTGATCAATTATCTTCAAGGTGATTCTTCTCTAGGTACTTGAATTTTTTCTTCAGATTGTGGAATTTTTCTCCGATCTGCTTTCATTGAGTTCAAAATCGGCCTCATTCATTTTATAGAAATTCAAATAATTTTGCCATTTTATGAGATGATAAAAGCTACATTGCTAAACTTGATATACGTTTATTTGCCATTTCAGTGTCAGAATGGAACGAATCCGAATGGGACTCGCTTCTTTTGGAAATGATAAACAACACAGTCACGACCATTTCGTGTCATGACAGTCAATGGCCAATCACCATGTCTAGGCATCTTTCATCCATGTTGGCCAACTGTAACTTCTCGGATGAAGCGAGCGTCATACTGTCCTCACTGGCCATCACGACCGCTGTTATTGAAGATAAACAAATTGTCTCGGAACACCTGGACACAATCATTTCGAAATTTCGATCTCCTCATTTGAATATTAAGGTAGCCACTCGTGACCCGAGCTCAACAGTCATTTTTGCTCTCTCCTTTTTTTTTCTCAACTGATAGTTTGAAATTTGTCGTTGAAGGAGTGTGCTCGGGCTGTCGGAATTTTGGCGACAGCGCATCTCGACTTAGTTCTAAACCGTCTAGATAGCATCGCTCAAACCGAATTGAACAAGAGAAATTCACGACTTTTGGGTTTGATGAAGGATTCTAAAGCAGAGGCTGAGGTTTGTAACGACCTTTCATATACTAGTTGTACAAAAATGTTAATTTTAGATCATTTTTCTCTTTATTTGGTGATCGTTTCTCAGTAAGTCTTTTCAATTTGGCTCACGTAGATGGAAAAGTGTCGAGAGGTTATTCTGGAGTGCTACGCCGCTATCGCCAATCGGTGCCCATTGATGGAATTGCTGCCAAAGCTGGAGACCCTTTCGCAGTGGATCTCATCACAAATCATCATCGCTAAGGTAAACATTCTTTTCATATCACGGGGAATTCAAGTATGAGTAACAATACAGTCCATAAATCTAAAAAAAAAATTGTAATACATTTTATAAAGTTTTATAAGTCATTTATGAAAAAGAACATTTTAATGCATTTTACAGAAACAAGAAGTAAGTTTTGAAACAAAATCCTTCAAATGCTTTGGGTCACAAAGAGAATGAGTTAGAAAAGTTATAGTTTTAGAGAATGTCTGTTAGAAATTCTAACGATAAATAATTCCCTTTTTGCTTGCGTGTCTTCAGGAGCCCTCGGGTCGAGACGCTGCACTCGAAGCGATACTGAACTGCGCTGAAAGTTTGATCAGACACAAGACAGATACAAAACACTCGATCAGATGCCGTTCTCACATTCTGGAAATCGTTCTTGGTCTTCTCCAGAACTCCAAACCGGAGCCCTTGACGATCAAAGTTATCACAGTCTTGTCGTATCCTTTACTACGTCATTTTGACTCTGTAGTGGCTGATTGGAAGCAATTTTTTTTAAAATTGTGTGAGATGACTTTGGAGGCAGTGACGAGGTGTTAACGGTTTTTTATTGGTGCTTCTACTTATGTGGTGACCCACGCAATGGTGGAGCATAATTATTGATGGATTACAAATCTACTTAACTGCTGTCCAGAAAGCTGCCACCGTCGCTGGTTGAAGAACCGCGACTTCACGTATTAAAGACTTGTTTCGATCGGGTATTCTCCCAAGATCCACCAGCTAATGGATACGATACTGTCGCCGCTCAACAAACTCTTAAACAATTAGGTTTGTTTTCCTCATGAACCATTGAGAATGCCTTGATGTATAAACCAAGTGAACAACATCTATTTTCTCCATGGTAATTACTTATTTATTTTAATTTACAGGAGAGTTGGTTGAAGGGATTCTTTTGAATTCGGTAACTCCCGACCGCCTCGACGAAGTAACTACCCTCTTGGAGCCATGGTTGAAGCATAGGAACTGGCCACAAAGATTATCGTCCATTACGGTTATGAGAACTGCCTTGCTCTCCTATTATCACAACATGCAGCCAGGCTACGAGGTGAACTCTCGAAGATGATTTGATTTCGCAGTTTGATGACAAACACAATGTCCCCCTACCTCACTTTTTCAATTCTTTACTAACCCAAGGGCTAGCAGGATATATAAGTGTAGAGAAGTCACCATACGAGTTACAACTGGTTCAAACTAATTTTCTTTAATCCTCTATTTTTGATCGTAGTCTGCGGACTATGCGGGTTCTGGGGCTACAAAACATTGGCTAGATTGCTGATCCTACAGGTACTGTCGCCGGTCAGAGGACGCCACAGATGACCCGCCGCTTTCTACGGCGGCTTCTACGGATTATTATGTCTGTAGTCATTTTGTCTCTAATCCAGACTTTCTTGGACCTCCTGTACGATGTATTCCATTACAGGACTTTCTTGCGTTTTTAGGGTTCGATCGACATAAGACCATCAGCTTTCAAAAAACCTTCGTTAATCACATATAATACCTACCTACCTCATTCTCAGTTAAGACTTATTTCTTTCCAGTCACCTAGTTCTTTCAATCAATGTGGAGACATCATTGGGAGTTTGGTTGTCAGATATTTTGACTCCCAGGAGTCTATCGGGAAGATTGCGGCGCACTGCATCGGAATCGTATTAGCGATCGCCAATGTTTACGAGGGACATTCCCACGATCCCGCTTTGGAAAAACTGTTTGAGTCTTTGTCTGAAGACAATACAGCTATGCGTATGAGTGAAGTGAGTTATTGACGATGGGCAGATCATTTTCGTTATTGTTGCTGCTAAAGTCATTGATGTAGGTTCTAATGCACTTTCTGATTTCAAATTCAGATCCTCTGCAAAAAGCTTCCACATCCTCAACTTCATAAGTTAACTGCTCGGCTCCTTGATGGTTTGACGGATGTGGACCCCACTGCTTGTTGTAATGCGTCGGACGTGCTTTCTTCTGTATTCACATTGAAAGGAGCTGAGCTTTACCATTACGTCAACGATATTCTCGGTAATTTGTTTTTATCTACCTGGCTGTATCGAGTCCTTAGTGGGATCGATGAGGCTTTCGAGCTCTCCTTACACTTAGCCGTGCACTTCTTCACATTTTTAGGTTCTTTGCTGCTTCAACTCGTCTCAGGTGGTGACCATCCTACCAACGGTGTTGCAGCTGTCATTTCTTTAGCCAAACACCATCCAAAAATGGTCATCAACTTGTTGCTCAAGCATCCTCTACCTCTCCACAGGTACTTGTGACAGCAGTTGTTGATAAGACAGAGCTTATCATCATGGCAGGTGGTAGAGATGGACGTACTCTTAAATATAATACCAAAACGATTCATTACTCTTGTAAAAAGAATGAATGCTGGTGATGAAGACAAAACTCATTACAATTTCATTATTGACGATTGAAGAGTCGTACGAATACAATCTCTTGAATTCAGTTTCATTCGTTTATTTCATGTTTTGAACTCGTAGCAGCCTTTGTGAATGTTGGAGGGCTGTGGGAAACGAACCAAATTTAGCCGCATTCACCCTTGATCACATCTTAAACATTCTCGCAACGGCTCCGTTATTTGACGAAGAGAGCAAATCACCTAACCGGCCCAAGATAGCGGCTTTTCAACCCTTATCGGTATGCAGTTGATGTTTGCGACTTACTCTGATTTATCAATTCCTGTAAATTCTCAATGTTTCTTCTAATGGAATCATTTCAGGCT
>CM033999.1:22889419-22983929 GCA_019603395.1 Cyrtorhinus lividipennis | reverse complement strand
GATTGTCATACGATTTTCGCTCAAAAATGAACAATTCTTCTTCTTGAGAAGAATAATTCTTATTCAACGACTATAAATAACAGCTAGTAACATTGTCATTTTATTACCAACCTAACCATAAGTATTATGGAAAATTCTGGACAAACATTTTGGAACACCTGAAAGATAAAATGATATGATATTATAAAAAATATAAATGAATCACATAAGTGTCAATTGGTACATCAGTCTCAAAAGTTCCAAATAAGTAGATGGTAACAAAGCAGCTTCTCTCTCTACATTGAATCAATGAAAAACATAACTTTTCAGAACATTGAAATAACTGCAGGTACACAGGTTCACCTACCCACTAACTACAAAAGAAAAAGAGAAAAGTAATTTTTTTGTAAAAAAAAAAAAACAATTATTCAGTTTTATTCAAGAGAATGAAGACAGTCTTGGCAAATCTTGCTTGAACACAAGCACTGCGCTTTTCTACACTTGGCACAGAAGTAGCATGTTTTCCTCTTCAATTTGAGGGGGGGGGGGGAGGCAGGTCGAGCAGTAAATCCTTTTATCAAGCTTCTCTTGATTGCTGTTGCTCTGGGTCGTGGGGTTTGGCTGGGGAGTCTTCAGCGTTTCGCAAATCAATGTTTTGACTGAGTTCTTTACAGTCGGGGTTGCTAATCTTGTCATTTGGTAAGGCTTCACCAGTTCATCCCCCAGCATTTTTATAAAATTGAATCTTGTAATCATCGGATTGCCACGGTAGCACAAGTAAATCAAGTAAGCGTGTGTGGTGGCTATGTCAATTATCATCAGACGTGCGTGAGATTGGCTGTTTTCGGCTCATCTACAAGGAAAAAAGCCATTCAGTGGTTTTATAATGACAATGACAATGAAAAGTGAACTGAATAACACAGAATCCTACAGAGTCTGATAGACTCCTTTTCCAATGCGCTGTGCTGTACTACAGAGTCCACCAGACTCCCAGTGTTTTAAAGCAAGAGGTGAAAGATGGCATTAGGGTACAAAGAGACAAGCAGGACACTTACCATTCCTTCCTCTCAGGTAGTCAGGAGTCAGGAGACTACTGAGGTGCCCAGGTTCCAGCGCCCTCCTCCATCCCCTCCCAAGTCTCCCAGAGTCTCTGGGACTCTGTAGCCACTCAATGGGTTAAGATATATAAAATAAAAAAATAAAAAAATGTCCGAAGTGGGTGTTGTCTGAGCTGAACTGTCCGAGTTTGCTTTCCTCTAAATTTGGGGTAATACTCGGTAATAGTAGGTACTTGTTGAATTACTTGCTGGTTTACCAATCGTGTTGCTGACATTACCTCGACAACGTTGATTGCAACATTATTAACTTCACAGTGAATTAATTTTCTACTTTTTAGGCAAATCTTAGTAATTATATTGAACTACATAATTGGAAAATGGTGGGGCCCATCAAAATTGTCACTTCACGACGAAAGACTGTGTTGAATGACTGAATTTGTTTGTGTGTACAGGAGAGGCCTACCGTCTCTGCCCTGAGCGTCTCTGATCGCAAAAAATTACGCCCCATTCCTACTCGCGACGAGCAGCTGAAATCTTTGAAAAATGACTCTTTTGACGTCCTCATCATTGGCGGTGGTGCCACTGGCGTTGGCTGTGCCCTTGACGCTACAACCCGTGGTTAGTGATTTAAGTAAACTTATTTTTCTTTCTTATCTCTGGTATTCTTGTGTAAAACCTCCTATGCGTCTTGTGTGTTGTTTCGGTAGGCCTCAAAACCGCCTTGGTTGAATTGGACGATTTTGCCGCCGCCACGAGCAGTCGAAGCACCAAACTAATTCACGGTGGTGTTCGTTACCTTCAAAAAGCAATTATGAATTTGGACTCCGAGCAGTACCACATGGTCAAAGAAGCGCTTCAAGAACGGGCTAATATGCTTCGACTTGCTCCTCATCTTACCCACGCAATCCCCATCATGCTGCCAGTCTACACGTGAGTAAAAGTATTCTGTTTCGTTTTTAAAATTATTAGATACGATCGTTTGCTCAAATAGCGTTGACGCAAGATTTTTTTATCGTGCCTCGAGTTTGCTGACACCGAACTAAATTTAACACAATCGTGAAAAGGGACGCATTCTCGGAGAATATATTCTTGTCCTTGCAATATATACACGTACAAACTATTCATTCTGAATGGAAGCGGGTATTCAGGGTTTTACTTAATTTGTTTTTCTAAAGTTAGATTTTTTTTTTGTTTATTTGAAACGCCCAGAAAAAAAATTTGGGCCGATTTGGAGAGATTGACTGTTTACATGAAAACATAGGTGGATTATTCAAGGAATAACCAACCAAACTGAACACCAGTATTGATTCCGTAAATTTTTATTGGGTTATTATGTTCACCATACGTTTATGAAATATATTGGTTTCCATTTTATTCTTATAATTCATAGGTATGATATCTCCATCCTATGACGCAATTTGGTTGCAATTCAAAATGTGCTCATCCCTATCAGAGGAATCACAATTAAAAAAAATAAAAAACAAACTACTTTTTTTCCATGGAGTGGCTTGAGCGGAGAGAACGTGAACACAAATACATTTTATCGTAAGGTTAATATCGTGATTCATTATTGTTGCTGCTTGAATAATTTGTCAACCTCAACTTTATACATTATCCACAACCTCTGGCATTGCTTAGTAGATGTCGCGGGTTTAGTACGTGAGCGTTCATGACTTCATGATACCTACATGTAGAATCACGTTGAAAAGGATCCGATTAGTCTATTGGTGGGCTTGGTTTGATATAATGATTTCATCGGTGCCTAATAAGGGAGTTTAGGCTGTTACGAGTAATATAGGGTCCATTCCTAGTTGTCGGGGTGAGTTTCACCCGGTGTTCACGTGTCACGTTTGCTCCATGCGAGGTTGATTATGTGGGAACTCTTCAAGATTCCTTGGTTCAGACCAAAATAACACCTTAGCCCATCTGAAGAATACTGTACATTCGATGAAATTACGCGGAAATCCTTATTAAAAGATCTCGAAATGAAATCAATTTAAATTGTCGCCTACTGAACCACCAATGGTCGTTTCAGCTAGTAAAGACAACAATTTTGCGACTCGAGAACGTCTAGAAAGACCTTCACATTGTAAATTTCTATATCTTTCATGTTCACTCAGATTGCTAATATTGTTACTTCTTGATTATTAGCCCGATGGGTCTTCACATTTTTCTACAACACAATTTATTTGAATATTTGCTCTTGGCTAATGCTGTAAAAGACCCCACCGTCTTACATTCTCGGAAAATGCGTATGATTGCCTAAAATAAAATGTTGTGTAATAATTTCCGCCGTTTTTAAAACCTTGGGGACTCGGTTTTAAGAGAATGCCGTTTGAATGAAACCAAACTGGAATCCCCGAATCAAATTTATCTTATCAGAGTTGTTAAATTACCTTTATCAAAGTGGGCAGTTTGAGCAAGACGGAATTTACTACGAACATAATTAAAATTTGGCTTTAATTCGCGTGACCCGAAATCAACGATGTTCCTGCCAGACGAATTTTCTGACGTCATGCTATTTGTTGAGATAAAACCTAATGAGGAGATTAACAAACCTTCTGCAATGTACCCGATTCGGAGACTGGCAAGTAGAAACTATAGGATTTGAATGGGAATCTCGATGATAAAATCTGTTGTGAAATTGATCAATTTAACACTTATTTTCAAACGTTATTTTTTCTGGGTTTATTCAACTGCATAAGACTCATTCATTTCTATTCAAGGTTTATCAATGTACTGAATATGTGTATTGAATATAAACACACCACTGGTTCCAAATAAGGAAACACGAGTAATGAAGTGGATCGCGGGCGAGGATGTAGGGCGAGTAGAAGGTCACGGGTGATTATCTGTCTTGTACAACCCCTCCTCCTATGAGTAGCGGGGTCACTCGTAAACCAATTTAAAACTCGAGAAAATGATGTTGATAAAACATAATTAAGCAGCTCGGTTGTTATCTTATTTGGATGAATATTGCATTTTATGGTTAGTTGTCTAATGTTGAACTTAATAATTTTGCCACATGTTACGTTTTAATTTTAATTGATGAGTCTTATGTGTATATTTACAGATGGTGGCAAATTCCTTACTTCTGGGTTGGTATCAAGGCGTACGATTTAGTCGCTGGCTCGAAAACAGTGAAATCCTCGTATTTTCTCAATCGAAGAGCGGCTCTTGAACATTTTCCCATGCTTCGAGGAGACTCCCTTCGCGGCGCCATCGTTTATTATGATGGTAATGCAATCGTATTCAAAATATAATTTCTAAATTCAGTTGGACATTGGATTATTCAAAGACTACTGCGTCTTTACTGGTAGCACTCAAACGAAAAGTGTATTATGTTTACGTGGTACTTCCTAATTTTGGTCGCCTTCACGTTTTTCTAGCACGTCACCGTCCTTCATAAGAAAAAGTTTGAATTAGGGTGGGAAATAAACTAATCGGAATTTTCTTGAGAAAATATCTTATTGAATTCACAACAATATTATGTTCTAGGCCAACAGGATGACGCCCGAATGGCTCTCGCCGTTGCCTTAACGGCCACAAGGCATGGAGCAACAGTAGCAAATCACGTCCGAGCTCTCAAACTGTACAAAGACAAGGAGGGTGTCTGCTGCGGAGCTCGTCTGAAAGACGAACTGACTGGTAAGTTGCTCGTAAGATTTTTCCATTTTGCCCATCAAACAATATTTCGTTCCAAGGTGCAAGCTTTTCGGCATGGACTGCCAACATTGCTTCAGAATATCTCAGGAAAAAAAAAAAAAAAAAAAATTAAACCACGTACTCTGCACGAAGATCATTTGGCAGTCGCGACCCTCGGCTACAATATTGATCTCTGATGTAACTGACCTCGCATTTTGATGATAGGAGTATTAAAACTTGTACATTATGAGGCACCAAATACCACGATATCAGATTAAATAATAATGCGGTGTCTCGCGTACGATAACTTATCTGAGGATACCGCCCTTTTCTGAATAAATTTTTTATCTGATTTTTAGTAACCTTGCTTTGTAACCTCAAGTTCATTGCGGCTTCCGGGTTTTCACCTAAATCAATAAATATCATCTGTTATTTAGGTGCCGAATGGGACGTCAAAGCTAAATGTGTCATCAACGCCACAGGACCTTTCACCGACTCTATTCGGAAAATGGATGACCCCTCAGTAAAATCTATCTGCGCCCCTAGTTCCGGCGTCCATATTGTACTCCCAGGTTACTACAGGTGGAATAAAAATGTAGTTATTTAATGTTACGTTTTGGTAGGTGTCGTACATTTCTTTGATCTGGCAAAGTTCCCGAGTGCTTATTAGGTCTGATTTCCTTATAACATGCTTGCTGGGATAGTTCACCGTATCTCACACGTAAACATTTAAATTATCGTTTGAAATATTATTTCTGACGCGATTTAATTTCTTGGATTAACCTTCTAACGTACCGACGTGTATCCGTTTCAGTCCTGATCAAATGGGACTTCTTGATCCCGCAACCTCTGATGGACGTGTGATCTTCTTCTTGCCTTGGCAAAAGCAAACTATTGCTGGTACCACGGACTTGGCATGTGACGTCACGCACAAACCCATGCCCACTGAAGACGAAATTGCTTTCATCCTTCAAGAGATCAAAGACTATCTGAACCCTGATGTAGATGGTAATTAATTTCCTTTGTTCTTCAAAGTATCAATAATCAACTGTTGAGATGTATTCCAAATTCAAAACAAAAGGAAACCATTTAGGGAGGATGGGGAAATAGATACATATAGGCAGGCGCTGGTTTATTTGATAGACTCACCTAATTAGTGAACAGATCAACAATGGGTAGCACGTGTACCCATTATTAGCTCAACTGCATTCGAACTGAATTGTTTCTGAAGGAGTAGTTTTTGGCACCGGTTCGCGCTATTTGTGCCATTGGTCCCGTTGGATAAGTTCCCACTGTTTATTTGATCGCATTCTTTTGGGCTGGTTCCAAATCCGTCATTCACCATCCATTTCATATTAATCGTAAGCTCAGATTTTAATTCCAATTATTCCCGTTCAGATCTCTCAGTCAATGAGTCTATTTTTGATTAGAACAGTCACGCGAGGCTATGTTAATCTGGTTTTTGACCGGTATTGAAGTTGCCAAATCCGTTTTAAAATTTACGAGTGGAAATGAGTACGCAACATGATTACTCGTCCAATCACCATGATTATAAGTAATTAACCAAACTTGTATCAAAATCCACCTCAGATGTATGTCTTCATTGAATCGATGCGAGACTGATGCCAATTGAGGTCGGTTCACCCCCTTTGAACGATTTCGTTTCTAAGCCTCAGGTTCTTCAGCAAACTGTCGATTGTCCAAAGGCGATTCTTAGAGTTTGGAAAGTGAACAAAATTTGAATAGTGTGGTAATGGTGGGTCCTTAGGTGAGAGGACCATCGTGACAGATAACTGAGCTCATACTACTCTATGGCTGCGCAATGGCTGCAGCCATTCAGGGGTGGCTCCTCTCAGAAACATCAATTTCTGGAGTCAAGAAAGTTGATGTTAATGTTGGACGGAGTAATGGTTGGAACTATTTTAGTGTGTGGCCAGGCCAGAGCTACCAACTCAATTTCATCAATACTCAACTTTTTCTTATTCTTTTTTTAGGCTTATATATTGAAAAAATTGATTAGTAGACGCAATGTTCTTCTTTTATGTTAAGAAAATGTCGCAATTTATTTAAACTGTAGTTGAACGTTGAAAAAAGATTTGTATATTTTATAAGTTCGCAGAGGTGACGTTTTGAGTGCCTGGAGCGGCATTAGGCCTCTTGTTCAAGATCCAAACAAGCCCGATACGCAATCGCTCGCGAGAAATCACATTGTGCACATCAGCCCATCCAAACTGGTTACCATCGCTGGAGGCAAATGGACCACTTACAGGTCGATGGCTGCCGAAACTATCGACGCTGCCATTCAAGGTGAGACCCATATTTCTACGCAGAAGGGGGTGGAAATGGGTGGGGGTGAGATTCGCTGACCCTCGCTTTCTTTCAAAAATGCTACCTTGAATGGGCTGTAATATCACGTCTAAACTTGTATTTCTCAGCTTGCAACTTGGTGGCTCGTGAACCCGCTAGCGTTACAGAAAGCATAGTTATCGAAGGTGGTCACGAATGGACGCCCACAATGTACATCCGCCTGGTGCAAGATTTCGGTCTCGACGTCGAAGTCGCTAAACATTTGTCGTCGTCTTACGGCGACAGAGCATTCGCTGTAGCTAAACTCGCCTCACTCACAGGTAAACGATGGCCCATCATCGGCAAGAAACTGCACCCCGAATTCCCGTACATTGACGCTGAGGTAATTTTGTCTTTAATTTAGCCAGTAGTAATGATGTGGTGAATCCTCCATTTTAATTGTCAAAGTGTACTACGCTTTCAGGTCAGATACGGTATTAAAGAATACGCTGCAAACGCAGTAGACATGATTGCTCGCAGGATAAGACTAGCTTTCCTTAACGTACAAGCAGCGATGGAAGCCCTTCCCCAAATTATCGACATTATGGCCGAAGAGCTGAAATGGTCCGAGGCCGAGAAGAGGGTACGCATTATCAAAAAGTATTTCTTACATCGCATTTTTTATGGAGTACGCATGCGGGCCCAAGTACAACTTTTTAACAATCACGATCATACTCCAATTATTCACAATTTGTTGTAATCCGAAATTTGAATAAATATATTTAAAAATGTGTTTAAAACGAACCAAATAACTCGATTACCAAAATTAAACTCACCAAGCCGAAAATCCATCAATATCGTAGATTTTGAAATTAGTAATGCATGGTTGAAATGATTTTGGTTGAAAAATTGTTTCTCCAGTCCGATATTGGTTAGTAATAGTATTTGTCCTGTTGCTAAATTTACGGCTGGCCCTTAGATTACATCACTTTACTATTGACTCCAAAGACGAACCTACTCGTTATTGAATCGTCTTATAAGGATGGGGGTTAACTTTTGAGACAACCTATAGGTGGTGTCGCCGGAATGTGGAATGATTCATGAATGATAACCTGACACCGCTTCGGTCATGACCCCTTGGTTATCTTTTTTTGCAGAAACAAATGGAAGTAGCCATCGATTTTTTGAACAGCCAAATGGGAGGACAAGTGAACAGGGCGTCTCGTGGCAAAGTAGCCGTCAATTTGACTCATGACGAACTTCAAACTTATATTAAAAGATTTCAACTGTTGGACAGTGGCAACAAAGGATATATTTCAATCAACGACATCCGAAGATCATTCAAGGTTTGCTTTCCAGATTTAACTTTTTTATTATTTGCTATTAATGGTAGAATATTTTTTGGATTGATTTTCCGTAAAATCAAATAATGTTGTACCCTCAGAATTTCGGAGAAGAAGTGTCCGGTGAAGAACTTCACGAGATACTCAAAGAGATTGACACCAACAACAACGGTCTAGTCGAACTCGACGAGTACCTTCAGGTGAGGAGATGAATTAGAATTTTTTATCGTTTTAACGTTGCCTCCCCTCTGCCAATTGGAGATTTTGATTGATTCCTTCAGAGGCTGTTGTCTCCCGTTATGAGACTAATCCCTTTGAAGGAGGAATTTTGGCTAAATTATTCATTTCAGTCAAGCTTAATAGGAAAAAGAGATTGATCGAATATTAATTTGATCTTTTGAAGTTGAATCCAGCCCAACGTTACTTCTCAAATTCCTTGTACAAAAAATCACAACAAATCCATCTTTTATTTAGAAATGATGATAGTTTTACCAATTTCAATCTTACTTTAAGATACAAAATTTAATGCTTTATTTTTCAAAATCATTTATTCGTTCTAGTTTGCAGTTATCCCAACTCTCAACGTCAGAGGTGAATTCATAACATTTTTTATTAATAAAAATGTGCCCACCGTAGTTATAAAGTCGCGCATTATCTACCGTAAAACTCGTTTCTCTTTGTCCCATAAGCCGAATTATAGTTCATACAATCGTGTTTTCGGCATTTCATTTTTAATTTTCATTGTATACTCACCCTTTCCAGTACTCTTCAATGTTCACTCTCTTTATCGGTCAACCGCAATTTTGTACTCCCGTACTGGCGCGTAGTTGACTATTAATGGGCATAGGTAAACAAACCATTTCGCCTCCTTTCAGATGGTGTCAGCTCTCAAAACCGGCCAGGTGACTTACAGCAGATTTGCTGTGATGGCTGACAAAACTTTCAAAAATAAAATTGAGCCCGACCGGTCGGGTGGTGGCCTTTAAGACTCCATTCTCATCTTCGTTTCATAGAAAAGTATCAGTTTTCAGGTATCTATTTACATAGTTGGCGTATTCCCCTCAATGAACCTCGTCAGAGCATGTCTCGTCCGAGTTGTCATATGCCTAGATAGAGTTTTGTTCCCGTATTCATAACTAACATAGGTGTTCTGTTATCAGGCTGATTCGTTCCCTTGAATTTCGTATTTTCTGTGTATTGTATGATTTTCTCTGAGTTCCGGTCTTGCCCAATCCCCACTCATCCTTCCAAGAAGTTCTCGTAAGGGCATGCGTTTGTACAGTGAACCGCACTGATTCTTAGTAGTCACTCCTTACGTTCCTGTATAGTCAAACTAGCCTTAAAACTCAGAGATAACCCGAGCATATATATTTACAAAATATAAATGAGGAAACATAAATACAAATGTCTACTTTAAAAAAAAAAAGCAACACAAATTTTTACATAAATTTAACGTAGTTTCTACAAAAAATCAATTTTCAGTTGATTGATATTTAATGCAGATTAATGTTTTCAAAACACATTTTAGCAATTTCTTAAAAATATACATTTTTGTCAATATTTCATAAGTTGATTATTTTTTTGTGTAAGCTTTTCCTAAATTTGACTTTTAACCTTTTTTCAAAGTTTTATGTCTTAATTATTCTAGTTTACGCAATAATATTCTTGAGAGAATTTTCCATTGTTTCGGTAAATGGTCGAATGTTGGTAGGATAGTGAGGTAGGAAAATTCGAAAACATTCACAATGAGTACGGGTCAGCTCGGATTGACCACCTCTCGTCAAACTGAGTCGTGTGGGTTTATTCGCCGATGGTTATTCACGTGGGCCTTGCTCTGCCAATTCATTTGTCCCGGTATGCGGAGAATTCCAATTAGTTACTGACTTTCTGCATCTTAGATGTATCTACCTACCTGCCATCCCTGATTCTATTCCAGAAATCAAGAAAAATTTCTCATAGGGAACAAGACATTGTTTCTACTTTTTATTTGATTACATAGTTTAATTTAATTTAAACAGTAGGTATTTGAGTCATTCATTCAGATTAATGAATTGTTTTGGTATTTGTATGAATAATTATGAATATCTACACCTATTTCTTTTGAAATTCTTCTTTTCTCCCTATTCACATGTCGACTATAAGAGACTAATCGCCATGTTTAGCTTTTAACTTTAGATATATTAATTGTAATTATAACGTGAGATTATCATTCTATTTGCGTTCAACAGGAAATACCCGATTGACACTTTTCGTAGGCCTATATTTGCCACTTTTTCTTCGTCTTTTGCCTCAATTTAATTTTGTTTTCCTCGACAGATGATGTCTGCCATTAAGTCCGGTCACGTGACGTACAATAGATTCGCCGCTATGGCAGAAAAAGAGCACGGCAATTGGCAGCAAACACCGAACAAAATCACCATCGACAGAGCAGGCGGCGGCCTATAGACCAATGGATATTGACATTGTCGAACGAAGCGATCGTCGAAGTTACGAATGTTTTATGCTGCTTTTAACGATTTGTCGTTTGCGAACTAGATAGGTACTCCAACCGATACCGGTACGCTAGATTTATGAAATTATTTATTGACTAACTTTTTATTCAACAACTACCTACACAGGAGTGAACTATACTGAGCTATGAAGAGTCGGCCTAGTTTTACCTAAAGTTTCTCTTGTTCCTAATTGATAGCGTCTATGTCCTGAAAAATGATCCCCTACGACTGCTCCCGGTAAACCAGCCTCATACAGACTTGAACATGTGCCAATAATGACTGCATTTTCAACGAATACTCTTCAGGAAGAATGATTGTATTATCAATGTCCGTTCTCAGAACCCTTGGTTCATAATTCTGCTCAATTCTTTGCCTACTCGAGTCTTCTTGATAATATAATCAGTTGATCTTCCGTGTGTGTGATACTAGCCCCTCAATGTGGAGAACAAACATATTTTGTCTACTTTTTCTATTCGTACTTAATGATGACACACAATTGGATTGGAGAAATCTCCTAAACGAAATGAATTTTACTGTACAAAACTGTGTATTCTAAATCTGGAATATGTGATTATTTGAAAGTTTGAAAACTGACGGTTATGTTATAAATTATATTCTTTTAAATAAAATTTCCCATTTTGTTCTTGATTCAATCGTATTCATTTGTACCTGCTAACCAACAGTGGTATCAATTATTGACGTAGCCCGAAACCCCCCATTTTCACCCGTACGACGTGGCGATTGGTCCAAAACCCATTCCAACCTCTCCACTTATATTATCCCTAGAGGAATACGGGGTTAGGTTTCCAATGGAATAAGCCAACTTTAGGGACAAAATAAGCATTTTTATTCAGAACTTGCCCTTCACATCTGTTGTTCAGTCAGCAGTTTAGTCTAAAATCTATCTTGGTCCATGCCTATGATTGGTCCAAACAATCTACTATCTTTTCGTCAAAATATCTTTTCAATAAAATTCTAAAACGCTGTCAAATAGAGCTTTCAACATTTCAAATATCAACTCATTTTAAATTTGTAACAACCCAACTTCCAACCATAACAAACTACTTTCATTCAGATATAGAAAATAAGTACAAAAGAATTTATTGTCATGAAAACCAATACTTTACCAACTATTTTCATAAAAATATAAAATTTGATTCTCAAAATAATCATTCTGCGAAAATTCTTTGTAACAGAGACAAATAATGGCCTGAATTTCCAACTTGGCCGTCCTGGTCCATTAGCCTTTGAATAGTATACGCGCCGAATGAAAAGCAGTTTCAGTATTGTCGTGAACAGTTTTTCTCAAGGTATAAATGCATTGCCGTATAATATTGTTCTAACATCGGTAGCTCACTAAATAGCTTATACAGACATTGAATTTAATTTTTGCGACTACAAGCGAGAGGAAGGATTGGGTTCTCATACGCAGGAATAGGGGGTAATGATGTGGCGTTCATTTCTTAATACTGCAAGTACCTAGTTAGAGTTTCATCAAAGGTTAGGTACCAACCTAATTCGGAGGCGGAAGGGGATTAGGATATTGGTTTTCTTGGGGGAAACGGATTGTATCGATGCGATTAGAGACGTAGCGTTTTATCAGTGCGCCTGTTGGATGGGGTTTCTCTTGAGGGGTCTATCTGCTCTGGACGAGATTAAGGAACTCCTCTCTCGTTTTGGGATCCTCCCTGAAGACTCCCAGCATGGTGGACGTCATGGTTTTGGAGTTTACTTTCTGAACTCCCCGCATGACCATGCACATGTGCCTGTAAATTAAGGTGTTTTTCTTGATTAAAACGAGATTGTAGAATCTTTTCAATTAATTTTGTTAAGGAAGTTTCCCCATTTTTTATGATAATGAGGTGTAAATATCAACGTTAAGTATTATAAACCGGGAATCTGAAGTACCTCAGCAAACGTAAGAGACGTAGTTATTATGGCGGTACTTACACAGCCTCGACGACAACTGCGACACCCGTGGGTTGAACGGCCTTTGTGACAGCCAGAGCGATCTGTTTGGTTAGCCTTTCTTGGACTAGAAAGAAAAAACAACTCTCAGAGATCAACCGAGAATTAAAATGGCAGCATTCAAAAGCTCAGAGCATCCTTATGAGGTGTATTTCTCAATGCCTTCATAAATAAGTCAATTTTTCACAAATATGTTCTGGTGATTTGAGGCATTGCACTACATCCAAGCGGAAAACATATTTCGTTGAGCAACAGGCCATTATGACGGGAGGAAACCGATACCTTCAACTAATCTGAGAAATTCTGATCCTCTTTTTTAAGGTTGGCTGACCGTAAATATGAGCATCAAATACCATATCAAATTGTAGTTGCAAATTTTCTAATTCAGATGGAAAATCCTTGAACTGGACAAGAAATACCCGTTAGCCATTTGAGCGGATAGTGAAAAATATTGAACTCACCTTGAAGACGGCGACTGTAAATCTCAACGATCCTGCAACAAGAGATGACTGAAAGTAGTAAAGCAGTTCACAGACTTGTCCTCAGAAGATTAACTTACTGAACAAAACATCGCACTTCTCAACGCATTTGTTCCGTCTTTCCTTTGTTGTATGAATGTTGTTTTTACCTAGCGAGCTTGGAGAGACCGAGGATTTTCTTGTTGGGAAGGTAGGCGATGGAGACTTTCCCGTAGAACGGAACCAAATGGTGTTCGCACATGGAGAACATTTCGATATCCTTCACCAAGACCATTTCGTCGTGATCTTCGTCGAATACGGCATCGTTGAGAATATCTGGGAACAAAGAACGAATTCGATCATAGCAATATTGAAAATGTTATGAATGAATCTAACACTGATTTTAATCTGATATTAGTACAAAAAGAGTGTTTAGCTCGCTTATACCAAATGTGTAGCAAGGACGCTCAAAAACTAAAAAGGCTCAAGGAACTACACAGTTTAACTAGCAAAATTATATACAATTATATCGCTGTGTTGGAGTTTAAGAGGAATCTTATCGTTCTCCACGCTTTAAATGTGAATTGCGGTATAAAAAACATGAAATGAAAATACGAGTATATAGACCAACATATTCACCTATAAAATACGACATATATACTCTACATCGACGTTGGCACCTAGATGAAAACCAGGGAACATGGAGCGCAGATGACGCTATAGATGTATGCTATTCTCGTTCAATGATTCCCTCCTGTCATATACGAAAGCAATTCTAGTTGATCTCCTTTGAATGGGATGCTAGTAAAAGCGAAGGGCTGGCCGAAGCAAGTATTTGTGGTGTACCACTCGCTGGTCTCGCTCTTTCAATTTTCTGTAATACCAGGATTTATCAACCTCTAGGAGCCAACGTGTCTTCGTCGATCGTGAGACTCCTAAATTGAGCCACTCAGTCTTTCCTTCATCCAGGATCTCGTTTACCAGATAGAAGTAGAACACAGTACAATTCACTTCGTTTGATTTCCAGTTCGAAAAAGCATTGTAACCGCTAGACGTTGATGCCTCGTTGGGTTATTTCGATGCAGTTGTTTCTGATGAAATTAGTAGCTTGGCCTTATGATTCGGGGCATCTATTAAGCCCTAAACTACCTCTATAAGGCCGACCTGGAGTAGGTAATTAGTCTTAAGCCCCATTTTGGGGTTTCCCCAAGTGGTCTTAAGAGACCACGAATTAATGGAATATTTATGAGTCATGTAATCGGAAGGGACAATTTTAAGAATCTTTCTACCGCATCTACTCATACGCGTGGAAGTTTTATGTAAGTATTCAAGTTACAAATTACGTCAAATTTTAATAATACCTTGGTCTATGTCCGCAACCGTTACTGAGGGTGCAAAGTCATTCCTTTTGAATTAGCTCGCTACATTTATGGTAGGTACCTAGTAAAGGAAACTATCAACAATACTTAATAATTGTCAATAGATTATTTTTTGTCAAGCGCGATATTTTGTTGTTCGACAATATCGTTACCCCACAAAAATTGTTTATTCGAATAGAGGAAATTCCAGCCATTATCTACCCAAAAAAACTTGAGGTTTAAATTACTAGCTCTGCATCCACCTCAAAAATGCTCATCAACCGGATTTCATCATTTGATCATCAAGGGTCAGTAAAAATCCGAATAGCAACAGAATACTCCCTCCTACACTACACAAATACATACACAGATACAACTTGGGTCCTCGAGGTGCAGTTCTCAGTGCATTTCATTCACCCGTTTGAAGTTCTATGTGTACTTACATACGCACAAAACGTCCAAAATACTAATACGCGTACGGTTCATTCTGCTTTAGACATGATCTGGCACACCAGTCATCAACACATATTGGCAAATAGATACGCCATTTTTTAAAATCGTCCAAAAAAGACTATACGCAATACTATACAAGAATTTATGTTCATTCAGATTGATTTAGTGAACATTTTTTACTTCATTTGAACTTTATGGTTACAGTAAAAAGCTGAGCTACTCGTATTAGTAAAAAAGCTCTTTTACGGACATTCTGCATTACAGGGATCGACTCCTGCCGGATGGTGAAATGAATATTTTTCAAGTATGATGGCGGATTCAATGGAATGTCAGATATCAGAGTCTGGTATATAGATCATGGACGCACCACGAGGGTTGACAGGGGACGTGCGAATGACGGCCACTCGACTTCGAATTCTGTTCAAATCGCTAGGCCCTGTCGGAAACAGCCAACACGTAGACTATTGCACCAGGCCGTACACCCTCTCAAGGCCTACCCCAACAAAAAGAACTCGTTCATGGAAATGGAAGGTTTTCCGCTCAACATTTAAATACGGTGTGCGTCTGACCACTTAGAAAAAACAGCTTGTTGATACTTTTTTGTATGAACTATTGAAATGTGTCATTTGTGACAATGAGATCTCCACAAAAGTTGATTGACCGAAATAAATAAAAGAACCTTGTTCCTCTGGGACGGTGGAAAAACGAGAGAACGATTTGAAAAATGCATGAGCGATAGAAGGAGCTCACCTCTTCCACCACTCAACATTTTATACTACTCTGGAGAAGCTCCTTAGCGCCCGAAGGTTTTATACGAGTTGCCCGCATTAAATGAGCTCTCGTGGTGTATCAAATTGAATGGGGGAGAAGCATGAGCTCTCGACCCGCGACGTCCCTTTTGGTTTGAATGGATCTTAGGATGAGATAGGCTACGTTGTCCCAGTGCTTAGTACGTTTTTGAACTAATGTGAACAGCTTTGGAACTTGACATTAACAGAAATTAGCCAAAGATTTTCCCTTTTTCCTTCTCCTGTGTACAGTGAGTAGAGTTTTACGCAGGCCTACCAAGAAGAAACGCAACAATATAATTTATTAATAATCAATGCCACTGTAATTTTATACTTATTCTAGTATCGTCCAAGTATTTGAGCAATACGGCCTTTTTCCTCGCTGGAGCCGTATTCTCTTACTCCCTTGAATGCTTTTTCCCTCAACTAAATCTCAGCCTCATCGGTGCCTAATGGCTTCACAAAGCAGTTAATTACTTCCTCCTCAATTACATAGAACAGTACTCGACTTCTCTCTATATTGATTCTCCCTTCTTCTGCTCCTTTTCTTACTGACTCGATTTGGCACGAGCCACTTTGAACCTTCAATTATACAATTTTAGGAAGAGCTGATTCACTGAAATAATTCGAATTGCTGGCCTCATGTCTGAAAGCTTCACAACGCTTATTCCACGTGTCAACGGATTCTTCATTTAAGCCCTTTGATACATAAATGACATGATTTTTGATGAAGAGAGACGTGATGGGGTCTCAATAAGAAATGAGTTACTAAGAAGTCCCGCTAACCATGTTATTACGTTCAAATTCGCTTCCAACTTCGTATACTTCTTATCGGAGAATTCATCATATCAGTGACTTTATGTACAAAACATTCCTCTTCTTTCTTTGAGATGAATTCTCGAGGAATATACAAATAATAAGAGTATGCGATGAAGCTGGGATATCCATATTTCAACAAAACCAATAAATTGCCATGGCACAACCGCTGACGAGCGTTCGATGGGTATCAAAACCACCTCAGTTGACATCCCTTCACCGAAAATAATTAGAAATTCTGCAAGCTCTTTCTGGGTGAGCCCATTTGTATTCCTCATGTCTACTTCGTCGCTCCCTTTTCTGTCGCTCGGAAATAAATTATATATCCGTCCCAGGAGGGTTGTATTGAATACAGAATCTCAACCTGTTACGTAACAAGTCGCGGGACATAATCGATTAGCGGCTGCGAATATTTGCTCAGAACAAGCTTCATAATAAACTTAGGCCGGCATAAACTTGGAGTTCAAAACCAAAAACCAGATTTATTGTAAAACTGAAGCAGATTATAATTAGTCAGTCTACAAAGAGCCTTTTCCTCCTCGGAAACGCTCCTGATCCAGCCTTTGCAAACAACCACAATTTTAGTTCATGAAATTAACTCTAAAACTCCCGCAGTATCAAGCAAACATTCTATTTATGAGATAAAGATACACCTTTAGCTTTTGAAGACGACCCTGCGGTCTTACTAGGACCTGACCAGCCCTAGTAGGCCACAATAATATGTACATGATTCTCCGTATACAAAGTGAAATACGTAATTCATTCCCCCTTGATTGTTCTTGGTTAGGCAGGCGAAACAAGTTAATTTTTATTTCACGGACGCGGACCGACGTTCTAAAAATATCACAATGTAGAAAAGCCCTTGGAATAAGAGAAGAGAAAAATGATCCGACTTGGGGGAAAAGGGTCGGCCGCTACAAGGGTATGTACTTAGGATTGGAATGATGACTACCTCCGCAACCTCGCCACTCTCAAATCCGCTCTACGGAAGTTGAAGTAATCAACTTACTGTTTCGCTCTTGATAAATTATGATCTCGTTCCTGGAGTAGTAAAACTTTAGAATAGAATAGAAATTAATTCACTTTTTAGTGAGTATAGCAAAAATGTTATTAGGAATGGCACTTTATGCTCAGGTATAATAGATAATGTCTATGTCATTTTTGTGTGTGTATAAAATAGCTTTTTTAGGTGAAGAACGAATACAGTAAAGAAATAAAATGATTTTGCGAACACAAGGGATTGAAATGCTGACAACACATTTTAAAACTAATGAAAGAATTAATATTGGCCTGAAGAGCCACGAAATGCTTGAATGGATGTGAATACTTCATTTCACTATGGTAATGAGAGGGGTAACGGGAGGTTTCCCGATTAAGAAAAGCAAATCAATAGAGGATGGTACCTTCGATATTCTGGTCGTATCCTTTGGTGAAGAACAGCATGGCTTTGGCAGCTCTTTCAGGGGTCTTCTGCAGGCCTTCTCTATCTGGATTTTCGCCGAGTGAGCCAAGCAGCAGGCGATATGACCTGCTCATTTCAGGGATCATTGACTCCCTGGTAGGCAGTTTGTGGTCCAGTTCGAGGTCGTGGTGGAAAACGCATTTTTCGTGGCCTGCGAAGAAATTGAAATATATTTAATTAGGTACAAGAGATAAAGTTGGAATCTTTGAGACGGTAAAATGCAGACTACTGATAACATCCCGTCCAAATTAGTCAGGAGATTATACACCATCGGCAAAGAGGAAAATGAAAGGAGTTCTTCGCGAGAGACAAAAAGATCAAAGGCCGTCAGCTCATCCCCCACTCAGGTTTACTGTCACTCGGTGGTTTCTAATAACCGACCGATAACCATAACGGCCATCTTGCTGGCAAAAAGATGACACCGAAATAAATAGGCTAATTCTTATTGGCAGGCCATTGAGCCTTGAGACTAGAGGCTCACAAGGAGCTTCGCAGGCGGTGGTTGAATCAACAAGAAATATGGGAAGGAAATCAGTGAGCAGGTAACATGAAATGCATATCAGTCATTCCAGGAACCATATCAATCAATTCTGCAACTAAAATAGAGTGGAAAGTGGTACCCCACGTGCTTTATTTCACATTTTTACCCACACCCTCCCTCTATTTGGGGCTGTCGGGCTAAAAATGAGTTAGGTAGGGGTAGCATCCAAAGGCCTAAACTATTATTGATTTTTTCGGATCAAATAACAGGGGATTTTGGCCCAAATGGCGCACAAACATATTGGATTTGGAACACACATTGAGAAGAATAAGGAGAATGTAGGGACTTTTCTTTTGTAGATGTGTTATGTCGAGGTGTACTATTCCAATAAGAAAACAAACCGAGAATCGCTCGCCCGCTAACCACTACTAGCCACAACTGTGAATTACCAAAGAGGAATAAATGAATTGAAAAAGGGTAGGCTTCATTCCATGGACTATCTTTAAATATCAACAGATTTTTGGGTTTTTTAATGATCCGTGCCGCTCCTCTTCAGAACCTGTCAGTTATGTAATATATACCTATCAAAATGTAAAATAGTACGGTGACGGTTAAAAATGGTTTGATATTTATTCTATTTTTGAGGTAAACGGAGCAGCGGAAACTCCAATCAAGAGTACCTATTAAAGATTCACTGAAATAACGATTTAACCTGAAACAAGTTGAAGGTTTGGCTGAAAGCAGTTGGAGATAGTAAAACCGGATCTATAGGAGCTTAAACTGTTTGGATCCAGGTTATATAAACCGGTCTTCAAGGCAAAGGAAAAACCTTACTATTATTGAGGACTCTGATCGTCGAAAGAAAAGGATAAAGAAAGGATCCACTGCCGCGAGTTAGGGCTGGCTCACGCAATATAGAGTCAGAGTTGCTGATATCTATATCCAGGTATTGGACCTTCGGGCACAACTGAACCGTTATGTAACCAATCAGTTCAAGGTCTATTTTCTTTCCTTGAATGTGAAGGAGTTCGCATTCCATGCGAACTTCAGCGGGGCAGATAAGAGTGAGGTTTACGACTGGCTCCTCAGACAAATAAAAATTACCAACTAAAATAACAATAATTATTCGGGACACATTCTGTTTAAAAAAGGCTCACCAATGTAAGAGAGGACCATTGAATTTTTCCCGGGAAATCACAATCAAATGTCAGCTTTTTGACGGTCAAACCGCAAACAAACGGAGGAATGTTCTTCTAAAAACTGAATGAATGAATGACTCCACGGTTAGATAAAAACCTAAGGGGCAGCAAATTACCGGTTGATGAAGTCCTCCCAACAGGTACGTACCTAAGCGGCTATTTATGTAAAACTAGCCGATCCAGTTTGACGAGGTGTGGAAGTAGCATCTTCGACTCCTACTAGTCAGCCTTTTCCCAAAACTTAGTTAGCCCAGGCTGGAGGCGAGAAGCCCTTTAGCAGTTGGAAACTCAATTTCCGATGATTGAGAACCCCCTTATCATCATGACCCTCTGCCTCAAGCTCCGCTTTATTGCATCTCCTATCGAGATTTTCCAAAGCACCTAGGTACAATGCTATCATGGGTGTCGTCTGCATGTAAATAGTATTCATGAGCCAGTCACATGATCTGCATAAATGTTTTGAGTTTCAGTAATCAAGTTTGAAGCTCCAAGGCATGTAAGTATCCATTTTGACCATCTCTTTTCTCCGGCGTGTGGCAATTGGTCCGGGACCACATCTGTATCGAATCACCGCCAGAATGTCGGTAAACAACAATACCCCTCGTGCTTGGAGCCTTAAAAATCTCGAGATCAAAATACGGACCAAATTTGAGCCTATTTGCAGAATTTCAGATTTTCTGGAGCATCATAAAGGCCCTGCCCCGTCTGATACGTAAATGGTTAACGTTGAGTTAGAATTGCTTGAGGGTAATACGAGTGGATTTTATTCCAAATAAAATAATTAACGAATATTTTAAACCAATAAGAACCTAGTTCTGCTGCCTGCTCTTCCTCACCGTTCATGTATAATTTGTTTCTGCCGATGCGACGAGAAAGGCCTTCGAAATTCAAACGTGACGACATTGTCGCAGTGTTCGACATCACCAAGGAGAACCAGTTGCATCAATTAGGTGTATGAACTTGCCTCAACCTCGCTCTTCTTGACTTACTTATTTTGTCACAAAGTCGTCGAATATTTAACGCGATTAGGTTAGCAGGAATATACTCGTAATTAGGAAGCTTCACAGCTGGCACACTCCATATTGAGAAACTTCACAGGTTACTATTACATCCTCTCCCCCTTAACGATTTGCGTCAAACCTTGTTTCACCTCCAGGCGAGAAAAAAGACGATCAGCATGGCTTCATTATATAAAAATACAAGTGAGCAGTGTGATTTGACCGTGACTGGTGAGATATGTAAGACTCGTCATCACAAAACGATTCGCACGGATACGTGGTTAGCACAGTGATATTACAAGACAAAGCAAATTAAGAGACAGTCCTATTACAAAATGGATCTTCTTTTTGGAAAATAATTATGCACTCCAAAAAGAATTTCTTAGAATAACTTATAGTTATGAGTAGAGGCAGAGACTATTCTTGAATGAAAACAGGAAGCTATCCTCCTCGAACAGACTGAAAACAAAGAGTTCAGGAGCAACTGCATCGTTGTTCAGAAACAATCATAAAACCAAATTAAAACAGTCCGAATCATATCAAAATGTTAATGATAAGCCGCTCTTTTGCCCCAGACGGCGGACAGACAAATCGGATTTTGAATCTGCACGCATTAAAACGTTTTTCGGTTTGGGAGGACTTTTTTCCACTCTATACAAAAACCGGAGTGTTCTATCTAAATATAGATTCAAAGCCAAACGCGAATTACTGATTTTTAAAGAATGAAGGCGTTTTGCTGATGCACGTACCACGAGCAACAGAAATTCAAACTGATTGCGTATAGCAATCAGAGAGAACGTCCTGAGATGAAACCAATGTAAAAATAGTTCATTTAATTCCCAAGGTGCTTTCCATTCCTCACAAATTAAAATCTAGTTGTCAGTGGACTGTGGAGTCAATCAACTAGTGGAATTCTCGAAGGTGATAATGACTTGGGGATTTCCCTACAAGTGGTTTCCACGCGTCGTTATATCACGATGTGAAAGCCGACAACCCTGACACTCGGCATCCATTCGAGGCGTCCTACAACACGAGTATTTGGACACGTTTACTCACAATTTGATCTCGGGCTCGAGCGCTACCTACTTATTTCGACTAATGCTAAGCAGTTCTTTCTGGGTAGTTGTCAGATTTCTGAGTCTTTCCTTTTAATATAATAAGAAAATGTAGGCCGGCTTAGCTTCCCTATGACCGTGTAAAGCCTTCTCCAACAGTCTTTGTAAAAGGGTCTTAAAACGGCTTAAAACATTCCGTTACCCGCCGCTAACTGACATAAAATTTAGGTTCTGTTTTTCACTCCAGTGATCCCCTTCAAACTAAAATCCATTATGAAAGATACTTGAGCCGCGTCTGCCCACCATCGTCTTTGTTCAGAGATACCCGCCTCATTAAGTTCCATTGTCTCATTGATTATATCAGATGGGAACTTGGACTTGTTGATAAGATTCTATCACGAATGGCCAGCTAGGGTGAATTCGCCACAAGTTCAGTTGTACTACCTTTCCTTGCAAAATCGACGACAGTAATTTATGATTTTATCAAAAGGTGGTTCTATTTCACTCGGAGTAGATTCTATCTATGCAAAACTCGTGATAAGGTGTTTCCTTTCCTGGGTGATAACCTATACGACCTCTGTCAGGCATCGGGAGGCTGAGTTGAATAAATCTATTTAACTCAATCCCGGATGAGATAAGTGCCCACCGTGAATAAAAGTTTTCGCAAGAATTCCTAACAAATACGGCAATTTATGGGGGTCAAAGATTCAACGAATTATAATTAGCGGTAAAATCATATTTGATTAATTGGGAATAATAATTAGGTAATAGTGATGAGTTTCTTCGGTTTCCAAAATGTGTTTAAGTTGAAGCAACAGTGTTTCAACTCATGTTCAACTAAACAATTTTCAACTCAAGTTCATAAGAATATCAAAATATCAATCAAACATCACAAAATGATGAAGCAGAATTAACGCTCATGTCATGGTCGTAACACGATTGTGGGAAGACAGGGGCGAGTCCAGTACGCGGCCCAATTGTGGTAAGACCGAAGACAGCCAGGTAGATGTGAGTGGCACGAGCGAAAAGATTTTCTTTTTTTCTCATGAGGCATCATTGTCCAATTTGGAACACAGAAATATTCGACTAATTCGTAAGAGCGTGTACGACGCGCGCCATCAGCTGAAACCCGAATTTCCCATGAACCAAGAGAAGTGTACAGCAGCAGCTGTAGGCATTATTGTCTGCTCCGGATTTGGATGGTTCTAAATTATTGTGCTACATAGCACAGGAGGATAATATACCAACTTTCACCAACGCTGGAAACCATCGTTTACTTTGTGACTCTCAGTTTGAGTTTGGAGATAGAATATTTTCGAGAGCACCTATGATATTCGTCCAACCTTACTCTCCATGTACTGCACAAAAATTGATTACGTTTCGGTTGTGTTCTTTTTTTTTTGTCATTCAAGTCTTGAGAAACCTATCGCCGCATGTGCTGTATACTAAAACACTTTTGTAACGGAAAAACGTTTCGTTATGAGATTCCGCTCATAACTCCTTGAGAGCTGAATTCATCCTGCATATGCATTTCATCTAGCATTTTCCACACAATCGTGCTCTCTGAAGCATATTATCTGACAGGTCCCACAGTCGTGCTGCTTTGCCTAGAATTTTTCCCGCAATCGTAGTCAGATTCTTCCCAAAATCGCGCTGTAGTTTTAACCATATTCCCGCAATCGTGTTGCACCCCATGTTGCACAACTGGGAAAGACTGAGAAAGAATAATCCACGACCCAATCCCGTAAATATGTGATAGTATTCTCTGTACATCTGATTTCACAGTGCATGTAACAGCCCAATATGCTACATAACATCGTTTAAATGGGATTAGTGCTGTTATGGTATGCGGGAACCGGTTTGGGGCCCATCTAAACTATCGTCCAAAATTTCAAAAAAATAAATAAATAGTACGCATGTGAAAAAAAAAATAAAAATAAAATAAAATAAAACAAACTAAATTTTTGGAGGTTTTCGAAAGGTTTTATTAGAGGACGGACGTTTCAGATTTGAATTCTTCAGATTTAATACGTAAAAGATAAAAGTTAAAGAAATAAAAGTTTTAATTAATAAAGGAAAATATCAAATTTGGCATACCAAAACGAAAAATCTGCACCTACTGAAGTACCTATAAGTACGTTGAACGTTCATTGTACATATTAATGTAGAAACCAAAAATTATCATTAGTCAAGAGTCCTTTGAATACAGTGCTTTGAGCTGGGATCAAATTGGTGATTCGTTAGAGGCGAATAACTGACACTCAATTCAAATCTGGTTAGGGTCAGGGGCAATTTAGGATAAGAGATCAGAGTAGACTCGCGTGATTACGAGGACATCATGCCAAAGAAGAACCAGTCACGAACGGGGGCGATGTTCAGAAAGCAAAGATGAGAGGAAGGTTTGAGAAACTGTACCCCCCAGGGTATCGTCAGGGTGACTTGCTGAGGGAAAAGCCGGAGGAAGAGCTTCTCATTTCCTGCCATTAGAATCGCGTCAGAACCAATGCGTTTCCTCCACTTCACTACAACTCTCAGCCTGAGCATCTCGACCCCTTTTATCGTCATTATATGCTCGACCGTACTTTTTCCCACTTCTTTCTTTTTTCTTGGCTAAATCTGTTCCATTCTTTCTTCGCCAATTCGACGAGAGGACGATAAAATAGGAACTGTTCTGTTCTCCCTAAGGACTCTTTTATGAAACACTCTTCAAACCGTTCATCGCTCGTATTGATATTTTCGGACGAAAGTCTAGCCACCAATCGCAGAATCGGTCGTCCTTATCACAATTCTCCTTGACTCTTCGGACACCTGACAGCCGACCATCGTTTTACGATAACCGCAGTATCAGTTTCTGCGTATACCTCATGCATTGCACCCCTTGCCCTCTCTCTCGCATTCATTATTCCATAAAAGAAAAAAAAAAATAAACAGAATGATTCTAATGCGGATTACAGGGCACTGTAATGTCGGGTACTACGAGTAATTTCATAATCTAGCAGCTCCACAGTAGAAGTAGGTAGCGAGTGTCGTAATTTTCTGCGGGCTGTACATTTTCAAAAGCAAAAGCCTTTTTTTTTTTTTTTTAATCAATTACTTTATGAAATATTCAACACCATGATGAACATTTTTTTAGCATTGGTTCAGTGTTACAATTCTTATGTTTTTACTGAAGAGGATGGATACGTGGCTGGACCACGCTAAGTTCTGAATTTTAAGGACCTTCCGACGTCTTCGTGGACAGCAGGGCCACGTCATAGGAAGTTGGACATACAGGGGTACTTGTACTGCTGAATGTAGTACTTTTAGGGGAGTGGACTGATACAACATTTTAATTTACACACTTTGCAACATGAAAGCTGAACGCATGGGTAAGAATTTTTTGTCCATGAACACAAGGGGTATTGTTTCAATAAGAATGATAGACCGATAGACCAAACAAATATTACCACGAACAAGTCTAAACGTATCATTCAGCCTTTTTCCTTCTACCATCATAATCATTTCATACCCAAGCGCCTTCGAACTGCCCCAAATAATCCCGTGTCACGTCATAAGCAGTAAGGATCACTATGATCAGTCACTTTTCCAGAAATCGCTATATGCATATGCCCTCTTCACGACACCCTTCTAGGAGGATATATACAAAAGCATTAGTGGTTATGATATTCCTGGTTTAAGATACTATATCTTCGGGATTTCACTGAAGGATTTTACTCATAGCTATCCTCTAATAGGAAGTCCACGAATGGCTAGAAAAGTGTTTAAGCAATTAATGACGTTGCGAGAATGTTCCATTCATTTAAAGAAGCACCGCAAGGGTAAGCAATACAAAAGGAAACCCCACACGGTGGCAGCAAATGACCAAAGCGGACCCTGAGTGGAGCAATCAACTCAATGCGAGGAAAATGGTCTTCCATTCAGCCACAACTCAACACCTCTTCAGTCGAATAACGAGGGTTAGTCGAACGTTCTGGTATGCTCAATTAACACGCGAATTACGTGTTCGAATTGGATAATGATTCAAGTCTTCCACAAATTCACACTAATGTTGTAGTTCTTCGTAATGAGTTTAGATTTGAGTCCAGGACATGTACTAAATCAGTCTCAACGAATAATATCAATTTACTACACCAACATAGGTGTTCAACCATCATTTTATCGATGTGGGTGATGTCGGAAGAGTCGAACATGACATGTTGTAGCTTCTACTGGGTGAATTTCCCGAATAGTGGACCTGGCGGGAGTGTTGAGAGTATACACAGAGTTTGAACAACAACCAAGGCTTTAGTCTCATGATTCAGGTGAACTGACCTGAAAACTACAAAAAGATACTGTTGGGCTCTTCTAGGTCACTTGTGATACCTTCAATTGAAGTACTTGCGAAAATCCAAATTGACTTGAAATTAAATTTATCTGCCAAAATACACAAATGTAGGAAGAACATGATGGATTCTCGAGATTTTCGGCGATCTAGGCATGTGGGATACCATTTCTGACTAAATTTTGAACGCTGAATCCATTGAGACAAGACCCGGAATGATTAGCGCCCACTTGAAGAGGTTAGGGGTCCAAATGGGCATCTATCTTTCTATTTTGACAGTGGGTTTTTGAGATTTCTGGTACCTAGGCGTGTGGGGTAACGTTTTCCACGGATTTTTTGACGCTAAATCGATTGGAATGAGTCTCCATGCTCCTGGTCTCAAGAATAACAACCCCTGTTAAAGTTTTGCAGCGTTTTTGAGAAACAATAGGAGCAAATCTGAAGGCATGAAAATGTCATTGTTCAAGTGTCAATAATGTTGTATGTGATTTTGCAGAAAAAAAACAGACGTCGATAGGTCGGCTTTTGGTGAAAAAACTCCTGGATCATGAATGGTTATGCCAAGCGGGGCGATTACCTGGTGTGGTGGACGATCGGGGTGTTTTTGGCGTTCCAGGGACGTCGAGTTCCGAGTCAGCGATCTCCTCCTGCCACGAGACCGTGCGAACGCGGCCCGCAGTCACGCTGCTCACTTGGACGTCGGCTTTGGTCCCGTTCATCCTGCCTCTTCACAAGGGTGTGAACGCTCCTCTCCGTCCTTCCCACCCTTTATGTGACTCCCTCTCCGTGGAAAGCCCCCCTGCACCCTTCGCATCCCCTTACGCACCTCTCGCCACTACTCGCCCCGTTCCAGGACTCCCGATCGAACCGCCGCCTCTTAGCGTCCTGTTGCTTCCTTTTCAAGATCTTACTGTGATTGATGAGACGTATCACTCGGGCCACTCGAGGGGTCTGTAGGTGTACCAAAGAACAACATAACCGTCAATGTTGCCGTACATCTACTTACGGTCCTTGAATAATCTTATAGGCCCATAAACGAATGAATTGGCAAAAATGATGGATAAACATCTGGACTTTCTTGACCAAACCTCAACACCCCCACGAATACAAATCTTGATCCCAGAATAATCAACCCAAGTTTTCATGGTACAAGTTATTTCTCTCCGCTTTTCCCTAACATTTGAATTTTGCGATTCTAGATCGATTAAATTCTTCCACAATGGTTTATTATTCCATAGAAAAAGAGAATGGGGAAAACAGTGATGTTTAGGACTCATCCCAACCAATACAGCGTCCGAAATTTCAGTATTTATTATTAGTAGTTTTAAAATCAAATTTGTGTTGGGTAGACCTTCTTCCATATCTTCTTATTTGGTGGTTAGGGTTAGTCAACTAGGTGCTTATTCAAGTATTTTTATAAGTACGACTAAGGCTTAGTACTCGAGCCAGATAGTTACACCTGACAATTGCTCCACCATTAACCATAGACTGTCCTCCAATAATGTAACTGATGATGTGTAAACCATCCCGTAGGAAATTGGAGACCCTGTTACCGAAATGAATCTGAGGATGTCAGGCCGTGGCGAAACGTTGGAGTAAAAATAAGGAGATAAAAGTCTAACATTAAAAAAAAAAAAAAAAAAACCAAAAAAGTAGGTAGTTGAAAATGATAGCCTTCCAAAATCTCGAAAACCCACTCTCAAAATAGGTAGGTAGTAGGTAGTCATTCTGACCCATACTCACACCCGGGGACATACATCAATAGATCCGGGGCTCATCTCAACGGATTGAGCGCGCAAAAATTAGAGGAAAATGATAACCCACATGCCTAGTTCTCAAAAATTCTCAAAAAATCTTGAAAATCGAATTTTAATCACCCATACCCTCCCCAAAGTTGAAATGTTTCAAAGATTAGATTGACCCGGAAAGGGGTCCCCGACGAAAATTCCAAATGTTTAGAAAATGATCTACTTAATTGTGAACTAGACGCTCTGAAACACAAACTGTCAAATTTTGGAGCAGATCGGGAATGTCCGTCTGCCGTGCGCCATGCAGGCCGCTTTGGGTTGTAGAAAATTTCCTTAAAATTCGAAACAGGGTTCACCTTGGTAGATCTTGCACTAACTACTTAACTGGCAAAAACATTAAGAAAATCAAGAAAAAATGAGACTCCGTGTCATTTATGACCGCATCATGTTGCTTTCGTTTTGAACAAATCCCACAGAAACAGTAATTATGCAACCGTATCCACGAAGTTTTACGATCGGTGACTCACAAAATAGAGGCGGTACGTGATTGTATTATAAAAAGCCTATTTTGCAAATATTGAACGTAATGAGTGAAACAGAAGAGTCGGAAATGGTCCCCAGCGAACCTGCTACATCTCCTTCGATGGACGTCACAGAAGAAGGATCATTTGAAGGCGAGCATTTCATTTCGACTGAAGTCGGTGAGGATAATGATAATGTCCTATATTCACTAGACAATTTTAATATCCTTCTTACTATTGAATTTGCATACTTGCGACTGGTTCTCAAGATGATGACGAGTTGGCGACTTTGGAAGAAGGAGGTGGCCATGAAGAGGCACGAGGGGAAAAATTATTTGTAACTGAAGACCATATACCAGACGCAGTCAAAACGGGTACAACTTCTCTACTGATGAGCAGCACCCACACGCAACAAAATCTCATTTGACCTAGAATAGTTAACTTATTAATATGGGCATTCAATGGGTCGTAAACTCCAGAGTCTCGCATTGAAGAGGACGAAGAAGGCATGTCCCTTGTGAGCCACGAAACAGAAGACGACTTCAGTGAATATGAACAATACGAATCAGACGAGTTGGAAGAAACTCCACATGCAGCTGAAGAGGAAATCGATTTGTTCCCATCGTCAGAAGTAGTGAAAGATCCTGAAATAACCTCTAAAACCGTTCGTATTTCCCACCAACAGTTTCAACTTACACAGTAACAATTCACCACGTATAGCGAAAAATTTATTAACAGCCATTTAGCACCGTCACTTCGAGCTCGATCGTACCTTTACCATCACAGAGAAAGCCGTCTGCCAAGGGTTCTGATAGGGGTGAAACTCCCTCGACAGAATCGTACAGGAGGAAAATGTCGATAGATGAAAATGACGAAGAAATTGCCAAAATCCAAGCACCTTCTATGAAACCTAACAAAGTGATTCGTAAGTTTAAAAAAAGTAAATCAAATTGTAATTAGATGATGAAAACAATAGTTCACGATTCAGTTTTGAGACAAATGAATAATTTATTTTTAAAAAATCTAATACAATCTATGATTAAGGAACAACCATGTCCATGCGTTTAATTTTCTCACAGGCTCTGCACTACATCGATAAAGTTAACAAAATTTTCTGTTCGCAGCAAAACTCCCAGAACCAAAATACCCCCTTTGGCCAGTTAAAATTTTTGAAACTGAAAACATTTATAAGATCATGGAAAAAGCGGTTCCTAGGTTTTTCCCACGGAATTACCCCTACGTTCTCAAAGATGTAACTAGAAGGATCAACATGTTGACGGAATATTTACAGCGGAAGGTGTTTCAAATGGGGCACGATCGACGGAAATTAATAACAGTGGTTCGATATCATCAGACTAACTGGAACGGACAGAAGTCGGTCGTAAGGTACGCTATTATTATAGAGCAAAAACTAGATGATTGCTTATTCAATCACGCACGGTATTCTACAGAACTACTGGACCCTCTGCAAAGCGCCACAGTGCGTATTTTTTGTTTTTTTCCTCATACGTTTCTGATATCTCTGCTCAGCTGACCGACAATGGATTTTGAATGTCTAAAATGGAATTTATGGTCGCATTGTTACGATTAGGCTTTATGGCTCCTCTTAGCATGTTCAATATAAAGTTGATATAAATATACTACCAGTACGAGATAATATCAAGACAGGCTGTATCGGTGTGCCCTAACGCACGAACGGATAATGTATGTATTTCAGATAATGGGGCAAAGTGTCCACCTCATACCCGCAGCAGTAAGAGAAATGTGGGCTCAAGAAAGCTTAGGCATCAGGCAATAAATGGTAGTGGCATTTTGGAACCCTCGTGAGGTAGCGACTGACTAGAACAGCATTCTGGTTAAGCATGAACATGACTGCGTCACATCCGTGGAGATTAAATCGTACAGGGTGCTCGGTGTTGCAACATCGTCAAATATTCACGGAGACAAAGATGAAGACAGGGGTTTCTAACTGAAGATTAATAATTAAGTCTCACTAGAATTGATGAGGAGCGCAGTGTCCAGGTACAGAACCAAAAAATAAAAAAAATGCAGCCTTTGACAAGAACAAAAAGTTTCCTGAGATTACTGATGATAATTCAGACGGTGGAAACTGAATGAAAAACTACATCATCCACTAACACGGCATTACAAACTCTGAAGAACAAAATGGGCCTCCACATTTGGAAACCCAAGTACACCAGCAGTGACAGCTGCTCAGGAGCTGGATGTACACGGATGGACGTAGTTCTACGGAAATAGTAGTGGGGAATAAGTTCATTATCAAGAAAATGAACACGAATCGATCTCAATAGACTTATACTGCATTGTATAATGCTTTCTTCTGCCTTACATACTGAGCCGGCCAGCTTGGTGTAGTGGTTTGGGCGCCACATGAGGCCTCAAAACCCTATTTATGTTTATTGTGCGCCCATACACGGAGAATCTCAGCTCGAACACCAGTATATTCAGACGATGATGCGCAATGTAAATATATAATATTGTTTGTATTCACAGGTGGCTATGGTGCATGGAAACAGACGCGTTGGTCAAATACATTCATCATGGCGAGAGCTATGTCGTCAGTGCAATCATCATCGGATTGTACGTGGACTAGAGATCATAATCTTACTTTTCAGTCATCTATACTGAAGAATAGATCCTGCCATTACTGAAGTATACAGTGAATAGTAGTACTGAGTAGCATAATAAAACGTGTACCTCGTTTGGATCTCTCGATTGTTCCTACCTGTTTGATTAGTACCCACATAACGCACGGTTTCACCAAGTACAAGGAGAGCATTCGTTCATTCTAATTCTACATCGAATACGTTGATATTTACTTAAGCGATCGTCTATCACTTCCATTCTGCAGTCAGCGAAGGAATCGTTTGCAACTGTCATGCGCGAATTCACGGTCCCCAGGAACAGGTTTGATCTCAGAACTCACATTTTAGTGCTCGGGTTTTCCTGTGGAGGTCAGGGCCCCCTTGTGATAGTTACATAACACGTCCGAGCATCTTCCTTCAGTACGTTTGAAGTCGAGATCAAGTTCCCCTCCTTTTTGGCCCTTGTTATTGATCCTCGGGAAACATTTTTCACCAATAACTCCTAAAAAACACCATTACTAGAGTACCGACAATGTCGGAACAGAGCTTGAAGTAAACGTGAAATTCCGTTAAGATTAGGATGTATACCGATTATGCTCACCCCGATTGAACGGAAGTGCCACTCGACCACTAGGGACACTTTGCCGCCAGGCGCAGACATCGTCTTAATCAATTCATTCAATTTACGCCAACAGGGAACGCAATTTGAAAATGTTTTCAGTAGAGCCATTCTCAATTCAACTGCAGTGATGACGCAATTGTGGGAAATGCACACAATCTTAATTATCAGCTCCGAGCGGAGCAATTTCGTTCATAATGGACGACCGAATTATGAGAAAATGGGGCATGCCCAGTATGATTGGAATCCCTCGGGCCATAAGGATTGCAAATCAATTTTTGTATCTTTCCTACTGCCTCAGACATGGTGAAATAGAAACCCTAAAATTTCACAGTGTATACTTCTTCAGATAATTTAACCGATTGGCGAAAATTTTTGAATTTTGAATTTTGGAGTATTGGAGAGACTAGAAACGAAACTAGAGAAGCCGCGAGCGGAGCTAGTGAGCTGAAATAAAATGAAAAATAATAAACAAGAAATATCATGGGGAAAGAGCTAATAGGCTCGGGAGTACTATACTGAAATAACGGTGGCCGTCTAGTGGACGGTGGGGTTATGTAACGTCTAGTCATGTTCACAGGTCGTATTTGACGCATCGAGAAATTTTAGCAGGTGTTTCCATTTGTTTTTTTCAAAAACCTAAAACTAGGTTGGTGCCAATCGGTTCAATCAAAAGGTGAGTCCGTAAGTCAATGGTGGAATATTGTGTTCATGCCATGTCCATTGACCCCTTGAAAATCTTCTAATAAGATGTTTTTGGTTGAAACATAGCGCCGTACAGATGATGCCCATCAAAATAAAAATATCAAATTCAACTACTTAATAGACATTTTTAGAAACAAAAGGCTTAAAAATTAGTTGGCTACATTTGTTCGAATATTCCGTCAAACCAGGGGAGATCACAGGGGCAAGTTGACTTTCACATCAAGAAAAAAGCCGGTCAGAAGACACCTACAAGAAGGACGCTGTAAGCTGCTTGGGAGCCCACCAGTGCAAGGTATCACTGTATCAAACCATACGTCTAGCATTTCACGCATCTCGGGCGCTGGGGAGCACGCTGATGAAACGCATGGCGAAATTTGATCTTCATCAGCCATACACATGGTAAGGACGAAGAGAATACGTTACACAACACGATTACGTAACTAAGGGATGGGACGCTCGGAGTTCAAAGTGGAGCCAAGGAAACACAGGATTTTAAATTTTGACATCGTCCGCTCAGCTTTTTTCATTTTCGGCGTTGATGGGTATCAATACAGTACATTCTTAGATACTTCAGATTCTTACGTATTCACTTTAAATTTGATAGGCATCACTCTTGAATATTCAAATTTCCCAAAGTGCTCGCCCTGTCAATCACAACCCGGACCCAAAAGCAAAGAAAAAGATGGAAAAAAAGTTTAATAATACCTACCTGGTCGCGACTATTCTCTTCCCCCCCCCCCCCCCACTTTAAATTAGATCAAATCAGATACAGGATTACCTAAGAATCTTGACTAACAAGGGACAGCGTTAGATATGTAAAGCAATGTAATATACAGAGTAATTGCCGCTTTTTTACGAGAAGAAATACAACTTTCAACGTTGTGGGATATCTATAATAGACTATTGAAATTGAAGACATGAAGGGGAGCGTAGGTATACCTCAGGCTGTACAGTCTACCCACCGGTAGGTATTAAAATGCGGATGTTACGTAATGGCATACCAGTCATTGCACGAACTCGCAATAAAAGTAAGTAGGTACTGTTCATTGATACGTAAAACCAAGTCCGCATAGAGCGTGGATATGCTTGATAATATTTTTCATACCGAGCAAGGTTATCGATTTCCCGGTTCCAGAAATGCAGCTTGAAACTTAATTTTTCCAACCAAGGTTTTATCTGTGCTACCTCAGTATCCCAGTATTCACTGAACGTGTTTTATCAGGTAATTGTTTTGACCTTTCAATCTGAACAAACTCTGAGAGTTGAGATCATGAATGAAAAAACTTTTCTCATCAATGAGTCGCCAAATTTTTTCACTCAGAATTTTCAAGATATAACTAGTGCCGACGGGCTACCAATTACATAACCAAAACCAAGGGAGGCATATAATCATTCAAAATAGCAATATTCTTTTATGAGGATGCCTTACTCAAGATCATCCCGATTATTTTTCTTTAGAATGTCTAGCTTTTTGGGTTTTAAAAAAATTAATGAATAGATTAAATAGGGAGGGGAATTACGTAATGAATACTAGAGACAAAAGCTGAATCTATCAATACTTGGCAGAAGAAATCTGCTCACACAATTCAAAACTGCCATATCTGAACAGTAAAATGGTAGTGTAAACTGTTGAGACTGAACATTTTGGTAAAGAAAAATAAACAATTGGTCAAAAGAAAACAAATAATAATCAGAAAGCAATGCATAGTTTCAGCGTTTAGGTATTAAATGGTCATTAATCCAATTTGGGCTGTCAAGAAGTTGGCGTCTTCGAGTTACAAGTTATGTGAGCCTTGAGATCTTGGCTGTTTGGAAGTAGCGATACCTGTTCCTGAGATTGAATCAATTTATGAATAAACCATAATCATAACGTGTTCGTCCACGTTGCCTTACAAGCTCACGTACGGAGTGGCACGGGTTGTCTACCTATTACCAACGAATGGAATTGGCTGCTGCTAAGGAATTTCAAAATTCTAAGCTAAAACGGAAATTGGATTGGATTATATAGAGGAAAGCTCAACTCGTATTTGGATTATCAAACCGTAATCATGCATAAATATAATGCTGTTTAATGAGGCGAACTAGTCTGCAGGTAATTATCACCTATCACAGAGGATCCGCAAGAGCGAGGTTGGGTGAGGACAGAGGGACATTGAAAAGCCTGGGACGCCGGGACCCTGACACTGTTTCGTCCCAGAAATCACCTCTCGCGCACAAGGGGATGAGATGACCGCGGGAGCCCACCCGCTGCGACCGATGAGACGAGGTATTGAAGATAACGATTGAATAATTACAATAATGAATGGATGACAATAAGACGGCTCACCATTGTCGGATTTGATCTCAGACCCGTTGGCGCTAGCGATTTTGACGAGTTCAGGCTTCATGGTGTCACTTGCGTAGTTAGAACTGGAGTGGTAGGAGCTCGGTCGCCTTTGAAGGTCTTTATATGTATTCTCCAAACCCCCCTTTTTCCTGGCCGTCCCTTCTGCAGCCCCTCGAAGAATATTGAATTCGCGAGTTTCCAAATCTGTAAAATAGAGGAAAAAGAACAAACCGTTGGAGGGTGGAGTTTTTGATATCTGTAGACCTTTACCTAACCAGATGAGTTGAATCCTGCGGTCAAGATGCCGGGTCAGAGCCGGTTATCCGTCAACGTGCATCCCTTTTGATTACATAACCGTCAAAATTTTCGTTAACAAACTATCACGGTATATACTCCACTTAAATACAAACCACTAAATACAGATTGTATCTTACTCACAAAAATTGGGAGCAGCGGTCGTTACAATCCCCACTGCATTCTATTTCAGGCCTCCAGTGTCGCCCATCACGCCCATATTAAATTTCCTCTTCAGCAACAAGACGTATCAGATTTCTTGGTTACGCTTTTCTGTAACAAATCGAAGAAATCAAATATTGTAGATCTCTTGAGTAGAATACAATTATTGAAAATAAATGCTGCAAACCGTATGGACGATAGAATAAAATAGAATTGGTTTAAAAATAGGAGTCCTCTCTAAATTTAAGTCATCCATCCAGTAACACTAACTGGTTATAAGTCCTCAACCTTGATAATTTACTATACATCACCATGACTGAACGCTTACGTCACACCCAACTTGCGGATTTGGATTTATTGGACGAACCTGCGAGGAGGATTAACATTTTGATCGTAAAGAAGAAAACATTAAAATTAGTTGTAGAAAGAATGAGGAATATTTTATACCGTTATCCTGGACCATCGGACTACATTAGTTACGTAACTAACAGGTAGGCTGTAAAAAAAATGTTCTCTTTGATCCGCACCTTGAAGCTTCTGCCTGGGAGATCAACAGTTCAGAGGCTTCAATAAAATCAGTATGAAAAATATATTGAGGTCAAGAACCGCATTCGACCGCAGGCGCTTGAAGAAACATTACTGTGCAGTGGTTAATATTATTGTAGTGCAAATTTCATGGCTACAGCGCGTGTTTGGTACATTCAAAATGTTCTCAATTCGTTTTGTGATCCTGCGTAATTGAAAATAGTGATGGATCTGATCAACGGGTTTTGACCAAATATCTTGTTACTTAAATGGAACCGGCTTTATGGCCTACCAATGGATATTTGGCTTGACGCCTCGCGGGGTATCAATTTTTCAGGTTTGACAAGAATCCCACGGATTAGGTGCTTTTTTTATGATGCAACTCGATCAACTGTAGAAATCAACACAGACAACAAAGCATCGAAAGGGTGAGAAAAGGAGAGGAAGATAATGAAGGCACCTAATAGGGAATATTATGTTACGGAGATCGGACAGATGTTTACATGATTGCGGTCTTCTCTGTCTTGATGCGGTTCCAGGCTTGTATTTATAAGTGGCAAAAAGGTACGAAGGGAATGATTTCCCTCTCTTGAGACGTCAAATGATTACGACGAAGTCATGGAAATAATTTCAAGTTTACAGAGCTAAATTAAAGTCAGGACTAGCGACCAAAAATGACCAAGCAAAAATTTGTTTTTCATTCTGTATTTCCCATATTTGTTAGGCTCTAAATGAGGCACAAATTAATGCAGTTCTTACAATTTCTACTGCTGATGATTATCAGCTACGGGACCGCACCTTGTAGGGTGCATTGAGCGTTCGCATTACAAAGAAGGCTCTTCTACAAGAACTGAATATTACTATTAAAGTTAGTAGAAAAAGTATTTATCCAAGTAGAAAAGCGGTAAATAACATAAAGGAAAATAATTTATCAAGGTACATAAATAATAACGAACAAATAATGATGGTCGTACCAGGAACGAATGCGTACACGCCTCCACAGTCATTACCTATACATCTGGTGTTCTTGTGACATTTGCACATCTTATTTACTTGCAGGGGACTATTTCGTGATTTTTAGGCACACCCTGACTCTTCCTCTTCTAGCGGGGGATTGACTTGGCACCTCTTGGTTTGTATGAGGCATTTCAAGGATGAACAAGCACCGCTGAACCACACTCCTTTTAAACTCACAGTACGTGATCGCCTCAATTGAGGTGGTCTCATCCACTTGACAACACTCAAATCTTTGACTTTCCCTGACGAAATTGTGCCCCAAGCGGTTATCCTTATGGTTGGGATTGGGGCCACATGGCACTTTTACCACATTTCTGCTAGTGACTCTGCTAGTGACACACACACACACACAACAACTAAATACGTACCTCAAATACAAACAATAATGGAGAAATTAAAAGGCTGGACCAAATCCCTTGTTGTTACCCAAATTACCAATGCACCCTACAATTGAACGCTCCACAAGCCACCTAAAAAAATAGTATCAACGACTTCATTTGTATTTACCTCGCTTCCACAAAAATTTTACAAACACAAAAAATCAAGGACGAAAATGTGCATATAAATTTCTTTCCATTACTCACGAAATAGTTCAGCAAACCGGGTAAATGGTTGTAAATATAATAAAGTTAGGAGAATTAAATCGTGACATCTGCTTCTTGATTACGCTTTAATTGAGAGTTGAGAATGATGCGTCCCGTACATCAACCGTTTCTGACCTCCAGGGAAGATTTTTTTTTAAGAAATCAGAGAGGTTGGTTATTCCTCGGATCAGGAGAATGGAGACTTATTCGATCGAGACTCAACCAATCGAAAAATTGGGAAAACAGTGGGTATGGAGTGTCGTAGACCCATTCCAATCGATTCAGCGTCCAAAATTTAGCAGAAAATCTACTCTACACGCCTAGATCGCCAAAATTCTCGTAAAAGTACATTTTTTGACCTCTACTACCTATTAGAGCTGCTTAGTAAAGAGACTAAAATACTCTGCCGATAACCACGTGAATTCACACATCTCAGATGATTGTTGATTGTGTTGTTGTTATTTTTTCATCTTACTTTTTGTGCTCACGCACACCAGCCAATACCTAAGTCCAAAGTGAACGTATAACAATGTTTTCATAAAAATACGTACAATTATTCATAAGACGCAGAGCCGATCATTTTGAAGTAATCGAGATGAAGACTGATAATTCGTCTAAACAAAAACAGGGACAATAAAAATATTCTTGTTGGAACCCATCCACGAACCTGTGACAGCACGCTTTGCCGGTAGTTGGTTATAAATCAACGAATCGGAGAAGCAGTCTATTCTGGTTTAAGCCTGCGGATCAATTCATTTAGCTCAAGATCAAGCCCATCCCACCACAAATTCCCTAATCAATCATCGTCGATTACGGCGCAAAACGGGGAAACCAGTTATCTACTCTGCTCTTGGAATTCCGGAAGTCCGCCGGATCAAGGATTTTTATACTCGTAGTAGCTCTACTTGATGATAATCACGCTACTTGTCACCGACCTAGCAATCTTCCGGTCCCAACGTACACCTTCATAACTTTTCATTCACATTTCAATATTATTGGCACATTATCGTAATAGGAATGAGGGGAAAAAAAAATCAAGACTTTTCTCTTATTTTTGTAACGAACAGATAAAATAGTTGGTTAAGACCCCGTACTCTTAGATCGCCGAAAAATCTCAAAAATCCATTTTTCAAAAAACATATTTGTAAACCCCCCCCCCCTCCAATTTTGTTTGGTCGAACTGTAGAGCCGAAAACGGTTTCCTGACCCGAATTTCAGATATTGAGAAAATTATCTGTTACTCAAAATCGGCGTGGACGGTGGAGGAATATTTGCTTATATTGATCTAGACACCTTGAAACGTCCAGAAAAAATTTTTTGTTACGTTATGGCGAGATAGGAATACGAATAAAATATAGTCAATTTTTGTGGATATTCATAAGTTTGAGTAGATCGATAGGTTCATTGGTGGCTTAACCTACACAGAACCCGTGAGGCACCGATTTACCGCCTCGGATTGTGCTAGTGGAATGTGGGAATTCCCCCCGTTGTTAACCGTTAAACGATATTATGTGAATTATTTGAGCATAGCCAAGCAAAACCTGACCTCGTCTTCGTACTGTTAATTACCATCCAACTACGCTATACGTTAAACGGCAGGGTTAAGAAAATTTCGGCAAGCTGGTTTCATTGTATAGGACCTCCACCTATGAATTCCATTACATAACGTCAGCTTATATAACACCATCGGACACAGCCTACGGCCAAGTTCACGCCTTGATCCGCGAGGAATTTGGAAGACTGGCGAGTCTCAAGAAGATGTTAATCTAGATTGTATCTACTCAATAAAAGGAGAAGTCTCGACGAAGACATCATTTGCATGAAGAATCGAGGGATGCCACAGAAAATAGTTCATCAACAGAGTCGCAAACTCAGTCCCACACCAATAACGAAGAGGAATCCGAATTCTTTCTGGGTGGAAATTCTATTAAAATATTATACAGTAAAACCACAGCTGTTCTTTCAATATACAGGAAATGGGCAAGGCCTTAATGGAAGGAATGATAGACGGGATAGAAGAGAGAATTTAAAAGGAGACTTTTTAGTTTTTTGTTGGAAGAACAAAAAACTAAACAAACTGTTCTATTGTCGAATAGACTGACATCACGTAAGATGGCTGATTTTAAATGACAAGGAAGAACCTTGTGGCGACTCCACTTTTGCCTAGGAACCTCCCGTCCAGGCAGGTCCGCTTTGTCAAATATCCGCTCGTCGGATATGCCACGGGTCTAATGATCGTGGAGAGTAATTTACATAATCTAAATTATCTACGTACCATAGAATCAAAACACGAGATTGGCGAACGTTCTGATTAAAATTTCTTGGCCGCAAAATTCCTCCCAACTCATTTTAGAGCGGATTCACATTCAAAACACCTACATGAAAACGAAAAATATTCACAAATCTGAATAAGAATATGACAACTAAAAAAAATAAAATAATAATAAAGCAAAAATCCAATTTTAATCAATAAAAATTAACGTTAACCTGTATTTTAAAATTAATTTAAGAATCGTACTTTTTGTAAATATACATTCACATTTAAATATACATTTGGTGGAACTCAAATCTTCCTATTCCTTTCCGTGGTTTACTGATAATTAAGTCCTTCAAATTTTAAATCTTACAACGATCACTTTCCTTCTTTAAATATTTCAATATAATATGCATTTTAAACAATTTTACCCGTTGTTGTAAATTTCGTTAGAAAAAAAAGTTATTCAAAGTCATATAAATGTCGAGCCATTTAAAATGAGTTTCAGTTTTTGAAAATAGAGAAATGAGAATTACCAGAACAATATAATGCAAATTTGAAGAAAAAAGAAACAGAAACGTTCGAACTTTAGACATAGTGAGTGCGTTTTAGTGAAATTCCTATAAAAATGTGATTTCTGCGTTATTCATACATTAGTAAAAATACCCTCACCACTTCTTTCGTCCTTTTGGTGTAAAGCTCAGAGTCAGAATTTTAAGAAAATTCAACAGGATTAAATTCAATAATACTTTTTGAAATCGGAACAGGACAAAAAAATCAGTGATCATTCTTAAATGAATTTATTTTCAAAATAACATCGTTGTTTTTTGCAGTGTTTTCGAAATCCGAAATTCCCCGAAAGTATGCAAGCCTATGAGGGGCGCCTTAGAGGAATATACTCACTTAAATAAATGATAACACGACAGCTAGTTGGTAACATCTGTTAAAATCTACGTTGATATGAAGAAAAGGAACGCAACACCGCTCAAGTTCCTAGAGGAGTGAATTGCCTTGGTTTCGGCCGCAATAAGGCAAATACCGCCCCTTTGACACATGTGGCACATTAAGGAAAATGTATTCAACTTCGTAACATGAAAAGCCTCCACGCCGTCAAGTGTGTGATGTAACATTAACCAATACATCGATTTATTATGAAATACCTTCTCTCTCTCTCGCTTCTTCGTCAACTTCCACAACTACCCGGAGGCCAAGAATATGATAGGTTTAAGAATGAGTCCAAAATATCGCCAATTGTAGTTAAATTCTCCTTCATTTTCTCTTCATTAATTCTCCTTTTACTTCTAACCTTTGGTCTAGGCAGACCTAATTTGTGGCAAAAAGTTTCTCTCCCAAAAAAAATATTTTTTTGCTTTGATCAATGTCGTTGAAATTATGTTTATAACAATTTACCTAAAATTATTCGTATGTCATTCCAGAAAAATAAATAACGGCTATGCCGCAAACCTTTCGTTGATCACTAATATTATGCGCCCACCAAACATGACATGATTTTCCAAGTACTTAGTAAACATTTTCAATTAACAATTTCAGTTAATTCATAGGGAAAGGTGGGGTGTTATAGGGGGTTACGGAGCCTGTGGGCGGTGCCCTGAAGCAGGTGAACCATGTTTTCGTTATTCGTACAGGAATGGTAAAAACCTTCATCCGTTCCAAGAACACGAAGTCTGGGAGAAGTTGTGTTCTTTACGCCCATGAAGGTTGAATCTAGAAATTGCATCAGCGTCTGGAGACTTCAATCATCTTGTTGGGTTGCCCTGATCCACAACCGAAGTAAATTGCTCAGTTGGCTGACTCCTTCTCATAATAGGTGCTCAACTGATCAAGGAAATAGTTCCTTCAATAGAGCTACAGTGTCATCGGGTCCTTTCACCTTGTGCCCTTTCACGCGAGAATGGTTGAATATCTCGTGGTCGTTGCCGCCAGGGTCGGTTTTGTCCCCGAAGAAATAAATAGTCGGGAAATCGTCCAGGAAACGAAGGCAGTAGGTTTTGTCCCAACCTTGAGGATACGCGTCAATACTGATCTCTCCTCCGATGCTGAATGTTAACGGCGTTTCGCCAAATTTTTCGTTCAAGTCTGCGACGAATTTTTCACGAATTTTATGTTCTTGGTCGTAGCGGGCGAACTGCTTGCGCTCAGCCTGGCTGCACGATCTGCCCACCGGGCAAATATTTATCAATCCGGTGCGAAATTCAATGAAAGTTCCCCGTTTAACGGGTAATTCTAGTTTAGACATGTAGCCAAGGCAGTAATTTATCAACTTTTGCACTAAATCTTCGCCCAAAAAATTGCTAATGCTCTGAGTCGCGAAAATATCCCCATTGCGACGCGCAACGAGTCCATTTTCTGAGAATACATACGTAAACATTTTCATGTTCTCCGAGCTGCCGAGTTGCTCTTCTGCTTTATCGTAGTCAGAACCTCCAACGAGAGCCAAACATACTTTTTGACTAAGTCCTTTCAAAAATTGGAGAACGTCGTCTTTTATGACTTGTCGAGATTCCGTGACAGTTCCGTCAACATCCATGAGGACCAAAACACCTGCAGCCGGCGGCATGATGGGTTTTCCGAACTAGGGCGAAGAATGAAGAATTCCAACAGCCGTTCCACGTAGACTAAAGATTTCCGCGCTAGAGAGGAGAAAATAAAAACTGACAGGCACTGGAGATAAATTAATGCTTACAAATCTATAATGAATCAACACTTGCCACGTAATCAATAAGAAACCTGTGATGAGTTATTTTGTTATTGCAAGTGAGACCTGTGACGGAAACAACGTTAACGTTGACAAACGCAGAGGTGGTTGTGTACTACGTCTTAGTTGTCTTATCCGCCACACTACAAGAACCTGAGTTTTCTATACACCACACTCACTGTTTTCCTTAATAAGGAAATATAATATAATATATAATATATAATATACTCTTGCTCTTAAGAATAATAAACCGATGAGAAAGAATTTGCAGCATTTTCCCTAAATCATCACGGCGCCCTACGTCGTACGTTACAGGCTAGCTTTATTACAATTTCGAAAGCAATGCAAAAGTAAAAGAAGATCGCCCAAAAGATGTTTCACGAAGAATAAGGAGGGGAGCCAACAAACCAGAGGAACCGAGAGAAATGGCAAGGAAAAATGACTTATGGGGGGGTCCACAACCTACTGAGAAGCCAGATGAAAAGAAAATCAAGAATTTTGGCCTAGCATTGCCATGCTGGCTGTTAAACGTTTTTCCTGGTAGCTAAGCATGGATGAATAAAAACCATTATTAACACTGACAAAAACCCTGCTTTTTTGGGGGGCAACACAGTTTTTTAAGAATACCTTAAAACCAAATTTTTGTACCGGAGTTTGAAGATCTGACGATAAATCTGTGCTTCAAAACGAGGTGGTCGAGTGGCTCAAAAAGCTTCAGAAATAGGACAAAAGGCAAATTAGTCGCTCAAGTGTGGCATGGTGCTCAGACCATGTTCTTTGGCTTTGGAACCATACATACAGCCACTTGTGTCTACATCGAAAATTGTCAGTGTCTATTGCTCATTGGTAAAGTCCCGGGGATTATCAGTGGCTGCACATCCAGTAATAGTCGGAGAAACTGTTTAAAAAAAAACCACCAATACCTCTTGATGACGGAATGCAGATTGTGAGTGACTGATGAATACTACAGTTGAACCATAGGATGGAAAAAAACGCTGCAAATTCTTTTACAGAGGTTGGTTATTCCTCGAATCAAGAGAATGGGGACACACTACAATCGATTCAGCATCCAAAAGTTAGAGGAAAATGATACCCCTACCTGCCTAGGTACCAGAAATCTCGAAAACACATTCGAAATTGGTAGATATATACCCATTTCGACCAATAACCTCTTCCGGTGGGCGCCAATCATTCCGGGGCCCGTCTCATTGAATCCAGCGTCCAAAATTTTGTGGAAAATTATGCATCACACGCCTAGATCGCCAAAAATCCATTTTTCGAGAAACACATTTTCACCTTTCCTTTTTTCCTACCACCAAAGTCGGCGTGGACGGACAATTTCTTATTTTGATCTGAACACCTTGAAACGACCAGAAGAAGAGAGAGAGCCCAGAGAGATTGACTTTCTGCATGAAAACGTAGGTTAGTCATTCTAGGAATAACCAAAAAAAAAAAAAAACTTTTCCAGGTCTTACAATCCTGATGAAGGTTACCTCTCTACTTAGAAATCATGGTAGTTACGACATAACTAACATTTTTTCATAAAAATGCCTCTTCTTCATGCCAATCCGAGCTTGAAGGAAAACATGGAATATACCTACAACCAGAGAGGATTGAGGGGGGGGGGGGGGCAACAGTTTGTGAGTCATAAACCGTAATTTGGAAGTTATTTAGCCACCAGTAGATTTTCGTTTTCGAAATAACCAACGGCAGGACTCCTGAATAATGGTAGGCTTTACTAAACATTGTCAAGATGTCAGGGATAAAAGATCTGGCATGGGTTGAGAGCTGATTACTTAAATAAATTTTATTGTTTCTGAATAAATTAAAAAAAGAACTAGTAGCCGTCTATCAGTAAATGTTAGTATTAAGACGCACATTATACACATTGCAAATGTGTACATAATTAATAAATAATAGGAATCTAGAAGATTGCAGACATTGATAATTATGGAATGGGAAATGTCACCGGGCTGAAAAGCCATTCAACCTTAGAAATTAGCACGTGCAACCCGTTTTGATACACAAAACAGGAACAACAGAGTGGATCGCTTGTCAGCACATTCACCGTCACCGGGTGATATCCACAAAATTCCAACCATGTTTACTCTTACATTACATTTTGTGAGTACTCAAAATTAATTATGATGAGTACCCGCACAGTATCGTTCATTATAGTCTTAGTTTTATTCCAATATTTTACCTGGAACATCTGTCATGGAAATGCGTTCAATAAATTCAGTCATCATTTTTATCACACGGCCACCTGTCAAAGTCCCATGTCATTTGAAAGTGCCACGGGAGGGAGATAATAGCCTCGGATTTGGCTATGAAGATCCGCGATGACGTCGTCTTCTTTTTCAAGAGAAACTATCAGTTGGGTGAATTGGATTATTCCTGCAACAAAATGCCAAGCTATTTTGATCCCAACAATAAAGACACGAGTAGATGTAGTTTTCAATATATATATATTCAAAACACATTTTTAACAGGTGTATTTATTCACATAAGAGAGGAATGTGAAGAAAAATACAAAATGTCGATCTCTGTTTTTTATTGTCAAGAAAAATAAAAACTACGTCTCCTGACACTCTTGGTCACCCGAATATGGTATCAAGGAGTCGAGGAGGAACCAATGGAGGACTGTTACATAGAAGATAAGTTATTCTGTTTAGTATAGACGGTTGGCAAGGTTTTTTTTTTTAAGTTAAGGTTGTTTTGTCTTTTAGCTGCAGAAAAATCTTACTTCTCTCTGAACCAACTGATAAAAATGATTTCTTTCCGAATTCCCATCATACTCACCTTCTCTATTGTCGGTAAATCCGAACTTTTTGATCACATCCATTTCCACTTGGACAATAAGCGGAAACACGTATTGCATCACTTTCAACATGTCGTTCCCTGCTCCAACTTTAGCCTCATTGATCTGAAAAGAATTTCAAGTCAGTGCTTCCAATCGTTACAATTTCAGAATACATCTCTATGGAACCTAACGTTCAGGTAAGTAGTTCCATGCACCCACCTTTATAGCGTTTTCTTCTTGTTCGAGAGCTTCCAAAATGGCATTCAGAGCAGCTGAAATGATAACGAACCCTTAGGAAATTGATTCATACTTGTACAAACAATATTGGTAGTTATGCGACGCAAAATGACAACACCCAGCACAAGAACACACGCCCTGAGACCACTCTCTCGTTTAGTTTTGAGTCAACGAATCCAATATCGAAACTTCTGATCAGCGGTTTGGCTAAATAAATGTCGAAGACATAAGGAACAATATTACTTAGCGATTAGGTAAACAGGGACAACACGCACCTCTAGCTGTTTCCGCCGTGAATATGCTGGGGTCAGACATGTTATTGATATCTTATAATCCAAAAACGATGGTACTTGTACCGAAATTCGCCTACCTACAACTAGAGGAAGAATCTATGCCAACAGATTCACTTTAAGTGTCTCAAATAGAACTTCCATTAACCATTTAATAAGCAAGAAAAAGCATAAATGGCACAAATACAAATACGACTATGGATAATAGCACATAATGCAATGCCTTGGGTGAAGGACTACCTACTCATCATCATCACATCATACAAAACCTCCCTATGTACATCAGTCATCATATTGAAAAATTAGGAATACAACAGCAACAATAGGAACGGCACACACTACACACTTGCGTCTACAAGGAGCAACCCGTGAGGGGGTTTTTAGTGTGCTCTAGCGGTTCTTTAAGTAAGCTCCTGCTTTACCAGAAGCGAGTCCTGTTTCGTCAGGGGAGTCTAAAACTTCCCTGGTTCCATTCTTTTTTCTTCCTTTGTTTTCCCCAAACACTATCATTGGGTAGGTATTATAGGAGTTGTTGTGACTTGAGGTAATTGAATAAGATACACGGACGCAGTTCTGATGAATTATGAGTAACGGTTTTAATGTGAACTAGGTGACTGAACAATATTAAAACGAGGAGACATGTATATGAGGCACGAGCAGAATAGAGACTGAACTTAACGCTAACAAAATGGCGTTGTCTCATTGGCGAACCTAAGCTCCGAACCGTTCTTTAAAACTGTTCTCCACTACAGGAGTCAACCAACTTACTTCAGGAACCACTAGTCACAACAGCATCACTAACACTCGAACGACGATACAAATACAAAATGAATGATGAACTTTTAAAAGCAATTAAAAAATGTAATTTAGCGGGAAAGTCATTCGAGTTTGTAAACAGCATTATCAGTTATCTAAACTACCTTATCAGATCAAGGAAGAATCCCTCCACTGTTGTTCCTCGTAGACGCATGTCACACTTCACACATCAAGAAAATCTCAATTAACCTGGACGACCAAAATAAAAATAAACATGGGAAAATGAGGGAAACAGTGGGTGTGGAGGGTCCCGGACTCATTTAAATTGATTCAGGGTCCAACATTTAGGGGAGCCTGACGCCTAGGTACCAGAAATCTTGAAAACACTCATTCAAAATGGGTAGATAGGATGCCCATTTTGACCCATAACCTTGACCCAGATAGAGCCAATCGTTCCGGGACCCATTTAATTGGATTCAGCGTTCAAATTTTAGTGGAAAATGATACCCCACACGCCTAGATTGCGTCAAATCTCGAAAATCCATTTTTCAAAAAACACATATTGACCACTGCTCCCCAAACCTAGGTTCGATCGGGCTGAAATGTTTCAAGGACCAACTAAAACCAAAAATGGGTCCCTGACCAAAATTTTAAATTTTTAGAACATTTTCTACCACCAAAGTCGGCGTGAACGGCGGCCGGACATTTGACTTTTTGGATCTAGACACCTTGCAACGCCCAGAAAACAATTTTGGGCCAAATGGGAGAGATTAAAATTTTGCATGAAACATATATGTTTATTATTCAAGGAATAACCAACCAAAAATTGAGGGACGCTCAAGGTAATGAACAAAAGTGTTGAATTCGTTTGGGGTTATTTAGTTGGCAATGTGATTGAAAAGTCTCAAATACAAGTTAACAAACAGCTGTGAACATTCCTATCATTACTGAAATAAACGGAGACCTACAGATCGCTCTACTGGCTATTCTACAGAAGTAATTGTAGTTTTGTGATGCTATTATTGTGATCTGTAAGCTCTGGATGTCCTGGATCATCATCATCAGGGCCGGTGACTAGGGAGGGGTAGGGGGGGGGGCTACAGCCCCAGGGCCCTAGGTCTGGTTTAAAATACAAATCAGTGGTCTTTTTAACCGGGCAATATTTCCTTTAACAGACTTCTTATTTAAAAATAAAGTTGGGTGTAATGCATTAATCATGGTTAGATAAGACTTTAATTGACGAAAAGTGTTAATTACTTTGTATATGGAAAAAAAATCAATTATGTCTATAATCATTAAAAATCAGAAAAAATTGAGTTGGGTATGTCGGTCGATGGTAAATGCGATGCCGATTTCATTTAAAATATTATTTTCGCTCCAAGTGTAGTTGAGAGGGGGAAATGGACAAAATATTCAGTTTTATCTACGTGAATTATACGTAATAATTATGTTTATGGATTAATAAAATGAATTTCTTCGATCAAAACATGTTGTATTTTTCATTTTTAAATACCATTGTCTATCCAATTGATTCAACATCTACATATCTGTGATGCTTTAATTTAAATTTTCTATTGTATACATTTTCTTTTTTGAAAAGGTTTCAATTAAAACCATTTTGTATTTCTTCAATGAGTGCCTAAATTTGTGGTTTACTTAAATATGAAACAGCCTGAAAAGATAATTTATGAATGAATAAGTGAAAACAGGTCTAGATTACACCAAAATGAGTTATTTTATCTGTAATTCAACATTGTTCTCAGGGACTGGGGAGTATCCCTAGACCCCCTGTACCCCACACAAACAAAACGCCTTCATGCATACCATACCTAGGGGCCCGGATTAGGTCCAGCCCTGGGGCCCGCGATCGCTCTCGCCGGCCCTGATCATCATACATACCTCTTATTATGATCATCCTCTCTGAATCTGTCTCAGTATCTTTCGTGGTTTACTTCATTTGCAGAGAGCCAAGTTTTCCTGTAATTTTGAATCTACAAGAAATGTAAAAGCACCTCTGGCACTGGTCACTTTTTTTTTGTACTTGAAGCAAAAGATTTGTTTTTGTTGATGTTCGATAGCAAATTTACCATTCAACGTTTTTAATCGTTTGATGGTATAGCAGCACTTGAATTTATTGTGACTTGATGATCGAAGAAGAAAAAAATAAAATTCCTAAAGGAGGCCACCGGTCAATTTCATTAACTAATAAAAATATTATATATTATTAAAAATATTTTTTGCTAGATAGGTACCATCTCGCATATTCAACCCTTCAATTTTTTGTATACATACTTTTCTTTTGAAAAGGCCTCTTTGGTTGCAGAAAGATGAAAACCGAAGTACTCTTTATGAGTAGCTCATAACCAAGCAAAAAACTGAAATTCTCAGACGAGTACGAGTACCTGGGTACCGAATATCCAGAGAGCACTTTGAAAATCCCTCCATGCTTGGTTAAAGAGGAGCAAGTTGTTTCGTTGCTTCTCTTTCAGTTTCCCTTCTCACCACCATACAACCGGCTAGACCACACAGGAAGGATTAGTTCCGTTCAACTACCATAAAAGCGCTGTAGTGTTTCCTCCCAGCTGATCTGCAGTGATACAAGGTATTTTCTTGTCAAATTCAAAGTTGAAATGAAGGTGACAAAAATAATGTAAATGTAGATATGAGTATAAATATATGTGTAAACAATAATTAGAAGAACTACGCATGGGTCCGAACGACTTAACGTGCAGGAAGTGCGGCGTGGTTTAATAGACAAATCCGAATCATACCTATTTACAGGTGGTCGTAATTACTATTTTCACATTCCTTAAAAAAAAAAAAATAATAATAAATAATAAACGAATTTTTATGAAACTTGGATGATGTAAGCGGGTTTTTTAACAATAAGGTTGAAAGATTGAAAATAGAGGTTTTTGCTAATAACAATTTGAGAAGCTGTCTGAGAGGTGAATTCTTGAAGAAAACAAGCTTCAATTTGCACGCTTTCTGGGTAAGTAATTGGAATGAACAGCTCATGCTTGCATTACATCTGCACATAGGATGAAATTTCTCGACCCTAACTGCAAACTCTAACTATTCCGGAATTAAAAAATGGGCGGTAGTGATCAGCTGGGAGGAAGCAGTACAGCGCTTTAATGGCGAGAAACAGAACTAATGCTTCCTGTGTGGTCGTGCCAGGACCCAGTATCATCTTCCATGCAGTATCCACAACTCCCACTTGACTGTCGACTCTGGTCAGTCAAATAAACCAGTTGTTTTTGTTACTTCCTGACTCTTCTTGTGGCAACTGCGATTAGATTTTTGTTAATTAAAACTCTAGTACTTTTGTTCAACCATTGAAAGCATCATCACTCTATTTTCTCGGGCGAGTCTGCTTCTAGGTTCAAGCATATTACATTCGGTGACATTGACCATACAGAAGATTTTGGAAAGAAGTCGTGGATATTTATGAAATCTAGTACCACTTCTGACGAAATAACTTGAGGTTCCGTAATGTCGAATCAAGTGGAATTCAATTTGTGGAATATCTTGGGAGACGTAAGTAACATTATTCTTTATTATCTACATTATCTTTATCCGTCATTAGATTTTGTTCAAAGAGAATGATGATGGTTTTTGGTTTTACTTTTTGTTTTCAACTCATCACGAACGTTGATGGAGAAGCGAATTTGCAAGTATAATTAGTCTTGAAGGTTCAATGTCACCGGTGATGATTCGATCTCCTTAATTGCTTTTGTTTTGAGCGAGCAAAGGAATATTACAATAACTATCTACTTGCCGTGCTACCATTATTAAACAGGGTTCTTGATATGTATCATCTCAAATCGACTGATACCGGTCGGTTCCACGGTCGTGTGAAATCCTACAGTTTTTACAATTTAAAGTATGTTCACCATTTCCATGTCAGATTCAGAATGGGTATTCTATAGTAACTTCATGATTTCCAAGTTAAATTCCGAATCGATTAGTTCAATTCTGAATGTGCGTGATGATTGATGAAATTCAGAACCATATGTGAAATTACTGATGTACAGGAACTCCGACTCAGTATTTATCCAAAATGAAAACTTTTGATTTGACTAATTCAATCCGAAATGGGTGTGAAAAACTCCGATTTTGTTGTCTGGAAGTTGTTTTCATAATCGTGGATAGTATTCTACGGTAGAAATGCGGAACATCCTAAGCTGTGATACCAAAACTTGGCCGTTTTCCTATAAGTTGATGTTCAATTATTAGGAAATACTTAAGGATTTACTTATTCGCAGAACATGTTCAATTCTGCTGTAATCAGATGGAAACATTAATTGAGAGTTAATACTTATACTTTAATTTTTATTTTCATACCTGCTGTTTGTATTTACCTTGATTTATCTTTTCTTTCAGATTGAATGGCGAGATCCCCTGTTAATTGGAATAATTCTGTTCCACGTGGCAGTGACATTGATGGCTCTTATGACGAGGAACCACGGGAACTTTCAATTGATCCTATTCTTGACTTTACGTAAGCCTACAGCTCCTTTTCACGAATCACTCGATGCGGGTCAAGCCCATTAGTTATGGTTGCGTAAGCTCAACTCGAGATAAAAATAGTGCAGTTTACCGTGTGGGGTATAATTTCCCACTAAATTTGGGACGATGAATGGGTTGCGAACCGATTCCCTCACACCGAAAGTGTGTCAAGAAGGACATTTTGAAAATAGATCCTCCTTTCGAAGAAATTGAATCTTGGACTATATTTCTAAAGTAGACACCGGTACCTTTCACGGGCAGGATGTGCCTAGAAGCTATAGCGAGGACTACCTATGTAGAAAACAATTGTGGAATAGCGTGCAGCGTTTTATTTTTAAACCTCCAATTGTTCCATAATAAATTCTCAAGCGTCCTCAGGCTATTATTCGGTAGAATATTTTCTTGATCCTACCGGAGTCTACAGGTGAATAAAATGAAACGACTCTGACCCTGAACGATCGTTGGGCCGGAACTAAACCTCTTCAGTTCTCCATCATTACTACTATTGTTCTCCAAATGAACGGAGTTTCTCAAAAAGAAAAGAACTGCGTTTTGAGCGGAGCTCCATTATCATAATGGTTATCTTATTTAACGTCCGCTTTTGTTTATGAGGGAGTTAAATCTCAATAATCTAGTTAAAAAGGTGGACGTTTGTTACCTCCTTATAAAGCCCTCTCATCACAATTTGGGAAGGGGGGATTCTTGACCTGTGCAATTATGCAATAAAGACAAACGTAGCTGATTGATACGCGCATTCCCCCCTTTCAATCAATTTCCCCTCATCTTCCTTTTAATGCAGAATTGCTTGAGCCGCACCGCCCTGGTACCTCTCATGGGTATTTTTTTTTGGTTACTGCACATTGTGCGTTGGATTTCAATGAAGCTTATAATATGATGTAGGGATTATTCATTTGAAAACGATATCGCTCAAGTACATTGGAGTTCGTTAAGGAGGCGGCAAGGCATTACGACATGTGGGCAAGAATCGATTTGCATCTATTCCAAAATGTATTCTTCTTGTTTTCAGTGCTTCTGGTTTACTTCTCCGAGAATTTAAATGAAATAGCCTCGCAACATTGGAGGTAAGAGATATGCAACCAAACTGAACGCACATCCTGATTCAAACTAGATTGAACATTGCTTGGAATGACTACCCATTCAGATCATAAAGAATTTTCCCTTCTTCTTATGGCTGCAATACAATTGCCGCTTAACAAATCACCAATTCGAAATTATTATTTATGACAACTGATTTTTTAAGTTATTGTATAAAATGTATCTGCCCTGCATTAGGCCAAAAGCCTTCCTCACTCAACAATAAATCAATCAATTCCAATAGTAGACAATGCTTCAAGAAAATGTAAAAGACTTGCATCATCAATCTGCGTAGTAAATGTCCATAATGGTTGATTTATTCTCCATGCGGGGCGCAATTTATGGGCTCAACCTACGAACTGTATATTGTTGCAGGGCTCTGTCGAATCAGCAGTACTTCGACAGCAAAGGAATGTTCATATCATTGATATTCTCTGTTCCAATTTTACTCAACTGTATGGTGATGATGGTAAGCGCGGCTACCTGCATAATTATTTTGAAAAAAAAAAAAAAAAATTCCTTCTTGATGCTGGATTTTGTTTAATACTTAGTTTGGGTGATTGTTTGTACCTATTATCTACGACCTCACAGACACTTAGTGACTATCAATTTTGATTGAAGTGTAACATTTCGTATTTTATATATTTGCTTTTACAAAAACTGTCTAACTTGGGCACATGAATGCCTCCCACCACACTTCTTACTTCGTCCGTGTAGCAACTTTTTTACTTTAAAACTACATTGTTTATATTTTTTACCACACTTTTGCATTTCCCATTTAATTGTCTATTCTTCCGAAATTGATAAGAAAATATAAAGGTACCATTCCAAAACTAATTGAATTCGAGTTTTCCTGGAATTCGCTAGCTTGCATCATTTTTCTTGGACATGTACACAAGTATTTTAACTCATGTTTGGTTAGATTGGCTATCTGTGAACCGCTACTGGGGTCCTTGGGAGCTCTTTTTTAAAAATTATGAATGTGAATTGGGCCTATAGAAAATTCAACGGAGAATCCAAGAATAGTGTCAGTAGTTAAAAGTAGTTTTGATATTAAGAAAATATGGCATTCTGCCCTAGTTTTTATCTGGTTAAAATATTCCTAAAATTTAGTAAACAAACTGGGAAACAGAAATACCCTCTTAATTAGACTCGAGTTTCTTTTCTACTTGTTTTCTTCTGACATTGAATGTTCTTTCCAGGCAAGCTGGCTGTGGGAATCGAGCGAACTGATGGTACAACTGAAAAGCGCTCAACTAAAACAGAGATTACGAAAGTCAAGTCAAGAACATGAGGGCTCAAGCGAACTTGCTGATGAAAAAAAGACCAGTTAGGATATCTGTATGAAGATATCTATACTCTTACATCACATTTCGCCGACCTAAGAGGGTGTGTCAACGGACTCAATTCACAATTACACATTTTCAAACAACGTTGTTTGATTCGCACGACGTTGACCGAGGATTTTTAAGCAAATTCGACGTGTTAAATCTCTAAACGTACTTGAATCTGAAGCGTAGTTATCCAGGGTTAGATGTTAAGTTTTCTCAAACTAGCGATTTTCTAAAACATGCGATTTGATAGTCTCTCTTACAACATAGCGTACTTTTTAAAGCCTCAGTTTCGCACGGATGTTCTATAATTATTTTCTTCTGAACCAGGGGCATCCAAATTTGCAGCTGGAAAAGCTGTGATTGTCTTTTACGTCTTCCCGAAGATATGGAGGGTATTGCTTGTTTCGTGTGATTATTCTTCTGTTTATTATATTGAGGCAGTGGTATGTCAATTAGCTAGGGTTTCTTATAGTCCAAGTGAGTACTTAATGGAGTTAGTTCGCTTATTAACGACTGCGCGCTTAAGCTTGATTCAATCAGCGACTTGTAGCTTTGGTTCTTGAAAGTTGAGTGGTTTTAGCGTGCATCTATTATTATCCGGGATGAATATCAGACGAGTACGAGAAGAAAGGAATGCGGATGCAACTACCTAGTGAGGGGCCAGCTCGAGAATAAGGAGTGTCGAACCGACAAAGCTGGGTAATACATTTTTAGACCTGAGTGCGTCTGAAAATAATATGCACCTCAGCCTTTTATTTTTCAGGGCGTGATAAGAGCTTTGCCCCACCCCTTACCTAGGTATCGCTGTTTGGACATGATAATGTTGGTCCAACTCTGTGATATGATGTGACGTACTGAAATATCTTGATGTATTCCCGTGCTTGTCTGTGTTTTAAAATTTTCTGATACTTTTATTTGTAATTAATTAAATCAATCAACATACATTTCCTATTGATAATTTTAATAATTGATGATTATGTGTTGAATTTGATGACCAAGAGAGGGACCATTCCAAGAGTCGTTCAAATGTCGTCAATACATCGATGGTTTGTCTAACGATAGAACGTAAATGTATCACAATTGCTGTTGCAAATATATCCGCCGCAAATGGCATTTCGAGCGATGATTCTTGAGTACACCTTGAGCGTACATCACACTAACGTTTTTTTTTGTCTTGAAGCTGTCATTCATCGACAGACCAAACGATCTGATGATCTTCTATATGTATCTTCTCAAACGTATGATGTACATCTGGATGCTACTCCTTCATTCAATTCGTGGTTACCTGCTTGATGAACTAATGTTTTGTAAATTAAGACTGAAACGTTTGAATACAATTATAATGTGATCATGGTGTTGTACCTTTTTCAACCCTTATATCAGAACACTTAATCTTGGAAGCGAGCCTTGTTTTGGGCTTATTGTCGTACTCAGCGCGCGCATCATTACAAACAAAATATGCACATAGTAAAATGGGTATCTTCGGGTAGTACAGCGGAAGGAGAACTGATAATTACGTTGCACTTCTGGTGGAACTTCACTGCATCTATCTAAGCGAACCTAGCCACTCAGTACTTCCTCCGAAAAACTTAATTCCGAAACGACCCTACTCGGTTGGAGTCCCTAAGGATGATTTACATGGTATTTGTCAGCGTCATAAGGTTCAGGTAAATGTAAAAATATAGGAGTACCTGTCATGAAACTTTTGATAGGTCTTGGGGTACTTTGGTGAGGTAACCCAATCCCTCTTCTCTATGGCTCGAATTCCATCTGAACCAGTTATCTAAATATGAGAGGATAAAATTTCCCAATTCCAAAAGACATCTGGCGGACGAGAGGCTGTGGTGTGTCTGAAGGGAAGGGAGGGGGGGAGGTTAACGGAAAAGGACCAACCATTGTGGAATAATTAAGAGATTTAGCAGATAACTACCACTTCCTAAACTTGAGAGATTTAGCAGATAAAACTACCATGGTACGAGTATATGTGATAGCCAAGTCACATTGCTAATGCCACGAATGTGCACATCGGCAGCGCAGCGGTTCTATTTATTTTCGGGTGTGATAAAATTTATCATTATAACAACATATATTATAACATATTATAACTATATTATAACAACATATTATAACAATTTACCAGAAGTTATAAAATCAGCAGATAATTTATTTACTTTCAAGAAGGCCATGAAGATTTTTATTGTATGGAAAATAAGTTATGCGCAAGTTACTAATTAAAAAATCTGCAAATTCTTACACATGGGTTGGTTATTCCTTGAATGGGGGAAACAGTGGGTGTGGCGGGTCCCAGACCCATTCCAATCGATTCAGGGTCCAAAATTTAGTGGAATATGATACCCCACACGCCTAGGCACCAGAAATCCTGGCACATACAAAATGGGTGGATACATACCCATTTTGACCCATAACTTCTTCCGGTGGTTGCCAATTGTTCTGGGACACACATCATTGAATTCAGCGTCCAAAATTTAGTGGAAAATGATACCCCACACGCCTAGGTAGCAGAAATCCCGAAAACACATATTCAAAATGGGTAATAAATACCCAATTTGGCCCATTACTTCCTCCAGTGGCCAATTGTATTGTAGTAGATGTGCCAATCGTTCTGGGACCCGTTTCATTGGATTCAGCGTCCAAAATTTAGTGGAAAATGACACCCTACTCGCGTAGATCGCCCAAAATCTCGAAAATCCATTTTTCAAAGAACACATTTTGACCCCTACCCTCCCCAAATTTGGTCCGATCGGGCTGAAAAGTTTCGAGGTCCCGTCTCGGCAGGGAACAGACCCCTGATCCAAATTTCAGATTTTTAGAAAATTTTCTACTACCAAAAACGGTGCGGAACATGGACGGCGCACGGCCGGCGGACGGACATCGCGGACCTTTTTTGATCAGGACATCATGAAACGTCCGGAAAAAGAGAGGTTGACCATTATCATGAAAACATAGGTTGATTATTCGAGGAATAACCAACCAAAACTGTATACACTTTACTAAATGTATCGTTCTAAAAAGTAAACTAAGATAAACCTAAGCGAGAAGAAAAAGAAAGTGATCTACTAGGAAATGGACCTAGTAAAAAGAGCAAATGTAGATAGAATAATTGACGAATTTGCGTCAAGAAAAGCCAGAAGAGGAGTTTTGTTGTAATCATGGTTAGATTAAAGACTTTAATTGACGAAAAGTGTTGTTCACTTTGTATATGGAAAAAAAATCAATTATGTATAATCATAATTTATCTACGTGAATTATACGTAATAATTATGTATATGGATTAATAAAATCAATTTCTTCAATCAAAACATGTATTTTTTTTTATACCATTGTCTATTCAATTAATTCAACATTTACATATCTGTGATGCTTTAATTTAAATTTTCTATTGTATAAATTTTTTTTTTGAAAAGGTTTCAATTAAAACCATTTTGTATTTCTTCAATGAGTGCCTAAATTTGTGGTTTACTTAAATATGAAACAGCCTGAAAAGATAATTTATGAATGAATAAGTGAAAACAGGTCTAGATTACACCAAAATGAGTTATTTTATCTGTAATTCAACATTGTTCTCAGGGACTGGGGAGTATCCCTAGACCCCCGGTACCCCACACAAACAAAACGCCTTCATGCATACCATACCTAGGGGCCCGGATTAGGTCCAGCCCTGGGGCCCGCGATCGCTCTCGCCGGCCCTGACTACATATTATGTGCAATCAATGGAACTTGGGAGGGCCATGATTAATTAATTAATCTTCATTACATACATAGGTATGTGAGAATAATTTCTGGGAAAGTTTGCACCCTGCACGACGAGGTCTTTTCTTTTGAGTTTGGGCGGTCATGATTGATCGTAAGATAATGCGATCAGTGGACGGTATTAAGAAACATTGACAGGAACTAGTGCACTAATCATCGGACGAGCACGCTGTTCCTTAAAAAGCACAGGGGCAAGACACTCTGTTGCCCGCCATGCACAGTGTCGACCTACCCACCTCAAAACTGAATTCAATACGTACTGTGCCAACATTGTGGTGGAAATCGCAGGGAGAAGGGACAACAAAAGAGAAAACAAAAATAATACTTTATACATAGGCGCTAGATGGGCATGGGCGATTGAGGGGCTAGCATTTAACAATTATCTTTACGGTTTGGATGGCTATTGACGCTAATGAAATTATAAGCAAAAGGATGACACACTGAGCCGTATGGTTGTCAGACTGTAATAATAGAACCCAACTACGGAGGAGTCAGATCCCGTGAGGTTCAAATACAATTTTCGTTCAAATCGAGTTAAAACCTTCCCAGGGGCCGAGGTCTCCATTTTCAGCACAATTTATTTTCAGATTGCAAGACTGTCCCCAGTTGGTTCAACCTACTCAGATGATGTAAGACATACTGATAAACTAAACTGATACTTGAAAACATGACTCACAGGCCAACTCTCGTTTTAAGCTGTCAACGTACTTTGCTTCAATGGGATTCAAAGTACCTTCCTTCTCTTGGCTAGATTACCTACCACGTAATCATTTTCGAATCGGGCGTCACCCTGTAAAACTAAATATTAATAAACGTGTCATCTACATAATTTGTCTTTTCGCACGATTCCGGAGCTGGTGGAAAGATATTATAAATATCTTTCTTCTTCCGAGATAATATAATTATTATCCATCCGTGAGCGTTTTCTTTCAAGTGGGAACAGTTGTTGGCAAGCGACGTTGACCCGCTTTCTTGATTCAGAAGAAGGTTCTTATGTTTTTAGATCAGGAGAGGTTTGTCGGTTGTAGGGGGGATAAAATAGGCTAAAAGTTGGTAAAAACGGGCATAAATTTTCCAACATTAGACCCTCTTATCGCTCCGCGCTCGGGAAAGACCTTCAAAGTCAGTTCGAACTCTTCTTCGTGATATCAAGCAGAATGTACCGTGGTAAGCGAGAGGATATCTACTTTTCATTATGCCGATTAAATCTTCTGGTTTTGTGGTCACTTAAATTATACACCAAATGCGCAAGGGGTGTAGGGGGGGGGGGGGGATTCTCGAAAAGAATATGTGATCTTGAAGTGATCTTTCCTTGAATGGAACCTATGTAATCATGTCAGTGGTTTACCTCTCCGATTGGCGCCGAAATTTGACAGTAAACGTTTCATAAAAAACCCTAATGTCCGTCCACCGTGCGCTCTACGCCTTTTTTTGGTAATGGACAATTATAAAACTCTGAAATTTTTCTCTGGGACCTCTTTCTGAGTCTAGTTGGTCGAGTCGAGACTTTTCAGCCCGATTAGCCCAAAATTGAGGAGGGTATGGTAAAAAATGTGTAATTTGAAACTCGATTTTCGGGAATTTAGGCAACCATTTCCCGAACCGATTGGTGCCCGACTCTTGCTCCAGAGAATAATCGGTACATTTCCGCCAATCTCTTCGAGCTTCCAACTTACATATGAGGTGATTTTCAAAGTCTCCTTATTAATCATATTATAATACCCCCCTTTCCTTCATAATAATACCCTTCCCCCGATGGCATTGCCACGACGCGAATTCCACCCAAACCAGTTATATCCTAGTGTAAGAGGATAAATTCCCAATTCCAGAAGACATCGGGCGGGCGAGTGGCATTCATAATGGTGTGGAGGGTTAACGGAAAATGACCTTGACTGTGGAATAATTACAGTGAATAATTTCACGTTCTTCTTAAGCATGGAAAATTCGTAGTTTGCTACTTTGCTCATATATAAATATGTTCATGAAATTCCCACCCCCTTCCTTCCTTCCCCTCATCATGAGCTGCAGTGTTGCCTTCTGTCCATTGGTATGGACTGGTGTCCGATGAAAATCATCATCGAACGTCTCCCATTTTTCATAGTGTATATTAAATAGAACTTGCAAGATTATGCACGTGAAAATCGGCTTGGCTCCTAACCAACTGACCCTCTGAGCATTAATTGAGACTCATTAGCAATCAAGGGCATGCCAAGTTGGCTGACGTCCCGGATTGTAGCTGTGGGATATCCAGCTCCCGTCGAAAGGCGATCCCGCCTTTTTAATTTGTTTTCGGGGCAAGGCTTTTTCCCGAGGGCCCGGTACAGAGTGCTCTTGTCCTGCTTCGAAAAGGGAGCCTGCCCAAAAGACCCCCCACCCCCCGCTTTATACCAACAGTAACCTCAAGAGAAAACAATTAGTTGAGGGTTTAACTCTAAGGGTCCAGAGCTGAGGGTTGTTCGGTTCGTGAAGCAATTATTGACAAACGTATCCTTAAAAGACTAGAGTGAACGTAGGCACGGGCATTGGAATTAAAGTCTGGTTTTAAAAGTTTAAACCAAAGTCGTTCCTTGTAACGAGATTTCTTGGAGGGGCTTCCCAAACCCTTCTTCTTTAAACAGTTCCTATTGCATTGACATCATTTTATACGTTATAGGGAACAAAGTAGCGCTACCCGCGTATAAATGTAAGCACATGCTTCAATCTGCAGAATTCATATGAGATGATGGATCGTTGTGAACCGCAATTTGAGGCAATCCTTCTCACCCAGGAGAAAGTGTTTCTTATACGACGAATTCAAATTGCTTGAACAATTCAAATTCCATCAAATTATTAAAATTAAAATTTGATCGTGTGACATGTATGGATTGTTTGTGCTGTTGCCCCTTATGAACTTAGGATTGTTCCTGATAAGTATTCTGAAGGGGTCCAACATTTCCTCTAATCGATCCAGGATCCAGATGAAAAATACAGGATTTTAGTCTCGGAGTACAAGGTGACGGTGTGTTGCCCCCGACATCGAGGCGCCTGATCCAGCTGGCGCCTCTGTCCTCCTCCTTTCGTTGCTCATCCCTACTTCGAGACGCGATCGATGTTGATCCAATCTCGTACAAACAAACCAAAATGTGGTTTTCATTGGAAATCCACCCGGTAGAAAAAATACCCTTCGCCTTACTACCTATACGTTCATAAGAAAGTGTGATGGTTTGAGCTTGTCACGGAACTGGCGCCAGCTGCAGGTTTCTGTCAGTTTGAGATTGTTTTCAGTCGTTTTCCTTGAAGGAGTCCAAAAACATCTTTTCGAGTCTCCGCCATCTGTGTGGCACTTTCTGTACCGAAAAGTCTCTTTCTTCGTGTCAGTGTGATAGAAAATTTCGATAATAATAAAACCTAAACTGCTAACCAAGACGTGAGTGGCACCTCTAGGTCTTATTCTGAAGAGAGAGGAAAAAAGGTACTAACAATATAATATTTGGAAAAAAAAGAAAAAGAAAGAATAACGTTATAGTCGCCCTATATATATTTTTCTTCTCTATATTATATAGTTTTTCCAGATAGGATACGACCAGCATAGGTAAAACAATCTTTTACCATGATTTTGCCAAACTTTGATAATCATTTTTGTGAGACAAAGGGGTTTTAAGCTACGCAGGCAAAATTCCACAAAATCTCCGTTCACGTATAAAATTTTATCATTGAATAAGACATATTTTTTCGATTAGATACGACAATAATTATTATACGCCGAAAACTATTTGACACTATATACTACAAAACAGTAGATAGTGATTATACAATTATATAGTACACTATTATTCTGTCTATAATACACGCATACTAACGTTACACCTATAAGTAATAAGTTAATTATAGTAATAATCTACAGTCATGAGGGCGCGCTAAGGTAATTACCGGTAAGATAGCTTTGTACACAATGAAGTCGTAGAATGTAAGGTCAACGGGGTCAAATTAGAGCTGGAGCATATCCTACTAAATTAGTTGATTCGGAGGCATATTGATACACTTGACTCTGTAAGTAGGTACTTTGTCTCCGTTTTTATTCATTGTTATCATGTAAATGATACATCCCTATGAAATTCCCCAATCCGAACATTCATATTTTTTCATTCAAAACTATGTAGAATCAAAATCGAAAACGTTCATCTGCATACGTACCCTGCCTATCGTAGGCAGGGTACGAGAATGAGAATGCCTTTTTCCTATATTCTCGTCCCTATTAATTCCAGACAACTATGCTCACGCTCCACTAAAGCTCCTTTAGAAGAAAAGGATCACGACAGAAGTTGTCCGTCAAGGGTAACGAGGAGGTCTTTTACATGATAAGTTAGAATTTTCCAGTTGCTAACTATTTGCAAAGAACATAGTTACGTTCTCAATGGTTTGCTTAGATATTTTACCCATCAATAAAAAATAACGGATTAAAAAAAATTAAAAAATAAATAATGTATTGTCAATTTAAATGTTAGTAACTAAAGCTGTTATAAAATTTTGGCACTCTCCTTTGAAAACTGCGATAATCAAGGAAAACTCGTAACAAAGGCCGACGATCAGATGATGGATCACATTAGCTGTGGTCAGGTTCTAATTTTCTGGCAATTAATAAAGCGTTTTTTAATCGGCACTTTCACCCTTTCCCATCATTACCAACCCCCTTCCTGGATCCTGGATCCTTTTTCTGACTCGTCCGCGACCTGCACCCATCTTTCGTACAGTGAGCGAGCGAGAGGGTTGAATTATGGGGTAGAGGACACGCTCTCCAGCTCATTTCCACCCCTTCACGAAACCAACCCATTCCACCCTCGGTGGGGCGACCCGCGCACGCGCCCCCATTCTACTGTGCCGAGGGATGCTGGGGCCCGGGATCTCAGCACACACCCCCAGTCACCCTACCGGCTACACCACGTCTCTATTTCTGTACGTAAGTTGACCATGAGCCATTTGTCAACTCTAATGTTTACCTCATTTTTTTTTTTTTTTTTTTTTTTTTTTTTTTTAATTTTAATTTTTGAAGATTTGAAGTTGTTACATACATACGAACGACATGGCATCGTACCCTGGGATCCTTCCTTATATGAATACGTTAAACGGTGTAATTTTGTTATCAGTGTCCAACCTTTCATTCACTGATATCATATCAAACTGAACGTGACGTGGGATGTAATGTTATCATAGGTTCTGCATCTTGGCCAATGCAAGCGTCATACTTACCAGTAGCAAGCCAGCTTATCAGTATTAACAAAATTGAAAAAAAGTACAGGAAAAAATTAGGCGTATCAATACTGAACCAGCAATTAAAAAAAATAATAATAATAAAAAATACTATTGCTGTTTTGTTTTGTTTTTACATTCCTGTTTGTTTATTCAGGAGTGATATCTGTAATAAAAGTCCTTTGATAATTCAATCTTAGAGTTTATGAGATATTTGGGCCATGCAGGCCTACTGCTTTGGTTCCTTTATGTTATTATTTCAGAGAATGATATAATATTTCCTCGTATATTTTCCGGCTATCACGGTAACAATCGCTCAACGCCTCCCTAAAAAAAAAGTAAATGCGTCGTCGTTTTCCTGATTATTTAAATAATTATCGGATGAATAATGGTACCTTCTGCGTTTCGCGTAAATGTTTTCTCATGAAATGTTTAAAAAATGTCTCTATGCTAGGTGAACGTTGAATGAGCCCATGGGAGGGGCACATATCGTGTCAATGCAGCCTTTCCACGCTCGCTCCAAATTAGCGATTTCCAGGACGATCCAGCTCTTTGGCGTGTCCCTGTTTAGACGAGTCGATAATGACAATGACAACTCTTTTTGTAAAACTTATTCGATTCACTCATTCTTCATTCATTCTTACTTAATTATGATTTCACTGGCTTTGTGGCGCTATATAATCTTGTGAAATCCTCCGTCATAGTCATCCGAACATCCCCTTATACCGATTACGTTGGATTGTACCTCTTGAATATTCAAAAGGTCCAACGATAATAGATTCAAGGTTTAGGTGACAAATTCGGGATTTTATTCTCGGAGTGACGTTGGTGACGTTGTGTTCCCCCGTCGAATGAATTTTACTATCATCATTGGTATATAGGAAAGAGGGGAAAGTTCAACGCTATTTTAGGTGTTTGGCTATCATACTTACTATTGGTTTCAATTCTCTAAACACCATCATTAGTTGTTTTTTCTGAACTACTCGAATAATCAGTCATTTTATGGCGAATTTGGTAATGAGAGCCTTCTCGGTTATCCGTCATATTTACTGTATAATTTTGCACGTATGGTAGATTCGAGCCATCTGTTATAAAAGGGTAACATTCTACAGCTACTTGATATGATGATCAAACATCGTGGAATAACTCTTACGATATGAGGAAACATATTACTTTTCCTTACTGCAGAAATAAACTTACTGTGCAGAGGCGATTTCTCAGTAAGAAGGGCTGCGGGTGGGTCGAGAACCTCCTTCTACTTTTTCTGTTCCAGTCGATAGGAGAAACTTGGAAGCTGTTTCGGAACTCGAGAAGATTTATATAGGTGGGTGCCCTACATAGGAAAGTCCAAAATCGCCGAGGACAAACTCTTGTTAGTGGACATCAGATGCTATTGAACAGAAATATCAGGCTATTGTTTCGGTTGAGACGGCTTGAGAGCAGAATGGTTTCCTCCAGTGCTCCCAGAACATTTTACTTGCGAGAAAGAGTTTCTTTTAGGTCTCCAAGGTACTTACAGAGTACCAACTGAATCTGAAAAAATTACTTACTTCCCATTTCCCATTTTCCCTCTGTTGAACATTACGCACTTCTGATGGACGGTAATCAGTTTCAGAATGATCTGAGTCAAATCAGCGTCCAAAAGTGCAGTGGAAACTAATATCCACTACAATATGAAGTCCCGAAAATTATCAAAGCTCGTTTTGGAATTACTAATTTCCCCTATAACCTGGCCACATTGGCGGCAATTGGTCCTAAAACCGTCTCAATCGATTCAGCATCTACAATTGACTGAAAAATGATACTCCACGTTCCTGGTTTTTCAAAATCTCGAAAAACATTTTTTAAATACCTGTGTTCACCATAACCGACCCCTCCGAAGCGATCGGGCTGTCTTCTTGATTGCATAAAACATCCAAACATAGTATTTTCCTGGTTTCAACAGCACTTGCTGTTTGGAATCATGATGTATTGTCGACTGGCGATTGGCACCTTCTCCGAAAATCCGTGTGGTTTTAGCTACAAAAATTGCAGGGCACTAAGTTACGGAGAAGTTTCCGTACGTATTCCCTCGTTAACGATCCAGATACCTTAACTACCCGGTAATTCAATTTTTTCGGAAATCCTCTCCACCTTCCCACTCCTGTTTCTTTCCCTCTGAAAAACTCGAGAGGCTGAATTGATTGGTCGAAGTTTATGATAAATTACCTGACCCTCTTCAACCAGATGGTAAATGAAATTACGAGTCCCGTCAGAAGGTTAGTTCCACGGAAACCTTGAGCCTCGTTAGTAAAGCATGGACAAATACTTATTACTTACCACTGCGCTCTGTTCAATAGGTAGGAAAGTATATTATGTCTGGCTCAGATCCAGTGATTTACGAGCATTACTAAATTTAGATTTTTTAAAAAAAGAAATAAAACGGTTCCTTGTTGCATTTTGTTGTTTGTTGAATTAGATTCGAGTGTGAAAAAGAGTAAAAGTTTAAGCCTTCTGGTAATTTTCTTATGAAATAAACATTAAATTCTAACCCCTGTTTGACGCGTAATCATCCAAAAATAGATCCATTCCGAATAGGTGTCGAACCATCGAATCGAGGACCAAAAATGTAATAAGAAGTCATTATAGATCCAGGCAAGAGAGTTCTAACAAAATTTTAGGCCGCTAAATTGATTGCGTAGCTCAACCTGCATGTCAAGATTCTATACCACTAATCTTATGCCTAGTTTCCATTTTTAATGTATATACGCTTATGCATTCCTGACGAAGGACGTAAAAGTAGTTACGTAGTATTACGTTCCCAACGAAGATAAAACAGAAATACTACCCTGTGGAACTTCAGCGTCGACTGAATTTGAAGTTCCTTTGAACGCTCGGAGTTTTTAAGGCTCCGCGTTAGGTCTGTTTATCATCTTCCAGCAAGAAATTGTTTCGTATAATGTTTGGAAACTACCTGCTTGAATGCGATGGGACCGAGAGTTTTTGCCATTTTCCGCGCCTTCTCTCTGCTGGGCGCTCCAATCTGAGGTTTGCCTCTCACGGTTTCGTATAATAATCACATATTTCATTCGGGTCCCATCTCCCTTAGCTGTTTCCTTCTCGACTATGACCTCAAGCAAACACATTTATACACAAACGCCGTTCTGGACCCCTCGCCCGGGCCTCCAAAGTCGCTAGCGAAGACTGGCGGTATGAGATTGGCTGCATGAATAAAGACCGTTGCCTTCCACCTCATACGGCGCTAAATCGTTCCCAGTTGGGGGGGGAACCTGTCATGTCGGGCCATCTATCCAAGTTCTTAATTTGCTATACACCATTCTTGTAACCGGAGGGGTGTATGGGGCTTATTTTGCATCCCTCAGGGCAACATTTCACTCCTGCTAAGACTAGGCCGATTGGCTGGGGTGCATGCTAGTTCGTTGAAGACTAGATTGCTGTGCGCAGTAGTTGGACGAGCCTGATTCTTCGTTGATACCCTTAAGACTTTTCGAGTCAACTACGTGGAAAGCCTTCTTATACTCGTACATTTCATATTCAGATTATTTTAACCTGCATTAGTAAGTAGATTCGAGTCACCTTGATTTTGGTAGATGTACAATCAACAATACTTATTTTCATGTATCGTAAAATAATGAAACTCATCACGGAAGGGTTTTCTTCAAAATAAATTGTCTTCCTTGAATAAAAGTAATTAGATGAGCAGGGCATTGCTCTTATCTGTACTTCCTTTGCTGCAAGATACTTGAAAAAGACGGCAGGAGGGGACGGTTTGTTGTCAGTTTCTGAAGGCTTTCCAAAGAATTCCCACATAAAACCAGCCTTTTCTTTTTCTTTTTTTTTATCAAGGGACTGCTCGACTTGGGGGTGAAACTTGGGAAAGTTTTTCGTTTTCGTTTGTCTTTATTTTTCCTCCGGTGGGTTTTCTCTAGGGAGGGTTGTTGTTGTTGTTGTTTCATCTTGGACAGTTTTCATGTCACCTTGGAATACCTTTCTAAATTACCTTTGAGGAACTCTTCCAGGAGCTGCTATTAAATTTAGGATTTCGGAGTTCAGATAAGATAACAAGAGTTTTCGTCACACCAGTTTGTAGTACCTTGGTTAACAGTGACTTTTTTTTTTTTTTTTTTAACTGAGAACGTACTGGGGTAGTTACTCTCGGCAGAGTCTGAGTCAATACTCTGGAGGGTTGGTCTTATCATGTTTGGTCTATTTGCCGGCCTCCAAGTGATCCTGTAACACTGTAATACTTATTTTTAATACCCTTAGAGATGGGATCTGACTTACCTAGCATGTTTGGTGTAGTGGGCGAACCCGTTTGATGTGAAAACGTCATTGTCAAGCCAACTCACCCTCCTCATTAGTAAGCTTGACAATGACGTCGAAGGCGCTTGCTCTTATACCAAAAAAATGCAGATCCTACCCCAATGTATTCCCAGCACCTTAGCCTACAGAACTAACTCCATATTTCTAATATCAACCTTTTTTATCATTCATGCAGAACGTATATGGCTATTTTCTGATAGATTTAAATAAATGAATTTATTATTTTCATTAAATCGGAAAGTGTTGTTTTATTGAGTTTTCTAGAAATTTCATAAGAGTTTGTTTTCAACATAATGGCGGCTGCTAAGGCTTGTATTCCCGCGGATACCAAAAGCTCTACAGCTCAAAAAGCCAAACATGCTCGAATCCACTCCTGTATTTTCCGCTAGAGCCTCCTCCAAATGTCAGGCATGCGCTCAGCTAGAACCTTGATGAAACTGCTAGGGCTTAGAAACACTCATATCCTCTCGTTCTCCTGTTGAGACTATTAATAGGCAAAGAGAGACATGACACAAATTGGAACACTGTCCCCCGTGCTGTGGCTGCTGAACTAACATGGCTGCCCTGAGAATACCCTATAATGAGAGAGAGGGCTGTGAATAGATTTTACGGCAGGGTAAATGATTGCAACAGCTGATCAAATTTTTAGTTGCATTCATGATTGGCAGTTCAAAAATATTAAGGACCGCCTGTGTTTCTAGGTTGCACCTGAGTTAAATAATCAAAAATGGCAATTACGTTTTAATGAATATTCAACATTTGGGTAGGCTATAGTCGTTTCCTCTCCCTTAACCTTGCGTCGGTCGCGCATGCGGTATTTACACCACACTCAGAAGAAAACGCTTGCCCTTTGCCCAAATTTCCACGAATACTCCGAACTTCCGTCGTATTTTTTGTTTGTTGTTTAGGATCCCACTTTCTCGATCGCACATGAGTCACCACCTTATGAGCGATTTACAAGTAGCTATTCAGTTTTGAGTGCATAGCGGTGTTTGCACAGCTGCGCGACAAGACGAAGCGGTGAGAACACCGCAGTGCAATTGAGTTCAACAATGGTAAGTGAATTATCACCAATTTTATATATTGATGAGTACAGATCGCCTCTGTACCTACATTGCTTTTTTCTGGATCAATACTAAATATTTGTAGATTGAAACATTTGAGTTTGAGAAAGCAAATAGGTAATAGTACTCCTGATCCTGGTACATACTTGACATGTGGTTTGCGTTCCAGGTCACGCCCTCTTCACTTCACCGACGAGGATATTCGTCGTGTTCTGAGGGAATTAGAAGAGGCAGAAGGGGAAAAAACCACAGCCAAAAAATTGTTAAACCTGTGCATAGGACCAAAATATGGATTGCGATAACAAAGACTGAATAATTCAGAACACAATTATTGTGACACTGGGGAAAGTTCCTTTGTATGACTTAATAAATAATACGTTTTTGTCGTCCAATTTTTTTTTTTTTAACCAGAACTACCATTTTTATTTGCCACTATTTGTTGTGATTTCTAGGTTTCATTGTTTCGTTCAAGTTTACATATTTCACCCAACATTTTGTAATTTTTTTTTTGAATAAAAATGTTAACTGAAGCAAGTCTACTGAAGTTATTGTTTCCCAGATTGTAGAATTTTCCAATTTTGAGCAAAATACTCAACACCAATGACTGCGGTGTAAACACAGCTGCGCGACCTACTATGCGTGTGGGAAGGCGCGACCGACGCAAGGTTCTTCAATGGTTGAACATTAACTAATGTTTCTCTCAATGGTTGAAGTTCAATAGCAGAAAACGGGAACGTGGACGAATGATCCTTCCGTCTACTTTTTACCTCTCTCTCTCTCGACCGCAATACCTATTCGAAAAATATAAAAATTTATCACAACAACATGCTATGACAACAAGAAGGAAAGACACCTACTTAGAAATACCCAAACACTCTACTGAATGCTACAGCAAATCATTTTTTATAGAAAGCATAAGGATCTTCAATAGCAATGAGGAGCTATTCAATGAGGCAAAGACTGTGACGCAATTTAAATGTAGGTATGTTGAGAAACTTATGGTTTAAGATCAGTGTTGGAGAGCAAATTGTATATTTTGTATCTGAAGAAAAATTATTTACTTTTGTTATTATTTAATTAATTTAATTTAGTTTTAAATACGACAAAACAATTGTAAGATTAGTGTTGGAGAGTAAATTGCATAATTTTGTATTTGAAGAACAATGATTTATTTCTGTTATTATTTGATTAATTTAATTTAGTTTTAATTAGGCAGAAGATGTTATATATGAAGTTACTATATTGTTGACCTGACAAATGTTATTCAAGTAATTTTATAAAATGTATCTGTCCTGCAGGAAGAGTGGGCTTTTAGCCTAATGCAGGGCAGATTAATAAATAAATCAATCAATCAATCAATCAATCAATCTCTCAAAAAAAAAAGTTTACCTATAATATCGATTCAAATGACCGCCATTTTTCATAACGTCCCTGATGAGACATACCTACAACTGATTGGAAGAGAGCAGGAATTTTCTCGTACCAACATAATTATCTTCAAGTATCTATTTAATTTAAATTCTTCCTTTCGTTTCCTATATTAATAGGTACTCCTTATAGATCCTATAAAAAACGAACTTAAGTTACATGAACTGACTGCTCATTTATCGGGACATAGAAGGTCCCATATAATGTGTTACTGTAATCTAAACTAAACATAATATACACTATTCCCTATATAATTAATATATTGGGATAACATAATATACCCCTATTTCCTTGATATAATTTCAATATACTATATATTATCCCATGTTCTACATCTGTACTTAGGGCTTCATGATGTATGGTAATACAATTTATTTGGCACCCGTCCTAGATTGCCATACTTGAGGATGGTTGTACTAGCTTGGATGCTGCGTGTGGGGAGGGGGGTGCTCCACTCTGGAGTTCGACTAACTAAATCATAGCCGAGCGAGGGCTGAACCTAATTTCGACCCCCGCTACCGACTGGGACCGCAAGAACGTCAATTTTACTTAATTCCGTCAGAAGGAACTTGCCAACCGCATTTCTGCGGTTCACAGGTACCACGCCTACTCGGTCGTCTCTTGAAGGTGGTGGTGGGGTGAGTTAGTTTTATTAATTGAAAACCGCGGAACCACACTGCCCTGTTGGATGGCATCAGAAGGGAGTGGGCGCGTCACCTAGTTAGAGCTTCTCCCCGACGCCGACAGGAGGTTAATTTCCCTAGAGATGAAGCCTCTGGCCCGCAGCTGTTGTAACCTCCTCTGAGTTCTCTTTCGAACAAGAACCCATTCTAACCCCCCCCCCCCATTCACGTAGCTTTGACAACAATGTGGCTTGTAAAATGAATCACGGTTCCTCCTCTTACTCCGAGGCCACAAGGTACTGTCTATCCTAACCTCTCCCATCCCTTTATCCATTCCCAGTGATCATGAAATACCGAGTAAATACCATATCTACTTGGAATTCACAGTAGTCGAATCATCCCGCGTCACTGTAAATAGTAGTATAAGTTACATGTTTAATAGTAAACATGGCAGTAGACATTGTCTAAATCTTTTCAGAACAAGAAGAAATAATTTACTCGAATCTGCTCTGAGAGTTTTCGGAGTCCAGGATCATGTGCCTGGTAGTACCTAGTGTTGGAATAAATTTACGGGATACTCTGTTTCTAAATGTGATTGATGGAGGCTTCATTTATGGACAGGTCTCATCACCCTTTTCGTACCGTCATTTCGGCACAGAACTGGATGATGGAACTATGCCTAGATATTTACATCGAGTCTAAAGCCCAGCCTTCTCGATTGGGAACGGAGGTCCTTATGGTTCCTCCAATGGCGGGTAGTCTAGTATGTCATATCTTTCCTGAACTGCTGTCGTCGGTAAAATTAATTGTTCTGTCAAAGAAAGCTCTTAGATACCTTCGTCTGGTGAAAACATGTGTGTCTTTTATGGTTTAGTACGTACAGAAGGATTAAAACTTGAGCAGAACAAACTCTTGAACAAATTGAGCACCGAAATACAAAACAAAAGGGATGACTGGGGTTTTGCCTGAAGCGGGAAACGATGCTCAACATTTATGAACGCGACTTTTGTCGGCCCGAAAATCCACGAAGAATGTAATTTCTGAAAAAGCAGTTATCTTAAGTACCTACCGACTACCCAACCGGAAATCTACCTCGCCCAATGGCGTATTCAAATGTAACCGCTATACTCCTTTTGTTCCTCTTTAACCGCTTACGTTTCCAACTAAAAGGCTGACGATGGAACGGTTATGAAGAGGCATTTTGCCATCCTAAAAGCCCGCACTCTCCTGGAATTTGGGATTTCCACACCTTTAAACGTAAAGAAATATGCATGTGGGGCTCTGATCGTTTATTCAGCAGTGTTATTCCAATAAGGATAAGTACTTTGCTAAATATTTCTCAATGGCTCATCATGTATTCCGGACGAATCTCGCTCGTGTGGGGAAGCGTATCTTAGAGATCTCCGGAGACAGCACACATTAGAATAGAATAATGAACAAACAATAAAATAATTACTTCTTATTTTGAACCCCATTATTTGTGCGTGTGTGTTGGGAACGGGGTCAAGTGAAATCAACGTACAACATTTTTGGTTTTTCAGAGCCATTCTTGCACAAACGGCAAAGTCACATAAAATTTAGGATATTCAAGTGTACACCTTGATACGTCAAAGGAATAAGTTCGGGGATGGAAACATATTAGTCAATTAGAACACATTAGTAGGTATGTTTGCTTTCACACAGTTTCAAATAGTTTGCTGACCGTTTCAAACCGTTTCCGACTGGTTAGTGATTGGGACAGTGCGCACGCGCGACCTCCACCAGCTTTCATGTGGCTTCCGACCGATTGGAACCGAGGACGTAGGTTTACAACTGGTTGCGAATTTTGGGAAACCCAGGAGGAAGGACATGATCTATGGTGTGGAGAGAAACCACATCAACATGAGTTGACCTCATTACTTCATGGTTACGACAATTTCCGTACTTTCTTACCTACTATGGGGAAAGTGCTACCAATTTTTAAACTGGGGTTAGATATATCTCGAACCAGGAGCAAAGAAACTCATTCGAATCGATTCAGCGTCCAAAATTTAGTGGGAAATGATACCCCACACGCCTAGATTGCCGAAAACCTCGAAAATCCATTAACTAGAGCCCAAAAACGGGTCTCTGACCCAAAGTTTAGATTCATGCATAATTTTCTACTACCAACTTTTCTACTAGTTCATTAAATATAACTACTTGTTCATTTTTTCTACGGCGTGGACGGACATTGTAACTATTTGGTCGATTATTCCTTGAATAAGCGGTAATGCCAACCTCTACGAGGGTCTAAGATACCCATTTTGACCCTCAACCTATTCCAATCGTTCCGTGATCCGTCTCATTGGATTCAGCGTCCAAAATTTTGTCAAAAATAATACCCCACATGCCTAGATCGCCGAAAATCTCGAAAATACATTTTTTGAAAACACATTTTTTGAAAACACATTTTGACTCCCGCCCTCCTCCGAGTTTGGTCCGATCGGGCTGAAAAGTTTTCTTTCATAATTTTTTACTACCTTAATCGGCGTGGACGGCAGACGGACATTTGCGAATTTTTATTTAGGCATCTTGAAACGAACAGATAATTTTTTTATATCAATCAAAATAGTGTCTTCGATTACAAGAAGTACGTACGTATCCTCGACGTACGCACAAAGTCGAATCGTTAAGTGGGATGAGTACGGCCTAAATTGAATTTGCTCTTCAGAATCTGTCCACGATATTGTCAAGTTTTCCTTACAAACCTCTACTAATCAGTCTTTACATAAAGGCCTAGTAGTAGCATTTATTTTTATTTATTCAACGATAGGGAAGCAGGATTTAGGAGATATTCACAGCTACCCACACGGGCGTAAATCCTTTCCCAGGTCGGAGGGAATGCCAATGAGCTATGAAGCTAATCCGACGAGTGGGTCCCGCTGGCCTCAGCGAAACTCCAAAACTTTCAAAGCCTTCTCAAGTGGATTTTGCCCCGGAGCACCGTAGCCTCCTCAACCTTCTTGATTCCTTTGTCGAGATGCAGAAGGTTATTGCTCCTTAAGCTCGGTAGGAGGAATTTTCGTGGGAAGAGGGATGAGAAATTTCATAAACAACTTCGAGGGCTGAAGTCGAAGCGACTTTTTGTTGAACTTGGTGCGTTGAGATGTGATCAGCGTGAAAGATCAACACTCAACAACGAGCGAATTCTCCTATAAGTCACGGTCTGGGTTGGTTCTAGCCATAATCTGAATCTTTCGGTCTCGTCTTTGATCGAATAATAACGGGTTCGCGTCTTGATTTTTGTGTCCCGCAGACGTGTCCCCAAGTATCTTTGTTGTAAATTTTGTTCCAATAAGAAGTTTTTGGGTTGAACCCCGGAGCAAGTTGGCTGCGTTTTTGTTATTTTATTTTGATGTTATTGCTCTCACTCATTCTCGTCGTAACCAAAGATACGATGCTTGATGTCTTGGGTCGGTTTTTTATTACTGCGACGTAGAATCAAAATTGAAAAAGGTTAATTGTTTAGGGTAAAAATTATTAAAATCACCTTGAATACGATCCAAATACTTGCAATAAGCCGGATAAGTGGACATGGTTTCTCTGTGGAAATTACATAGTGTTTAAGCCTCTTTTCAACACAACCCCTGATTTTGTACTGCAAACGGAGAATTCCCATACTGTTAAGTACATAATGAAATTATCTTGCTTAATTTCTGTTAACTTGCCACATGTCTCATTAGCGTTTAACCACCCCCTGTTAAAACTGAGCCCGTTTTATTTTGATAACATCAAAGGAAGGAGCTAGCGATGAGGGGAGTGAAAGAAGGAAATGTTTCAAAAGAATGTGAGGGTGTTCTGGCCATTCATTCGTACTTCTGAAAATCTCGCGTTTACTTTAAGGGTGTGTATAAAGGATTGGCTAAAACCATGTTCGTCTCGACCACGTCCCGAGAAACCCAGCTCTCTGCAGGTTCACCGCAGCGAGTTAATTTGACCGCCTCGTTGCAGGCTTGGCTATTCATCCGTTTGAAATAAACTAAGGATAAACTACGTACTCGCCTATGTGAATGCCTCCTCGTGTTCCGAGTTCCGGTTCTCAAATACGTACACCTCAAACTCTCTGAAATTCGCCGCTTCTGCGGTGTAAAATTATGTAAAGAGCTCGAGTGGAAACTGACCTGAAATAACAGGAGTTCCTATTCGTAACGGGGCGCCAAAGAGCGAAACAACCTGCAGTAATTAAACGCTGGTTCTAATTTTACAAACAAAGCTTGTAACAACGGTGGCGTTGGAAGAGAGAAACAGCCGAGATGAGCCGGGTGAACGTGTTCCCACGGTCATTTGGAGTAGGTCAACATTTTTGGTGGTTCCAACGTTCTTTTTCTGCACCCCGGAGGATTTAGATCGTTGCACCTTTTACTCGTCAAGGTTTTATTGGGCTCGTTAAGTGACTTGACTTCTTGTCGGACTTATTCCTTTTGTGAATTTACCTAGCGTATTATACAAGCTAGTTATTCCGTCACATTTTACTTTTTTAAAAATCATTTTATGATTCTCTGACGAAGGTAAATTTCTACTAACTCAAATACAGTCCGTTGAAATTGATTAATCTGGGTAATTTTTACGTTACCAATGAATTCACTTTCTCAAAGAAAACGTAATGAAAAATCAAATGAAGACAAGACTAGGCACACCAAAAGAGTAAACAAAATTAAAAAAGCCTACTACTCATACATTTTGGGACGGCGTACGGGTAGACGAACTCCACATTCCCGCGGAGCAACAAACTCAGGTTGTTTGATCTTAATTAGACTGTTGTCAAGTCTATCTTCTTCGTCTCTTGCTTATCGGACTCAATGGCAATCCACGTGTCACCCATATTACCAAAGAAAGGAAAAAAAAAATTACTTAATACAGTGAAGGCCAAGAGAGAATGGGTTAGAATTAGAATGAGCCCCTATTTTCTGGGGGTTCTGCTTCAGGTGGTCAAAACTCGTTCGTCCGGAGCTCTTGTTTCTTCTTTCGTTTTTATCGCAATATATTAGAACGAATAACACGAATTTATCGTTGGACTTTGTTAGACATTGCTGTTGATGGAATTCAAGGCTGCAAACGGCGCGAAAGGTCACCGTCGACGTGCTTTAACATTCAGCCAAAAAAATGTTGAAAAATAACGACGAAGGTTTGAAAGACCAACGGAGTTGTTTACGTAGTCAGTGGCCACTGTTTGCACCAAAAAGTTTGGGTGTATGTGTATTACCGCCGTTTTCAACGTGTATGGCTCTGTAGCTACCCCCTTCGCCTCTCATGAATTCCAACTTGTTGAGCTCGTTTGTTCGAAACAGTCGTTCAGCTGTTGAAAAAGTTAAAAAAAAAGAGTCATTTGTAGGTATTGAACATCGAGAAAAAACTTTCTGAAACATTGTGCAAGAACACGGTTGCTAATGACAAGTGTGTGAGTAAAAAAGTTGCTTTCGTCATCCTCCCATAAAAGGAATTCTACTTCCCTTGTTCCTAAAAATTACATTCGCTCCAAACTATCTGGATTCTGATGACTATTCCCCTTAGATTCATGCCGTTCGTGTCGTGAAAGAATCCATCGGTTACCTAATGAAATTGAGGAAGCTCTCTTCTAAATCATGAATTTTATAATTCATGTGGGCATAATACGTACCCAGTTCCCATTTATGTATGTTCTTACCGTATTTGATGAGTAAGTGGTAAAAGTTCGTGATACCGATATGATGCAAATTCCCTTATAACACGAGGGAAAAGCCATAAAATGACTCTGAGATGGAATATCAAGACCGGGCTATTAAATTGAGTCTGTACGAACGAGCCCACAAATTCAATGTGAATATTTTAGGCACTGCAGAACAAGTTGCGCTACGTTAATCCGAATTTTCCTTTTAACAGGGCGAGGACGAAGTTCTCAAACTAGTTTATGGAGCAGAGACAGGAGTTCTAGGGTCGGGTATACAAGGGGGGGGGGGATCACTGGAGTGTGAGAGTGATGACACTAGGAGGGGGAGAGGGGAATCCTGCTGCGGTGATAACTTCCCAAAAGCTGGCGGTCCTCGCCATGGGATCCTAGATATATTGCTCAAGTTACTGAAATCTTGGGTCGTTTTCGCATTCCTTCGTCTCCTTTCCAGCATCAACTTCTCATCCGTAGTAGTTTTACAACTTTAGAAGAGATGTAATTGAAGAATTTGATGATGATCAGTCTTTTCATATCGGCTATTGGAGTCTACGGGATTACGTCTTCATGGCGTTGACTTTGGATGAAAATGACTGTTTTTCAATGAGACTTCTTGAAATACAAAACGTCAAAGTTAAAGGCGAATTGGAGAGACCTTAGAAGAGGAAATGTAATGCCATCATTCAAGGAATAACAAACCAAAAAAAGCGGAAATTAATTATACCTGCTATCTTTCCCCTTTGATGAATATTCTCCAAGAGTAAAGTACAATAGGGAGAGGGAGATCCGGAATGAGAAGGTATACAGAAATAACGAGTTTATACAACCACTTATGAAATGATGATATCCCTGCGAAGGGAACTTGCACGATACGCTGTGTCTTTTTTCTTCAAGGATAACTACATAAGTGAATAATGGAAGTTTGAAAAACTTCGGCTCTCTCCATTTTCCATTCAGCTGGTTTTGGTTGTCAGTGAACAACCAACATGATGGAGCGAATGGAACTGTCTAATGGTCTGTATGTTCATCAAAAGATGCAGAAAAACAGTATTTGCTACGAATGCGAGTATGACGCAATTTGAATAAGAAAGGGGTTCGCTTTCCATCGCCTTACGTTCAATAAATGTAAAAGTGTAGGAATCTGGATTAGAGTTCTGCAGTAGACGCAGTGACAATTCAGTCGATCTATCGTTGTTGGTTCAAATTTGGAAGATGTTTTATGAAACGTGACCTCTGCAAGCTCCCCTCCTCCTCATTTCCATCACCCAATTACTAACTAACCCCCGGCGCACACAAATCCCCTATCTCCAGTTCATACTTTCATTAGCGATTGGGGGTCGGATATTAGATTCCCAGGGGGGAGGGGAGTGTTGCTGGGCTGCTGCGTGATTAGGGGCGGAAAATTCTGTAACAAAGGTACGAATAATTTTCCCTATTTTCGCAGGAGGAAGGTAAAATTATGTGGAAAACTTAGATTCATATATTAATTAATGCGTTCACGTGAGATGATTCTGTACTGATTGTCGTTGCGTTTGCTATTTTGATGAAATCGAAACCTACAAAGGTCTTCACGCTAACGTTGCAACAGTCAAGAGGCCAGTTTCGAACAAATTCGGAGGGTTGCATCATTTGTGAGCTCATATTTCCCCACCAGATTCCTTTGTACCCTCATCTTAGATACCATTAGACTGATGCGAGCAATGTAAACAATGTTTCAAAGACGGAGGTCAGTTCACTTCAGTTATAGTCGATACGTCGGAGACTGCACACCCTTAGTAAATCTTTTATTTCCAAATCTGCCTTCGGAAAAAACATACGGTTTAGATTGATTTTTTGAGTAGTCTTTTAATTTATAGTTGTGCGTAACCAGAGGACTCAATATTATTTTCATTCATTTTCATTCATGTAATTTTGTTATTATTTTCCAATTGCAGTATTGAGAAACTGCATCTGGCGTTTTCATGTTAAGATAGACGAAAGAAGAGACCTATCTTACATATATTTGAACGAGCCCAAATTTAAATATGTGACATTTTTTGCTCGTATTTTTTGATGGAATTTATACATTGTACAGCATCTGCCAAACTGCGATCAAGCACTTTAAACTAAAAAAAGGTGAATATAAGTTTTTATTGCTAGTAATCGCGGATGAATTTGAGTGTGCTGGATGAATTAGTTCCCCACCTTAAATTTAAAATCGTAATCTGAGGCTCACTTGCCAGTCAATCTCTTCCATGACGTAGCAAGAAAAAATTGGACAAAATGTCGGATCATGTAGAATCAACGTGTTTTAAGAAGGGTCTCCCCGTGAGTATTGTGTAAAAAGAGTCTTTGAATGTAAGTTCGAGCTATATTTTATGATTGATACGGACGTGGAAAGGTATACTCAAGGCCTCTAAAGGGCTAATGTGCAAAAATAGAAGGCGGTTTGGAGCATGCGAGGCGTGACGATGGCTTGAAGTTGGAAGCTTTTCTTGGAATGGGGCTGAAATTGAGACCTCTTGTAAAAGCTGAGAGCTTCTGAGACGTTCAACAACCTCATCAAAGATCCATCCATCTTCCTTTTGGTGGCGCCTAAGGGGCCGACTGTTTAAAGCGCTAATCTACGAAGATTCATGCCCCCTTGAACGCACACAGAGAGGCATTTGATCTTAATGGATTTTGTATAAATAATTAGGTGGTATGAAAGAAATATAACAATTTCCTCTTTGCTCACCAGGACGTATTTTCTTCACACGAATATTATCCAATCCAGCATAATGAATCAAATGATTAATTTACCAATTTGAAGTTGGATTGCCTTCTTGGAAATTTTCGGTTACAGTGGTAGGTAATATATTGGTAAACTTGGACAGTAAATTACTAAATTGAAATTTTCAAATATTTTATTTTCATCTTTAAGCGCTTTATTCGTCCAACATTTTTTATTTTTCGTTCACTACCTTAAACTATATGACGATCCTCTAAAATAGCGTTCTAAGTTCGAAGATAACATTCAGTATTTTATACAGACACCTACCTACGTGGTCCCACATCGATGGAATCTTGTAATCCTCCCTCGTCTTCTCCTTTTTCAACTCCCTTTCAATTCGTTGAATAGTCCTCCGGCGAACGTGGAGGAATGCAAAAAGTTGAGATATTGGACCGAGCCGACCGGCAAATTAACAAATGCCTTTGCCAAACATTCGACTCAAGAGGAATATTAATTTGATCGGAACTGCCTCATACGAACGTGGATTTCCCGATCGCTTTCCCATGAAATGAGGAATCTAGTTATAGTTTTTTTATATTTTGTTATAATTTTCACGTGGATGTCCCGAGCTCCAAGTATTGAGGATCAAAAGACGAGTAGAATAAAATGGCTTAAATTCAATTTTTATTCAAGAAGAAGTAATTTTCAGGCTGGAGTAGTTTGATATGAGTTAACCCATGTTCAGCTTGACTCATGTTTGAAAACATAGGTTGATTATTCAAGGAATAACCAACCAAAAGAGACAGACATTATTGACTACCTTCCCACACAACTATATCGTTATATAAGGATGTGCCCATAGAAGGCATGGGCCTGCAGCATGCTTCTATAGATTCCATTGTAGTTTAAGGTTCGTACCCTTTTCGTTTGCTGGTGTCGTTCATTATTGATTGATCAATGGGGTGCTTGTGAGTACTACCCTACCGCTCCTGCATCTTAATTTTATGTAATGACTGCTGGAAACTCGTTTTCAGAGGATTTTCGCATGAGCACAATTATTTCTCATTAGTGAGAAAACTGGATTACTGCACTAATGATCCTGAAGCATATAGCGATAAGATTCCAACTGAGTGGGATAGTCGGGAGTGAAAAATGCTGTCGGTACTCCCTCGTTGACTCGTTTCTATCAATCACTTTCGAATTATTAATTGAAATCCAACCACTTCTGCACCAATGTTCCAAAACTTCTCCACCCATTCTACCTCTTGACCCAGCTCTCCGTTGCCTACCGCAGGATGCTTAACGACCCAATGGTTAGGCCCTGGTCGTGAGGGGAAGGGAGGTTGAAGCTATTAAAAATTCATTAATCTCAGCCCACTGCTCAACACCCTCGTACTTCACCATTCTGGTAGTGCCTCTTCCTCACCACAGTCCAACTTCCGCTCACGGTCTCTTGGTCTATTCACAAATACTTCCCTCTTCCCTACCGTTTACTTACCGAATCAAGGAAACAACGGCTGATTTCTTCCCAATTCTCTAGGCTCGTTCGAGATCATACTCACACTTAAACTTCTCATAGCACTCTTCTTTTGTTGGAAAATAATTTTCCTGAAGCTGATTTATGACGTTTTGTTGGAAAAAGAGGATTCAAAAATCCGGAAGGAGGGGATACCATGGAGTATACGTTCACACATTCGCCAGCCTGTGGGAAAGATGTAAACGACGACGGCGAGATAAGATGGTCATATATCAAGGAAACTCACGGAGTGACGATTAATCTAAACGAAAACGGACGGCTGTTTGCACAAAAGGAGCCTTCCATGGGAAGCAGCAGAGTGGCAAGAAAGAGGCACCCACCAGGAGAATCGCACCCCGACCTGCCTACCATCTGGCGCTTCGAGCCGTTCTAATTCCAACGGCACTAAAACCCTCTTTCTCTTCCTCTTTCTCCATAGTCCTGTGTCGCTCCTTCCTACTCCCAACTTTTCTTTGGAAATCATTTTCAACTGTTGCCGCCAGCTTCATACTCGTTTTCTGTCTTTCTTCTCTTCCGTCCTCAGTATAAATAACCTTTTAAACTTTTCATGATAATTTATCAAGAAACTTCTTCCAGTTTTTTTGCCCGCTCCCCAACGATATATATATTTTCCTTTCATGAGCAACTTTAGGAATGAATAATAGCGAGCATTCCAAATCATCGTAGTATTTGCTCTGTGAAACTTCATCCGATCCTCTCTTCTTCTTCTACTTCTTCTCCTTCTTCGATAAAAAGTACTTGATACTAGTTGTTCGTAACTTTTAATTAAGGCGAAGACTGTGTTGCCTAGCAGTAGCTCTGACTGGTCTCGCAGAGGATTGCTTAAGTTCATCTCGCTAGCCGTAATTGATTTTGATAAGATTCTCGTTCAATTCCAAAGAGAGAACACGAGGCGTTTCTCTCATGTCTGGTTACTTCTCATCTCTGTTTTTGTAAGAAGTGCTGCCACTCTGTGAGGGAATTGATTTGGAACGTCAATGTCTGAGTAACAGACGTCAAATAACTCTGTTTTACCCAATCCAAGCTTACAAGCCAGAACCTTTGGACAGGCGAATTAGCAGTTACGTTTGCGGAGATTGTTTCTGCCACGCGATGTAGTTTAAGTGTAGTTAGAAGCCGATGTTTTGGTTAGTTATTTCTTGAATAATTAGACTACGTTTTCATGCAAAAAGTCAATCTCCCTGATTTGGCCTATAATTTTTCTTGGGCGTTTCAGGGTGTTTAGAACAAAATGAGCAAATGTCCGTCCGCCGTTCACGCCGATTTTGGTAGTAGACAATTTAAAGTAATAAGATGTTGTTTTCCACTATATTTTGAACGCTGAATACAATGAGACGGGTCCCGGAACGATTGATGCCCACCGGAAAAGGTTATGGGTTAGATGTGATCTATCTACTTATTTCGAATGTGGGTTTTTGAGAGTTCTGGTACCTAGGCGTGTGGGGTATCGTGTTCCACTAAATTTTGAACGCTGAATCGATCGGAATGAGCCTCCATGCTCCTAGTGCTAAGAGTAACCAACCCCTGTGATTTTCAAAGAGACCAATAACATTCAATGAGGTTGTGGTTCTTAACAAAAGTGGGTTCGATCACCACATGAGTACTCTTTTCCCATCAACTGGAGGATTTCCGATTACTTCAGGGTTTTGGGCCTGCTAAAGTTGGTTAGCCTCCCAATATCACCTATTACCGCTGATCAGAGGGCATGGATGCCGCAGATAACTTGTTGTTTCATGCGGAGGCTTCTACGGTTGAGACAGTTTGTTCAAGGCAGCTAATGACATTGCTAGACGTTAGGAACCCGGACTCACTGTGACCTCCCGGACAAAGTATTGGACGGTTTTTTTCGCGTTTTGTCGGTAGGTAGGTAAACTTTGACATATTATAAAAAAAAGCTCTTCCAGAAAAAAAAGAGTAATACACGATTCCCCAAAGCAAACGACACCAGTTCTCCCAATACGACATTTCCTGAAGCCTTCTTGCTGTGAACAGACCACCTGCCTTTCTTCTACAAGCGTGTTTAGGGAGTGATCATGGTTCTTGCCACCAAAATATGCTTAAGAATGTCTTTACATCCATCTTAAAAAAAAGTAAATAAATTTAAAAAAAAGAGTTAAAAAATGGGAGATACGTCATACCATTTTGTTTGAGCTGCCAATCTTGATTCGGAACGGCGGATGAATGTTATTATTTATGGTTGCTCATGTATTCACCCAACAACTGAATGCTACATGCAATGGATTGAAAAGAGACGGTCGAATCTTTAATTTATGGCAATGATTGAAGGGAACGGTTCGATTTAATGGAATAAGGCAATTCTTTATTCTCTGCTGCTCTGAAGCGAAGCACCAAACAGTTTTCTCTTACTCTCACGATCAAGCTTGAGAAAAGAAAGAAATAAGAGGGAACGAATTCGATCTAGCCTTATCGGGAAGTGCCATTAACTTCGCGCCGAGGGGCATGAATAATTGTCAGGAAGTCCTTAGGAAATATTAAAAGACTCCTGAGGAAGTGAGAAGGTTTGGAAAACAGTGAAAAAGCGGGCTGGGTGCAGAGGGATGAGGGTGCTAGCCAGGATGAAAAAGAAGGTCTAAGGAAAGATATCCTCATTAAAATAGTAAGGTCCAAGGATTCCTCTTTTCGGAAGCAAACGTGGTACTAATGGAATGGAGCTGAAGAGATTCATTCTAGAACGAAAAGGAGTCCTGGGACATCATGCGATCGGCCAGTTCGTAAAACGTTTGTGGAAAATATGATGGAGTTGAGGAGGAATGTTTTTACTGGTTTCCTCTTGAGCAAAAGATGCTATTAGATTTCTAGAAGCTTTTCTCGAGCGGGTCAGGATGCTCTCACGCTTCAACGGACATTGTCGCTGGGTTGTCTGTTGATTTTCCTTGGTCAACTGGAGTTCAACCAGACTACCACCTTGATCTACCTCAAGCAAATGAACGCTACGGATTTGAGCTCGTCTTCACTGCTCCCACATTTTACTCATCGTTTTATTCTGTGCGCTCTACTTCTCGTGAGCCTCTTCATATAACGGGAGCTTGAACGCCTCCGCTGAAGAGTAATAGAGCCACGAGAGTGGTTTTAGAATTGTGTGAGCTCATCTGCAACGTTTTAATCCACGACTGGGGAGAGATATACCTGGCAAATGACAGCAACTAGCTTTGAATAGTCCATGAGCTTTGAAAGGAAATGTAAAGGGGTGTGCAAAACCATAGAAGGCTCCTTTTTAATAGGCAATGTCTTGGGAATACGATACCGAAAACAGTCAGTACTTAAAGCCTGCCGGATGAAATCGCGGAACATACTTTAGCTTTAGCATAGGGCGTTTCCCGTCACTACCACATGGCCGCTGCAAATGTGTAAACACGCGTATGTTTCCAATCCTACGGCTATTCAGAGTGTGAGTATATGTGTATGTGTGTAATTCTATGTTATCTGATGTAGGTATTATCTTTCATGTGTTTCCTGTTAATAGTCAATGAAGCATTTCGGTGTAGTTTCCTAGTTAGTTGGTCCATGTCCCCATGCCAGATGATACAACCATCCAGAATTTTGTTGAGTACCTACTGCTCAAAATATCCGACCGTGTTAACATTTAAACATGTAAATTAACATCAAAACATTCAAACATTTAATTGTGTAAATAGTGAATGAACAACATTTGCGGAGTTCCTCTTCAAAAATCGGCGTGGCTCAACCTTACAACCGGCATTTTAAGGGTAACAGTAATTTTCTAAGATTTTGTCTTTTTAGCTGCAACTCCAGTCACATCAAAGTGTAGGCAACCGACGAGAACGTTGTGTCTGTTGAAATTCCACGTCACTTTAAACTTTCCTGGTGGGCTAGGTAGGACCATATCAGTGGATGCAGGGATTTGTTTCAAGGAATAATTTCCCTGAAAGACATGAAACTTTTGAAAAACGAAAATGATGGTAAATTTCATGCATCAAATGCCTGAACGCTATTAATTCAGGTAGGGTAATGAGGTACAAGCAATGGCCTAAATCTAAGAAGGGTGGGGACTTCAATGATAAGAATGATGCAGCAATATTCATATGACTCGCGGGTTAGGCAATGAGCTGGTAGATTTGAATCATACCATAGACTTACGGGTGGCAATGGGCAATCCTTTTTCCCTGTGACTGACAGTTTCTCGATGATTTGTTTGAACAATGTCGGCACTACGGCTTTGAGACTGGTGCACACTGGTCCAATGGATAACGCATATCTGGGTTTGTAGCCACCATTCATCCACAATGATACTCTCATGAACAACTATTGAGTCCATCGAAACAGCGAAAATATTTAATTTATGTCGAATCAAGTAAACACAGTTGAAAAAACATACTCAACACATTTTCCCAGCAGGAATTCCACATACGGAGTTCTAATTATTGTATTCTTGCTATCTTACTTACCGTCAAATCTTCATCAATTGGGATCTTCGTGAAAATATCGCTATCAGCTAAAACCGAGGTTCTGCTGGATTTGTACAATTTAAGGTTTCTGATTGCAAATTCCTCGGTACTTGAATTAACTGTGCATTGTGTTATCCTCTCAGCGCGAAGAATCAATTTTGACTATAAAATTAACCAATAGATGCTATTAATTAACATAAATTAAACGCGTTATTCGCTCAAAAATGCTTGAACAAGTGAAGCGTTGATGTGGCGTTTTCACATTATTAAAATATATACTACACAAAAACACATACATAGCGCAATGCACATTGCATTTCTGTGTACTTAATACTTACTAAGAACTCTCCTTTACTTTGTGCGATACATGAAATCCAAATTAGAACAACTGGAGATATGAGGACCATTTTCGGGAATTGAACGAGGGGTTTCCTATGACACATGCCTTCATAGTGCGCTTGACGATTTGGCATCAGTAAACGGAACCGGAGGTTCCGTTTGTAATCCGTCAATGTCTGTGGCAATAAAAACCTAATTTTCCTGGACACCTCTATTCGATCTATTTCGGTCGTCTATCTAGTTGAGATGGGATCTTAATTAGAGTAGTAGTTTCCTGCCACGAAATTATCGAATAGAGCTCTGTTGTATCCTATTAGAGGTGGTAGCTTCAACTAGTTTCACGTACTTCACGTTACAAGCCTTTCTGGATGTCAATATTATCGGAGGTCTTTATAAAAGGGGCTGGTTGCTGTGCTGAGGGTTTTGAGTTATAATTAGGATGTACTGTGCTATCATGCTACCCAAGGTAAATTTAATTCCTTTCGAATTGACAGAAGAGACATTTTACTAAGGGTACTAATTTAGTACCAATCTTATATTAACGTATATATCTACCCGTACTCGATACAGCTGTCGCTTGATGAAATATCTGGGGCTGAAGATGGAAGTTGTCTAATTAAATAAAAGACGAGGCATTTACTTTTTATTTTCCAGAGAGAAATAGAAAGGAAAGTAGAGAAAAAAATACAAAAATATATTACTTTTTAAAACAGCAATTCAGTCAGAGTGTTGTATCAGATATCATATGCAAATCATGTTCACGCGTGTGTGTACTGAGTTATGGTTTGGGAAGTTTCTAGACATAGTGATTGCTATGTCCGCTAATGCGTAGGAACCGTGTGCCTACTTTTTGTAGGACGCCAACGTGAAATACGCGTACACAATTCACGTGGAATCAATCAATTATTATCCATCAATCCAGTGGGGATCTACAGCAGCAGAGACCGAGTGGAAGAAAGGTACTTTATTGAGATTTTCCATCTCGCTCTGGTTTCCTGACGTTTCCCCAAGGGCCGACCCCCAGAATAGACAGTGATGGATAGCAAGGATTCGATTGTTCTTTTATTACATTCGTAGGGTTCCAGATATCAGCCTATTTTTGCCCCTCTGGTACAGGTAGGAACCGAATGCTCTGGACCCATACTTCAATTTCTTTGTTGTAAAACTGATAGCCATCTTGCATTTTTACGGACGCGTTTTTCCTTTTTTCTTAAGTTCAGTATTGGGACGAGTGATTATGAAAATATATTATTATTATATTAGATCAATGCGGATGTTTACAACAAACGTTTGTCATAATGCATCAATAACACGGAAAATAACCTCGAGGCGTATGTACAAGCTTTGCGTTGTTATACTACTCTACACAAACGTGTTGAGCCAACGCTCTAGCTATGTACATCTCCACGGCAAACGGAACATTACAGTTTCGCAAAATCAAGAGTGAACTAACCAAACAATCATAAATGAAATTCATCACTTGCTGTAAATTGATTCCCATATTACGGAAGATGTAGAGATGAGGCCTGAGTGGTTTTAAACATTTACTTCATCCTCCCACTGCCTTCCAAAGTAGGGTCAACATTTCGCTTTCGAATGCAATGTAGAGCACGAAGTCGAAACCCTCTCTCACGTCTCCTGGTTCGTTCTGATGCAAAATGTATTAACAACTACGCAGTTCCCTTCCCCGTTGAATTCCATGACACTACCGAGTCGGAAGGCCTTCTCAGCTCTTACGTTCGGAGAACAGACGATTCACCACAACTTTCCCAGAAATAACATCACCATTTTCGTAACTAGCAAGAACGTGTTGTTCATGTGATTCCTCTGAAATTCGGAACGTCCGCAAAGTATTATGGCTTACCCGAATTCAAAAAGAGGATTCATAAAGAGGCAAAGGAACGGGTTTTCAAGGGTGACAATTCCCTGATTGAGTTTTGATCTCAATCATGATCAAAATACGAACACAGGGTTAAAGTAAGAATGTCTGCCACGAAATAATCCCTAAATTGCAAATCTTTGCGGCTACGCTGCGTTTTTTTAGACAAACAAAAAACCCACTGAACACTTGGAAAATAGTGGAGTCCAAACCAATCTCACGCTCACGCAGAAACTAATTAGTGGATTGAAAAGGTGCTCTCTCTGACTTAGCTTTTTCTATAATGGGCAATTAGGAGCGAATCCAATTGAATAGACGCGTGTTGGAGTACGAATGGACCCGACTAGATGGCGAGTTACTGCTACAGAGAGGGACCCTCTCTAATCCCGTGACTCTTCTATTATTTAGACAATTTAACACCGAGCATAAATAACGTCCGGCGTTGTAAAGGGCCTCGCTCGAAAGGGGTGGGTGATATCGGCGGGAAAAGCAAAAAAGGGATAGGGATGCGGAAGAGGGGTGGGTGGCGGGGAGAGGTAATTAATAGAAGCCTCAGTTAAATAGGGAGATCCTTCGACCAATTAGAAATGGCGAAACTCATTCCACTTCTCTTTACCCCCTCCCCACCCACCCGCTCACCACTTCACCAACCACTCACCATCACGTCTGACAGTTAACAAACAAAGCTAGCCTCATCATGCCTTTTCCATCTTATACCCTACTAATCTTTCTCTCAAGCAAAACAGTTTTTCTTGACAAACCAACCACTCCTACCGCCTTGTGACAAACCAACTCGTTTTTGCCACTTTTACTTCCACGGTGACGGCATTCATTCTGTTCGTTAACATTTCCTTGAACTTCGAGTTTACTACAAAGGCCTATGTACTATTTTTTTTTGGTGTAGAAAATGGAGGAGTAACAACTTCATAGTCCATCTGGCAAGATAAACGATCTGGGTTGTGGCTTCCTGTAACAGCTTTCCTTGCGGTTCATTGATTTATTCTACCAGTTGTTGTATCCCATTCTAACCAAATAGTCAGTATTATCGTTCATCCGAGATCTTGGCAGCTTCCCCCTTCAGTTCACCCCTCAAATCGAGCATTATAGAACCTCACCCATCATCAATCCTGCTAGAAGGAGCATCTGAACTTTTTTATTAGGCAGAAGTATGCCTTATTTACAGCCATGATTTGGCTAATGAGTAACCCATTACAATTCTCACGCCAACTTGAAGGTTTTGTGAAGCGTACCAATCAGCCCAGAAATTGTGGCTTCGTTAATCGGTTTTGAGCTTTTTTCGTTCCACTCTCATGTAAGCATTTTCAATATTAAGGTCATAACTGGAGAATATTCATCCAGAATTTTGATTTCAGGCCGGATCGTTACAACGCCTAGTAGAGAATCTTGGAACAAAATTCGATCCCAAGTAGTAGTTTTGAAGAAAATTATGCCATATACTAATTGTTGTTGGAAATATAATATAAATAAAATGAGCCATGAGACAAATGAATTGTGTCGGAGACTGGGACCACGAGCCCTCTTTCCTTACAGGGTTTTTGGCACGGTTAAAGAGCAGCGCGAGACCTTTACAGAATGCTGTGGCCTTTCCATTCTGGCTTGCTAGTAACACGTTTGCAGTAACCCCTACGTACCGTACACCTACCCTCCCTATCACTTCCCCCTCGGACTCTTCATCACCTGGGGGTGGAAGCCTTTGCTCGTCCTTTTGACAATAGAGGACGGCGCCCCAATATGTCATGGGCATAATAGCGGCTTGCGCGGGACCTTCACGCTTCAGATTGATAAAGATGCATGCCTTTACACGTATCCGGCCCGCGAGACTCATTCGACCAGAACCATAGAAACCTAGATTATGGGCTCCCAGGGATGAGAAAATCTAATTGGTCATAATACAGTTGGTCTGATTACCCTCTGGTTCAGACTTCTCGAACTCAGAGGATTAATAACAAATTAGGAAGCGGAACACACCAGTTGGAGGCCTCAAGGCTCTACTAGGCGTCAAACACACTGGTGGAGAGAAGTTTATTTCGAAGGAACCGTTTGTTTCATTCACACGAATTAGGTCCTCTGATGTATGAGTTCATTATAGGTTCGAACGCCACACACCAAGGAACCCGCCTACTACAGACTCTCTCTTGTGGTAATAATCTACCATTCTGTGCATGATAGTTTATTTATCAAACACGCAAATGTGAATGACATAATACTATAATTGTATTATATACAATATAATATAAATAATATAATTATATTTTTGACGAATGGAAGTTTTTCAGTGATAAAATGAGGTAGTAGGCCTTTCGACCGACTTATAAGTATTTGAGTTGCTCAATCTTAATTTGAAGTTTATTACCACTAGATGTCAAGTCGAAAACCGCAGAAACATCCATGACTTTGTCTCGGAGTTTTTGATGAATTTATTGACCACGAAGAATCTGAAACGATTAAAGATCACGTTAAATGTTGGAGAGCATGAAATCCTGCGACGAGGGATCCCCCAACCACCCATTCGGACCAATTTATAAGGTAGCCTGTCTGATGTTTGAGGAAGATCCCAGGGGAATGTGCGGCAGTGGGTTAGGGCTCGTTTCGATTCGCTGTGGTGAGCTAACAGCCTTCATTTTCGAGGGGGATGCAAGCGATCGTTCGACGGTTTGGTCGACTTGGGCAGGGGAGTTGAAAAAAAGTATAACTATAATGGTCTATAACTATGAGAAATTTAGCTCGTTTCTCAGTTAAAAATACAATCACGTTTTTATATCTATTTACATATAATAAAACTACAAGGGTCAATAAAAAAAACAGTATTTTTTAACTTTATGATTTGTGAATATTTATTCTAATTGAAAAATCGATTTTCCATTGATCGCACCAGGAAATCATAATATTTTACGTATTGTAAGCACCTAAATTTTGATTTTGGAACCTAGATACAATTCACGGTTAATATTACGATTACACAATTTTCTCAGAACGCTAATTTTACTACCACTGTGTATACACCCTTTCCGGCTGGGAAGGATTCTACCCCTCCCCTTCTTACCCTTAAAACTCTTTCAGTCATAAACATACTATGTTTATAACATATATTATACGTTATACATCTTTCGTGTGTGCGTGTGTGTGTGATTTGAGCTTTGAGCAATCCAAAGATCTGGAACTCAATTATAAATGCTCGATCAGTTCCAACTTCGTTAGAAGGCAAGCCTCCTCGAGCTTGATTAAGCACATCCCTCTCTCCCATGCCCCATTCGTGTAACAAAAGCATTAATTTCAATATACCAACATTTCCACCCACACTCCGTTGATCGACTTTCCTCGTTTTCTCTCATCATTTCCATCGTCCTGGCATCAAACCATGAAGAATGAGCCTGCCTGTGATGAAATTTTGTTTGATGAATCTATGAACATATTGCCTGGAGATTTATGAACCTTCTTCTTAATTGCATTCTCGTTTTAGTATGGATTTATCATACGGAAACGAGGTTGGGGGAGAAGAGTCATCCAGACGGAACCACGGCGCGATCCAAATCCCGGTGGAACGTAAAGGCATATCGAAAGTAGAATACATTTGATTGTTCAAGGAGCATTTTTTCGCCCTAATCGCGTATATCTAGGGATTCTCGCCTTGAAAAGTAAAAGACAAAGTTTGAGAGGAAGACACATTATTTTATTGTTAACAACGTACCTACAAAGTTTTACGTTTCTTCTAATCAAAACAAAAGCAATATTTTCTGAGGCGGCTTGTAAGGACTACATGGGTGCATTCATAGGGTTGACAACCCGCAACGCTAACGACTGGACCAACTCGACCTCATAACAACAGGGAGTCAAGTTGAGTTATGACACACTATATTCACATGATGAATAGCCAAGCCGATTCATTGTAACAACCTTCAGGTTCGATACACTTGGGAAGCACAATGTAATAATTCTGTTCAGTTAGAACTTGAACCGAACTTGGGTAGTTAGTCTCTTCAAAGTTTGGCGGCTACTTACGAAGCTCTTCGTCCTGAAAAGGATGGAAGGCTATAATGGCCTATGCATCGTTATTTTTCTCCAAATTAGCCGCGCAAAGAAAGTTTTCGAGTCAGACAAAAACTTTTTAGTGGATGTTGGCGTGAGGCAGATTAATTATTTAAGAAGTCAGGAATTGCGGGGCTTGTTGCTGCCTTATAATATTTTGCTCTATCCAATTCTCTATATTGGTATAAATGTATTAGTTTTGTGCGAAATCGGGAGTTTCTTGAAGAGGAGAGATATTAGGTTGAAAGTTCATCAAAAAGGAAAAATGACGCTACTGGCAAACTTGTAGTAGAACTAAATCCAACTTTACGGCAACCGTCCTTGTCTGATTAGCAGTTCCTGAGGTAGCTCGTGCTGTAAATATGGCACCGCGTCGTCATCCTGCTCAGTTTCAGCCTAGTTTTCAACACGTCATCATACTCGCCAATTCTGATGCTGCGAGTGTCTTGTCTTCTCAACTCCTCTCAAAACTTCCGAGAGAAAAAAACGAGACAATCCCTGTTGGTCTTCTTCCTGTAGTATCTTTTCAAAATTTCATATCCGCGTGGCTATTAGTGAGACTTGGCACATGACTAGATTGAATAAACGATCTTGGGTCAATCCTCCAGGATTTACCAGGATTACCTCGACCTAACAATGCGGGCCTACACTAAAAGTTTTCAAGAGTTGGCTGATACCTTTTGGTGAAATACTTGATCTAGAAGAAAAGTTCTTTCCCAGATGGCAGCTGTACAGTAGTCTACATCGTCTATATCAGTTTTGTTTGGTGTTATAGACTTCAGCAGTGACGTAAACATTAGCTAATACGTAAAATATTACCTAATTCTGTAAAAAAGAGTCAGCTTTCTGATGGCCACCTTTAAAACGCCAATCTGTAAAATCACTTTTTGGTTGGTTATTCCTTGAATAATCAACCCATGTTTCATGCAAAAAGTCAATCTCTCCGATTCGGCCCAAAAATGTTTTCTGGACGTTTCAAGGTATCTAGATCAATAATAGCGAATGTTCGTCCGCCGTCCACGCCGACTTTGGTAGTAGAAATTTTTCTAAAAATCTGACATTTTGGTCAGGGGTCGGATCATGGCTCTAGTTGGTCCTCAAAACTTTTCAACTCGATCGGAGCAAATTTGGGTGGAGTAGGGGTCAAAATGTGCGTTTTTCCTAAGAACATACTATAAATGAATCTCACCAACGATGGGCTAAAACTCAAAGTTTGGGGTTAAATCGGGTTTGATGAAAAACCCAGCTTCAAAATAATACCCGGAATATCGAAAACCCACTTTTGAAATAGGTAGGTAGATGGCCATTTCAACCAATAACCCCTTCCGGTTGGCGCCAATCGTTCCAGGACTCGTCTCATTGCGCTCAGCGTTCAAAATTTAGTTGAAACTGGTACCCCAAACGCCTAAATCGCCGAAAAGCCACTTTTCGAAATACACATTTTGACCCCTACCCCCATTTCAAATTTGGTCTGATCGGGTTGAAAAGTTTCCAGAACCAACGCAGACCAAAATGTCTGATTTTTCTTTTTCTCATTTGCTAATTCTTATCTAGACACCTTGAAAAGCCCAGAATTTTTTTTTTTTTTTTGACAAATCCGAGAGGTTTACACTGCATGAAAGAATACTTGATTATTCAAGGAATAACCACGAAAAGCAAGTGGCTGCGTTAATCTGATAAGTCATAAAATGTACCGAAAAATAGGTCTAAAACGATAGAAAACGTCATGTTTTCCTGAGTGATAGACACGTAGGTAGTATCAATCAGGTTCTCAGGCCAGCGTAGGCGATCCATACGAGTCTTTTAAGATAAATAATGTAACTGTGTAACTGCGTGGATAGAAAAAGTTTTTCTTCTCGTTCGTTGTCACCCGGTAGTCGTTATCTCTCGATTTTGCCGCTCGGGGTGAATCTCACCACTCGTGGATTTTACAGAATGGGTCAATACGTTAACAATATTACCGTTCTTCCAACATTGATTGTGCACGGCAGCATGAATTCCGGTTGATTGGTCCCCATTTAGCTTAATCACTAACTAGAAATCATCCCAACAGTGATGATTTCTAGGTGAGAAACCCCTTCGTCAAATGAGGCTCACTTGTTCCGATGCAGCATTAGCATAGGGAATTAGGTTGATTGCAGATGAAAAGCTCCGATTCACCGGAAAATGGAGCTGGTGAGCAAAGCGAGCATTTATTATGAGCCCAGCGAATGGAACCTCAAATCGCGATGGCTGAATAGTGGAGGGTGTTGTGTATTGTGACGAGAACGAGATGCGTTGCCTAATTAGGTGCTTACTTACTCACGCTTGTTTAATGATACCTTGCTGTGCTAACGTGGCAATCATATAAAAGTGTATCGCTTCACTGCACAGCTTGTCCAAGTGACAAACCTGGGTAAAAGGAACTGATGATGTAGTTTGAAGAAAATCCCGTGACTTTGTATTCATTAGCAAAAACACGTTGAGGATATGCCTGGGTTGCTGAACTGAATGGAAACAACATATTTTTACATGAACAAAAAACACTCCTAGTGGCTCCACAATGGTTTTTCATCGCAGGTTGATCTCTTTTTCAAGTCGTGAATGGACACATTTATCAACCAACTAGATACCGAAAACACGGAGTCTGTATGCAAAGTTCCTGATTTTTTAATAATTAAATTTGAAAGATTTTGTTCTGCCCGACGGAGGAACAAAAAGATAGCAATGTAACTGAGAGCGGAGTACGAATGTAAAATTTACGTATTTAATACATTCAAATCAATGATGCAAAGACTTTTTCTTGGTCAATACATGGGTGTATTGCTCTAGGAAGAGAAACATTAACAACATTATAAAATCAGCTCGCACATTACCATGTTAACACTTTTTTCAACATGAAATTAGTGTTTACCTTAATGTCGATTGAACATGTTTTTCAACTTCCGAGTCCAAGGCAAGCAACAAATGGGAAACAGCTGGAACGTGAACATTTCTTTCCATTCCTAACGAGGAAATAAACGGCTTATATTTCTAGCGCGCGAAGGCTGGACGTGGCAGCTACAACGTTCATTTCGCTAGCGAGTACTACGTTTTTGCTTGGGCATTAGAAGGTGTGATTCTCTTTTATGGATCATTCCCTCTATTACCTTGGTCTGCAGGATTATATTTACTCAAATTATATATAGTTCTTCTCTGATCTCACGTTGTTATGTTTTAGGTGTCGAAAGTTATTGAAAACTCTGAGCTGAATCGGCAGCCGCAAGGTATGTAATAAGATACTTGTTTAAAAGTTACTTGTGTTCTTAGAACACGTTGCACTTTGCAATATTCCAGATTGAGGTTTTTATGCCTCCTTACCTTGAGAGAGGTGTTAGGCATCTACCGGTCTAAAGTGATGGATAGCATTATGCAAAAAGGAGTGTGTTTGATGAATGTAAATAAGGTAAGAAGTAGGGCATATAAGAAAAGGAGTAGATGGCTTTACTATTTTACGAAAAGGTTCAGTGCTTCCATTCTTGTAAAGAACCGACGGAAGGATGAGAAGAGGCAGGCGTTTTACATATATATGGCCAAGAAAAGAGGTACTCAGATAGAGGGAGAGGACCTGTAACATATGGCTGGGAATAGGTGATGAATCAGCTTTGAGCCCCATCCTATCTCGAAGGGTATAAACTGTATCATTGAGGGGAGAGTGTATCGATAAAGGATTGAATGGGCGAGTTGAAGGAGCTCTATACTGTTGTAGCCTGGTTATCCATGCCAGTGTGTAAGCCTCCCTTCAACAGCCTGGGAGTGGATGACGTGCATTTTTTCATCCCCAGAAGTCTATACACCCCTCCCCATCCTCAACCAACGCTTTTCCCTTGAACGGCAAAATATATTCTGCGGGAATTATGAATTAATTTTGGAAGTGAAAATTGATCATTTGCCTCGTTTGACAGTTTGTCAAAGAGAGCTCTGTCGGGAAAGGGTTTGGAGTATCTGTCCCAGTTGTCTCATCCTTGTCCTTGTACCGCATGTGTCACACCTGCACTGCCGCTCCCTCTCAGCGTTGAGCTCTGCTTATCGAGCGTAAAGCGCCGCCAATCCGACCGTTCCTTGCCCGAGAAATATGGTCGGATTTGAATTTGAGTTGAATTGACATTGCGCGATTGACAGGTGTTACCGTAATCCTACTCGGTTCATATCAAAAAGAGTAGGCATACGAAAAGAGGGGTAACTCATACCAGCATTGCTGCTTGAA